>OX439240.1:25366352-26632937 GCA_949319165.1 Sialis lutaria | reverse complement strand
CCGATAATATCAACTACACTAGTCTAAATAAACACACGTATGTAACGTGTACACGCCGATATAAATAACAAAATTACATAAACGGGTAAGTGTCATCGTACCTGATAATGTCCAGACTAGCTGTAGGTATCGACAGATTTCACAACTGAAGGCGAGGAGAGATAGACCGCAATTCAGTAACAGAAATATGATGTTATATCGAGATAAAACTGCACCACATACCTGTCTGTATAGAACAGAGCATAAACAACTTATTATTAATAACTTAACCTGCAATGTTGCATTCTTTGCTGTCATTAACTTGACGCTTTTTCGTTGATTTTATCTATCGAAAATTACTTAATGGCGATAAGAAATTATAAATAGCTATATTTTTCTTCGAAAAATTCGCTAAAACAGCCGGACAATGATTTGATCACATTTTTATTATAAAAAAATTCACATTTGACGTTTAGCTAGCGGCCATTTTCCATAACACGATATGATAGGGCTACGTTAACACGGTCACGTTTTATTTATTTTCAATCAAATTGTTTTTTATCCTTCGTACCAACGTACTTGAAATGATGTTACAGTGCTTGTTGAAAATATTTATGAAGCGTTTTCAATTTTTAAACCACCAGTTTACATTTTACAGTTGACAATAATCGACCGGAGCAAAGTGTCCGTGTGAATCAGGCCGTATTTTCACCTGTCATTCGATTTCAAACGAGATTAGTAGCGACATCTGTTGCATTTTTAATGAACTAAATCAAGCCGCCAGTGGCTCCAAAACTTTTTCGACTCGAATTTTTTAATTTAATCCCAATATGTATTCTGACTAATTATGATTTCTATTTCAATTATAGAAAAGACGGCATGATAACATATACCATTTGGTAAAAGCCTATAAATACACCTTGAATACAGTTATATACCTATAAATACACCCTAAATACAATTATAATTATACCCATAAATACAATTACAATATTGTTTTTTACTACATTATTTTATCTTCTCACTCGTACAAAGAACACTTAAAAGTTAATCCGTTAACCATTTTGTTAACTTCGTTAATTAACGATTAACGGATTAACGAGTTAATGCCCACCTATGTTTATATGTAATTCGAATGTAATCTGAAATGTGGAGTTACGTTCGACCGCTGTGTTTAAAATGTCTTTAATTGAATTTCAAAATGAAATTTTAAATTATAATAGATAAAAGAGTGCCCTAAATAATACTCGGGACCCAACGTCGGAATCTCGTTAAGTTAAGTTATAAGCACTCAAAATTCTAGATATTACAAAAATTTAAGGAAAATTATTCATTTTTTTCGACGACCCCAGAGAAGACCTTCTATAATACACCGAATAAAATCAATTCCAGCTAGAATTTCATATAAATAAATTTATAAAATATTTACCAGGAGAATAATATATTTAAATAATGCCACTGTTTGCAATTAAAACGGGTTTAAGTGTTATCAAGGGACGTATATGAAGCGGGCCTGACAAGGGTTCCTCTTGTAAATATATGATGACTTACTATCAAGACACTGTCTGATGAACTGCAATACACTCACTGTCTGATGAACTGCAATACACTCACTGCCTGAGTTTTGTTTTTAAGCTAGCTTATATACTAGGACTTACATAATATTATTCAGTAAATATTATTGAATTCTTAAGTGTTTAGGTAATAAAATTATGTAACCTAATTGACTACAATAATGACTCTATTCTATTATGTTCTGTAACAACTTAATTTGTTACAGAATGAATTAGTCACATTAAATGACAAATGAAAATGAAATCATGGAAAATATAGCGGAAGCAAAAGAAAACAACAGAAACTACAACACGTACAATAATATGTACACATATACATTTAAATTAAAATAATATAATTAATAATATATTAAGATATTCTCAGAAAACGTTGATTTATTAAACTCACAATATTAAATATAACATACATAATCAATAATTATATCCTATAACACTATAATAACTGTTGATATTGCAAAATAAGATACAGTGTGACAAAAGGCATTGACAGCATATACTTTTTTCGTTATAATAAAAAACAAAATGAATTTCACACATGCACTAGTATTTATCCCTTTTATACAATGTCTGTACTAAGTAAAAAACATAAAATCATTGCATATTACTATTCAATTGAATTATAAAATGAAATAAATTCTGACATTTAATATCATATTATGGAAGCCGTATTGTCGCTATATGTATATTTCTTTCTATCGTACACGTATTGTAAACTAAATGAGTAAGATCTTATCAAAACTGTCTGTGCTAAACAGGGGACAGATTGACACGTCGCACTCTACGTTGTTTCACATTCACAGCATATCCTTTTACGTAGGGCGTTGTACGCATGTCTCACGTCTGAAATTAAACAGAATAACATCTGTATTAACACAAATGTCATAGTTTTAATATGTAGTATTATGGGACGATATTTACAGCCTAGCTAATAAAATTTGCTAGCTTGCCAGAAACACTTTTAAACGGGGTGTAAAAATTATACGACAGTCGCCTTTTGAGTTTTTGACAGACAGTCGTATGCACAGTAAGTAAAAACAATAGTAAGTAAAATATATTTAATAAACATGATTGAAAATGGTAAAAAATAACTCACTGCGCTTCAAACTGTCTGTCAAAAACTCCCGAGTGAGCCTGTCGTTATATTAATGTGATAGCCCGTTTGAAAATGTTTTCAAGCTTTCCGATAACGTTAAAGTAAATATCAACTACACTAGTCTAAATAAACACACGTATGTAACGTGTACACGCTGATATAAATAACAAAATTACATAAACGGGTAAGTGTCATCGTACCTGATAATGTCCAGACTAGCTGTAGGTATCGACAGATTTCACAACTGAAGGCGAGGAGAGATAGACCGCAATTCAGCAACATAAATATGATGTTATATCGAGATAAAACTGCACCACATACCTGTCTGTATAGAACAGAGCATAAACAACTTATTATTAATAACTTATTAACCTGCAATGTTGCATTCTTTGCTGTCATTAACTTGACGCTTTTTCGTTGATTTTATCTATCGAAAATTACTTAATGGCGATAAGAAATTACAAATAGCTATGTTTTTCTTCGAAAAATTCGTTAAAACAGCCGGACAATGATTTGATCACATTTTTATTTTAAAAAAATTCCCATTTGACGTTTAGCGGCCATTTTCCATAACACGATATGATAGGGCTACGTTAACACGGTCACGTTTTATTTATTTTCAACCAAATTTCTTTTTATTCTTCGTACCAACGTACTTGATATGATGTTACAGTGCTTATTGAAAATATTTGTGAAGCGTTTTCAATTTTTAAACCGCTTAAAATATTCCCAGTTTACATTTTACAGTTGACAATAATCGACCGGAGCAGAGTGTCCGTGTGAATCAGGCCGTATTTTCACCTGTCATTCGATTTCAAACGAGATTAGTAGCGACATCTGTTGCATTTTTAATGAACTAAATCAAGCCGCCAGTGGCTCCAAAACTTTTTCGAGTCGATTTTTTTAATTTAATCCCAATTGTCCCAATATGTATTATGACTAATTATAATTTATATTTCAATAATAGAAAAGACGGCATGATAACATATACCTGTTATATTTTATATTAAATAAGAACACTCAGTAAATATAATACTTTATTAATAACTATTGTTACATGCCACACAGGCTATATCTTAATACTTGCCACACAGGCTATATCTTATATACGTCTTACTTCCTCGCTGTCTACTTTCATACTCCTTTCCATAGACTAACTACCTTTTATATATCTTATCATTCTTATTCTAAATACATGTTTATTATCTATTTGACAATCACTACAATACCATTTGGTAAAAGCCTATAAATACACCTTGAATACATTAATAAATATACCCATAATTACACCCTAAATACCGTTACAAATATACCCATAAATAAACCTTGAACACAGTTATATACCTATAAATACACCCTAAATACAATTATAATTATACCCATAAATACATATACAATATTGTTTTTCACTTCATTATTTTATCTTCTCACTCGTACAAAGAACACTAAAAAGTGTTTATTAACCAACTGTTTATCTACACAATATGCACAGGTGGGCACAGTTAATCGAATAGTTAACTTCGTTAATTGTTAATCCGTTAATAAAAAAGTTAACTTCGTTAACCGTTAAAATTCCGAAAATGTAACAGAAGTTACAGTTAACCGAAAATTCGAAAATTTAACGAAAGTTAAAGTTAATTGTTAAAAAGTTAACCATCCAAAATGTTTGAAGACCTTTTTTTTGCTATTTCGAAAACTTTCTTAAGATGTACTTTTCATCAAACAACCAATGTAACGGACTAAAGTTAACGGAAGTAAAATTTAACGGAAGTTAACAAAAGCGTTGAATTATAAAATGAAATAAATTCTGACTTTAATATCATATTATGGAAGCCGTATTGTCGCTATGTATATTTCTTTCTATCGTACGTTAGTAACGTAAACTAAACGGCCTGAAAACAAATATTGTAGTCGTTTGATGTAAAAAGAACAACCGGTTTTGTTGTCGCTTACTAGTTTATAGAGTTTCTTTTGTAATGGCGGGTGAGACTCGAGAACATTTCTCTTTATTCTGTTTATCAGTTGTCACCGTTGACCCGGTTCACTGCGAGGAGTGTCAAGTAAGATCTTATCAAAACTGTCTGTGCTAAACAGGGGACAGATTGACACGTCGCACTCTACGTTTGTTGTTGTACTGATTATTTGTGTACCTTCGTTGACTGTACGAACAGTATCCTACAAATAAATTATTTTATGCTGTAATTTACATTGACATAAGTTATATTTACCACTCGAGCTATATTTGTATCATCTTGTTGTGAAGTTAAGTATACTTTCTTTAATATCTTTGTTATAAAGAAAGGAGATTTTTTATATACCATTACATATAATATTTATAAACACTGACATTTGGAGACAAATATGGCCGTCATTTTAGGCATAGAAATAGTGGCGATAGAAGAGGTGTGGCATCTAAAAATGTAAAAAAAACGAACATTGAATAGAAAAGGAAAATAAATAATCTTAATAATATATAGGTAAATGTTATAATAAGCTAAATAATACGAGATAATCATCTTTCTTTAATTATTTCAATGCTGCTTCTGTTTAACACAAAGTATCATTAAAACTTCCTCTATGTTGTATATATCTCTGTTGTTTTATTACAGGAATCTGAATTACCAATTTTAAAGATATCTGTAATACGCATTTATTACAGGAATCTGTAATTCCTGTATTAAATAATGCATAATACAGATATCTGTAAAAATGGTTTAAAGATTTTATAATAATTTAAATTATTTATTGAAATAATAAAGTTAATTGTTATTAATTAATCGGTACAGTTCAAATTCAATAATGTACACATAATTGTTGCATTTAAGAGAGAGCTGTCAATTGTAACTAAAGTTGAAGAAACATGTTTAAATTATTATACAGTACCTATGTTTAAAATCTTTAGAATAACTGTACGAATATAATGTTTTTAATTAAATAAAGAAGAAGACAAAGAACTAATAAATAATATCAACACTTATATATGTAAATCGCAGGTTTGTAATACGTAGTATATAATTTGTAATATTTAAACGATGAACAATTTCTGATAAAAGTCAATTCAATTTCAGAATTATTAATGTGAAGTACCATTTTTTGAGTTAAAATATGACCCCCCCCAACCCGAGCTGGGTGGTCTCTTGTGCTCGGACCGATACGCAGTATTTCACTGCACAAGGGTATAGTTACTTACGGTATATGTATTTGCACTAAATAGTAAAACAAAACCACCGTACATATTTCTATGAAATAAAACACATACAAAAATAACATCTCTAGTATTTTTTTATTCTTAAACATTCGTACATAATTTAAAATAGCTCCACATAAAGTAAAATACATTTGACTTACGTTTTATTATGAGAATTATTAAATATAAATAATTATTTCGATCGTCAGCCAACGTTGCAATAAGTTATAAGCACTGGACACTGAGGGCGTTGTACGCATGTCTTACGTCTGAAATTAAACAGAATAACATCTATATTAACACAAATGTTTTAATATGTAGTATTATGGGACGATATTTACAGCCTAGCTAATAAAATTTGCTAGCTTGCCAGAAACACTTTTAAACGGGGTGTAAAAATTATACGACAGTCGCCTTTTGAGTTTTTGACAGACAGTCGTATGCACAGTAAGTAAAAACAATAGTAAGTAAAATATATTTAATAAACATGATTGAAAATGGTAAAAAATAACTCACTGCGCTTCAAACTGTCTGTCAAAAACTCCCGAGTGAACCTGTCGTTATATTAATGTGATAGCCCGTTTGAAAATGTTTTCAAGCTTTCCGATAATATCAACTACACTAGTCTAAATAAACACACGTATGTAACGTGTACACGCCGATATAAATAACAAAATTACATAAACGGGTAAGTGTCATCGTACCTGATAATGTCCAGACTAGCTGTAGGTATCGACAGATTTCACAACTGAAGGCGAGGAGAGATAGACCGCAATTCAGTAACAGAAATATGATGTTATATCGAGATAAAACTGCACCACATACCTGTCTGTATAGAACAGAGCATAAACAACTTATTATTAATAACTTAACCTGCAATGTTGCATTCTTTGCTGTCATTAACTTGACGCTTTTTCGTTGATTTTATCTATCGAAAATTACTTAATGGCGATAAGAAATTATAAATAGCTATATTTTTCTTCGAAAAATTCGCTAAAACAGCCGGACAATGATTTGATCACATTTTTATTATAAAAAAATTCACATTTGACGTTTAGCTAGCGGCCATTTTCCATAACACGATATGATAGGGCTACGTTAACACGGTCACGTTTTATTTATTTTCAATCAAATTGTTTTTTATCCTTCGTACCAACGTACTTGAAATGATGTTACAGTGCTTGTTGAAAATATTTATGAAGCGTTTTCAATTTTTAAACCACCAGTTTACATTTTACAGTTGACAATAATCGACCGGAGCAAAGTGTCCGTGTGAATCAGGCCGTATTTTCACCTGTCATTCGATTTCAAACGAGATTAGTAGCGACATCTGTTGCATTTTTAATGAACTAAATCAAGCCGCCAGTGGCTCCAAAACTTTTTCGACTCGAATTTTTTAATTTAATCCCAATATGTATTCTGACTAATTATGATTTCTATTTCAATTATAGAAAAGACGGCATGATAACATATACCATTTGGTAAAAGCCTATAAATACACCTTGAATACAGTTATATACCTATAAATACACCCTAAATACAATTATAATTATACCCATAAATACAATTACAATATTGTTTTTTACTACATTATTTTATCTTCTCACTCGTACAAAGAACACTTAAAAGTTAATCCGTTAACCATTTTGTTAACTTCGTTAATTAACGATTAACGGATTAACGAGTTAATGCCCACCTATGTTTATATGTAATTCGAATGTAATCTGAAATGTGGAGTTACGTTCGACCGCTGTGTTTAAAATGTCTTTAATTGAATTTCAAAATGAAATTTTAAATTATAATAGATAAAAGAGTGCCCTAAATAATACTCGGGACCCAACGTCGGAATCTCGTTAAGTTAAGTTATAAGCACTCAAAATTCTAGATATTACAAAAATTTAAGGAAAATTATTCATTTTTTTCGACGACCCCAGAGAAGACCTTCTATAATACACCGAATAAAATCAATTCCAGCTAGAATTTCATATAAATAAATTTATAAAATATTTACCAGGAGAATAATATATTTAAATAATGCCACTGTTTGCAATTAAAACGGGTTTAAGTGTTATCAAGGGACGTATATGAAGCGGGCCTGACAAGGGTTCCTCTTGTAAATATATGATGACTTACTATCAAGACACTGTCTGATGAACTGCAATACACTCACTGTCTGATGAACTGCAATACACTCACTGCCTGAGTTTTGTTTTTAAGCTAGCTTATATACTAGGACTTACATAATATTATTCAGTAAATATTATTGAATTCTTAAGTGTTTAGGTAATAAAATTATGTAACCTAATTGACTACAATAATGACTCTATTCTATTATGTTCTGTAACAACTTAATTTGTTACAGAATGAATTAGTCACATTAAATGACAAATGAAAATGAAATCATGGAAAATATAGCGGAAGCAAAAGAAAACAACAGAAACTACAACACGTACAATAATATGTACACATATACATTTAAATTAAAATAATATAATTAATAATATATTAAGATATTCTCAGAAAACGTTGATTTATTAAACTCACAATATTAAATATAACATACATAATCAATAATTATATCCTATAACACTATAATAACTGTTGATATTGCAAAATAAGATACAGTGTGACAAAAGGCATTGACAGCATATACTTTTTTCGTTATAATAAAAAACAAAATGAATTTCACACATGCACTAGTATTTATCCCTTTTATACAATGTCTGTACTAAGTAAAAAACATAAAATCATTGCATATTACTATTCAATTGAATTATAAAATGAAATAAATTCTGACATTTAATATCATATTATGGAAGCCGTATTGTCGCTATATGTATATTTCTTTCTATCGTACACGTATTGTAAACTAAATGAGTAAGATCTTATCAAAACTGTCTGTGCTAAACAGGGGACAGATTGACACGTCGCACTCTACGTTGTTTCACATTCACAGCATATCCTTTTACGTAGGGCGTTGTACGCATGTCTCACGTCTGAAATTAAACAGAATAACATCTGTATTAACACAAATGTCATAGTTTTAATATGTAGTATTATGGGACGATATTTACAGCCTAGCTAATAAAATTTGCTAGCTTGCCAGAAACACTTTTAAACGGGGTGTAAAAATTATACGACAGTCGCCTTTTGAGTTTTTGACAGACAGTCGTATGCACAGTAAGTAAAAACAATAGTAAGTAAAATATATTTAATAAACATGATTGAAAATGGTAAAAAATAACTCACTGCGCTTCAAACTGTCTGTCAAAAACTCCCGAGTGAGCCTGTCGTTATATTAATGTGATAGCCCGTTTGAAAATGTTTTCAAGCTTTCCGATAACGTTAAAGTAAATATCAACTACACTAGTCTAAATAAACACACGTATGTAACGTGTACACGCTGATATAAATAACAAAATTACATAAACGGGTAAGTGTCATCGTACCTGATAATGTCCAGACTAGCTGTAGGTATCGACAGATTTCACAACTGAAGGCGAGGAGAGATAGACCGCAATTCAGCAACATAAATATGATGTTATATCGAGATAAAACTGCACCACATACCTGTCTGTATAGAACAGAGCATAAACAACTTATTATTAATAACTTATTAACCTGCAATGTTGCATTCTTTGCTGTCATTAACTTGACGCTTTTTCGTTGATTTTATCTATCGAAAATTACTTAATGGCGATAAGAAATTACAAATAGCTATGTTTTTCTTCGAAAAATTCGTTAAAACAGCCGGACAATGATTTGATCACATTTTTATTTTAAAAAAATTCCCATTTGACGTTTAGCGGCCATTTTCCATAACACGATATGATAGGGCTACGTTAACACGGTCACGTTTTATTTATTTTCAACCAAATTTCTTTTTATTCTTCGTACCAACGTACTTGATATGATGTTACAGTGCTTATTGAAAATATTTGTGAAGCGTTTTCAATTTTTAAACCGCTTAAAATATTCCCAGTTTACATTTTACAGTTGACAATAATCGACCGGAGCAGAGTGTCCGTGTGAATCAGGCCGTATTTTCACCTGTCATTCGATTTCAAACGAGATTAGTAGCGACATCTGTTGCATTTTTAATGAACTAAATCAAGCCGCCAGTGGCTCCAAAACTTTTTCGAGTCGATTTTTTTAATTTAATCCCAATTGTCCCAATATGTATTATGACTAATTATAATTTATATTTCAATAATAGAAAAGACGGCATGATAACATATACCTGTTATATTTTATATTAAATAAGAACACTCAGTAAATATAATACTTTATTAATAACTATTGTTACATGCCACACAGGCTATATCTTAATACTTGCCACACAGGCTATATCTTATATACGTCTTACTTCCTCGCTGTCTACTTTCATACTCCTTTCCATAGACTAACTACCTTTTATATATCTTATCATTCTTATTCTAAATACATGTTTATTATCTATTTGACAATCACTACAATACCATTTGGTAAAAGCCTATAAATACACCTTGAATACATTAATAAATATACCCATAATTACACCCTAAATACCGTTACAAATATACCCATAAATAAACCTTGAACACAGTTATATACCTATAAATACACCCTAAATACAATTATAATTATACCCATAAATACATATACAATATTGTTTTTCACTTCATTATTTTATCTTCTCACTCGTACAAAGAACACTAAAAAGTGTTTATTAACCAACTGTTTATCTACACAATATGCACAGGTGGGCACAGTTAATCGAATAGTTAACTTCGTTAATTGTTAATCCGTTAATAAAAAAGTTAACTTCGTTAACCGTTAAAATTCCGAAAATGTAACGGAAGTTAACCAAAAATTCAAAAATTTTACGAAAGTTAAAGTTAATCGTTAAAAAGTTAGCCATCCAAAATGTTTGAAGACCTTTTTTTTGCTATTTCGAAAACTTTTTATGTACTTTTCATCAAACAACCAATGTAACGGACTAAAGTTAACGGAAGTTAACAAAAGCGTAAACGTTTTTTTGAGTTAACTTTAAGGTTATTCCGTTAACCAATTAACGGATTAACGGGTTAATGCAATTAAAGACATTGACAGCATATACTTTTTTCGTTATAATAAAAAACACATGCACTAGTATTTATCCCTTTTATACAATGTCTGTACTAAGTAAAAAACATAAAATCATTGCATATTACTATTCGATTGAATTATAAAATGAAATAAATTCTGACCTTTAATATCATATTATGGAAGCCGTATTGTCGCTATGTATATTTCTTTCTATCGTACACGTAACGTAAACTAAACGGCCTGAAAACAAATATTGTATTCGTTTGATGTAAAAAGAACAACCGGTTTTGTTGTCGCTTACTAGTTTATAGAGTTTCTTTTGTAATGGCGGGTGAGACTCGAGAACATTTCTCTTTATTCTGTTTATCAGTTGTCACCGTTGACCCGGTTCACTGCGAGGAGTGTCAAGTAAGATCTTATCAAAACTGTCTGTGCTAAACAGGGGACAGATTGACACGTCGCACTCTACGTTTGTTGTTGTACTGATTATTTGTGTACCTTCGTTGACTGTACGAACAGTATCCTACAAATAAATTATTTTATGCTGTAATTTACATTGACATAAGTTATATTTACCACTCGAGCTATATTTGTATCATCTTGTTGTGAAGTTAAGTATACTTTCTTTAATATCTTTGTTATAAAGAAAGGAGATTTTTTATATACCATTACATCAAGGTTAGTAAATATACAGGTTGTACCATCGCTTTTGACCAATCAGCGCCCGCGCGGGAAATACGTCACACAGGGTGACATTCAAATGTAATAGAATAAAATGTATTGCAAATATACATATTCATTGAACGTTGTCTTCCGTATTATTTCGAATTTCTGGACATAAAAATAAATATTGTTTATCACAGAAGCACAAAGTATTACAAACGATCATATATTACACATACTAGTTGTTAAATACAAGATATATCTTCATAAAAATTAAAAAGAAGTCAATAATTATTTTGTGTATAACGAGAGCACTTTGAGACATTTTTTTACTGAAGTACATTTATTATTATGTACCTATATATATTAAATACAGGTAAATCCTGTTCATCGGAAAGATACATCCTAGGACATGGTCATGGGGTTTAAGAAAAATCATTTTAAAATTTAAAAAAAAAACACTTTATTAATAAAATAAACATTATTGAGGAAATAAATTAATGAACTATTTTATTTTATTTCTTGAATATCATATTAATGGTGTTTGTTAGACCTGCAGTATCCATAATACGTAATTTAATACATCATCTAGAATTCCACTTCTTAAATTTATACAGCCCACCGTTGCAATGTTGTCAAGTCTCGTAGAGGATAATATAAAGTTTCCCTTAAATAAATTAAGTGTTTACTGAAGTATCCTCAGAGTAAAAGCTTTAGATTACTTATCCGTTGTCTAATGAGTTTTAGATTTCTTTCCTAAAGCAATTTCAACTTGATTTGGCGTTAAAATATTCTTAAAGGCGACTTACTTGATCCTCGAATCCAGCCTGATAATTTTTTATTTGTTGTTCTAATTTAGAAATGTTTATCTCTACATTCATCTTGTTATTCTCAAGATCTGCAATTTTTTGTTTAATACGTTAAAATAAAATTTTCACTTTTAATTGTATAACTCCTTACCATTCTTTTTCAGTTTTTTTGGTTGTAGGTTTAATAAATTAACCTGCAATTCGTCTTCAAGATCATCTGGTTTAAAATGCTTGCTACATAAAGGTACGTTTGTGATCAGCATTCCATTTGTCTCTACGATGACACTTTCTGATGAATTCTTTTTGTATTATTGGATCCATAGGAAAGTTATCATTTTATTCTTTTGCCTATTTCGAATTATTTTTACATAAATATTGATATGTACTAACAGTACCTTCGCCTTTTTTTCGATCTATATAGTCGCATCAAGTCATCACAAAGTCACAATTTAAATTATGTTACTTATTATTATACATATTGTAGTGTAAAGATATTTTAAATAAATAACATACATTAGTGGCTACATATATACCTTAAACAACAAGTCTTATTTATTTTAAATCGCTCAAAATCAAAATATTAAAAAAAACTATGAACACTTCAACTATAACTACCATACAAAGACAGCGATTTGTTATGATTGGGCACCCGAAATGACGTAGTTCTCCCTCTCCTGTCTTGATTTTGACAAGCTGATGGTACAACCTGTTTATTTACTAACCTTGCCATTACATATAATATTTATAAACACTGACATTTGGAGACAAATATGGCCGTCATTTTAGGCATAGAAATAGTGGCGATAGAAGAGGTGTGGCATCTAAAAATGTAAAAAAAACGAACATTGAATAGAAAAGGAAAATAAATAATCTTAATAATATATAGGTAAATGTTATAATAAGCTAAATAATACGAGATAATCATCTTTCTTTAATTATTTCAATGCTGCTTCTGTTTAACACAAAGTATCATTAAAACTTCCTCTATGTTGTATATATCTCTGTTGTTTTATTACAGGAATCTGAATTACCATTTTTACAGATATCTGTAATACGCATTTATTACAGGAATCTGTAATTCCTGTATTAAATAATGCATAATACAGATATCTGTAAAAATGGTTTAAAGATTTTATAATAATTTAAATTATTTATTGAAATAATAAAGTTAATTGTTATTATTCGCAGCGTGCGCGATGACAGCGCCAAATAACGCGTGGACTTTAGTAGCAACTTGAGTGGACTTTGACGTACTAACAAACAAATAATTTCAATAAAATATCGTAATATATACATTTTAGACGATTATTTATGACTATTGGCTATGTGCACGAAGTGTATTAGCGCCGCTAGCAGGTAATAGAGAAGGATTGAATGGATTCAACTCTCTTTTTATCATTGTTTAATATGTTAAATACCGTGAAATTTTTTATTAAACAAATATCATTTAATTTAGCTGTTTGCATATAATATAAATAGTATAGCATAAAAGGTACGTGAAAATTATTTATTTTGAGTATCTTTTTCTCTTTAATTATGACGTATAATAGATAAATAATTAATTCGTTTACATTGACAGCATAACCTCAAATTTTGGCGCCGATAATTTTACAATGTTGCTCACCACGAACACTCACATCGACATTATTTCTAACTCCACCCCCTTGCACATAGTCTATAGTGGGATTAACTATGTTGATCTTTCTATTTTCAGTTAAAAACGAGCCTATTAAAAATGACAGTTAGTCCACCCAAAGTGTTATTTTTCGCCACGTCGTGCGCTGTGATCGATTTCGTTTCCCCCACTACCTACTTTGCACCCAGCGAATATATACATCGATACAGTTCAAATTTAATAACAGATACATATTTGTTGCATTTAACCCTGGACGGGTAGACGTCAAATTTAAGCCGAAAAGAGTAGACGTTCGTAAAATTGACTACTACTATATAATTTTTGGTTTTCTAAAAAATTTATGGCAAAAAAAAAGTTTTGCTTTTAAAATCTTTTGATTTATGTATTTACAAAAATACCGAAATACGAAAGATTAAAATATAAGCTTAGTAATATAAGTTTACAGCGAATCGACAAACGAAAGAAAGTATCATTGGATCAAGCATTGAGACGAATGAGATCTTTTTCACATTCACAGCATATGCTTTTACGTACATATTTCGACTAAAATTTACGTAAAAGAGTAGACCTTCGTGAAAGATACGATGTGACTTGTCGATCTATGGTTCTCTCTAGAAAAATAGCAAACACTGACACCTGTCCTTGGCAGAGGTTCAAGACGAACTATTAAACGAGGCATATCTTCCCGCTCGGCTCGCCACCCCGTCTTGATTTCCCTGTAGAGGGCGTTGTGTAAATGTAGTCGTAATTATTACGAACGTCTACCCGTCCAGGGTTAAAAGAGAGCTGTCAATTGTAACTTAAGTTGAAGAAACATGTTTAAATTTTTATACAGTACCTATGTTAAAAATCTTTAGAATAACTGTACGAACATAATGTTTTTAATTAAATAAAGAAGAAGACAAAGAACTAATAAATAGTATTAACACTTATATATGTAAATCGCAGGTTTGTATTTCACTGCACAAAGGTATAGTTACTTACGGTAGATGTATTTGCACTAAATAGTAAAACAAAACCACCGTACATATTTCTATGAAATAAAACACATACAAAAATAACATCTCTAGTATTTGTTTATTCTTAAACATTCGTACATAATTTAAAATATCTCCACATAAAGTAAAAAACATTTGACTTACGTTTTATTATGAGAATTATTAAATATAATTAATTATTTCGATCGCTGATCGTCAGCCAACGTTGCAATATGTTATAAGCACTGGACACCGAGGGCGTTGTACGCATGTCTCACGTCTTCAGAGACGGGTTGATGACCGTTTTGTTTCCAGGTGCATTTATCACGGCTGAACTTAAACAGAATAACATCTATATTAACACAAATGTCATAGTTTTAATATCTAGTATTATGGGACGATATTTACACCCTAGCTAATAAAATTTGCTAGCTTGCCAGAAACACTTTTAAACGGGGTGTAAAAATTATACGACAGTCGCCTTTTGAGTTTTTGACAGACAGTCGTATGCACAGTAAGTAAAAACAATAGTAAGTAAAATATATTTAATAAACATGATTGAAAATGGTAAAAAATAACTCACTGCGCTTCAAACTGTCTGTCAAAATCTCCCGAGTGAGCCTGTCGTTATATTAATGCGATAGACCGTTTGAAAATGTTTTCAAGCTTTCGGATAATGTTGAAGTAAATATCAACTACACTAGTCTAAATAAACACAGCAACATAAATATGATGTTATATCGAGATAAAACTGCACCACATACCTGTCTGTATAGAACAGAGCATAAACAACTTATTATTAATAACTTATTAACCTGCAATGTTGCATTCTTTGCTGTCATTAACTTGACGCTTTTTCGTTGATTTTATCTATCGAAAATTACTTAATGGCGATAAGAAATTACAAATAGCTATATTTTTCTTCGAAAAATTCGCTAAAACAGCCGGACATTGATTTGATCACATTTTTATTACAAATGTATCAAAAAATTCACATTTGACGTTTAGCGGCCATTTTCCATAACACGATATGATAGGGCTACGTTAACACGGTCACGTTTTATTTATTTTCAATCAAATTGTTTTTTATCCTTCGTACCAACGTACTTGAAATGATGTCACAGTGCTTGTTGAAAATATTTATGAAGCGTTTTCAATTTTTAAACCGCTTAAAATATTCCCACTTTACATTTTACAGTTGACAATAATCGACCGGAGCAGAGTGTCCGTGTGAATCAGGCCGTATTTTCCCCTGTCATATATCTCTGTTGTGTTTTATTACAGGAATCTGAATTACCATTTTTACAGATATCTGTAATACGCATTTATTACAGGAATCTGTAATTCCTGTAATAAATAATGCATAATACAGATATCTGTAAAAATGGTAATTCAGATTCCTGTAATAAAACACAACAGAGATATATGCAACATTGAGGAAGTTTTAAAAAAACATGTTTTATAAATCTTAAAGCTGATAAAATTACGAACAAAACAGTGTTTTTAAAAATTATGTAATATAAATAGTTATTGAAATAGAGCCCACGAAAAAATCACTTAGCGACATTGAGTTTGGAGATTACGCCTGAAATGTGGAGTTACGTTCGACCGCTGTGTTTAAGATGTCTTTAATTGAATTTCAAAATGAAATTTTAAATTATAATAGATAAAAGAGTGCCCTAAATAATACTCGGGACCCAACATCGGAATCTCGTTAAGTTAAGTTATAAGCACTCAAAATTCTAGATATTACAAAAATTTAAGGAAAATTATTCATGTTTTTCGACGACCCCAGAGAAGACCTTCTATAATACACCGAATAAAATCAATTCCAGCTAGAATTTCATATAAATAAATTTATAAAATATTTACCAGGAGAATAATATATTTAAATAATGCCACTGTTTGCAATTAAAACGGGTTTAAGTGTTATCAAGGGACGTATATGAAGCGGGCCTGACAAGGGTTCCTCTTGTAAATATATGATGACTTACTATCAAGACACTGTCTGATGAACTGCAATACACTCACTGCCTGAGTTTTGTTTTTAAGCTAGCTTATATACTAGGACTTACATAATATTATTCAGTAAATATTATTGAATTCTTAAGTGTTTAGGTAATAAAATTATGTAACCTAATTGACTACAATAATGACTCTATTCTATTATGTTCTGTAACAACTTAATTTGTTACAGAATGAATTGGTCACATTAAATGACAAATTATTAATGTGAAGTACCATTTTTTGAGTTAAAATATGACCCCCCCCAACCCGAGCTGGGTGGTCTCTTGTGCTCGGACCGATACGCAGTATTTCACTGCACAAGGGTATAGTTACTTACGGTATATGTATTTGCACTAAATAGTAAAACAAAACCACCGTACATATTTCTATGAAATAAAACACATACAAAAATAACATCTCTAGTATTTTTTTATTCTTAAACATTCGTACATAATTTAAAATAGCTCCACATAAAGTAAAATACATTTGACTTACGTTTTATTATGAGAATTATTAAATATAAATAATTATTTCGATCGTCAGCCAACGTTGCAATAAGTTATAAGCACTGGACACTGAGGGCGTTGTACGCATGTCTTACGTCTGAAATTAAACAGAATAACATCTATATTAACACAAATGTTTTAATATGTAGTATTATGGGACGATATTTACAGCCTAGCTAATAAAATTTGCTAGCTTGCCAGAAACACTTTTAAACGGGGTGTAAAAATTATACGACAGTCGCCTTTTGAGTTTTTGACAGACAGTCGTATGCACAGTAAGTAAAAACAATAGTAAGTAAAATATATTTAATAAACATGATTGAAAATGGTAAAAAATAACTCACTGCGCTTCAAACTGTCTGTCAAAAACTCCCGAGTGAACCTGTCGTTATATTAATGTGATAGCCCGTTTGAAAATGTTTTCAAGCTTTCCGATAATATCAACTACACTAGTCTAAATAAACACACGTATGTAACGTGTACACGCCGATATAAATAACAAAATTACATAAACGGGTAAGTGTCATCGTACCTGATAATGTCCAGACTAGCTGTAGGTATCGACAGATTTCACAACTGAAGGCGAGGAGAGATAGACCGCAATTCAGTAACAGAAATATGATGTTATATCGAGATAAAACTGCACCACATACCTGTCTGTATAGAACAGAGCATAAACAACTTATTATTAATAACTTAACCTGCAATGTTGCATTCTTTGCTGTCATTAACTTGACGCTTTTTCGTTGATTTTATCTATCGAAAATTACTTAATGGCGATAAGAAATTATAAATAGCTATATTTTTCTTCGAAAAATTCGCTAAAACAGCCGGACAATGATTTGATCACATTTTTATTATAAAAAAATTCACATTTGACGTTTAGCTAGCGGCCATTTTCCATAACACGATATGATAGGGCTACGTTAACACGGTCACGTTTTATTTATTTTCAATCAAATTGTTTTTTATCCTTCGTACCAACGTACTTGAAATGATGTTACAGTGCTTGTTGAAAATATTTATGAAGCGTTTTCAATTTTTAAACCACCAGTTTACATTTTACAGTTGACAATAATCGACCGGAGCAAAGTGTCCGTGTGAATCAGGCCGTATTTTCACCTGTCATTCGATTTCAAACGAGATTAGTAGCGACATCTGTTGCATTTTTAATGAACTAAATCAAGCCGCCAGTGGCTCCAAAACTTTTTCGACTCGAATTTTTTAATTTAATCCCAATATGTATTCTGACTAATTATGATTTCTATTTCAATTATAGAAAAGACGGCATGATAACATATACCATTTGGTAAAAGCCTATAAATACACCTTGAATACAGTTATATACCTATAAATACACCCTAAATACAATTATAATTATACCCATAAATACAATTACAATATTGTTTTTTACTACATTATTTTATCTTCTCACTCGTACAAAGAACACTTAAAAGTTAATCCGTTAACCATTTTGTTAACTTCGTTAATTAACGATTAACGGATTAACGAGTTAATGCCCACCTATGTTTATATGTAATTCGAATGTAATCTGAAATGTGGAGTTACGTTCGACCGCTGTGTTTAAAATGTCTTTAATTGAATTTCAAAATGAAATTTTAAATTATAATAGATAAAAGAGTGCCCTAAATAATACTCGGGACCCAACGTCGGAATCTCGTTAAGTTAAGTTATAAGCACTCAAAATTCTAGATAT
This sequence comes from Sialis lutaria, assembly GCA_949319165.1. Lineage (NCBI taxonomy): Eukaryota > Metazoa > Arthropoda > Insecta > Megaloptera > Sialidae > Sialis > Sialis lutaria. Next base: position 26,613,722 of record OX439240.1, on the reverse strand, counting down.
TACAAAAATTTAAGGAAAATTATTCATTTTTTTCGACGACCCCAGAGAAGACCTTCTATAATACACCGAATAAAATCAATTCCAGCTAGAATTTCATATAAATAAATTTATAAAATATTTACCAGGAGAATAATATATTTAAATAATGCCACTGTTTGCAATTAAAACGGGTTTAAGTGTTATCAAGGGACGTATATGAAGCGGGCCTGACAAGGGTTCCTCTTGTAAATATATGATGACTTACTATCAAGACACTGTCTGATGAACTGCAATACACTCACTGTCTGATGAACTGCAATACACTCACTGCCTGAGTTTTGTTTTTAAGCTAGCTTATATACTAGGACTTACATAATATTATTCAGTAAATATTATTGAATTCTTAAGTGTTTAGGTAATAAAATTATGTAACCTAATTGACTACAATAATGACTCTATTCTATTATGTTCTGTAACAACTTAATTTGTTACAGAATGAATTAGTCACATTAAATGACAAATGAAAATGAAATCATGGAAAATATAGCGGAAGCAAAAGAAAACAACAGAAACTACAACACGTACAATAATATGTACACATATACATTTAAATTAAAATAATATAATTAATAATATATTAAGATATTCTCAGAAAACGTTGATTTATTAAACTCACAATATTAAATATAACATACATAATCAATAATTATATCCTATAACACTATAATAACTGTTGATATTGCAAAATAAGATACAGTGTGACAAAAGGCATTGACAGCATATACTTTTTTCGTTATAATAAAAAACAAAATGAATTTCACACATGCACTAGTATTTATCCCTTTTATACAATGTCTGTACTAAGTAAAAAACATAAAATCATTGCATATTACTATTCAATTGAATTATAAAATGAAATAAATTCTGACATTTAATATCATATTATGGAAGCCGTATTGTCGCTATATGTATATTTCTTTCTATCGTACACGTATTGTAAACTAAATGAGTAAGATCTTATCAAAACTGTCTGTGCTAAACAGGGGACAGATTGACACGTCGCACTCTACGTTGTTTCACATTCACAGCATATCCTTTTACGTAGGGCGTTGTACGCATGTCTCACGTCTGAAATTAAACAGAATAACATCTGTATTAACACAAATGTCATAGTTTTAATATGTAGTATTATGGGACGATATTTACAGCCTAGCTAATAAAATTTGCTAGCTTGCCAGAAACACTTTTAAACGGGGTGTAAAAATTATACGACAGTCGCCTTTTGAGTTTTTGACAGACAGTCGTATGCACAGTAAGTAAAAACAATAGTAAGTAAAATATATTTAATAAACATGATTGAAAATGGTAAAAAATAACTCACTGCGCTTCAAACTGTCTGTCAAAAACTCCCGAGTGAGCCTGTCGTTATATTAATGTGATAGCCCGTTTGAAAATGTTTTCAAGCTTTCCGATAACGTTAAAGTAAATATCAACTACACTAGTCTAAATAAACACACGTATGTAACGTGTACACGCTGATATAAATAACAAAATTACATAAACGGGTAAGTGTCATCGTACCTGATAATGTCCAGACTAGCTGTAGGTATCGACAGATTTCACAACTGAAGGCGAGGAGAGATAGACCGCAATTCAGCAACATAAATATGATGTTATATCGAGATAAAACTGCACCACATACCTGTCTGTATAGAACAGAGCATAAACAACTTATTATTAATAACTTATTAACCTGCAATGTTGCATTCTTTGCTGTCATTAACTTGACGCTTTTTCGTTGATTTTATCTATCGAAAATTACTTAATGGCGATAAGAAATTACAAATAGCTATGTTTTTCTTCGAAAAATTCGTTAAAACAGCCGGACAATGATTTGATCACATTTTTATTTTAAAAAAATTCCCATTTGACGTTTAGCGGCCATTTTCCATAACACGATATGATAGGGCTACGTTAACACGGTCACGTTTTATTTATTTTCAACCAAATTTCTTTTTATTCTTCGTACCAACGTACTTGATATGATGTTACAGTGCTTATTGAAAATATTTGTGAAGCGTTTTCAATTTTTAAACCGCTTAAAATATTCCCAGTTTACATTTTACAGTTGACAATAATCGACCGGAGCAGAGTGTCCGTGTGAATCAGGCCGTATTTTCACCTGTCATTCGATTTCAAACGAGATTAGTAGCGACATCTGTTGCATTTTTAATGAACTAAATCAAGCCGCCAGTGGCTCCAAAACTTTTTCGAGTCGATTTTTTTAATTTAATCCCAATTGTCCCAATATGTATTATGACTAATTATAATTTATATTTCAATAATAGAAAAGACGGCATGATAACATATACCTGTTATATTTTATATTAAATAAGAACACTCAGTAAATATAATACTTTATTAATAACTATTGTTACATGCCACACAGGCTATATCTTAATACTTGCCACACAGGCTATATCTTATATACGTCTTACTTCCTCGCTGTCTACTTTCATACTCCTTTCCATAGACTAACTACCTTTTATATATCTTATCATTCTTATTCTAAATACATGTTTATTATCTATTTGACAATCACTACAATACCATTTGGTAAAAGCCTATAAATACACCTTGAATACATTAATAAATATACCCATAATTACACCCTAAATACCGTTACAAATATACCCATAAATAAACCTTGAACACAGTTATATACCTATAAATACACCCTAAATACAATTATAATTATACCCATAAATACATATACAATATTGTTTTTCACTTCATTATTTTATCTTCTCACTCGTACAAAGAACACTAAAAAGTGTTTATTAACCAACTGTTTATCTACACAATATGCACAGGTGGGCACAGTTAATCGAATAGTTAACTTCGTTAATTGTTAATCCGTTAATAAAAAAGTTAACTTCGTTAACCGTTAAAATTCCGAAAATGTAACGGAAGTTAACCAAAAATTCAAAAATTTTACGAAAGTTAAAGTTAATCGTTAAAAAGTTAGCCATCCAAAATGTTTGAAGACCTTTTTTTTGCTATTTCGAAAACTTTTTATGTACTTTTCATCAAACAACCAATGTAACGGACTAAAGTTAACGGAAGTTAACAAAAGCGTAAACGTTTTTTTGAGTTAACTTTAAGGTTATTCCGTTAACCAATTAACGGATTAACGGGTTAATGCAATTAAAGACATTGACAGCATATACTTTTTTCGTTATAATAAAAAACACATGCACTAGTATTTATCCCTTTTATACAATGTCTGTACTAAGTAAAAAACATAAAATCATTGCATATTACTATTCGATTGAATTATAAAATGAAATAAATTCTGACCTTTAATATCATATTATGGAAGCCGTATTGTCGCTATGTATATTTCTTTCTATCGTACACGTAACGTAAACTAAACGGCCTGAAAACAAATATTGTATTCGTTTGATGTAAAAAGAACAACCGGTTTTGTTGTCGCTTACTAGTTTATAGAGTTTCTTTTGTAATGGCGGGTGAGACTCGAGAACATTTCTCTTTATTCTGTTTATCAGTTGTCACCGTTGACCCGGTTCACTGCGAGGAGTGTCAAGTAAGATCTTATCAAAACTGTCTGTGCTAAACAGGGGACAGATTGACACGTCGCACTCTACGTTTGTTGTTGTACTGATTATTTGTGTACCTTCGTTGACTGTACGAACAGTATCCTACAAATAAATTATTTTATGCTGTAATTTACATTGACATAAGTTATATTTACCACTCGAGCTATATTTGTATCATCTTGTTGTGAAGTTAAGTATACTTTCTTTAATATCTTTGTTATAAAGAAAGGAGATTTTTTATATACCATTACATCAAGGTTAGTAAATATACAGGTTGTACCATCGCTTTTGACCAATCAGCGCCCGCGCGGGAAATACGTCACACAGGGTGACATTCAAATGTAATAGAATAAAATGTATTGCAAATATACATATTCATTGAACGTTGTCTTCCGTATTATTTCGAATTTCTGGACATAAAAATAAATATTGTTTATCACAGAAGCACAAAGTATTACAAACGATCATATATTACACATACTAGTTGTTAAATACAAGATATATCTTCATAAAAATTAAAAAGAAGTCAATAATTATTTTGTGTATAACGAGAGCACTTTGAGACATTTTTTTACTGAAGTACATTTATTATTATGTACCTATATATATTAAATACAGGTAAATCCTGTTCATCGGAAAGATACATCCTAGGACATGGTCATGGGGTTTAAGAAAAATCATTTTAAAATTTAAAAAAAAAACACTTTATTAATAAAATAAACATTATTGAGGAAATAAATTAATGAACTATTTTATTTTATTTCTTGAATATCATATTAATGGTGTTTGTTAGACCTGCAGTATCCATAATACGTAATTTAATACATCATCTAGAATTCCACTTCTTAAATTTATACAGCCCACCGTTGCAATGTTGTCAAGTCTCGTAGAGGATAATATAAAGTTTCCCTTAAATAAATTAAGTGTTTACTGAAGTATCCTCAGAGTAAAAGCTTTAGATTACTTATCCGTTGTCTAATGAGTTTTAGATTTCTTTCCTAAAGCAATTTCAACTTGATTTGGCGTTAAAATATTCTTAAAGGCGACTTACTTGATCCTCGAATCCAGCCTGATAATTTTTTATTTGTTGTTCTAATTTAGAAATGTTTATCTCTACATTCATCTTGTTATTCTCAAGATCTGCAATTTTTTGTTTAATACGTTAAAATAAAATTTTCACTTTTAATTGTATAACTCCTTACCATTCTTTTTCAGTTTTTTTGGTTGTAGGTTTAATAAATTAACCTGCAATTCGTCTTCAAGATCATCTGGTTTAAAATGCTTGCTACATAAAGGTACGTTTGTGATCAGCATTCCATTTGTCTCTACGATGACACTTTCTGATGAATTCTTTTTGTATTATTGGATCCATAGGAAAGTTATCATTTTATTCTTTTGCCTATTTCGAATTATTTTTACATAAATATTGATATGTACTAACAGTACCTTCGCCTTTTTTTCGATCTATATAGTCGCATCAAGTCATCACAAAGTCACAATTTAAATTATGTTACTTATTATTATACATATTGTAGTGTAAAGATATTTTAAATAAATAACATACATTAGTGGCTACATATATACCTTAAACAACAAGTCTTATTTATTTTAAATCGCTCAAAATCAAAATATTAAAAAAAACTATGAACACTTCAACTATAACTACCATACAAAGACAGCGATTTGTTATGATTGGGCACCCGAAATGACGTAGTTCTCCCTCTCCTGTCTTGATTTTGACAAGCTGATGGTACAACCTGTTTATTTACTAACCTTGCCATTACATATAATATTTATAAACACTGACATTTGGAGACAAATATGGCCGTCATTTTAGGCATAGAAATAGTGGCGATAGAAGAGGTGTGGCATCTAAAAATGTAAAAAAAACGAACATTGAATAGAAAAGGAAAATAAATAATCTTAATAATATATAGGTAAATGTTATAATAAGCTAAATAATACGAGATAATCATCTTTCTTTAATTATTTCAATGCTGCTTCTGTTTAACACAAAGTATCATTAAAACTTCCTCTATGTTGTATATATCTCTGTTGTTTTATTACAGGAATCTGAATTACCATTTTTACAGATATCTGTAATACGCATTTATTACAGGAATCTGTAATTCCTGTATTAAATAATGCATAATACAGATATCTGTAAAAATGGTTTAAAGATTTTATAATAATTTAAATTATTTATTGAAATAATAAAGTTAATTGTTATTATTCGCAGCGTGCGCGATGACAGCGCCAAATAACGCGTGGACTTTAGTAGCAACTTGAGTGGACTTTGACGTACTAACAAACAAATAATTTCAATAAAATATCGTAATATATACATTTTAGACGATTATTTATGACTATTGGCTATGTGCACGAAGTGTATTAGCGCCGCTAGCAGGTAATAGAGAAGGATTGAATGGATTCAACTCTCTTTTTATCATTGTTTAATATGTTAAATACCGTGAAATTTTTTATTAAACAAATATCATTTAATTTAGCTGTTTGCATATAATATAAATAGTATAGCATAAAAGGTACGTGAAAATTATTTATTTTGAGTATCTTTTTCTCTTTAATTATGACGTATAATAGATAAATAATTAATTCGTTTACATTGACAGCATAACCTCAAATTTTGGCGCCGATAATTTTACAATGTTGCTCACCACGAACACTCACATCGACATTATTTCTAACTCCACCCCCTTGCACATAGTCTATAGTGGGATTAACTATGTTGATCTTTCTATTTTCAGTTAAAAACGAGCCTATTAAAAATGACAGTTAGTCTACCCAAAGTGTTATTTTTCGCCACGTCGTGCGCTGTGATCGATTTCGTTTCCCCCACTACCTACTTTGCACCCAGCGAATATATACATCGATACAGTTCAAATTTAATAACAGATACATATTTGTTGCATTTAACCCTGGACGGGTAGACGTCAAATTTAAGCCGAAAAGAGTAGACGTTCGTAAAATTGACTACTACTATATAATTTTTGGTTTTCTAAAAAATTTATGGCAAAAAAAAAGTTTTGCTTTTAAAATCTTTTGATTTATGTATTTACAAAAATACCGAAATACGAAAGATTAAAATATAAGCTTAGTAATATAAGTTTACAGCGAATCGACAAACGAAAGAAAGTATCATTGGATCAAGCATTGAGACGAATGAGATCTTTTTCACATTCACAGCATATGCTTTTACGTACATATTTCGACTAAAATTTACGTAAAAGAGTAGACCTTCGTGAAAGATACGATGTGACTTGTCGATCTATGGTTCTCTCTAGAAAAATAGCAAACACTGACACCTGTCCTTGGCAGAGGTTCAAGACGAACTATTAAACGAGGCATATCTTCCCGCTCGGCTCGCCACCCCGTCTTGATTTCCCTGTAGAGGGCGTTGTGTAAATGTAGTCGTAATTATTACGAACGTCTACCCGTCCAGGGTTAAAAGAGAGCTGTCAATTGTAACTTAAGTTGAAGAAACATGTTTAAATTTTTATACAGTACCTATGTTAAAAATCTTTAGAATAACTGTACGAACATAATGTTTTTAATTAAATAAAGAAGAAGACAAAGAACTAATAAATAGTATTAACACTTATATATGTAAATCGCAGGTTTGTATTTCACTGCACAAAGGTATAGTTACTTACGGTAGATGTATTTGCACTAAATAGTAAAACAAAACCACCGTACATATTTCTATGAAATAAAACACATACAAAAATAACATCTCTAGTATTTGTTTATTCTTAAACATTCGTACATAATTTAAAATATCTCCACATAAAGTAAAAAACATTTGACTTACGTTTTATTATGAGAATTATTAAATATAATTAATTATTTCGATCGCTGATCGTCAGCCAACGTTGCAATATGTTATAAGCACTGGACACCGAGGGCGTTGTACGCATGTCTCACGTCTTCAGAGACGGGTTGATGACCGTTTTGTTTCCAGGTGCATTTATCACGGCTGAACTTAAACAGAATAACATCTATATTAACACAAATGTCATAGTTTTAATATCTAGTATTATGGGACGATATTTACACCCTAGCTAATAAAATTTGCTAGCTTGCCAGAAACACTTTTAAACGGGGTGTAAAAATTATACGACAGTCGCCTTTTGAGTTTTTGACAGACAGTCGTATGCACAGTAAGTAAAAACAATAGTAAGTAAAATATATTTAATAAACATGATTGAAAATGGTAAAAAATAACTCACTGCGCTTCAAACTGTCTGTCAAAATCTCCCGAGTGAGCCTGTCGTTATATTAATGCGATAGACCGTTTGAAAATGTTTTCAAGCTTTCGGATAATGTTGAAGTAAATATCAACTACACTAGTCTAAATAAACACAGCAACATAAATATGATGTTATATCGAGATAAAACTGCACCACATACCTGTCTGTATAGAACAGAGCATAAACAACTTATTATTAATAACTTATTAACCTGCAATGTTGCATTCTTTGCTGTCATTAACTTGACGCTTTTTCGTTGATTTTATCTATCGAAAATTACTTAATGGCGATAAGAAATTACAAATAGCTATATTTTTCTTCGAAAAATTCGCTAAAACAGCCGGACATTGATTTGATCACATTTTTATTACAAATGTATCAAAAAATTCACATTTGACGTTTAGCGGCCATTTTCCATAACACGATATGATAGGGCTACGTTAACACGGTCACGTTTTATTTATTTTCAATCAAATTGTTTTTTATCCTTCGTACCAACGTACTTGAAATGATGTCACAGTGCTTGTTGAAAATATTTATGAAGCGTTTTCAATTTTTAAACCGCTTAAAATATTCCCACTTTACATTTTACAGTTGACAATAATCGACCGGAGCAGAGTGTCCGTGTGAATCAGGCCGTATTTTCCCCTGTCATATATCTCTGTTGTGTTTTATTACAGGAATCTGAATTACCATTTTTACAGATATCTGTAATACGCATTTATTACAGGAATCTGTAATTCCTGTAATAAATAATGCATAATACAGATATCTGTAAAAATGGTAATTCAGATTCCTGTAATAAAACACAACAGAGATATATGCAACATTGAGGAAGTTTTAAAAAAACATGTTTTATAAATCTTAAAGCTGATAAAATTACGAACAAAACAGTGTTTTTAAAAATTATGTAATATAAATAGTTATTGAAATAGAGCCCACGAAAAAATCACTTAGCGACATTGAGTTTGGAGATTACGCCTGAAATGTGGAGTTACGTTCGACCGCTGTGTTTAAGATGTCTTTAATTGAATTTCAAAATGAAATTTTAAATTATAATAGATAAAAGAGTGCCCTAAATAATACTCGGGACCCAACATCGGAATCTCGTTAAGTTAAGTTATAAGCACTCAAAATTCTAGATATTACAAAAATTTAAGGAAAATTATTCATGTTTTTCGACGACCCCAGAGAAGACCTTCTATAATACACCGAATAAAATCAATTCCAGCTAGAATTTCATATAAATAAATTTATAAAATATTTACCAGGAGAATAATATATTTAAATAATGCCACTGTTTGCAATTAAAACGGGTTTAAGTGTTATCAAGGGACGTATATGAAGCGGGCCTGACAAGGGTTCCTCTTGTAAATATATGATGACTTACTATCAAGACACTGTCTGATGAACTGCAATACACTCACTGCCTGAGTTTTGTTTTTAAGCTAGCTTATATACTAGGACTTACATAATATTATTCAGTAAATATTATTGAATTCTTAAGTGTTTAGGTAATAAAATTATGTAACCTAATTGACTACAATAATGACTCTATTCTATTATGTTCTGTAACAACTTAATTTGTTACAGAATGAATTGGTCACATTAAATGACAAATTATTAATGTGAAGTACCATTTTTTGAGTTAAAATATGACCCCCCCCAACCCGAGCTGGGTGGTCTCTTGTGCTCGGACCGATACGCAGTATTTCACTGCACAAGGGTATAGTTACTTACGGTATATGTATTTGCACTAAATAGTAAAACAAAACCACCGTACATATTTCTATGAAATAAAACACATACAAAAATAACATCTCTAGTATTTTTTTATTCTTAAACATTCGTACATAATTTAAAATAGCTCCACATAAAGTAAAATACATTTGACTTACGTTTTATTATGAGAATTATTAAATATAAATAATTATTTCGATCGTCAGCCAACGTTGCAATAAGTTATAAGCACTGGACACTGAGGGCGTTGTACGCATGTCTTACGTCTGAAATTAAACAGAATAACATCTATATTAACACAAATGTTTTAATATGTAGTATTATGGGACGATATTTACAGCCTAGCTAATAAAATTTGCTAGCTTGCCAGAAACACTTTTAAACGGGGTGTAAAAATTATACGACAGTCGCCTTTTGAGTTTTTGACAGACAGTCGTATGCACAGTAAGTAAAAACAATAGTAAGTAAAATATATTTAATAAACATGATTGAAAATGGTAAAAAATAACTCACTGCGCTTCAAACTGTCTGTCAAAAACTCCCGAGTGAACCTGTCGTTATATTAATGTGATAGCCCGTTTGAAAATGTTTTCAAGCTTTCCGATAATATCAACTACACTAGTCTAAATAAACACACGTATGTAACGTGTACACGCCGATATAAATAACAAAATTACATAAACGGGTAAGTGTCATCGTACCTGATAATGTCCAGACTAGCTGTAGGTATCGACAGATTTCACAACTGAAGGCGAGGAGAGATAGACCGCAATTCAGTAACAGAAATATGATGTTATATCGAGATAAAACTGCACCACATACCTGTCTGTATAGAACAGAGCATAAACAACTTATTATTAATAACTTAACCTGCAATGTTGCATTCTTTGCTGTCATTAACTTGACGCTTTTTCGTTGATTTTATCTATCGAAAATTACTTAATGGCGATAAGAAATTATAAATAGCTATATTTTTCTTCGAAAAATTCGCTAAAACAGCCGGACAATGATTTGATCACATTTTTATTATAAAAAAATTCACATTTGACGTTTAGCTAGCGGCCATTTTCCATAACACGATATGATAGGGCTACGTTAACACGGTCACGTTTTATTTATTTTCAATCAAATTGTTTTTTATCCTTCGTACCAACGTACTTGAAATGATGTTACAGTGCTTGTTGAAAATATTTATGAAGCGTTTTCAATTTTTAAACCACCAGTTTACATTTTACAGTTGACAATAATCGACCGGAGCAAAGTGTCCGTGTGAATCAGGCCGTATTTTCACCTGTCATTCGATTTCAAACGAGATTAGTAGCGACATCTGTTGCATTTTTAATGAACTAAATCAAGCCGCCAGTGGCTCCAAAACTTTTTCGACTCGAATTTTTTAATTTAATCCCAATATGTATTCTGACTAATTATGATTTCTATTTCAATTATAGAAAAGACGGCATGATAACATATACCATTTGGTAAAAGCCTATAAATACACCTTGAATACAGTTATATACCTATAAATACACCCTAAATACAATTATAATTATACCCATAAATACAATTACAATATTGTTTTTTACTACATTATTTTATCTTCTCACTCGTACAAAGAACACTTAAAAGTTAATCCGTTAACCATTTTGTTAACTTCGTTAATTAACGATTAACGGATTAACGAGTTAATGCCCACCTATGTTTATATGTAATTCGAATGTAATCTGAAATGTGGAGTTACGTTCGACCGCTGTGTTTAAAATGTCTTTAATTGAATTTCAAAATGAAATTTTAAATTATAATAGATAAAAGAGTGCCCTAAATAATACTCGGGACCCAACGTCGGAATCTCGTTAAGTTAAGTTATAAGCACTCAAAATTCTAGATATTACAAAAATTTAAGGAAAATTATTCATTTTTTTCGACGACCCCAGAGAAGACCTTCTATAATACACCGAATAAAATCAATTCCAGCTAGAATTTCATATAAATAAATTTATAAAATATTTACCAGGAGAATAATATATTTAAATAATGCCACTGTTTGCAATTAAAACGGGTTTAAGTGTTATCAAGGGACGTATATGAAGCGGGCCTGACAAGGGTTCCTCTTGTAAATATATGATGACTTACTATCAAGACACTGTCTGATGAACTGCAATACACTCACTGTCTGATGAACTGCAATACACTCACTGCCTGAGTTTTGTTTTTAAGCTAGCTTATATACTAGGACTTACATAATATTATTCAGTAAATATTATTGAATTCTTAAGTGTTTAGGTAATAAAATTATGTAACCTAATTGACTACAATAATGACTCTATTCTATTATGTTCTGTAACAACTTAATTTGTTACAGAATGAATTAGTCACATTAAATGACAAATGAAAATGAAATCATGGAAAATATAGCGGAAGCAAAAGAAAACAACAGAAACTACAACACGTACAATAATATGTACACATATACATTTAAATTAAAATAATATAATTAATAATATATTAAGATATTCTCAGAAAACGTTGATTTATTAAACTCACAATATTAAATATAACATACATAATCAATAATTATATCCTATAACACTATAATAACTGTTGATATTGCAAAATAAGATACAGTGTGACAAAAGGCATTGACAGCATATACTTTTTTCGTTATAATAAAAAACAAAATGAATTTCACACATGCACTAGTATTTATCCCTTTTATACAATGTCTGTACTAAGTAAAAAACATAAAATCATTGCATATTACTATTCAATTGAATTATAAAATGAAATAAATTCTGACATTTAATATCATATTATGGAAGCCGTATTGTCGCTATATGTATATTTCTTTCTATCGTACACGTATTGTAAACTAAATGAGTAAGATCTTATCAAAACTGTCTGTGCTAAACAGGGGACAGATTGACACGTCGCACTCTACGTTGTTTCACATTCACAGCATATCCTTTTACGTAGGGCGTTGTACGCATGTCTCACGTCTGAAATTAAACAGAATAACATCTGTATTAACACAAATGTCATAGTTTTAATATGTAGTATTATGGGACGATATTTACAGCCTTGCTAATAAAATTTGCTAGCTTGCCAGAAACACTTTTAAACGGGGTGTAAAAATTATACGACAGTCGCCTTTTGAGTTTTTGACAGACAGTCGTATGCACAGTAAGTAAAAACAATAGTAAGTAAAATATATTTAATAAACATGATTGAAAATGGTAAAAAATAACTCACTGCGCTTCAAACTGTCTGTCAAAAACTCCCGAGTGAGCCTGTCGTTATATTAATGTGATAGCCCGTTTGAAAATGTTTTCAAGCTTTCTGATAATGTTGAAGTAAATATCAACTACACTAATCTAAATAAACAAACGTATGTAACGTGTACACGCCGATATAAATAACAAAATTACATAAACGGGTAGTGTCATCGTACCTGATAATGTCCAGACTAGCTGTAGGTATCGACAGATTTCACAACTGAAGGCGAGGAGAGATAGACCACAATTCAGCAACAGAAATATGATGTTATATCGAGATAAAACTGCACCACATACCTGTCTGTATAGAACAGAGCATAAACAACTTATTATTAATAACTTAACCTGCAATGTTGCATTCTTTGCTGTCATTAACTTGACGCTTTTTCGTTGATTTTATCTATCGAAAATTACTTAATGGCGATAAGAAATTATAAATAGCTATATTTTTCTTCGAAAAATTCGCTAAAACAGCCGGACAATGATTTGATGACATTTTTATTATAAAAAAATTCACATTTGAAGTTTAGCGGCCATTTTCCATAACACGATATGATAGGGCTACGTTAACACGGTCACGTTTTATTTATTTTCAACCAAATTTCTTTTTATTCTTCGTACCAACGTACTTGATATGATGTTACAGTGCTTATTGAAAATATTTGTGAAGCGTTTTCAATTTTTAAACCGCTTAAAATATTCCCAGTTTACATTTTACAGTGGACAATAATCGACCGGAGCAGAGTGTCCGTGTGAATCAGGCCGTATTTTCACCTGTCATTCGATTTCAAACGAGATTAGTAGCGACATCTGTTGCATTTTTAATGAACTAAATCAAGCCGCCAGTGGCTCCAAAACTTTTTCGAGTCGATTTTTTTAATTTAATCCCAATTGTCCCAATATGTATTATGACTAATTATAATTTCTATTTCAATAATAGAAAAGACGGCATGATAACATATACCATTTGGTAAAAGCCTATACATACACCTTGAATACATTAATAAATATACCCATAATTACACCCTAAATACCGTTACAAATATACCCATAAATAAAGCTTGAATACAGTTATATACCTATAAATACACCCTAAATACAATTATAATTATACCCATAAATACAATTACAATATTGTTTTTCACTACATTATTTTATCTTCTCACTCGTACAAAAAACACTTAAAAGTTAATCCGTTAACCATTTTGTTAACTTCGTTAATTAACGATTAACGGATTAACGAGTTAATGCCCACCTATGTTTATATGTAATTCGAATGTAATCTATCCAATTATAACATCCACTTATCTACGTAGATGTTTGTTACATACGCAAATAACAAATTCCTCTAAATTTTTATACATTTCTACTTAAAAAAGAATCAATTATTAATTTATTTATTACATACTATATACCTGTTATAATTCATTAACATAAACAAATTCTATAACTTTAAACTTTCAGATTAATTCGCCCCAAAAGTTTTCATGTAAATCGTAAAAATTTAATTTGAGAAAATTTTGATATATTATTATTATTAACAAATTCACAGTTATTTAGCCGTCAAAATCAAATCTCTTTTTTGGGAAATGACGTCTATAATCGTAAGTCAAAGAGACATTTGTTGTAAAAAGTCTGTTATAGCTGTATTGAAACTAATATAATTATATGATAGTAGGAAGTATTGTGTCCGTATAAACAAATGTCTGCAATAAAATGTCCCAGTATATTAGTCAATAAGAGCCATTATTCAAACAAAGGTTGTATTCAAAATTAAATATTCCAAAAAATAACAAACTTGTCATATATTAGTGGATCCTATAAGAAATATGGGACCGTGAACGTGTCAACATCAAATCATATAGTGTGGATGGGAAAGACACCTGTTTCTCTCTCTCTCTTTCGCTATTACATGAACATAATAATTTATAAAGGCAAGCAAACGCAGCTAAATAAATACAATAAACATTACGATCTTCAAAACGTATAAGTATGAATTCACGTAAGACGTAATTGCATAAGTCGAGGACTTACTTACTGTATTGTGTAAATCAATAAAGTCATAACGAAATTTCTAAAAAATGTTCAATATATTTTTCATTTGATATTTTTCAGAATTTTTGATGTATTTTTATTAAAAAATTAATAACGTAAACAAAATATTTAATTTCTACAATTAGGAAGTTGTTTTTTTTTTTTAAACTATAGAGTATGTACCGATATACACTGGCCAGTGGTCACGTGATGTCATCGATGGCTGCTATCTTTGCACTGCGAATACTGGAGAAAAATACATCCAGTGCTCTGATGACGTGATTTTAAATTTGAAATAAACTGACAGAAGCAAATGAATTTAAAATTAACTTTATATGTATTTATTATTTTCATGTTATTTGATTTTCCTTTATTTGATGTCCCGTAGTGAAGAAAGCCAATAAAACATATTTATATGTAATTTTATTTATAACTGTAATATTATTACCTTATGGTAAACAATAAATAAATTATTATGTTTAGAATTTTCTATAATTAACTTACATGGTTTCTAGAATTTAAATATTATTATTTAATAATATGTACATATATGTGGTTTTATTTTTTACATACTTAAATGTTGAAAACATTATCCGGCTGTTTTTGTAATTTATCGTCACTGCGTTAAGTAATAGATGAAATCAAGGAAAAAGCGCCAAGTCTTTTAACTTGCATTTATTACGTAGGTACAATATATGCATTGTAACATTGTAAAACACTTGCTTATACACTCGTATAATACACAATACATAATTGATGATGTGATAAATCGGAGGAATGGGAGCTGTTTTTTGTCCAGTAAGGCCATCCGCACACGGGTCGACTGTTTTGCAACGATAATCTCAAACCAGTTGCGCAAGCGACCGTTTGGTGACTTTGCACGTGTAGTGTAATGGCCCACCGCACACGGCGCAACTGAAACAAAACTGATTTGAAATCGGTTTCCAACTGGTCTCATGCGACTGTGCTTGCAGGTCGAATTTCAGTTTCAGTTGCGTGGTTGCATACTGTTTGTATTTTCATTATTGTAAAAATAAAGTTTATTAACAATTAAAATTATTATTATTCATTGTTGTCACTTATTTACTTCATTCAAAATGAATGAACAGCTAGTGAACTTGTGGTGAACATTAAATTCGTCGAGAATGTGGAGAATCGTGCAGTTTTATATAATTACAACCTATCTGGATATTCGAGAAAAGACAAAACAGAAAAAGCATAGCACGAGGTAGCAGCCCAAATAAACATGACAGGTATATTGTACCTAGATATAAATTTTATATATTTATTATGTAATATAACATATGTTTGATTTTATTTATAATTATAATTACATACATAATAGTATTAAAATATTAAGATTCAGTCGCGCTCGTGTGCGGTGCGAGGAAATAAATCGATTGCAAACCAGTTACAAAATAGTCGCTTGCGCAACTGATTTGAGATTCTCGTTGCGAAACAGTCGACTCGTGTGCGGAGGGCCTAAGTATTAATTTAGACAGCAGAGTCTTCACACTGAAGTTTCTACTGTATATCGCACACACGTACGGTCAATATCCTGTATCAATTCTTGTGTGAGCTGTCAGGCCGTATATCTGTGTAAACTATTTGTCACATACCTGGAAACAAATAGATTTGTTTAAAACATTTCTTCATGAAATTTAACAATCATTATTTATTATAAATATTGGTTCAAATATAATTTAGAAACTGTCAAAGATAATTAGCTTGATCTCTTGAAAAACACTTATGTCCGGTATTAAAAAGAAACTGCCAAAAGTAGAACTAGCTTGCAAGAACCTGAACAAGTTATATGATATTCTTTATGAAATTGCACATGCAATAGAGTCCTGAAAATGTGCACTGCAATATGCTACAAAACAATTCGTAACATACATATAGGTTATAATCTATAATAACAGATCACTGATTCTGCGGCTCATGAACAGACAATGCGTGAAATAGAGTTATCGAAAAGAACATTAACTATAGTTATGTACCTGTGGGATAGACTTGATGTATATTATTCAATTTTCATCATATTGATATGATGTATTGTAGTTTTGATATGTTTGACAATTTCTATTTCTTCTAGATTTGATAGGTTTCCTATTTTATAAAACATCATTTTTGATTATATATTTATAAATGTATCATTTCCTGTTGATATAATACGATGGAAGCTATATATTTTACATAAATAATATATTTTTAATATCCTTACATGTTTAAAAGTGCACTCCACTATATAATATTTCGATTTAGTCGGAATAGCTTCTGAAAAATATTTAAATAAAAAAACGGTACATGCAGTGACATCCAGCGGAAAAAGTTTGAACTAAAAAAACTTAGTCGGAATGGCTTCTGAAAAAATATTAAAATAAAAAACGGTACACGTGGCGACATCTAGCGGAAAAAGTTTGAACTAAAAAAACTTAATCGGAATGGCTTCTGAAAAAATATTGTAGTTAGTTCAAACTTTTCCTGCGAGATGTCGCCACGTGTACCGTTTTTTATTTTAATATTTTTTCAGAAGCCATTCCGACTAAGTTTTTTTAATTCAAACTTTTTCCGCTAGATGTCGCCACATGCACCGTTTTTTATTTAAATATTTTTTCAGAAGCCATTCCGACTAAATCGAAATATTATATAGTGGAGTGCACTTTTGTACATGTAAGGAAATTAAAAATATATTATTTATGTAAAAAATATAGCTTCCATCGTATTATATCAACAGGAAATGATACATTTATAAAGAAATAGTCAAGAATGATCTTTGGCAATGTTGAAAACCTATCAATTCTAGAAGAAATGAAATCATGAAACAATACGACATATCAAGATTGGCTGTCGTTTCATTGTCAAAATTATTAATTTTAAATGTATAAAAGTTCATAATATTAAAACACAAAATATATTGTCGTTATTTGTGTAAAATGTTCTCAAGTAAGTACTGTTCTAAATAATTAGTGAGTAGTCGTTGTTATAACCTATAGTGGATATTTTTCAGGACTCTATTGACAGTGCTATTTGATAGAGAATATTACAGAATTAATAACTTATTCAATTACTTGCAAACTAGTCAACTTGTGTCAATTTCTTTTAAACCCGGACTTAAATAGCTTTGTGTTGTTCACAGGGTTGCCAGACGTCCCGCCTGTAGCGGGACTGTCCCGCTACAGGATAGTTAGTCCCGCGTCCCGCTCAAGAATTCAAATGTCCCGCTTACACATCATTCTTAATTTTTGTTTGAGGAGTATGTGCATAATGTACATTTAAAAAAAGAGGGTTTTCATATTTTAAAATCAATTAAATCTAATAATAAATATAACTAATATTTTCTAACATTTTGTCTCCTGAATATTTGTTTGTTACAAGTCCACAAAAGTACTTCTGTGGTTAATGAACTTTTAAAGTTTGTGCAGTAAATATTTGTAGATAACCGGACGTAATTTAAAAAATTATTGATGATATTTATATATGTTAAAAACATTAAAAAAAATAATTTTTCTGCAACCTAAAAATTACTCCCCCCCCCCCCCCCCCAGACGATGTCCCACCGGAGCATTTGAAAAATCTGGCAACCCTGGTTGTTCATTAGATTAAGATAATTATCGTTGACAGTTTCTTAATAAAACTGTTTGAAATAATATTTATAATAAATAATGGTTGTTAAATTGTACGAAGAAATGATTTAAACAAATCATTTTGATTCCAGGTATGTGATAAACCTTTTACACAGAAATAGACACAAGAATTGATATATGTGCGTGATATACAATAATACAATAAAACTTGAGTGCGGTGACAGATGAACGTATGTATTTGATACTACCAAGGCTTTATGAATTATTTAACGTGAACTTAAAACTTGAACACACAAAACTAGGTTAAATAGTGATAATTTTAAGAGCTCTCTCAACTTTCTACGATTTATAGTTCCCGAAATATTGGCTTCAAACGGTAAATTTTTTACAGTTAATTATGGACCGAATCTCAAAGGCATACAAGAGAAGGTCTCCAAAGGCTCGTTCATCTCTAAAGTTCTATTCAAATTTGCTTGCAAGTACAAAGCAAAATGAATGAAATGTGGCTACAGAACTGCTTTACTAGACAAGTAAGTAATACATATATACTCTGCCCCCTTCTCGTCCCCATTTCAGCAAATTTAATATATTTTCAAACTCTCTGAATCCTTACAGGACTGCCCCATTTTCAGCAAGTTACAAGTGTTTTCAAGTCTATAAGTATATTAAAAAATATTGATTCTTCGAAACTTGTTATATTTTGTTTCAAGTACTTTATTTTGCCGTAACAGATTTAAAAAAGTGGTTCTGTTTTGGAGGGCTGTATCTCTTTAGCGGGGAGAGGTATACTTGTGGGGTTGATTTTAAATTAAAGAGGGTTTATCTGGCTTCAATTTGATACGTAACATTCAAAGGTTTGTTTCAAAAATATATTTAAAAAAAATTTTATTTGTTATATTTTTTAAGGTCAGGCTCATTGATTGGGAGAAAGGCAACGCAACTATAGAATTACAGACAAACCGTACCCGAGGGGCAAACTCCTTATTGATGACCACATCGTGATCGGGTATTACAAACTACCTGGTAAGACTGCTGAGGAGTTCTTCGAAGAGAATGGAAAGAGGTGATTTAGGACGGGCGATATTGGCAAAGTTCAAAATAATTGGTGAGTTGAGAAATATTAATTTGTTATTTTTGGCTTGTTTAGGTTTGAGAGAAATTTGTAAAGAGTACAGTAGACGTTTCATACTGTGAACCACGCCGGTAGAGTCAGTTTTATTATAAATGACAGCTTTGAGAAATAGGGATTTACACAATGGAAGGTACCGTGCCTGAGTTCATATTATAGAACGTCTACTGTAACTGATCTGAACGATCTATTATATTTTCCGAACGTTCGTCTTTACATATCATCCGTATTTTCCAAAAGTTCCGATCATCTGTCATTTTATCTTTAAAACTTTATTTCGGTCATAAATCATGCACAAAGTATGAATATACATTCAATCAAATGATATTTTTGATACGTTTATCAAAATTAATTGCATTTTCTAGATATAATACATTTTGTCAATTCAACTGATCTGAACAATCTATTGTATTTTCCGAAAGTTTCGATCACCTGTCATTTTGTCTTTAAACTTTATTTTAGTCACAAATCATATGCAAATCATGCACAAAATATGAATCTGCATTCAATCTAATGATATTTGTGATACATTTATCAAAATTAATTACATTTTCTAGATATAATACATTTTGTCAATTCAACTGATCTGAACAATCTATTGTATTTTCCGAAAATTCCGATCACCTGTCATTTTGTCTTTAAAACTTAATTTTAGTCACAAATCATGCACAAAATATGAATATGCATTCAATCTAATGATATTTTTGATACGTTTATCAAAATAAATTAAATTTTCTAGATATAAAACATATTTTGTCAATTTTAACATATGCGCTATCGCTGTGCTCCAACCCGGCCAGGAGCTGGTCGATCACGCCAATAAATGTAATTACATTTGAAAATAAAAACAAAAAACGATTTATAACTGATGAAATATTTATTTCAGGTAAACTGGAGAAGTTCAAAGTCCCCGCTGCAGTGCAAGGAGGCGTGGACACCAGACATGGGTCCCGTCAAGCACAAGGACATCCAGGAACGGTACCAGTTTGAAATAAACCGGATGTACGCTTCATGAGATTAAGTTAAAACCGTGTCGGGCGAACGCAGTTTTAAAATCACTACCGAGGATAATTAAATGAAATTCATTACGCGGAATTGTGCGTGTGTGTGCGTGCGTTATTTGATTGTTGATTTGTATGAATCGGAACTGACAGAAATAATTGTTGTAAAAAATAAATAAAAGTTCGGAATGATGTAATATTTACAGAAATCATTATAATTCCGTGTTGTGAAATGTGTGCCGTAGTTTCAAGTGTCAGATTTTGTTTTTAATGAGTCCTTCGGTCGAAAAGTGAGGTTAAGTTATTTAAAAAAAAGTGGGGTTATGTGAATTTATAACTCATTGTTTGAAACGTTTTATTTTGGTTACGAGTGATTGTTACATTGTGTATTCTGTAGCTTTTATTGTCTACTTTCTGAAGGTGTCCGTACGTTTTAATTATATTAACTTCTCGTTGATTTTATTTATTTACTTCTTTAAAAAAATACGAACTTTAAGCTATAGCTTTAAATTTACTTTTAAATTGTTTCGTTACGATCATTTCTACCAAAAATACATCGATTTGAATTTTGACCGAATTTAAATTTACATAACCTCACTTTACATTCGAATAACTCTTTTAAAAATTGATAGAATTTGAAAGTGTAGCTACCGTTAGAAAGTAGAAGCTTCAAGCTATAATTTGACCCATGAATTATTTCGTTACGAACATTTCTACCAAAAATACAGCGATTTGAATTTTGACCGAATTTAAATTTACATAACGTCATTTTACGATCGAATAACTCTTTTAAAAATTGATAGAATTTAAAAGTGCAGCTACCGTTAGAAAGTAGAAGCTTGAAGCTATAATTTGACTTATGAATCGTTCAATTACGAACATTTTTACCAAAAATACAGCGATTTATAAACTTGGCGAATTTAATTTTGCATAACCTTACTTTACGGTCGAATAACTCTTTTAAAAGTTGATAGAATTCAAAAATGTAGCTACGGTTAGAAAGTAGAAGCTTCAAGCTACGAAATATATTCAAAACCGTCTGATTCCGATGATTTCTGCTAAAGTTACATTGATCTGAAGTTTGCTTTGTCAAACGTTATTCCCAATTATTTTAATGTTACGTTTTGTGATAAATTATTTTCTGTACTGTTTTTAATTAAGCTAAAAACAATGTCACTCACTCGGCGATGTGTGGACAACCACTTGGTCTTTTCGATTGTCCCTTGGAAAGACGTTAACTTCTTAGAACAATAATGGCGATGACTTGATTGGTCCAAGACAACAACAATATATTAAACAATAGTAAACTTACCTAAACTAGACAGATGATGTAGACTACTTATCGAGTAGAGTCCCAAGCAGATACTGATTTTTCTGTGTTTTTGTGCTGGCTTATATACAGCCGGTTATATAAGTTTTAGTTAAAATTGTTTGGGAGTTACATGATTTATAAATTCCTGACTGATTTAAAATTTGTATATTAATCTGTACTGTTACAAACGTAATTGAAAACGATGAAATATTGTAGATTATTAGTTTAGTGTTAATCGTATTATTTAAAACAGTTGAGCTGATGCTTGTTTTCAACAACACTCATATTTATATGTATTTAATCTATGTAAAATGTACATAATATATACTTTATGTATGTTAACTAGTATTGATAATAAAAAAAATAAATTAATTAATTCACTGAATATATATGTTTTATTCCTTCCTACGTCTTCTTTTCAGCTAAAAATACAAAACAAACATTCTTTAGAAATGATATAAATCAGTAAACAATAAACATAGCCGAGATAAGCTCCCTTTTCATTACGTAACACCGAAAATTCAATATTTCGGGGCTAGTCTTGGTTAACGACATCACGCTATTTAGCATTTCATATGTGTGATCGCAAGATGTGACTGCATAGCACTAAGGAACAAATACCTTGGCTCCCCTATTCTCGAGTCAAAAGACATTCAGGACTTGTCGAGGAAAAGGATCCTATGCTTCGCTGAAGCAACGGACCTATTCAACGAGTCTTAGAAACCCAGGGGAGCACAATGGGCCCTAGTGGCCTAAGTGCCGGAGCCTCGGCTCCACCCCTCTTATGAAATTCAAATTCAAGATGGCGCCACCCACGCATTGTTTATAAATTAAAAAGAATTAAGATTAGATTCGCATCCTTTATTAATTTGAAAGTATTATACTATTTATATAATAGTATAATACTTTCAAATTAATAAAGGATGCGAATCTAATCTTAGATAGCATAGCGTATATCGCTATGCTATCGTATGTAGGAATGGTGATATGTACAGAAAAAATGTTCGACAAAAGTTGATAAAATCAGTTCTTTAACTGTTTACTAGCACATTTGGAACCAATGTGTCCTTATACATACGATAGCATGTCTAAATATACAAAACAAATTAAATATAAAATTACGTACATTTTTTATAATACACCTCCACCAATGGTGGGGGCGCGTATGTAAAAATACATATTTAAAAACATTACCAGTGTGCCGTTAATACAGATATCTGTAGTCGGTAATACGAAGTTTCACCGTTTGATTGCTAGATGGCGCCACTGGCACCCGTATGTTTTTTACTACTTTAATATATTATCTTCTCGCTCGCACAGAGGACACTAAATTAATTTTTATCTGTCATCTGTTTATCTACACAGAATGAATATTATACAATTATAACATCTACTTATCTACACAGATGTTTTGTATAAATCAATAATCAATTATTTATTTTATTTAATACATATCTGCCCTATTACATTAACCTAAAAAAAAATATTTTTTCGACTTTCAGATAGTGACAATCACATCCAAATCAGCTCAGTAGTTCACTTACCAAATCAAAACAATCTAAAAATTCATTTTCACAATACAGTGACGCACTAAACGTTTAAAGTTGTATACAAAAATTAAATAAGGTTAAGACGAAAAATTGAATCACGATTTCTGTATTTAACGGGCCCCCTTTTTAAGCCTGCTGTATAACACGCCAGTGTTTATTATTAAATATGTCTGAAATCAATATGTAAACAATGTTTTATTTATATACATAATTACATTAAAATTAACAAAACATATTTTGTCGGTAAAGAAAAATCATAAATGATGTATTACAACAGAACAATCAACACCAAGATTGAAACAATAAACTAAAAATAAAACATACGAGTGCAATAAAAAGTAGAGTAGTGTTTTGTTTCAAAGCCTACTAATATTTAAAAGAATACACGTTTAATTATTTAAATACATAGTGTTTTGTTTTACGTACAGCCTACCTACGATGTGTTTCAAATAAAAACCTTGTTTTTGTTGATGTCCAGTTCACTTTTTATTACACGCTACAGTTACTGAAAGCAAGTTTGCAGAAGACAAACTTGAGAATACTGTTTTATACTTATTATAAAATACACTGTGTCGCACTTTTTTCTTTCTTCTATCTTTTGTTTTTTGCTTAAATCAAATTGAAAAGTAAACATTTCCAAAATCTTTTATTATATAAATACAATTTCTCAAACCAGTACAGTAAAAAACATCTTATTTCTAACAATATCTTCCGTTCTTTGATATTAAATATTTAATTGTTTTGGCAATTGAGAAACAATCAGTCATTTTACAATAAATACCTTTCCCTGTTTTCACTAATTTAGCAAATGTTATGATATAAATAATAAATAATTTGTACCCCAATTAAATACAATTATATCACTTTTGAATTTTGTAGAAATAGTATTATATATCACAGTTTAAATCAGTCCCAATCATCCCCGTCCCGCCCTTTATACAAAATATATAATTCAGACTATCTCCCCCATTAAGGAGGAATGGGAGCTACAATCAGAGACAAAAGTAGCTAAATTTTAAAACTTTACGAATATCTGCACTGTAAATTTTGTAATAGAAGTTATAAATGATAAACATTATAGCTAGAGTTATATATTTGAAGCTAATTTTACCTCCCCCATCACTATTTATGTGCATAATTGCACTGTGTATTAAATTTCTTTCTATTTTTCTATAAGTAACATAAAGTATGACGTAATTATAAAAAAATAAAGATCTTTCATAATTAAATTGCAAAAATACTTTCCCCAAAAATTAGTAATGTTTTATCAATGCGTTGTTTTACCTAAAAAATTTTACAAATATATCAGTTTTCTATAAGAATACATGTTAAATTGAAATCAATATATTTAATAAAAACAGCTCGCAGAATCAATTTAATATTTTGTGTATTGTATTAAAATGCTAACGAGAACATTCTCACTAATTTTCATGCACTCGGTAATGTTTCGATAGTACTTCCATTCCTCCTTAAACTAGCAGGGCTTATTTTTTACATAATATATATATATATCCTAATTTTGATCAATAATTTCAGTCTTTTGGCTTTAAGATATCTCCCCTCCCCCAATCCCTTAATAATAATCAATAGTTTACTTGTTTGTTGTCTCCATTCAGCAAAAACTGTGTTTCTTTGTCTTTTCTCTTCTTCTTCTTTAAACTTCTATTGTTAAAGCCAACAAGGAGAGTCAAAGAATCCACGGTAAGTTCCCCATCCGTGGGTCACTATTACGTTGCGCACAACTCTCAAAAATTACCATCTTGTTTTCACAATGCACTACAAGCAATCACAATGTGGTGTGGAGAACTGACTTGGTACAGCATGATATCCCTTAGAACAGTTAACTCTCCTTGTAAAGTCTTCTTGGTTGAACATGTATCGCTACGAGTGCGTAGATATCGAGTGTTGTTTACGCTGTAGCATACACGTAATGATTTTGAGCGCTACAACGTGGTTGAGAACATGACGTCGCTTAGTACAAGGCGAGATACGAAGTTGGCTTTCCTTTTTTAATCTTCTTGGTTGAAGTGTTTTATTGAATCTTTACTTCAAACGACTAGACAAAGCGACACGTTCTTAATTTGAGAAACATTCTGCTCTCAATTACCTCCGTCTGGATTCAAAACACCCGAGGATGTCCTCTTTCTCCAGTGTAGCACACCACTGCCTCCGCTACTGCTATCTACCTTAGTTATAGTTGTTTTACAGATGGTGCAAGCAAACGGTTTTATACCTAGGGAAAGATGATACAGTTAGAAAACAATCACAAGTAAATACTAAATTATAATGTAACGTTTTGATATAATTAATAAAACCATGGGACAATTCAGAATCTATCTTTATATGTAACTAAGTTGCAGAGAACATTTTTTAAATGATTACTCCAGTTTATATGCTTTGCTTTGAAACCAAAATATATTATAAAACATAATAAAATTAATTTATAAATAATATTTATTAATATTAATTAAATATATGGCTGAACAATTAATTTGTAATATAAATTAATAATTATAATCTAATATGTTCAAATACATATAACAAAGTAATGTTTTATACATTAATAAAGATACAGAGCAAAGACAACGAGTAGATCCTATTGAATATGACAGTTCTTACATCGCATCACAGGTTAAGCAGGACCACCATCGGACAAATGTTGGATGGGTGACCGTGTGCACTTTATATTATTATTTATTTAAAGAAATTTTGGAGAATAGATTGGAGACAGACCGCGAATCCGCGAGAGGGTGTGTATTATAATTAAAAAACATAATATGTGTTGGGGGGCGGGGGTGTGTATACCCGCGAATTATTTCGCGGGGGTCGCGCGCATATGTAGAGTAATTAGACCGCGAAATTTGTCACATATGTATACACATGCCGCGAAACTATATTCCGAAGGCGTCGCGACCCGCGACGTCCAATACACAATCAATGTGTATTGGACGTCGAGACGCCCCGTGAAGCGCGACGCCCGCGGTGTAGCAGATAAAAATGAGGATTACATGGGAACCAAAAATCGCAGAATCTTCGGATTAGTTTTAAAATTTTCGTAAAAAAATCTAGTTTTACATACTTAAATTTGAAGTC
Organism: Sialis lutaria; assembly: GCA_949319165.1. NCBI lineage: Eukaryota > Metazoa > Arthropoda > Insecta > Megaloptera > Sialidae > Sialis > Sialis lutaria. The sequence goes on along the minus strand of OX439240.1, from coordinate 26,587,140 downwards.
AATACGTCCAACAGATTCGGAGTTACAACTCTTTAAAGTTTTTTATAATTATTTTTTTAAAATAGTGATATATAATTATTATATGGGGCACTCTAAATATGATCTAACGACTCATGTGATTAGTTTAGCCCATGTATGATACAATCATGTACTTTTTAGAATCAATTGGACAGCTGTAACGCGGACTTCAAAAAGCGGCGACTTTCGTCACTCACAACGGGCAAACGACATGCTTAATTGGTTTTGTTTTGTATTTAATGTCAATATTAAAATTATAATGTATCAATTTCGTTCACAGAAAATCATTTTGTAAGTAAAAAAATTCAAAATCAAATGTTAAATAATAAAAATATGCATAAAAAAGTCTTGTGCCGACCAGGGCAGTTTTTTATAATGTAAAGACATGTTAAATAATCCCAACAGAATGCCCATGACCAATTCCAACATTCTGTAATATCTAAATTACCTAAAATACTTTTCGCAGAATCTTTATTCTACGTCATAGCCCATGACATTAACAGAACCTGTAGAAAACATACTGAGGCTTCACACCCAATGAAATTAACAGAACCTGTAGAGAACATACTGAAGCTTCACACCCAATGAAATTAACAGAACCTGTAGAAAACATACTGAAGCTTCACACCCAATCAAATTAACAGAACCGTGTAGAAAACACAAATAAAGACTACATACACTCAGCACTCTGCTATACGACCATACACTATACGACCGCTCCGTTACACAATATGTCGACAGTTCTAACCAACGTCCTTCCCCCATCCCCACCACAATACCACCGTGACCGCTATATTTCTGCGCGTTTAAATTCATCAACCAACGTTAAAATCGGCACACATAGTGAATTATTTCTACTTTCTAAATTTAAAAAAATAATAAAATTCCATTAATATTTAACGAAATTAGAGCACTTTTAGTAAAACCCCAAAATTTGAGATCAAGTCGCCATATTTTCTAAACAATTGAAAGTATGAAAATTTTTGTTTTACAAAAGTTTCTTACTTACTTTTATGGTCTTTACAATTATGTAATTTTGAATATACCGTTCTATTTGATTTTACTGAGAAACGGAAATGTACCCCCCAAAGTCCAGTGGCGGATTTAACGGGCGGCAAATGAGCAGTTGCCGCCTGGGCCCCCGTCTGAAAATGCTCCCAAGGGCCCCTCCAGATAAAAGCCCTTGTATGTGACCCTGTTTAAATCCTGCTGTGTAAAAAAAATTTGATTCCATCCAATAATTTTGCGTGCGGAAATAAAATTACATTGCCAGTCACAAGTGCAAGCGCCGAGGAATGAGTTCTTTGAAAAGAATCAAAAACTATCGTCATGCCATTTTATCTGAGGAAACACTCAATAATTTCAGAGTATTTTGTACATTGAAAGAGACGTGGCTAACAAAATAGATCCGAATTCGACAATCGAAATATTTGCACAACAAAAGACGAGACGAGGTTTTAAAACAATGTAAGGCCCCCCATACACCTACAATATAACTGTGCAATATTATTGTTGCACAATTGTATTGAAATATACCTTACGCCTACACGTTCAATAATATTGAATCTTGAATTATTCGCGTCAATATTTTTGTCGGAGCAACATGTGTGATGATGAAGATTTGGCTGCAGCTATGCTGATGATTTTGCTGGCAAAACAAAATAAAAACGAAAGAAGGCCAGTGTACACTCATGAACGTCTTTTAAAATAAATTTATAAATATTCGTGCGTGCGTACGGGACCGCTCCGAACAGTAGACTAAAAAATATTGTACAATAAGCCCTACAGACGACACAATGAAAAAATATGGCGCAATAAAATTTAAACTCGCTCAAACTTTTCTAAAAGCATTGTGCAATCTTCAATATGATTCCTAAACGGTCAATAATATTGGACAATCCGTGATATTGCACAATAAAATTGATCGTCTATGGGCCGCCTTAAATGTATATGTCGAAATTTATAAGTGAGATTGTCAATAACGAATCATACAATAAATAATAAATAAATAACAATTCAAAATGTTTGGTTGACGCAATAAAAAATTAATTAGGAAATCAAAAAACAACTAAAAATTATCAATTTATTAATAATTAATTTGTAGCTCTAAATCAGTGGTTCCCAAACTCTTTTGGCCCACGGACCCCTTTTTATAGTCAAAACTTGCCCACGGACCCCCTTTCCTAGTCAAAACTTTCCCACGGACCCTGGGTGAAAAACTACATAAATGAATAATAGAAAAATTAAAAATTTTACTTTGATGTCTTGTTACTTGAAAAACGGAGAAACTGTGGTTTTTTAGTCACTTAAACTAAAAATACACCTTAACCACAAAATTTATGTCACTCGACACGTGTTTCGACTTCACAAGAAGTCCTCATCAGGAGCCTAACGATTCCAGGGATCGTTAGGTTCATGATGAGGACTTCTTGTGAAGTCGAAACACGTGTCGAGTGACATAAATTTTGTGGTTAAGGTGTATTTTTAGTTTAAGTTTGATGTCTTGAATGGTAAATGGTGACGTAAAAATAAAATACAACAATCAACAATTTCTAAATCTCAAACTCGACTCACCGCGATGCCTGTTATTACTTGTATTTTATGCACCTGTCTATATTTATATTTTACTTAGGACGTAAAAATTGCTAATAATTTATTCATTGCTATTTATTTTAACTTCCATATTAATAAAAATGTGCGCGGACCCCCTGATGTTGTTCAGGGACCCCCAAATCGATTTTAATTTTCCACGGACCCCCTGAACGATGCCAGGGACCCCTTGGGGAACCACTGCTCTAAATGAATTACATAATGTTTTTTTTTCACGTCAATCAATTTTTAAGTTGATGCTATCAAACAATTCTTTAAGTGATTTTTTTTACTCAATAGAAGGGCCCCTGGTACGTTTGCCACCTAGCTCATTTCCCTTAAATCCGCCACTGGCCTTATGTATTCTACTGTGCACTTTATATTATTATTATTTATTTAAAGAAATTTTGGAGAGTAGATTGGAGACAGACCGCGAATCCGCGAGGGTGTGTATTATAATTAAAAAACATAATATGTGTTGGGGGGCGGGGGTGTATACCCGCGAATTATTTCGCGGGGGTCGCGCGCATATGTAGAGTAATTAGACCGCGAAATTTGTCACATATGTATACACATTCCGCGAAAAAAATAGTACACATACGCGATGCCGCGAAACTATATTCCGAGGGCGTCGCGACCCGCGACGCCCAATACACAATCAATAATAATTGTAACATACGTACAATAGATGCATGCATGTGTTTGTCCACGGAATCGTTCGCGAGACGTGTGTGCAGGTAAAAGGTATACAATGTGCACACATATATGCCGCGAGATCAAGAAGGAGCGTCGAGACGCCGTCCGCGAAGCGCGACGCCCGCGGTGTAGCAGATAAAAATGAGGATTACATGGGAACCAAAAATCGCAGAATCTTCGGAATAGTTTTAAAATTTTTGTAAAAAAATCTCGTTTTACGTACTTAAATTTGAAGTCAATACGTCCAACAGATTCGGAGTTACAGCTCTTTAAAGTTTTTTAAAGTTATTTTTTTAAAATAGTGATATATAAAAATTATACGGGGCACTCTAAATACAATCTAACGACTCATGCAATTTATTCATTAAATCTAATATGTTCAAATAGATATTATAGCAAAGTAATATTTTATATATTAATAAAGAATAAGAATTTATTTAATTATTTTAAAATAATTAATATTTAAAATTCGCGCGTTAGTGGCGTCATCTTGTAATATATCGATGAACTTTAATACCTCGTTTACACGATTGGGTTTGTTTTCATTTTCAATCATAATAAAATTAATGCTAATTTATCGTGTTTACGTGTTTAGAATGATCGTTGGATTTCCGTAAATTCTAAAAATGCTAAAAATACAGTCAATTAAACATAATTTAATATTTACATGTTTAAATTTGCATCAAATGTATTTGTAAGTATAAATCACCATGTAAACATAGTATCGGAACTTTCGGAAAATATAATAGATTATTCAGATCAGCTGAATTGACAAAATGTATTATATCTAGAAAATGCAATTAATTTTGATAAATGTATCACAAATATCATTAGATTGAATGCAGATTCATATTTTGTGCATGATTTGCATATGATTTGTGACTTAAATAAAGTTTAAAGACAAAATGACAGGTGATCGAAACTTTCGGAAAATACAATAGATTGTTCAGATCAGTTGAATTGACAAAATGTATTATATCTAGAAAATGCAATTAATTTTGATAAACGTATCAAAAATATCATTTGATTGAATGCAGATTCATACTTTTTGCATGATTTATGACCGAAATAAAGTTTTAAAGATAAAATGACAGATGATCGGAACTTTTGGAAAATACAGATGATATGTAAAGACGAACTTTCGGAAAATATAATAGATCGTTCAGATCAGTTACAGTAGACGTTCTATAATATGAACTCAGGCACGGTACCTTCCATTGTGTAAATCCCTATTTCTCAAAGCTGTCATTTATAATAAAACTGATTCTGCAGGCGTAGTTCATAGTATGAAACGTCTACTGTACTGTTTACAAATTTCTCTCAAACCTTAACAAGTCAAAAATAACAAATTAATATTTCTCAACTCACTGATTATTTTGAACATAAATATCGCCCGTCCTAAACCACCTCTTTCCATTCTCTTCGAAGAACTCCTCAGCAGTCTTATCGGGTAGTTTGTAATACCCGATCACGATGTGGTAATCTATAAGGAGTTTGCCTCTCGGGTACAGTTTGTAAATTTTTTTTTAAATATATTTCTGAAACAAACCTTTGAATGTTACGTATCAAATTGAAACAAACCCTAAGAAACCCCATACCAAATTAAAGCCAGATAAACCCTCTTTAATTTAAAATCAACCCCACAAGTATACCTCTCCCCGCTAAAAAGATACAGCCCCCCAAAACAGAACCACTTTTTTAAATCTGTTACGGCAAAATAAAGTACTTGAAACAAAATATAACAAGTTTCGAAGAATCAATATTTTTTAATATACTTATAGACTTGAAAACACTTGTAACTTGCTGAAAATGGGGCAGTCCTGTAAGGATTCAGAGAGTTTGAAAATATATTAAATTTGCTGAAATGGGGACGAGAAGGGGGCAGAGTATATATGTATTACTTACTTGTCTAGTAAAGCAGTTCTGTAGCCACATTTCATTCATTTTGCTTTGTACTTGCAAGCAAATTTGAATAGAACTTTAGAGATGAACGAGCCTTTGGAGACCTTCTCTTGTATGCCTTTGAGATTCGGTCCATAATTAACTGTAAAAAATTTACCGTTTGAAGCCAATATTTCGGGAACTACAAATCGTAGAAAGTTGAGGGTGCTCTTAAAATGATCACTATTTAACCTTGTTTTGTGTGTTAAAGTTTTAAGTTAATTGGATTAATATTTTTTACGTTATAATTTTTTACATAAAATCACAAAAAATATTGATGAATAAAAATGCCCTTTGGAACTATAAATCATAGAAAATAAGGGAGCATCTTAAAATGTACATTATATAATATACTATTAGAATTCAATAGTTTTAAGTGAATTAAAATAACAAAAACTATTTTAAAAATTATAACCGTAAGATAAAATTACAACTTGTTATTTCAGACGCACTTTACGTAAATTCCTGTAACTTCTAAATGATCCGTTGGAACAATTTGAAATCAACACTAAACTAGATTCAGTAGCGATCATTTTAAACTTGGCCCCAACTTTCTATTATTTATAGTTCCAGAGTACTATGTAGTTGAATATAGAGCACTTTTATTGATATTTTTTGTTATTTTACGTAAACATCTCTAATTACAAAACTATTTATCGGACTGAGTTAAAACTTAAATACAGTAAACTAGATTCAATAGTGATCATTTTAAAACCCCTCCCAACCCTCTGTGTGATCTATAGTTCCAGAGTTCTATACTGTCAAACTTAAGACACTTTTATTCATTGATATTTTTTTGTAATTTTACGTTATCGATTTTAACTAAAAAACTATTGATTGAACTGAGTTAAAACGTAAATACAGTAAACTAGAATCATTCATTCAAGATCACATTTATGAACAGTTCACTTTAAATAATTCATAAAGCCTTGGTAGTATCAAATACATACGTTCATCTGTCATTGCACTCAAGTTTTATGTACATGTATCAATTCTTGTGTCTATTTCTGTGTAAAAGGTTTATCACATACCTGGAATCAAAATGATTTGTTTAAATCATTTCTTCGTACAATTTAACAACCATTATTTATTATAAATATTATTTCAAACGTTTTATTAAGAAACTGTCAACGATAATTATCTTAATCTAATGAACAACACAAAGCTATTTAAGTCCGGGTTTAAAAGAAATTGACACAAGTTGACTAGTTTGCAAGTAATTGAATAAGTTATTAATTCTGTAATATTCTCTATCAAATAGCACTGTCAATAGAGTCCAGAAAAATATCCACTATAGGTTATAACAACGACTACTCACTAATTCTATAGAACAGTACTTACTTGAGAACATTTTACACAAATAACGACAATATATTTTGTGTTTTAATATTATGTACTTTTATACATTTAAAATTAATAATATTGACAGTGAAACGACAGCCAATCTTGATATGTCGTATTGTTTCATGATTTCATTTTCTTCTAGAATTGATAGGTTTTCAACATTGCAAAAGATCATTCTTGACTATTTCTTTATAAATTTATCATTTCCTGTTGATATAATATGATGTAAACTATATTTTTAAGATTAATCAATTTTATTTCCTTACATGTACAGAAGTGCAGTCCAATATATAATATATGCATAATTTTTACTGCATTTGTGCATTTAACCCTCAGTATTTGATTAAAATCACTTTAATATAGTTAAATGCATTTGTAATTATGCTTTGTATTACATATTATCACTTTATAACTTGTATTTCAACTATACAATTATAAAGAATAATTATTCTTTACTCAATGGTATTGTTCACATAATATGTATGTAACTTGGGCTTACAATAAATATATAAACTACTATTACATCAATATGTGCAAGAACCAGGAGCTACAAATCGAGGCTCTGAAATTAACAGAGAATGGATTCAAAAATCAAATCAAAATGTGTACGTCAAGATCTTATACACAAGAAACTAGAGAACTACATATATGATTAAGATGAATGAGGAATTTCAATCACAGCTCAAAGTTAAATATCACGAACACGATGTATTACAACAGAACAATCAACACCAAGATTACTGTTTACTGTCGAGTACAATAAAAAGTTTACAGATTGCGTGTTGATTAGTGTTTTGTTTCAAAGCCTACTAATAATATTTAAATGAATACACGTTTAATTATTTAAATACATAGTGTTTTGTTTCACGTACAGCCTACCTGCGGTTTGTTTTAAATAAAAGCCTTGTTTTTGTTGATGTCCAGTTCACTTTTTATTACACGCAACAATTACTGCTAGCAAGTTTGCAGAAGACAATCTTGAGAATACTGTTTTATACTTATTGTGTAACAATTTGAAAATAAAATAACGTTGTTATAAAATAGACTGCATGTGTCACTTTTATTTTTCACATAAATAGAATAATTGAAAAGTAAACATCATTTCCAAAAAACTTTTATTATATAAATACAATTTCTCAAACCAGTACAGTAAAAAATATCTGGTGTTTTTTATTAGGATTGCTGTAAGTTAATTATGGAAAATTCTAAACGTAGTAATTTATTTATTGTTTACCATAAGGTAATAATATTACAGTTATAAATAAAATTACATATAAATATGTTTTATTGGCTTTCTTCACAACGGCATATCAAATAAAGGTGTTTTAGTCTTGTCCGATGTCGAATAAAATAATCTGTAACAAAGGAGAAACAATCATTGTATTTTTTAATTTTCAATGTTAACGTAAGCTTTTAATATAATAGTTTTTGGTATGATATATTCATTAGGATAAAATTAAAGACGTAAAATCACGGTTTGTATATATTATTTACCAGGACAGAATAACGCGTCTTTTATGGTATTTATATTGGTAAATAACAGAAAATGTTAATTTATTAAACTCACAATAGCAAATATATCAAAAATAATCAATAATTATATCCTATAACACTATAATAACTGTTGATATTGCAAAATAAGATACAGTTTGACAAAACACATTGACACGCAGCATATATTTTTTTCGTTAGGTATATTAAAAAACAAAATTAATTTCACACATGCATTAATGTTTATCCCTTTTATACAATGTCTGTACTAAGTAAAAAACATAAAATTATTGCATATTACGATTCGATTGAATTATAAAATGAAATAAATTCTGACCTTTAACTATCATATGGAAGCCATAATTGTTGCTATGTATATTTCTTTTTCAGATTATTAATTAAATTTACCAACTGTGCACATATTTAAATGTTTTACAGTTTAATACACATATTCAATTATGTGGTGAACACAACAATTGTAGCTATCGATGTTAAATAAACAAATAAATTAAAAAAACGTCATGTCCAAAATCTTTCTTGATTTTATTTTGTCATAATTTATCACATATTGAAGCATTCGCAACACAAAATATACATAAAAACGTCTCATGAATACTGTATTTTATAAATAAAGCACTATGAACATTAATTATGATTTATAAATATTAATACAAAATACTTTTTTGAAAATATCGTAATATTATGAGGTGACAGTTGTATACACTTGGCTGCATTTTACAAGATAGGTAACACAAAAAGATCAAAAATATTTCTGTTGTAAACTACATGTTAAAAGCATTGAAAATGGTTAAATTATTGCAGGATAATATTAGAAATTGAATTAAAATGTGTCTATGAAATAAAAAACCACTACAATTATTGTTTATTTAATAATTTTTCAATAAATAATATTTAAAATTCGCGCGTTAGTGGCGCTATCTTGCAACATATCGATGAACTTTAATACCTTGTTTACACAATCGGGTTTATTTTCATTTTCAATCACAATTAAATGAATACTAAATTATCGTATTTACGTGTTTCGAATGATCATTCGATTTCCCTAAATTCTAAAAATGCTGAAAATACAGTAAATTAAACACAATTAACTATTAAAATGTTTTAATTTGCATCAAATGTATTTGTAAGGTATAAACCACTATGTAAACATAGTATATTGTACACTCATCTCGCGATTTACCGACCTTTGATTTACCGACACCTTGATTTACCTACGGGCCAATCGCGCGATTTGCCTACTTTCTTCTATCCCCTCGATAATACTACCGTGTTTGCTATATTTCTGCGCAAAATTTAAATTCACCAATGAACGTTGAGGTGGTGGGGGGCCCTCTCGACGTCGGCAATTCAAGCGGTTGAATCACTAACAACGTCGGTAATTCAAGCGATGAATGTAGAATTTAAAATGACAGTTCTTGTGTTAAACTAAACTGGTTAATTAAATATTTATAAAAAACAATACTTTAAACATTATTTTCGTAGATATAACAAACAAAATCGTTTTGTGCGTGCCTTTGTGATATGTGAAGTGTAATTTGTTATAAAATATTTAAAACAACAATATGTATACGCGAGTATCAGTTTTGTGGTTATTTATGAATTTTCATTTTTAAAAGTCATAACTTTCTTTTCAAACTTTTCATCATTAAATATGATACGTTTAAAGGTAAGAATGATATATATTTCAAATAATAACTAGTTTAAAATATTCGTGTTGTATTACTTGTGTACTAAAATGTTTTATACATAACAATTTATAAATTTTTTCGTTTATATATGTAGAGATTTTTAATAATGATTTAATAATATTAATTTAACTTAATTAAACATCGTATGGGCCATATCTTTATTAATTATATCATGGATTACGAGTACATTTCGAGATTTATATTAAATTAACTTAAAATTAGAATTGAATGTAATATTTCGAAATATTCATTTTTGAAAGTAGCTACCCCATTTATTTTAATTTTATATTATATTTTCGGTTAATTATATAATCTTCTTTCTATTGCAGATGCAATTTACAGTGGCAAAGGATTGTAACAAAATGTTAAAAAGAAAAGATTTTGTTGATTTTTTGTTTGGCTTGCCGGAACATATTTTAAACAATAGATATGTAAGATAAATGATATTTGATTGATTAAGAGAACATTTGAGTGACATTTAATTATTATTTTTAGCCGTATTATGGAAATGATAAACAGTTATTTAAAATTGAAATATGTATGATTGATCAACAATTACAAAGTACAAAACAAGATGTAGTAAAGTTTGTTGCCAAATTACCCGATACAAGTATTAGGGCTAGATTTAAAAAACAATAAGATAGATAGAATGCATTTGTATCTCTTTACGAACAACTTCAACAATCAACGGTTAGTCTGATATTTATTATGTTAATTATTTATACATAAATTTAACTCACACTCTCAAACGATTACTTTAACGACATGGAGCCCCCCCCCCACGTTGTTGAATATTTCCTTACGAGTAAAACAGATTGTGTTAAAATACAAGTTGTAAAGTGATAATATTTAATACAAAGCATAATTACAAATGCATTTAACTATATTAAAGTGATTTTTAATCAAACACTGAGGGTTAAATGCACAAATGCAGTCGAAATTCTGCATATATTATATAGTGGACTGCACTTCTGTACATGTAAGGAAATAAAATCGATTAATCTTAAAAAATATAATTTACATCATATTATATCTACAGGAAATGATAAATTTATAAAGAAATAGTCAAGAATGATGTTTTGCAATGTTGAAAACCTATCAATTCTAGGAGAAGATGTAATCATCAAAGAAGACGACATATCAAGATTATATTGAAAATTCTATAATAACATACATGGAGTGAATTTGACAAAAGTCTATCTCGCAGGTACATAATATAGTCAATATACCCTTCTAATAATCCTCTTGCACGTATTGTCTGTCCCTGAGATACACTATTTTATTGCTATAACTGATGAAATATTTATTTCAGGTAAACTGGAGAAGTTCAAAGTCCCCGCTGCAGTGCAAGGAGGTGTGGACACCAGACATGGGTCCCGTCAAGCACAAGGACATCCAGGAACGGTACCAGTTTGAAATAAACCGGACGTACGCTTCACGAGATTAAGTTAAAACCGTGTCGGGCGAACGCAGTTTTAAAATCACTATCGAGGATAATTTAATAATTAAATCATTGTAATTCAGTGTTGTGAAATGTGTGCCGTAGTTTCAAGTGACAGATTTATTTTTTAATGAGTCCTTCGGCCAAAAAGTGAAGTTAAGTCATTTAAAAAAAAGTGGGGTTATGTGAATTTATAACTCATTGTTTGAAACGTTTTATTTTGGTTACGTAGTGTATTCTGTTATTGTCTACTTTCTAACGGTGTCCGTACGTTTTAATCATATTAACTTCTCTTTGATTATATTTATTTACTTGTTTAAAAAATACCAACTTCAAGCTATAATTTGACATTTACATCGTTTCGTTACGATCATTTCTACCAAAAATACAGCGATTTGAATTTTGACCGAATTTAAATTTACATAACCTCACTTTACGTTCGAATAACTCTTTTAAAAATTGATAGAATTTAAAAGTGCAGCTACCGTTAGAAAGTAGAAGCTTCAAGCTATAATTTGACTTATGAATCGTTCAATTACGAACATTTTTACCAAAAATACAGCGATTTATAAACTTGTCGAATTTAATTTTGCATAACCTCACTTTACGTTCGAATAACTCTTTTAAAAATTGATAGAATTTAAAAATGTAGCTACGGTTAGAAAGTAGAAGCTTCAAGCTACGAAATATATTCAAAACCGTCTGATTCCGATGATTTCTGCTAAAGTTACATTGATCTGAAGTTTGCTTTGTCAAACGTAATTCCCAATTATTTTAATGTTATGTTTTTTTGTGATAAATTATTTTCTGTACTGTTTTTAATTAAGCTAAAAACAATGTCACTCACTCGGCGATGTGGTGTCTTGGTATCGTAGCCCCTTGCCCGTGAAAGTGGACAACCACTTGGTCTTTTCGATTGTCCCTTGGAAAGACGTTAACTTCTTAGAACAATAATGGCGACGACTTGATTGGTCCAAGACAACAACAATATATTAAACAATAGTAAACTTACCTAAACTAGACAGATGACTACTAGACTACTTATTGAGTAGAGTCCAAAGCAGATACTGATTTTTCTGTGTTTTTGTGCTGGCTTATATACAGCCGGTTATATAAGTTTTAGTTAAAATTTTGAATAAAATTGTTTGGGAGTTACATGATTTATAAATTCCTGACTAATTTAAAATTTGTATATTAATCTGTACTGTTACAAACGTAATTGAAAACGATGAAATCTTGTTTAGTGTTAATCGTATTATTTAAAACAGTTGAGCTGATGCTTGTTTTCAACAACACTCATATTTATATGTATTTAATCTACGTAAAATGTATATCTTTATATCAGTAGCGGCGGTGAGCGAGCTGTATTCACGTGAGGCCGTGCGAATTGCTATAATAGATTGGACATCTTCGGATTTTGTCGTGTTTTCCGAGACAGCAATGTCGAATGTGTCTGATCTTAACTTGAACTGTCGGTGGACTCGCATGAATACAGCTCGCGCACTGCCGCTACTTTATACATGTTAACTAGTATTATTGATAATAAAATAAATTAATTTATTAATTCACTGAATATATATATGTTTTATTCCTTCCTACGTCTTCTTTTCAACTTAAAATACAAAACAAACATTCTTTAGAAATGATATAAATCAGTAAACAATAAACATAGCCGAGATAAGCTCCCTTTTCATTACGTAACACCGAAAATTCAAGATTTCGGGGCTCGTCTTGGCTAATGACATCACGCAATTTAGCATTTCATACGTGTGATCGCAAGATGGCGCCACTATCTCCACGACAAATAAACTTAGCCGAGATAAGCTCCGTTTTCGTTATGTAACGCTCAATTCTTAAGATTTCGGAGCTTATCTCGGCTAATGACGTCACGATTTTTGGTAATTCACCATTTTGCCGTTAGATGGCGCCACTATTACCGAGACAAATATACTTAGCCGAGACAAGCTCCGTTTTCATTATATAACACTCAATATTTGTGATTTCGGAGCTTATCTCGGCTAATGACGTCACGCAATTAAGCAGTTCATGCGTTTGATCGACAGATGGAGCCACTACCGTTACATCTTCTGGATAATTGATATTGCTTTAATGTCTAATAAAATACCTGCTTATCTACGCAGATATGTTACGCCTGATCTCTGATAGCGTACTATTATTAATCAACTGTCTATTAAAATAGACGCAGACAAGATTCTTGAATTTTTACTTTTTAATCTTCACATAATGCTCGTTATCTCCATTTTGGCTCCCCGTTGTAGGCCTTGCGCTTCTGGTTTGACAACGCTTACCTACGCTTGAAGCGTTGGACATTTACCTATTGTTATTTACAATAAACGTTTGAAAAAAAGATCACACTATGATAGAGACATTTTATTCATTTTTACCAATACAAAATTAAATATAAACGATACAAATAAACAAAATTAAACTAAACTAACATGAAAATAAAATCAAAAAACACATAACCTATATCCTAATTAAATCTAGTTAAAGGTAAATGTCAAACATAATGAAACTAATAAATACATACTTTTCTACAAGTTCTCCTGTATCCATTTAACGTTGAGTATCAATGACACAACTAGTCAATATAATTCAATACGTAAATCGTAACACCAGCGCGCACTTAACAATCGACAGACGAAAAGATAATTTAAACTTGTGATACAATCTTTCTTTTGCTTAGTTTAAATTAAATATAGCTTCTGTATTTTGAGAGCGTACATCCCTAATATGTACCATATTATACTGACTGTCCGAAATAGCTAAAGTTGATACTTGATTGAACTAAGATCTTATTAAATTCACTTGTTCACATGTACACAGACAACTGGAGCTGTATGATGACTTCTATACCTTCGTAAAGATAGACCTGTAGCAAGTAACATTCCACAATATATATATTAGTGAACACTATACTAACTGTCAAATATCACAAGAACTAGCTGCATCTAAAACTTCACCACCGTGTTTTGCACAAGTTATTAATAAAATACCTCTTGATATACTCCATATAGGCTAATGTTTCTCTAACTGACGCGGTATATATATACCCAGAATAATTACTAAACATTCGTAACATATAGGTTATAATGACATGTCACTAATTCTACAGCAAAGTACTCACTATTCACTAAAATGAGAACATTTTACACAAATAATAACAGTATACTTTGTTTTTATATTGCTTATTAACTTATATACATTAAAAAATTAAAATTAAAATATTTGACATTTTTGACAGTGAAGTGACCGACATGTACGCCATCGTTGATGGTGTGACAAATATGCGAACTAATTATCCACCCACGCATTGTTTATAACATGTAATTTAAATTAAAAATAATTAAGATTAGATTCGATACAGCCTTTATTAATTTGAAAGTATTATACTATTATATACGCTACGCTATCGTATGTAGGACATGGTGATATGTACAGAAAAAATGTTCGACAAAAGTTGATAAAATCACTTCTTTAACTGTTTACTAGCACATTTGGAACCAATGTGTCTTTATACAATACGATAGCATGTCTAAATATACAAAACAAATTAAATATAAAATTACGTACATTTTTTATAATACACCTCCACCAATGGTGGGGGCGCGTATGTAAAAATACATATTTAAAATCATTACCAGTATGCCGTTAATACAGATATCTGTAGTCGGTAATACAAAGTTTCACCGTTTGACTGCTAGATGGCGCCACTGGCACCCGTATGTTTTGCACTACTTTAATATATTATCTTCTCGCTCGCACAGAGGACACTAAATTAATTTTTATCTGTCATCTGTTGTATACAAAAATTAAATAAGGTTAAGACGAAAAATTGAATCACGATTTCTGTATTTAACGGGCCCCCTTTTTAAGCCTGCTGTATAACACGCCAGTGTTTATTATTAAACATGTCTGAAATCAATATGTAAACAATGTTTTATTTATATACATAATTACATTAAAATTAACAAAACATATTTTGTCGGTAAAGAAAAATCGTAAACGATGTATTACAACAGAACAATCAACACCAAGATTGAAACAATAAACTAAAAATAAAACATACGAGTGCAATAAAAAGTTGAGTAGTGTTTTGTTTCAAAGCCTACTAATATTTACAAGAATACACGTTTAATTATTTAAATACATAGTGTTTTGTTTGACGTACAGCCTACCTGCGATGTGTTTCAAATAAAAGCCTTGTTTTTGTTGATGTCCAGTTCACTTTTTATTGCACGCAACAATTACTGAAAGCAAGTTTGCAGAAGACAATCTTGAGAATACTGTTTTATACTTATTGTGTATCGATTTGAAAATAAAATAATGTTATAAAATACACTGTGTCGCACTTTTTTTCTTTCTTCTATCTTTTGTTTTTTGCTCAAATCAAATTGAAAAGTAAACATTTCCAAAAACTTTTATTATATAAATACAATTTCTCAAACCAGTACAGTAAAAAAACATCTTATTTCTAACAATATCTTCCGTTCTCTGATATTAAATATTTAATCGTTTTGGCAATTGAGAAACAATCAGTCATTTTACAATAAATACCTTTCCCTGTTTTCACTAATTTAGCAAATGTTATGATAAAAATAATAAATAATTTGTACCCCAATTAAATACAATTATATCACTTTTGAATTTTGTAGAAATAGTATTATATATCACAGTTTAAATCAGTCCCAATCATCCCCGTCCCGCCCTTTATACAAAATATATAATTCAGACTATCTCCCCATTAAAGAGGAATGGGAGCTACAATCAGAGACAAAAGTAGCTAAATTTTAAAAATTTACCAATATCTGCACTGTAAATTTTGTAATAGAAGTTATAAATGATAAACATTATAGCTAGAGTTATACAGGGTGTCCAAGATAAGCGTGCAATGCATGGGGATATCCTAAACGGTAAGAGATACAGATGTGGTTAAATGAGATGAATTATTTGTAAGAAAGGGGTGAGTATTACAACATCAAAAAATATTAATAATTTTATATAGTTCAGGCGGTATACACAAAAAACTGAAAATTCGGAATTTCTTTAAATGACTATAACTTTTTTGGCAAAGTAGATAGGTACTTTTTGTTTGCGGTTTCTTAAAGCACTTTTTTGAGTAGAATTGTTTGGTGTATTTAGATTTTTTATATCACTATTAGTTTCCGAGTTACAAGCCCTAACTTTAGTTTTTCTTATGGGCCGCCAAGTTGGCTATATCATATTCGAACGTGTTTTTTACTCTACTTTACAATGATGTGTCACATGTCATACTTATTATTAAAAAAAAGTAAAAACCTTTTTTTGTAATAGTTTATTGTTTTTAAATATGCATTTGTTATTTTCATTGTTGTTATTGCGATTTTTGTTTAACAATTTTTGTTTTTTCATGGCTTACTTAAATGTTTGTAATAAAATACTTTATAAATATCACCAATATTTAGTACTTCGACTTATTTTCTATAATAAGTATGTCATGTGATATATCGTTGTAAAGTAGAGTAAAAAACACGTTCGAATATGATATAGCCAACTTGGCGGCCCATAAGAAAAACTAAAGTTAGTGCTTGTAACTCGGAAACTAAAAGTGATATAAAAATTCTAAATGCACCAAACAATTCTACTCAAAAAGGTGCTTTAAGAAACCGCAAACAAAAAGTACCTATCTACTTTGCCAAAAAAGTTATAGTCATTTAAAGAAATTCTGAATTTTCAGTTTTTTGGGTATACCGCCTGAACCACATAAAATTATTAATATTTTTTGATGTTGTAATACTCACCCCTTTCTTACAAATAATTCATCTCATTTAACCACATCTGTATCTCTTACCGTTTAGGATATCCCCATGCATTGCACGCCTATCTTGGACACCCTGTATATTTGAAGCTAATTTTACCTCCCCCATCACTATTTATGTGCATAATTGCACTGTGTATTAAATTTCTTTCTATTTTTCTACAAGTAACATAAAGTATGACGTAATTATTAAAAAAATAAAGATCTTTCATAATTAAATTGCAAAAATACTTTCCCCAAAAATTAGTAATGTTTTATCAATGTGCTGTTTTACCTAAAAAAATTTACAAATATGTATATCAGTTTTCTATAAGAATACATGTTAAATTGAAATCAATATATTTCATAAAAACAGCTCGGAGAATCAATTTAATATTTTGTGTATTGTATTAAAATGCTAACGAGAACATTCTCACTAATTTTCATGCACTCGGTAATGTTTCGATAGTACTTCCATTCCTCCTTAAACTAGCAGGGCTTATTTTTTACATAATATATATATATATCCTAATTTTGATCAATAATTTCAGTCTTTTGGCTTTAAGATATCCCCCTCCCCCAATCCCTTAATAATAATCAATAGTTTACTTGTTTGTTGTCTCCATTCAGCAAAAACTGTGTTTCTTTGTCTTTTCTCTTCTTCTTCTTTAAACTTCTATTGTTAAAGCCAACAAGGAGAGTCAAAGAATCCACGGTAAGTTCCCCATCCGTGGGTCACTATTACGTTGCGCACAACTCTCAAAAATTACCATCTTGTTTTCACAATGCACTACAAGCAATCACAATGTGGTGTGGAGAACTGACTTGGTACAGCATGATATCCCTTAGAACAGTTAACTCTCCTTGTAAAGTCTTCTTGGTTGAACATGTATCGCTACGAGTGCGTAGATATCGAGTGTTGTTTACGCTGTAGCATACACGTAATGATTTTGAGCGCTACAACGTGGTTGAGAACATGACGTCGCTCAGTACAAGGCGAGATACGAAGTTGGCTTTCCTTTTTTAATCTTCTTGGTTGAAGTGTTTTATTGAATCTTTACTTCAAACGACTAGACAAAGCGACACGTTCTTAATGTGAGAAACATTCTGCTCTCAATTACCTCCGTCTGGATTCAAAACACCCGAGGATGTCCTCTTTCTCCAGTGTAGCACACCACTGTCTCCGCTACTGCTATCTACTCCTTAGTTATAGTTGTTTTACAGACGGTTTTATACCTAGGGAAAGATGATACAGTTAGAAAACAATCACAAGTAAATACTAAATTATAATGTAACGTTTTGATATAATTAATAAAACCATGGGACAATTCAGAATCTATCTTTATATGTAACTAAGTTGCAGAGAACATTTTTTAAATGATTACTCCAGTTTATATGCTTTGCTTTGAAACCAAAATATATTATAAAACATAATAAAATTAATTTATAAATAATATTTATTAATATTAATTAAATATATGGCTGAATAATTAATCTGTAATATAAATTAATAATAATAATCTAATATGTTCAAATACATATAACAAAGTAATGTTTTATACATTAATAAAGGTACAGAACAAAGACAACGAGTAGATCCTATTGAATATGACAGTTCTTACATCGCATCACAGGTTAAGCAGGACCACCATCGGACAAATGTTGGATGGGTGACCGCGCGCTTTATATTATTTATTTAAAGAAATTTTGGAGAATAGATTGGAGACAGACCGCGAATCCGCGGAGGGTGTGTATTATAATTAAAAAACATAATATGTGTTGGGGGGCGGGGGTGTATACCCGCGAATTATTTCGCGGGGGTCGCGCGCATATGTAGAGTAATTAGACCGCGAAATTTGTCACATATGGTATACACATGCCGCGAAAAAAATAATAGTACACATACGCGATGCCGCGAAACTATATTCCGAAGGCGTCGCGACCCGCGACGTCCAATACACAATCAATGTGTATTGGACGTCGAGACGCCCCGCGAAGCGCGACGCCCGCGGTGTAGCAGATAAAAATGAGGATTACATGGGAACCAAAAATCGCAGAATCTTCGGATTAGTTTTAAAATTTTCGTAAAAAAATCTAGTTTTACATACTTAAATTTGAAGTCAATACGTCCTACAGATTCGGAGTTACAACTCTTTAAAGTTTTTTATAATTATTTTTTTAAAATAGTGATATATAAAAATTATACGGGGCACTCTAAATACAATCTAACGACTCATGTGATTAGTTTAGCCCATGTATGATACAATAATGTACTTTTTAGAATCAATTGGACAGCTGTAACGCGGACTTCAAAAAGCGGCGACTTTCGTCACTCACAACGGGCAAACGACATGCCCCATCACAAAAAAATTATAAACTTAATTTTGTTTTGTATTTAATGTCAATATTAAAATTATAATGTATCAATTTCGTTCACAGAAAATCATTTTGTAAGTAAAAAAATTCAAAATCAAATGTTAAATAATAAAAATATACATAAAAAAGTCTTGTGCCGACCAGGGCAGTTTTTTATAATGTAAAGACATGTTAAATAATCCCAACAGAATGCCCATGACCAATTCCAACATTCTGTAATATCTAAATTACCTAAAATACTTTTCGCAGAATCTTTATTCTACGTCATAGCCCATGACATTAACAGAACCTGTAGAAAACATACTGAAGCTTCACACCCAATGAAATTAACAGAACCTGTAGAAAACATACTGAAGCTTCACACCCAATCAAATTAACAGAACCTGTAGAAAACATACTGAAGCTTCACACCCAATGAAATTAACAGAACCGTGTAGAAAACATACTGAAGCTTCACACCCAATGAAATTAACAGAACCTGTAGAAAACATACTGAAGCTTCACACCCAATGAAATTAACAGAACCTGTAGAAAACATACTGAAGCTTCACACCCAATGAAATTAACAGAACCTGTAGAAAACATACTGAAGCTTCACACCCAATCAAATTAACAGAACCGTGTAGAAAACACAAATAAAGAATACACTCAGCACTCTGCTATACGACCGCTCCGTTACACAATGTGCCGACAGTTCTAACCAACGTCCTTCCCCCATCCCCACCACAATACCACCGTGACCGCTATATTTCTGCGCGTTTAAATTCATCAATCAACGTTAAAATCGGCACACATAGTGAATTATTTCTACTTTCTAAATTTAAAAAAATAATAAAATTCCATTAATATTTAACGAAATTAGAGCACTTTTAGTAAAACCCCAAAATTTGAGATCAAGTCGCCATATTTTCTAAACAATTGAAAGTATGAAAATTTTTGTTTTACAAAAGTTTCTTACTTTTTTATGGTCTTTACAATTATGTAATTTTGAATATACCGTTCTATTTGATTTTACTGAGAAACGGAAATGTACCCCCCAAACTACCCCCCCAAGGAGTGGTTTTAGGGTGTTGAAAATATTTTCCTGAAATTCTTTAGGATCGATATACATAGTAAATTTTTTTTTCATAAAACTCTATCTTCAATAGTTTGAGCGTAAAACATAGTGGACGGGTGGTCTGGAACACCCTGTATAGACCTTTTGCATTCTTTCTTACGTAGGAATATTTATAACATCACCAAGTGCTAATAAAACACATAAAACAACTAACCTGAATGTATAACTTGATGTCTCTGAAGATCCTTATTATTAATAAACTTCCTATGACAATGAGCGCACTCAAACTGTCTCTCTGCCTTATGTATTCTACTGTGCACTTTATATTATTATTATTATTTATTTAAAGAAATTTTGGAGAATAGATTGGAGACAGACCGCGAATCCGCGAGGGTGTGTATTATAATTAAAAAACATAATATGTGTTGGGGGGCGGGGGTGTATACCTGCGAATTTATTCGCGGGGGTCGCGCGCATATGTAGAGTAATTAGACCGCGAAATTTGTCACATATGTATACACATGCCGCGAAAAAAAATAGTACACATACGCGGTGTAGCAGATAAAAATGAGGATTACATGGGAACCAAAAATCGCAGAATCTTCGGATTAGTTTTAAAATTTTCGTAAAAAAATCTAGTTTTACGTACTTAAATTTGAAGTCAATACGTCCAACAGATTCGGAGTTACAGCTCTTTAAATTTTTTTATAGTTATTTTTTTAAAATAGTGATATATAAAAATTATACGGGGCACTCTAAATACAATCTAACGACTCATGTGATTAGTTTACGCAATTTATTCATTAAATCTAATATGTTCAGATAGATATTATACCAAAGTAATATTTTATATATTAATAAAGAATAAGAATTTATTTAATTATTTTAAAATAATTAATATTTAAAATTCGCGCGTTAGTGGCGTCATCTTGTAATATATCGATGAACTTTAATACCTCGTTTACACGATTGGGTTTGTTTTCATTTTCAATCATAATAAAATTAATGCTAATTTATCGTGTTTACGTGTTTAGAATGATCGTTGGATTTCCGTAAATTCTAAAAATGCTAAAAATACAGTCAATTAAACATAATTTAATATTTAAATGTTTAAATATGAATCAAATGTATTTGTAAGTATAAATCACCATGTAAACATAGTATCGGAACTTTCGGAAAATATAATAGATTATTCAGATCAGTTGAATTGACTAAATGTATTATATCTAGAAAATGCAATTAATTTTGATAAATGTATCAGAAATATCATTAGATTGAATGCAGATTCATATTTTGTGCATGATTTGCATATGATTTGTGACTAAAATAAAGTTTAAAGACAAAATGATAGGTGATCGGAACTTTCGGAAAATACAATAGATTGTTCAGATCAGTTGAATTGACAAAATGTATTATATCTAGAAAATGCAATTAATTTTGATAAACGTATCAAAAATATCATTTGATTGAATGTATATTCATACTTTGTGCATGATTTATGACCGAAATAAAGTTTTAAAGATAAAATGACAGATGATCGGAACTTTTGGAAAATACAGATGATATGTAAATACGAACGTTCGGAAAATATAATAGATCGTTCAGATCAGTTACAGTAGACGTTCTATAATGTGAACTCAGGCACGGTACCTTCCATTGTGTAAATCCCTATTTCTCAAAGCTGTCATTTATATTAAAACTGACTTTACCGGCGTGGTTCACAGTATGAAACGTCTACTGTATTCTTTACAAATTTCTCTCAAACCTAAACAAGCCAAAAATAACAAATTAATATTTCTCAACTCACCGATTATTTTGAACTTTGCCAATATCGCCCGTCCTAAACCACCTCTTTCCATTCTCTTTGAAGAACTCCTCAGCAGTCTTATTGGGTAGTTTGTAATACCCGATCACGATGTGGTCATCAATAAGGAGTTTGCCCCTCGGGTACAGTTTGTCTGTAATTCTATAGTTGCGTTGCCTTCCTCCCAATCAATGAGCCTGACCTTAAAAAATATAACAAATACATTTTTTTTAAATATATTTCTGAAACAAACCTTTGAATGTTACGTATCAAATTGAAGTCAGATAAGCCCTCTTTAATTTGAAACCAACCCTACACATATACCTCTCCTCGCTCAAAAGAAACAGCCCCCCAAAACAGAACCAGGGAGGGGGCGGTTTGGTTAGGTTAGGTTAGGTTAGGTTAGTGGGAGGGGAGAGGACGTTCGCGTAGATGACATTTGAGGGAGGGGGCGGTTTGGTTAGGTTAGGTTAGTGGGAGGGGGGAGGACGTTTTCGTAGATGACATTTGAGGGAGGGGGCGGTTTGGTTAGGTTAGGTTAGTGGGAGGGGGGAGGACGTTCGCGTAGATGACATTTGAGGAAGGGGGCGGTTTGGTTAGGTTAGGTTAGGTTAGTGGGAGGGGGGGGACGTTCGCGTAGATGACATTTGAGGGAGGGGGCGGTTAGGTTAGGTTAGGTTAGGTTAGGTTAGGTTAGTGGGAGGGGGGGGAGTTCGCGTAGATGACATTTGAGGGAGGGGGCGGTTTGGTTAGGTTAGGTTAGGTTAGGTTAGGTTAGTGGGAGGGGGGGGAGTTCGCGTAGATGACATTTGAGGGAGGGGGCGGTTTGGTTAGGTTAGGTTAGGTTAGGTTAGGTTAGGTTAGGTTAGTGGGAGTGGGGGGGGACGTTCGCGTAGATGACATTTGAGGGAGGGGGCGGTTTGGTTAGGTTAGGTTAGGTTAGGTTAGGTTAGGTTAGGTTAGGTTAGGTTAGGTTAGTGGGAGGGGGGAGGACGTTCGCGTAGATGACATTTGAGGGAGGGGGCGGTTTGGTTAGGTTAGGTTAGGTTAGGTTAGGTTAGGTTAGGTTAGGTTAGGTTAGGTTAGGTTAGTGGGAGGGGGGGGACGTTCGCGTAGATGACATTTGAGGGAGGGGGCGGTTTGGTTAGGTTAGGTTAGGTTAGGTTAGTGGGAGGGGGGAGGACGTTCGCGTAGATGACATTTGAGGGAGGGGGCGGTTAGGTTAGGTTAGGTTAGGTTAGGTTAGTGGGAGGGGGGAGGACGTTCGCGTAGATGACATTTGAGGGAGGGGGCGGTTTGGTTAGGTTAGGTTAGGTTTGGTTAGGTTAGGTTAGGTTAGTGGGAGGGGGGGGACGTTCGCGTAGATGACATTTGAGGGAGGGGGCGGTTTGGTTAGGTTAGGTTTGGTTAGGTTAGGTTAGGTTAGGTTAGGTTAGGTTAGGTTAGGTTAGGTTAGTAGGAGGGGGGAGGACGTTCGCGTAGATGACATTTGAGGGAGGGGGCGGTTTGGTTAGGTTAGGTTAGGTTAGGTTAGGTTAGGTTAGGTTAGGTTAGGTTAGGTTAGGTTAGGTTAGGTTAGGTTAGGTTAGGTTAGGTTAGGTTAGGTTAGGTTAGTGGGAATGGGGGGGACGTTCGCGTAGATGACATTTGAGGGAGGGGGCGGTTTGGTTAGGTTAGGTTAGTGGGAGGGGGGAGGTTAGGTTAGGTTAGGTTAGGTTAGTGGGAGGGGGGAGGTTAGGTTAGGTTAGGTTAGGTTAGGTTAGGTTAGGTTAGGTTAGGTTAGGTTAGGTTAGGTTAGGTTAGGTTAGGTTAGTGGGAGGGGGGGGAGTTCGCGTAGATGACATTTGAGGGAGGGGGCGGTTTGGTTAGGTTAGGTTAGGTTAGGTTAGGTTAGGTTAGGTTAGGTTAGGTTAGTGGGAGGGGGGGGAGTTCGCGTAGATGACATTTGAGGGAGGGGGCGGTTTGGTTAGGTTAGGTTAGGTTAGGTTAGGTTAGGTTAGGTTAGGTTAGGTTAGGTTAGGTTAGTGGGAGGGGGGGGACGTTCGCGTAGATGACATTTGAGGGAGGGGGCGGTTTGGTTAGGTTAGGTTAGGTTAGGTTAGTGGGAGGGGGGGACGTTCGCGTAGATGACATTTGAGGGAGGGGGCGGTTTGGTTAGGTTAGGTTAGGTTAGGTTAGGTTAGGTTAGGTTAGGTTAGGTTAGTGGGAGGGGGGTGGACGTTCGCGTAGATGACATTTGAGGGAGGGGGCGGTTTGGTTAGGTTAGGTTAGGTTAGGTTAGGTTAGTGGGAGGGGGGAGGACGTTCGCGTAGATGACATTTGAGGGAGGGGGGGGTTTGGTTAGGTTAGGTTAGGTTGGAAAATACAGATGATATGTAAAGACGAACGTTCGGAAAATATATTAGATCGTTCAGATCAGTTACAGTAGACGTTCTATAATGTGAACTCAGGCACGGTACCTTCCATTGTGTAAATCCCTATTTCTCAAAGCTGTCATTTATATTAAAACTGACTTTACCGGCGTGGTTCACAGTATGAAACGTCTACTGTACTCTTTACAAATTTCTCTCAAACCGAAACAAGCCAAAAATAACAAATTAATATTTCTCAACTCACCGATTATTTTGAACATAAATATCGCCCGTCCTAAACCACCTCTTTCCATTCTCTTCGAAGAACTCCTCAGCAGTCTTATTGGGTAGTTTGTAATACCCGATCACGATGTCGTAATCTATAAGGAGTTTGCCTCTCGGGTACAGTTTGTCTGTAATTCTATAGTTGCGTTGCCTTCCTCCCAATCAATGAGCCTGACCTTAAAAAATATAACAAATACATTTTTTTTAAATATATTTCTGAAACAAACCTTTGAATGTTACGTATCAAATTGAAGTCAGATAAGCCCTCTTTAATTTGAAACCAACCCTACACATATACCTCTCCTCGCTCAAAAGAAACAGCCCCCCAAAACAGATCAATTTTTTTTAATATATTCCCGCAACAAACCCTAAGAAACCCCATACCAAATTAAAGCCAGATAAACCATCTTTAATTTAAAATCAACCCCACAAGTATACCACTCCTCGCTAAAGTGATACAGCCCCCCAAAACAGAACCAGGGAGGGGGCGGTTTGGTTAGGTTAGGTTAGGTTAGGTTAGTGGGAGGGGGGAGGACGTTCGCGTAGATGACATTTGAGGGAGGGGGCGGTTTGGTTAGGTTAGGTTAGTGGGAGGGGGGAGGACGTTTTCGTAGATGACATTTGAGGGAGGGGGCGGTTTGGTTAGGTTAGGTTAGTGGGAGGGGGGAGGACGTTCGCGTAGATGACATTTGAGGGAGGGGGCGGTTTGGTTAGGTTAGGTTAGGTTAGTGGGAGGGGGGGGACGTTCGCGTAGATGACATTTGAGGGAGGGGGCGGTTTGGTTAGGTTAGGTTAGGTTAGGTTAGTGGGAGGGGGGGAGTTCGCGTAGATGACATTTGAGGGAGGGGGCGGTTTGGTTAGGTTAGGTTAGGTTAGGTTAGGTTAGGTTAGGTTAGGTTAGGTTAGGTTAGGTTAGTGGGAGGGGGGAGGACGTTCGCGTAGATGACATTTGAGGGAGGGGGCGGTTTGGTTAGGTTAGGTTAGGTTAGGTTAGGTTAGGTTAGGTTAGGTTAGGTTAGGTTAGGTTAGTGGGAGGGGGGGGACGTTCGCGTAGATGACATTTGAGGGAGGGGGCGGTTTGGTTAGGTTAGGTTAGGTTAGGTTAGTGGGAGGGGGGAGGACGTTCGCGTAGATGACATTTGAGGGAGGGGGCGGTTAGGTTAGGTTAGGTTAGGTTAGGTTAGTGGGAGGGGGGAGGACGTTCGCGTAGATGACATTTGAGGGAGGGGGCGGTTTGGTTAGGTTAGGTTAGGTTTGGTTAGGTTAGGTTAGGTTAGTGGGAGGGGGGGGACGTTCGCGTAGATGACATTTGAGGGAGGGGGCGGTTTGGTTAGGTTAGGTTTGGTTAGGTTAGGTTAGGTTAGGTTAGGTTAGGTTAGGTTAGGTTAGGTTAGGTTAGGTTAGGTTAGGTTAGGTTAGTAGGAGGGGGGAGGACGTTCGCGTAGATGACATTTGAGGGAGGGGGCGGTTTGGTTAGGTTAGGTTAGGTTAGGTTAGGTTAGGTTAGGTTAGGTTAGGTTAGGTTAGGTTAGGTTAGTGGGAATGGGGGGGACGTTCGCGTAGATGACATTTGAGGGAGGGGGCGGTTTGGTTAGGTTAGGTTAGGTTAGGTTAGTGGGAGGGGGGAGGTTAGGTTAGGTTAGGTTAGGTTAGTGGGAGGGGGGAGGTTAGGTTAGGTTAGGTTAGGTTAGGTTAGGTTAGGTTAGGTTAGGTTAGGTTAGGTTAGGTTAGGTTAGGTTAGGTTAGGTTAGTGGGAGGGGGGGGAGTTCGCGTAGATGACATTTGAGGGAGGGGGCGGTTTGGTTAGGTTAGGTTAGGTTAGGTTAGGTTAGGTTAGGTTAGGTTAGTGGGAGGGGGGGGAGTTCGCGTAGATGACATTTGAGGGAGGGGGCGGTTTGGTTAGGTTAGGTTAGGTTAGGTTAGGTTAGGTTAGGTTAGGTTAGGTTAGGTTAGGTTAGGTTAGGTTAGGTTAGTGGGAGGGGGGGGACGTTCGCGTAGATGACATTTGAGGGAGGGGGCGGTTTGGTTAGGTTAGGTTAGGTTAGGTTAGTGGGAGGGGGGGACGTTCGCGTAGATGACATTTGAGGGAGGGGGCGGTTTGGTTAGGTTAGGTTAGGTTAGGTTAGGTTAGGTTAGGTTAGGTTAGTGGGAGGGGGGTGGACGTTCGCGTAGATGACATTTGAGGGAGGGGGCGGTTTGGTTAGGTTAGGTTAGGTTAGGTTAGGTTAGTGGGAGGGGGGAGGACGTTCGCGTAGATGACATTTGAGGGAGGGGGGGGTTTGGTTAGGTTAGGTTAGGTTGGAAAATACAGATGATATGTAAAGACGAACGTTCGGAAAATATATTAGATCGTTCAGATCAGTTACAGTAGACGTTCTATAATGTGAACTCAGGCACGGTACCTTCCATTGTGTAAATCCCTATTTCTCAAAGCTGTCATTTATATTAAAACTGACTTTACCGGCGTGGTTCACAGTATGAAACGTCTACTGTACTCTTTACAAATTTCTCTCAAACCGAAACAAGCCAAAAATAACAAATTAATATTTCTCAACTCACCGATTATTTTGAACATAAATATCGCCCGTCCTAAACCACCTCTTTCCATTCTCTTCGAAGAACTCCTCAGCAGTCTTATTGGGTAGTTTGTAATACCCGATCACGATGTCGTAATCTATAAGGAGTTTGCCTCTCGGGTACAGTTTGTCTGTAATTCTATAGTTGCGTTGCCTTCCTCCCAATCAATGAGCCTGACCTTAAAAAATATAACAAATACATTTTTTTTAAATATATTTCTGAAACAAACCTTTGAATGTTACGTATCAAATTGAAGTCAGATAAGCCCTCTTTAATTTGAAACCAACCCTACACATATACCTCTCCTCGCTCAAAAGAAACAGCCCCCCAAAACAGATCAATTTTTTTTAATATATTCCCGCAACAAACCCTAAGAAACCCCATACCAAATTAAAGCCAGATAAACCATCTTTAATTTAAAATCAACCCCACAAGTATACCACTCCTCGCTAAAGTGATACAGCCCCCCAAAACAGAACCAGGGAGGGGGCGGTTTGGTTAGGTTAGGTTAGGTTAGGTTAGTGGGAGGGGGGAGGACGTTCGCGTAGATGACATTTGAGGGAGGGGGCGGTTTGGTTAGGTTAGGTTAGTGGGAGGGGGGAGGACGTTTTCGTAGATGACATTTGAGGGAGGGGGCGGTTTGGTTAGGTTAGGTTAGTGGGAGGGGGGAGGACGTTCGCGTAGATGACATTTGAGGGAGGGGGCGGTTTGGTTAGGTTAGGTTAGGTTAGTGGGAGGGGGGGGACGTTCGCGTAGATGACATTTGAGGGAGGGGGCGGTTTGGTTAGGTTAGGTTAGGTTAGGTTAGTGGGAGGGGGGGAGTTCGCGTAGATGACATTTGAGGGAGGGGGCGGTTTGGTTAGGTTAGGTTAGGTTAGGTTAGGTTAGGTTAGGTTAGGTTAGGTTAGGTTAGGTTAGTGGGAGGGGGGGGAGTTCGCGTAGATGACATTTGAGGGAGGGGGCGGTTTGGTTAGGTTAGGTTAGGTTAGGTTAGGTTAGGTTAGGTTAGTGGGAGGGGGGGACGTTCGCGTAGATGACATTTGAGGGAGGGGGCGGTTTGGTTAGGTTAGGTTAGGTTAGGTTAGGTTAGGTTAGGTTAGGTTAGTGGGAGGGGGGAGGACGTTCGCGTAGATGACATTTGAGGGAGGGGGCGGTTTGGTTAGGTTAGGTTAGGTTATGTTAGGTTAGGTTAGGTTATGTTAGGTTAGGTAAGGTTAGGTTAGGTTAGTGGGAGGGGGGGGGACGTTCGCGTAGATGACATTTGAGGGAGGGGGCGGTTAGGTTAGGTTAGGTTAGGTTAGGTTAGGTTAGGTTAGGTTAGGTTAGGTTAGGTTAGGTTAGGTTAGGTTAGGTTAGGTTAGTGGGAGGGGGGAGGACGTTCGCGTAGATGACATTTGAGGGAGGGGGCGGTTTGGTTAGGTTAGGTTAGGTTAGGTTAGTGGGAGGGGGGAGGACGTTCGCGTAGATGACATTTGAGGGAGGGGGCAGTTTGGTTAGGTTAGGTTTGGTTAGGTTAGGTTAGGTTAGGTTAGGTTAGGTTAGGTTAGGTTAGTGGGAGGGGTGAGGACGTTCGCGTAGATGACATTTGAGGGAGGGGGGGGTTTGGTTAGGTTAGGTTAGGTTGGAAAATACAGATGATATGTAAAGACGAACGTTCGGAAAATATATTAGATCGTTCAGATCAGTTACAGTAGACGTTCTATAATGTGAACTCAGGCACGGTACCTTCCATTGTGTAAATCCCTATTTCTCAAAGCTGTCATTTATATTAAAACTGACTTTACCGGCGTGGTTCACAGTATGAAACGTCTACTGTACTCTTTACAAATTTCTCTCAAACCGAAACAAGCCAAAAATAACAAATTAATATTTCTCAACTCACCGATTATTTTGAACATAAATATCGCCCGTCCTAAACCACCTCTTTCCATTCTCTTCGAAGAACTCCTCAGCAGTCTTATTGGGTAGTTTGTAATACCCGATCACGATGTCGTAATCTATAAGGAGTTTGCCTCTCGGGTACAGTTTGTCTGTAATTCTATAGTTGCGTTGCCTTCCTCCCAATCAATGAGCCTGACCTTAAAAAATATAACAAATACATTTTTTTTAAATATATTTCTGAAACAAACCTTTGAATGTTACGTATCAAATTGAAGTCAGATAAGCCCTCTTTAATTTGAAACCAACCCTACACATATACCTCTCCTCGCTCAAAAGAAACAGCCCCCCAAAACAGATCAATTTTTTTTAATATATTCCCGCAACAAACCCTAAGAAACCCCATACCAAATTAAAGCCAGATAAACCATCTTTAATTTAAAATCAACCCCACAAGTATACCACTCCTCGCTAAAGTGATACAGCCCCCCAAAACAGAACCAGGGAGGGGGCGGTTTGGTTAGGTTAGGTTAGGTTAGGTTAGTGGGAGGGAGGAGGACGTTCGCGTAGATGACATTTGAGGGAGGGGGCGGTTTGGTTAGGTTAGGTTAGTGGGAGGGGGGAGGACGTTTTCGTAGATGACATTTGAGGGAGGGGGCGGTTTGGTTAGGTTAGGTTAGTGGGAGGGGGGAGGACGTTCGCGTAGATGACATTTGAGGGAGGGGGCGGTTTGGTTAGGTTAGGTTAGGTTAGTGGGAGGGGGGGGACGTTCGCGTAGATGACATTTGAGGGAGGGGGCGGTTTGGTTAGGTTAGGTTAGGTTAGGTTAGTGGGAGGGGGGAGGACGTTCGCGTAGATGACATTTGAGGGAGGGGGCGGTTTGGTTAGGTTAGGTTAGGTTAGGTTAGGTTAGGTTAGTGGGAGGGGGGGGAGTTCGCGTAGATGACATTTGAGGGAGGGGGCGGTTTGGTTAGGTTAGGTTAGGTTAGGTTAGGTTAGGTTTGGTTAGGTTAGGTTAGGTTAGGTTTGGTTAGGTTAGGTTAGGTTAGGTTAGGTTAGGTTAGGTTAGGTTAGGTTAGTGGGAGGGGGGGGAGTTCGCGTAGATGACATTTGAGGGAGGGGGCGGTTTGGTTAGGTTAGGTTAGGTTAGGTTAGGTTAGGTTAGTGGGAGGGGGGGGGGACGTTCGCGTAGATGACATTTGAGGGAGGGGGCGGTTTGGTTAGGTTAGGTTAGGTTAGGTTAGGTTAGGTTAGTGGGAGGGGGGAGGACGTTCGCGTAGATGACATTTGAGGGAGGGGGTGGTTTGGTTAGGTTAGGTTAGGTTAGGTTAGGTTAGGTTAGGTTAGGTTAGGTTAGGTTAGGTTAGGTTAGTGGGAGGGGGGAGGACGTTCGCGTAGATGACATTTGAGGGAGGGGGCGGTTTGGTTAGGTTAGGTTAGGTTAGGTTAGGTTAGTGGGAGGGGGGTGGACGTTCGCGTAGATGACATTTGAGGGAGGGGGCGGTTTGGTTAGGTTAGGTTAGGTTAGGTTAGGTTAGGTTAGGTTAGGTTAGGTTAGGTTAGGTTAGGTTAGTGGGAATGGGGGGGACGTTCGCGTAGATGACATTTGAGGGAGGGGGCGGTTTGGTTAGGTTAGGTTAGGTTAGGTTAGTGGGAGGGGGGAGGACGTTCGCGTAGATGACATTTGAGGGAGGGGGCGGTTAGGTTAGGTTAGGTTAGGTTAGGTTAGGTTAGGTTAGGTTAGGTTAGTGGGAGGGGGGAGGACGTTCGCGTAGATGACATTTGAGGGAGGGGGCGGTTTGGTTAGGTTAGGTTAGGTTAGGTTAGGTTAGGTTAGGTTAGGTTAGTGGGAGGGGGGGGACGTTCGCGTAGATGACATTTGAGGGAGGGGGCGGTTTGGTTAGGTTAGGTTAGGTTAGTGGGAGGGGGGGGACGTTCGCGTAGATGACATTTGAGGGAGGGGGCGGTTTGGTTAGGTTAGGTTAGGTTAGGTTAGTGGGAGGGGGGGACGTTCGCGTAGATGACATTTGAGGGAGGGGGCGGTTTGGTTAGGTTAGGTTAGGTTAGGTTAGGTTAGGTTAGGTTAGGTTAGTGGGAGGGGGGTGGACGTTCGCGTAGATGACATTTGAGGGAGGGGGCGGTTTGGTTAGGTTAGGTTAGGTTAGTGGGAGGGGGGAGGACGTTCGCGTAGATGACATTTGAGGGAGGGGGGGGTTTGGTTAGGTTAGGTTAGGTTGGAAAATACAGATGATATGTAAAGACGAACGTTCGGAAAATATATTAGATCGTTCAGATCAGTTACAGTAGACGTTCTATAATGTGAACTCAGGCACGGTACCTTCCATTGTGTAAATCCCTATTTCTCAAAGCTGTCATTTATATTAAAACTGACTTTACCGGCGTGGTTCACAGTATGAAACGTCTACTGTACTCTTTACAAATTTCTCTCAAACCGAAACAAGCCAAAAATAACAAATTAATATTTCTCAACTCACCGATTATTTTGAACATAAATATCGCCCGTCCTAAACCACCTCTTTCCATTCTCTTCGAAGAACTCCTCAGCAGTCTTATTGGGTAGTTTGTAATACCCGATCACGATGTCGTAATCTATAAGGAGTTTGCCTCTCGGGTACAGTTTGTCTGTAATTCTATAGTTGCGTTGCCTTCCTCCCAATCAATGAGCCTGACCTTAAAAAATATAACAAATACATTTTTTTTAAATATATTTCTGAAACAAACCTTTGAATGTTACGTATCAAATTGAAGTCAGATAAGCCCTCTTTAATTTGAAACCAACCCTACACATATACCTCTCCTCGCTCAAAAGAAACAGCCCCCCAAAACAGATCAATTTTTTTTAATATATTCCCGCAACAAACCCTAAGAAACCCCATACCAAATTAAAGCCAGATAAACCATCTTTAATTTAAAATCAACCCCACAAGTATACCACTCCTCGCTAAAGTGATACAGCCCCCCAAAACAGAACCAGGGAGGGGGCGGTTTGGTTAGGTTAGGTTAGGTTAGGTTAGTGGGAGGGGGGAGGACGTTCGCGTAGATGACATTTGAGGGAGGGGGCGGTTTGGTTAGGTTAGGTTAGGTTAGGTTAGGTTAGGTTAGGTTAGGTTAGTGGGAGTGGGGAGGACGTTCGCGTAGATGACATTTGAGGGAGGGGGCGGTTTGGTTAGGTTAGGTTAGGTTAGGTTAGGTTAGGTTAGGTTAGGTTAGGTTAGGTTAGTGGGAGGGGGGAGGACGTTCGCGTAGATGACATTTGAGGGAGGGGGCGGTTTGGTTAGGTTAGGTTAGGTTAGGTTAGTGGGAGGGGGGGGGAGTTCGCGTAGATGACATTTGAGGGAGGGGGCGGTTTGGTTAGGTTAGGTTAGGTTAGTGGGAGGGGGGGGACGTTCGCGTAGATGACATTTGAGGGAGGGGGCGGTTTGGTTATGTTAGGTTAGGTTAGGTTAGGTTAGGTTAGGTTAGTGGGAGGGGGGAGGACGTTCGCGTAGATGACATTTGAGGGAGGGGGCGGTTTGGTTAGGTTAGGTTAGGTTAGGTTAGGTTAGCGGGAGGGGGGAGGACGTTCGCGTAGATGACATTTGAGGGAGGGGGCGGTTTGGTTAGGTTAGGTTAGGTTAGGTTAGGTTAGGTTAGGTTAGTGGGAGGGGGGAGGACGTTCGCGTAGATGACATTTGAGGGAGGGGGGGGTTTGGTTAGGTTAGGTTAGGTTAGGTTAGGTTAGTGGGAGGGGGGAGGACGTTCGCGTAGATGACATTTGAGGGAGGGGGGGGTTTGGTTAGGTTAGGTTAGGTTGGAAAATACAGATGATATGTAAAGACGAACGTTCGGAAAATATATTAGATCGTTCAGATCAGTTACAGTAGACGTTCTATAATGTGAACTCAAGCACGGTACCTTCCATTGTGTAAATCCCTATTTCTCAAAGCTGTCATTTATATTAAAACTGACTTTACCGGCGTGGTTCACAGTATGAAACGTCTACTGTACTCTTTACATATTTCTCTCAAACCGAAACAAGCCAAAAATAACAAATTAATATTTCTCAACTCACCGATTATTTTGAACATAAATATCGCCCGTCCTAAACCACCTCTTTCCATTCTCTTCGAAGAACTCCTCAGCAGTCTTATTGGGTAGTTTGTAATACCCGATCACGATGTCGTAATCTATAAGGAGTTTGCCTCTCGGGTACAGTTTGTCTGTAATTCTATAGTTGCGTTGCCTTCCTCCCAATCAATGAGCCTGACCTTAAAAAATATAACAAATACATTTTTTTTAAATATATTTCTGAAACAAACCTTTGAATGTTACGTATCAAATTGAAGTCAGATAAGCCCTCTTTAATTTGAAACCAACCCTACACATATACCTCTCCTCGCTCAAAAGAAACAGCCCCCCAAAACAGATCAATTTTTTTTAATATATTCCCGCAACAAACCCTAAGAAACCCCATACCAAATTAAAGCCAGATAAACCATCTTTAATTTAAAATCAACCCCACAAGTATACCACTCCTCGCTAAAGTGATACAGCCCCCCAAAACAGAACCACTTTTTTAAATCTGTTACAGCAAAATAAAGTACTTGAAACAAAATATAACAAGTTTCGAAGAATCAATCTTTTTTAATATACTTATAGACTTGAAAACACTTGTAACTTGCTGAAAATGGGGCAGTCCTGTAAGGATTCAGAGAGTTTGAAAATATATTAAATTTGCTGAAATGGGGACGAGAAGGGGGCAGAGTATGTATTACTTACTTGTCTAGTAAAGCAGTTCTGTAGCCACATTTCATTCATTTTGCTTTGTACTTGCAAGCAAATTTGAATAGAACTTTAGAGATGAACGAGCCTTTGGAGACCTTCTCTTGTATGCCTTTGATATTCGGTCCATAATTAACTCTAAAAAATTTACCGTTTGAAGCCAATATTTCGGGAACTACAAATCGTAGAAAGTTGAGGGTGCTCTTAAAATGATTACTATTTAACCTTGTTTTGTGTGTTCAAGTTTTAAGTTAATTGGATTAATATTTTTTACATTATAATTTTTTACATAAAATCACAAAAAATATTGATGAATAAAAATGCCCTTTGGAACTATAAATCATAGAAAATAAGGGAGCATCTTGAAATGTACATTATATAATATACTATTAGAATTCAATAGTTTTAAGTGAATAAAGACTATTTTTAAAATTATAACCGTAAGATAAAATTTACGTGTTATTTCAGACGCACTTTACGTAAATTCCTGCAACTTATAAATGATCCGTTGGAACAATTTAAAATCAACACTAAACTAGATTCAATAGTGATCATTTTAAACCCGGCCCCAACTCTCTGTGATCTATAGTTCCAGGGTACTATGTCTTTGTGTATAGGGCACTTTTATTAATTGATATTTTTTGTTATTTTACGTAAACATCTCTAATTACAAAACTATTTATCGGACTGAGTTAAAACTTAAATACACTAAACTAGATTCAAAAGTGATCATTTTAAACTCTCTCTTAACTCTGTGTGATCTAGAGTTCTATACTGTCAAACTTAAGACACTTTTATTAATTGATATTTTTTGTTATTTTACGTAAACATCTCTAATTACAAAACTATTTATCGGACTGAGTTAAAACTTAAATACAGTAAACTAGATTCAATAGTGATCATTTTAAACCCTCTCCCAACTCTCTGTGATCTATAGTTCCAGAGTTCTACCGGGTGTCCCAGATAACTTTTCCAGCATGGGGATCTCAGTATCTATAAGAGATACAGGTTTGGTTAAATGAGATCAATTATTTGTAAGAAAGGGGTGAGTATTACTACACAAAAAAATATTCTAAATTCTATGTGGTTTAGGCGGTATACCCAAAAAACTCAAAATTCAGAATTTCTTTAAATGGCTATAACTTTTTTGTCAAAGTAGATAGGTACTTTTTGTAGACGGTTTCTCAAAGTAGTTTTTTGTGTAGAATCGATTGGTGTATTTAGATTTTTTATATCACTTTCAGTTTCCGAGTTATGAGCCCTAACTTTAGTTTTTCTTATGGACCACTAAGCTGGCTATGGCATATTTGTACGTGTTTTTTACTCTACTTTACAACGATATGTCACATGCCATACTTATTATTGAAAATAAGTCGATGTACTAAATGCCAGTGATATTTATTAAGTATTTTATTACAAACATTTAAGTGAGCCATGAAAAACAAAAATGGGAAACAAAAATCACAATAACAACAATCAAAATAACAAATGACTATTTGAAAACAATTAACTTTAAAAAAAATACATTATAATTTTTTTTTGACAATAAGTATGGCATGTGACATATCGTTGTAAAGTAGAGTAAAAAACACGTTCAAATATGCCATAGCCACCTTAGTGGTCCATAAGAAAAACTAAAGTTAGGGCTCATAACTCGGAAACTAAAAGTGATATAAAAAATCTAAATACACCAATCGATTCTACACAAAAAGCTGCTTTGAGAAACCGTCAACAAAAAGTACCTATCTACTTTGACAAAAAAGTTATAGCCATTTAAAGAAATTCCGAATTTTGAGTTTTTTTGGTATACTGCTTAAACCACATAGAATTATGAATATTTTTTTGTGTAGTAATACTCACCCCTTTCTTACAAATAATTGATCTCATTTAACCAAACCTGTATCTCTTATAGATACTGAGATCCCCATGCTGGAAAAGTTATCTGGGACACCCAGTATACCATTGATATTTTTTGTAATTTTACGTTAACGATTTTAACTAAAAAACTATTGATTGAACTGAGTTAAAACGTAAATACAGTAAACTAGAATTATTCATTCAAGATCACATTTATAAATAGTTCACTTTAAATAATTCATAAAGCCTTGGTAGTATCAAATACATACGTTCATCTGTCACCGCACTCAAGTTTTATGTACATGTATCAATTCTTGTGTCTATTTCTGTGTAAAAGGTTTATCACATACCTGGAATCAAAGTGATTTGTTTGAATCATTTCTTCGTACAATTTAACAACCATTATTTATTATAAATATTATTTCAAACGTTTTATTAATCAAATATATCAAAAATAATCAATAATTATACCCACTGTTGATATTGCAAAATAAGACAGTTTGACAAAACACATTGACACGCAGCATATATTTTTTTCATTAGGTATATTAAAAAACAAAATTAATTTCACACATGCATTAATGTTTATACCTTTTATACAATGTCTGTACTAAGTAAAAAACATAAAATTATTGCATATTACGATTCGATTGAATTATAAAATGAAATAAATTCTGACCTTTAACTATCATATGGAAGCCATTGTTGCTATGTATATTTCTTTTTCAGATTATTAATTAAATTTACCAACTGTGCACATATTTAAATGTTTTACAGTTTAATACACATATTCAATTATGTGGTGAACACAACAATTGTAGCTATCGATGTTAAATAAACAAATAAATTAAAAAAACGTCATGTCCAAAATCTTTCTTGATTTTATTTTGTCATAATTTATCACATATTAAAGCATTTGCAACACAAAATATACATAAAAACGTCTCATGAATACTGTATTTTATAAATAAAGCACTATAAACATTAATTATGATTTATAAATATTAATACAAAATACTTTTTTGAAAATATCGTAATATTATGAGGTGACAGTTGTATACACTTGGCTGCATTTTACAAGCTAGGTAACACCAAAAAGATAAAAAATATTTCTGTTGTAAACTACATGTTAAAAGCATTGAAAATGGTTAAATTATTGCAGGATAATATTAGAAATTGAATTAAAATGTATCTATGAAATAAAAAACCACTACAATTATTGTTTATTTAATAATTTTTCAATAAATAATATTTAAAATTCGCGCGTTAGTGGCGCTATCTTGCAACATATCGATGAACTTTAATACCTCGTTTACACAATCGGGTTTATTTTCATTTTCAATCATAATTAAATTAATACTAAATTATCGTATTTACGTGTTTCGAATGATCATTCGATTTCCCTAAATTCTAAAAATGCTGAAAATACAGTAAATTAAACACAATTAACTATTAAAATGTTTTAATTTGCATCAAATGTATTTGTAAGGTATAAACCACAATGTAAACATAGTATATTGTACACTCATCTAGCGATTTACCGACCTTTGATTTACCGACACCTTGATTTACCTACGGGCCAAACGCGCGATTTGCCTACTTTCTTCTATCCCCTCGATAATACTACCGTGATTGCTATATTTCTGCGCAAAATTTAAATTCACCAAACAACGTTGAGGTGGTGGGGGCCCCTCTCGACGTTGGCAATTCAAGCGGTTGAATCACTAACAACGTCGGTAATTCAAGCGATAAATGTAGAATTTAAAATGACAGTTCTTGTGTTAAAAGGTTAAATATTTCTAATAAACAATACTTTAAACATTATTTTCGTAAATATAACAAACAAAATCGTTTTGTGCGTGCCTTTGTGATATGTGAAGTGTAATTTGTTATAAAATATTTAAAACAACAATATGTATACGCGAGTATCAGTTTTGAGGTTATTTATGAATTTTCATTTTTAAAAGTCATAACTTTCTTTTCATCATTAAATATGATACGTTTAAAGGTAAGAATGATATATATTTGAAATAATAACTAGTTTAGAATATTCGTGTTGTATTACTTGTGTACTAAAATGTTTTATACATAACAATTTATAATTTTTTTCGTTTATATATGTAGAGATTTTTAATAATGATTTAATAATATTAATTTAACTTAATTAAACATCGTATGGGCCATATCTTTATTAATTATATAATGGATTACGAGTACATTTCGAGATTTATATTAAATTAACTTAAAATTAGAATTGAATGTAATATTTCGAAATATTCATTTTTGAAAGTAGCTACCCCATTTATTTTAATTTTATATTATATTTTCGGTTAATTTTATATTCTTCTTTCTATTGCAGATGCAATTTACAGTGGCAAAAGATTGAAACAAAATGTATCGATGGTCGAGTCAAATGGATTCGATTGCGCAGAATCATATTTAAACGATAATAGAAGGAGGCTTTGGCCGGTTAAAACATTACCAATCAAATACATTAAATAATTAAAACATCTGTCAAGTAAATGCACAGTGCTCCCTCGTGCTAAATTCATCAAAGGTAGTTAATTATTCAACAATTTAAATAAAAACCACCGATAAAGTATTCAGATTAACTGAATTAATACATTTAATTTAATTAAATTGAGTAATTAGGTGGGTATTTAAAACCCATTGTCTAGTTTACTTATTAAGTTAAGTAAGAGATGGCAATAGTCTGTTCCGTTTATGTTTGCAGTGCTTGCCGGGTGATTTGACCGTACAATTTGTGATTGGTACTGTCAAATCACCCGGTAGCCATGTAAACAAGCTGTAGGTATACAAGTACAGTAGAATCCGGATATAACGACCCTCAAGGGACCGGCGACACTTGGTCGTACTGACCGGACAACGCACTAAATGTTATTCTGTCTTTTTTTAAAGAAATTCAGCAATTTACCGGATAATTTAAGTTTAATTAAAGTTATTATGTACATATTAATATTACTGTAATTCTTATTATGAAATAAGTTAGATTAATTTCTATTTAAATAAAACAAATATTAAAATGAACAAAAAGTAACTTTAATATGGTATTTACTTAAACATTGCACATTACATACAATATACGTTGACGCTGTACAGACTTATCCCGACCCTGATTGCCAATATACAAGTATTACACATATATATGATCGGAATACCAGAACAGTTTGGGCAGTATTTAGTTGAAGGAAATATGTTGGATAGGAAATTAGAAAAATATAAGAAACTTATAGCATCTGATGATTGATATAATTATTTAAATTAAATAATAATAAAATGTTATTCAAATTTATTATACATTAACCCTATAATGCCTGAATTTATTTATATATTCAGTAATAGATTCGTGTTAATTAAACGTTATGAAAACGTCACGCTAGACGTTATAGGGTTAAGTGAAAATGTTTTAAATTATGTACAATACATCTGATAACTAAATGCACAGTGCTTCCTCGTTTATTATTGAACAATTAATATAAAAACCTATTAAGTATTTATATTAAATGCCTGTCATTAGTTAATCATTTAATTTTCATACAATTATATTAAAAAATATTAATTAGATATTTTTCTTTATACGCACTAGGTTATTTTGTTGTATATTTTAACAATTTTAATCTAAATCTAAATATTTCTGCCATGCAAACGTCAAAAATATATGTCAAATGACGATTTTTTTAAAGCAAATTGAGATAAATCTTTGTAAGGGAATATTTTACAACAAACGTAGGTGATCTATATTATAGGAAATTTAATGTTTTACAAAAAAGATTCTATAAAATTTTCATGTAACATGTGTCTTTCTTGAGATATCTTCAAATCAAAAAATAAATATTTTGTGATGTCACCCCTCCTCACTTTCACACGATTTTGTAGATTTTGTAATGGGGCCGTCCTCAAGCCAGACCCAACCAAACAACCAAGTTTCATCAATATAGGTTCAGTTGTTCATGAGTTATGTGTGTGACAGACAGACTGACACGGAATAAAAAGTGTTTGTCTTGACCTGAAACGGATAGATCAAGTAAAATTTTTTTTTATTGTTCTCTGATTTTAAAATGATCATAAAGCTTCTGGTATGTTTGATATTGCGAGGAAGCAATACAGATGATATTTTTATATGCTATTTTTTCAGGCGTTTATTTTATAGAAATATGTGCGATAATGTTTTATTATGTAGTGTAAATATGTCTACGGTAAGTAAGCTCTAGTACGTCTATAGTTTTGATAATATCTGTTTGAATAAAGAGTATCTACTCTACTGTGGTAGATAAGTAGATTTTATAGGTTATGAGTGTGTTACGCTTGTGTAGATAAACAAGTCATTTATCAAAATTAAACGGGACATTGATTTGACAAATGGTATCATGTTTAATAAATGATATGATTGTTAATGCTGTATGTATCTCTATGTAATTTTATTGAACGATCTCATAAATGCTGTAATTTAATATCGGGCATATTTTGTACAATTTTTATAAAAACAGCAGCGGAACAAAAAATCATAACCAAAATTAGTGGTTCCCAAATTTATTTGTCTCGTGACGCCCTACTCAAGACCAAAGCAAGTCAAACGACTGTAATGTTAACAAATCCATTCAATTATTATTAATTAAATTAATGGGATATAAATATATACATATGTCATTTGTTTGGTTAGAACGTAAGCAACATCGATTGCATCGATTAATTTCAGCGATTAGCAGCATCCATCAAATTGGTTAGTAATTTTTTCATCGGTTGGCAGGCGTTAATGTTAATGCATGTACTTGACTGCAGAGGTCAGGTCGTGTGCATACCGTTTTCAAGATGGGAGATTCGACTTGTTGAAAAACAGTTAGATAATTTAACTACAATTTTGATTAATATGTATGTACTTTGTGTTTCGTGTGGTAAAAATTCAAGATATAATGCAGTAATGGGAAACAATAGATCCAACACGATACAATTAAAGGTAAATTTTATATATTTAATAATTGTTTCCGTGATCATTCAATATTTTGATTGTTGGTTTTTTATGGTAAAACTTTACGGCATATACATGTCGTGTGTCTGGTATAGTTTTAGAACATTTCATTTTTAACAATTTTAACTTGTATTTATTATTTAAAAGGCAGAAAAAATTTTGAAAATAACTACGCATTTAATAATTATTTTGAAGGTCATTGGATCATTTTTCCTTTGTGTTAAATTCAATATGAAATCATTTATGTAATATCTACTTAATGCATTTACAAAATGGAGGCCATTGTTTTTGAACAAATTATTTTTAAAATAAAATATTACAGATTATTAATTAGAAAACTACGCAACTTATAGAAAAACTGAATAGACAAAAATTACCAATTTGGAAAGGGTATTAAATCATATATTATATTGTATTTAGTTATGTCATCTTTGGAAACTAAAAGATATTGTATATTAATATAAATTAATTAATTCTAAATAATAACAATGTATATTTCTCAGTGATAGATGCGGGCGAAGCTGTCAATATGATTGAAGATACAGTATGCTGAGGCTGTGATAGACATCGGTATGGACTAGGAGAACGTGATGAGCCCACCCGCCATCGATGTGGCCATGCAGTTAGATGTGTAGCGTTAATTTGTACACCAGAGTCTAACAACACAATATACAGTGTCAGTATGTACAGTAAATATTTTCATTTAGTTTGTATTTATACCATTTAATTGATTTCTTTACAATAAACGCTAAATAATATTGAAGTAAATTAACTCTATTTAACTTAAAGAGGAAAGTTGCTGCTACGGGTCAATAAATTGATAATTATGGGAATTTTTTA
Source organism: Sialis lutaria (assembly GCA_949319165.1). Taxonomy (NCBI): domain Eukaryota; kingdom Metazoa; phylum Arthropoda; class Insecta; order Megaloptera; family Sialidae; genus Sialis; species Sialis lutaria. The sequence continues at coordinate 26,545,320 of OX439240.1, read as the reverse complement.
TCGCAGGTATAACTAATTATTTTATGATCATGTAAAGGGCATTTTATTAACCCATTACTTCCCGATTTTTTATTTGTTTGAATTTTTTGATCAAGTTTCGCAATTCTTGTTGAAAATATTACCTAAAAGATAAATTCAATACAAGATATAATAATTATCAATCGCAGACTAGATTATTATCGTGAGAACCCAATGTCATATTTATAGGACAGCACTTTTTTTAACGGATTTATATTTGAAATTATTGATATTTTTATACTTTATTTACACTCTCGTAAGTAATATTATATATAGTTTTGTTCAATTAAAAAAACACTTTAATAAGTGCAAAAAAATGTAACTCTAAATATCGGCTAGCTGGAATTATTACACGGTTACTTTAAAAATGTTATAATTTGTCATTGAACGAACTCTAGACTACGTTTTAAAAATTATTGTAAGTAGAGAGACTTAAAAAAACGTATTAGTATTGGAAATCAAATTAACAATGTTATTTTGTCAAAGAAAAAAATTAGAAAATGTGATGTCCTATAAATAGGACACTGGGAACTAATGTGTTAACTATATATTCAACTTATTCAATATTAATTTCATAGAAAGATATTAAACATGTATAAAGTTATGAGCCTCGATGTGACGACCAAAAAACATAAATTCCTCTATCAAAATTTTGGTGAAGGGTTATGGAAATTAAAATGAATATTAACCCTATAACGTAGAGCGTGACGTTTTCGTAACGTTTAATTAACACGTATCTAGTATCTAATATATAAATAAATTCAGGCGTTATAGGGTTAAATTGTTTGGCGTAGTGTTTTTTTTTTACAAAAATTATTAAAATTAAAAAATGAACAGTTAAAGGAGCGTTTAGATAAAGTACCAGTACCAGTGTATTGAATCCCTCAGTAATTACATTGTGCATGTGTTTGTTTGTGTTTAATAATTACATTTACAAAATGGAGGCTATTGTTGTCGAAAAATTGATTACGAATTTTTATTTTGAAAACTACGCAGCTTACAGAAAAACTGGGTAGATAATAATAGAAGATAAAACGGGCAGTGCGTGTTGGGCACGCACTTGATAGGGTTCCGTAATCATTCTCACTACGATTTATAAAAAAAAGATTTTTTTTAAATTTTCGTGACCGAAGGGTTAAAATCAAAGTCATTTGATTTTTACAATTGCATTTTAGGAGACCTATCAAATGACACCCCACTCAATGGGATAAGTAGGAAAAAAATTGTGAGTTTACTTTTCAGTCTATAGAAGGGGGGTCTTAAATATTTTTGACAATGTTCGTTATAATTTTCAGTGAAAGTAATAATTAAAAGCTACATTCTGAAATTTTTTCAGATTTTTTGAATTGATAGTTTAGAAAATAGAGGGGGGGGGACGCTTTTATAATGATTTTGGAGAGCAAATACATCGTGATTGAAGGGTTAAAATCAAAAAGTCCTAATACATTTTTTTTTTTTTTTGTATTTTAGGAAACCTTTCTAACGACACCCCACTCAATGGGGTAGGTGTTTTTTTTTTTTGTGAAAACACATTTCATTTTATGAAAGAGGGGTCTAGTTTTTTTTTTTCAAAAATCATATTTCTGTTTTTGGGTCATCAATCTACGACCGTGTACCAAATTTCATCTTATTATGTCTAAAAATTTTCAGGACAGACGGACGGACATGGAGAAACTAGTTTTCTACGGAACCCTAAAAATTACCAATTTGGAAAGGGTATTATATTATTTTATATTTTAAATCCTTTAAAAATAAGTTTAGCTTTTTACCCTGCGTGTATTTAGTTATACCATTCTTTAAAACTGGAGATACCCTTTATTAATTCTATTAATTATTCTGACAACAGTAGTGATTCAAATAATTATTTATATTTAATAATTATCTTAATAAAACGTTAGCCAGATGTATTTTACTTTATTTGGAGATATTTTAAATTACGTACGAATGTTTAACAATAAAAAAATACTAGAGATGTTATTCTTGTTGTATGTGTTTTATTTGATAGAAATATGTGCATTTATGTTTTACTATTTAGGGCAAATACATCTACCGTTCGTAAGTAACTGATTTACAGAAACGTAGATTATGAAAACGGGAGATTTTCTACAGAAATTGATTGCGCTCAACCCAGTATTATTGTTTATTTGTATATCGGAAACCAACAGACTGATTTTAATGTGCTTTTTTTTCAATCGATACTTGAGACAGACTTTTCTTAGGAAGCTCTGATTTAAAAGACAGTTTTAAATAATAAATACAAGTAAAAATTCAATGCTCTATTATTACTGTGTATTTACCGGATAGAATTCATGTTAAATTTTGTTGGTTTATTTCATAAATTATGTCTGTAAATCAAATGTGTAATTCAATTCACAGTATGTGTGTGTGTGTGTGTGTGTGTGTGTGTGTGTGTGTGTGTGTGTGTGTGTGTGTGTGTGTGTGTGTGTGTGTGTGTGTGTGTGTGTGTGTGTGTGTGTGTGTGTGTGTGTGTGTGTGTGTGTGTGTGTGTGTGTGTGTGTGTGTGTGTGTGTGTGTGTGTGTGTGTGTGTGTGTGTGTGTGTGTGTGTGTGTGTGTGTGTGTGTGTGTGTGTGTGTGTGTGTGTGTGTGTGTGTGTGTGTGTGTGTGTGTGTGTGTGTGTGTGTGTTTTTTTTTTTTTTTTTTTTTTTTTTTTTTTTTTTTTTTTTTTCTGAAGGAGGTTGGGAAATGCATTTACGCACACCAACAGAATATGTCGGTAGTGTGGGACTCATCCATTACTGGCCCTACCCACTAAAACCTGCCTCCTTTCCTCCGTGACCCTTTTCTAAACCCCCGCGGGACTGCCGTCAGGCATTACTTCACGGGGGCGGTCTGAGCCGTGGCTTCTCCTCATTTTCACTAGCTTCAGCTAGCCTTGTTCAAGAGGGGGGCAAGGTTGCTGCTTCCCTCCTCCTCCGTTCCTCCCTCCGTAGTTCCTTGAGTACCGAGGAAGCAAAGCCACTGACAGCAGCCCAGGCCTCGTCCGACCTGAGCATATGGTGTACCAAGTCTTCAGGTGTTGGAGCGTCACCTAGTACCCTTTCCAACTCTTCACGATTTGGCCTGAAGCGTGGACAGTGGAAGAATACATGAGCTGCATCCTCCGGTACTCCACACCCCGCCGGACAGTCTGGTGACTCCTCATATTGGAATTTATAGAGGTAAGCTCTATAGCAGCCATGCCCTGAGAGCATCTGCGTCAGGTAATAGTTGGTTTCCCCGTGACTACGGTTCACCCAACTATCCACCTGAGGGATAAGACGGTGCGTCCATCTCCCTTTCGCAGATTCATCCCAGTTTACCTGCCATTGTATTAGGCTATTACGTCTTATATCCCGACACTGATCTTCTCGGGCTTCTGGTGATAGGTGTCTTAGTTGAAACAGGGACCTTCTTTCTTCACCCAGTATTCGGATGGGCATCCTACCCGCTATAAGTGTAGCAGCATCTACTGACACCGTGCGGAATGCACTAGAGACTCTGTGTGTGTGTGTGTGTGTGTGTGTGTGTGTGTGTGTGTGTGTGTGTGTGTGTGTGTGTGTGTGTGTGTGTGTGTGTGTGTGTGTGTGTGTGTGTGTGTGTGTGTGTGTGTGTGTGTGTGTGTGTGTGTGTGTGTGTGTGTGTGTGTGTGTGTGTGTGTGTGTGTGTGTGTGTGTGTGTGTGTGTGTGTGTGTGTGTGTGTGTGTGTGTGTGTGTGTGTGTGTGTGTGTGTGTGTGTGTGTGTGTGTGTGTGTGTGTGTGTGTGTGTGTGTGTGTGTGTGTGTGTGTGTGTGTGTGTGTGTGTGTGTGTGTGTGTGTGTGTGTGTGTGTGTGTGTGTGTGTGTGTGTGTGTGTGTGTGTGTGTGTGTGTGTGTGTGTGTGTGTGTGTGTGTGTGTGTGTGTGTGTGTGTGTGTGTGTGTGTGTGTGTGTGTGTGTGTGTGTGTGTGTGTGTGTGTGTGTGTGTGTGTGTGTGTGTGTGTGTGTGTGTGTGTGTGTGTGTGTGTGTGTGTGTGTGTGTGTGTGTGTGTGTGTGTGTGTGTGTGTGTGTGTGTGTGTGTGTGTGTGTGTGTGTGTGTGTGTGTGTGTGTGTGTGTGTGTGTGTGTGTGTGTGTGTGTCGTCACCTGAATAATGTAAATGAACTGTAGCAGTAAATACATGTAAGTAAACGGACTCAACATAAACAATTATTGGTAATACGGTTAGCGTAGGTACGTAATCGTTACTCTTAATTGCGATTTCAATAGTGGAAACTGTTTAATGAAAATTTATCTTTGTTCAATTTTTTTTTTCGATAAATAACTCGTAAAAAGTTTGGGAACCGCTGACATAATTTAGTTAATCAAAAATGCAACAGGTGCCACTAATTCATAATCTCTATTTCCCAATAGCTATTTCCTTTATAGAAAAAGACGGCTTGATGACATAAACTATTTGGTAAAAGGAGACAGCGCTAGCGATCTACGCTTTATACAAGTGCGTATTCTTACGACGCCATGTTTGAAAAATTCGGGATGACAAACACGGTCACTTTTGTGAAGTCAGTTTTTGTCTACAGTAAAATGTTAGCTTGAGTTGTTTTAAGTAATTTAATAATTGAAAACGGTTTACAAATATTTTAAATGAACACTGTAATATCATTTCAAGGACGTTGGCACGAAAAAAAAATGTAATTTTATTGAAAATAAATGATACGTGACCGTGTTAATGAACCCTCTCTTATATAGTTTAACACATAGAATATACTCTCAAGAACGGACAATCCCATGTTAAAAACCTGGTACAAAAAAACGGTGTCGCCATCTCTCGTCAAACGCAGCAACTAACCATTGCGGCTGCGGCGGCGTATATATAGATATATGTACAGTACACATATTATATTTTTTTATATACCTATTTGAATTAAATCTAATTATTTTCAGACAATTATAACTTATATTATAGAACATAATATAATATATAAAAAATATAAGTTATAAATGCATGAAAATAATTTAAAATTAAACAATATTTTCAGATTTAGTTATAATTTTTATTAACAATACTACTATAAATACATAAACGTTATATAATATTATACAGAGCTTATTATGTCAAAGTCATTAAATATAAGTTGAATATCACTGATATGTATTACATAAAAAAATTAATATAAATATTACTGCAAGTACACAAAATAAATATCTCAATAAAATTTAAGTAAACCAATTACTAAATATTAATAATTAAATATACTCAGAGCTGTGTAGTACTTTTTTGAGTAATTGTACTTGTACTTAAGTACATTTTTTTGAACTTATGTACAGCTCTGACTTTACTTATATGTATATACTGCAGTTTAAAATATATATCTTGTAGCTTGTACAAATCATATCTGATAATCGATACTACTATATCAGTAAATATAATGAGTAATTATACATATAGTTGTATAAATACTTAATTATGTCTATATTTTAAGAGGAATCGGCATTAACATTATCCTCATGAAATATCATTCTCTGGTAACTTAGCTACTGTAGGAAATGCAACACATCCATGAAATTAAAAGGTACCAAAATTGATCCATTATTAAAAATACAAGTAATTTCAATCAACAATTATATTAAATTACCATAGAATGAGTTAATTAATTCTTTAATATTTAATAATAATAAATTATTTCTTAAAAATCTACAACCACCCACATAAAACACTCACATATATGTAATTTAGGTGGATACATTGATTTTATGTGTACGGCTTGTGATATACCAAACATTTACATACATACTATATATTAAGTATGTATATAAGCAATATAAAATATACCTACTATCGTGTATTCCCACAATGTGTATATCATTGCTTCTTAATTCATATATATAATTTATAGGTAATATTTATGTAAAAATTAACTTTATTATTTACAAACCATAACTTGCCAACCCTTAGCTATGCTTCTGTTTGTCCCATCAAAAAAAATATATATATACTGTATATAAAAAATATAAAACAGCTAAAAATATAATGAATTACAAAAATTATTAGGTATTATATAGTCGTTATAGAATTTTTTATTAAGAAAATTGTCTAAACTGCAAACACACGAACAGGCAATAATTTGTTTATTCATTTAAAATCAGTGTCCGAGAAACTTCCCGATTTGGACAGATACTGTATTTTAATGTTTGATAAAATAGTCTTGATTTTAAAATAAATTCATTTGGTTATACTGCAGCTTACCATGCACTTTGTTTTCTGCTTCGAGGTAACAATATTCTATGTTCTATGCTATGTGTTGGAAGTTTTAATATTTTTTAATAAACGATAACATTTTGGATATATTTTGTACAATTTAATGGTAGATATAGTCTTTTCTTTCAAAGTTCAATTATATTTTTTAGCTATAGATTTTTTTTTAATTGGAACATGATTAAAATCTAAATACCTTGTTCCGGTAAATCATTAATCCTCTGCTGAATATCTTGTTAATTCTTTTCAATTTTATTTCTAAATGACAATATAAGTTTCTTCTATTTTCTTGCTGCTTTTTCTTCAGTTCATAACTTCTCCTTTCTGTGAAATATAAATTGATTATTAATTTAAATTTATAATATACAAAATTAAATACTGTGCTTAAATAATGTTTACCATTGCAATTCTGTGTTGTATTTTCCATGACTATAGCCGTTATAGCTAAATTACTTTATTTCTTTGCTGATTGAGGACAATGTTAATATTGATTCTTCGACATGTGTTACTTCAAAATGTTGTTTACAAATAACATTGTGTATTAAACTTCTTTCTGATAATTCTGGATTTTGATATTTCTTAACCGTATTGTATCGCTTTTTCTCTTCGTTATACAATGAAGATGAACATTCGGATTATACGTCTATGTTGTAATTTACAACTTCGTATTTTCATACAGAACTCCATTTTCTATAAGTAAGAAAATTACAGTTAAAATATCAAGTATTTATATTTATTCAAATATTAAACGGACTGAAAAAATAACATTTTTATATTCATTTATTCAGTTATTGAGTTATTTTTTATTAATTTATTATTATCATAAATAAATAAATCATATGGTATGTACTTACATTTATGAAGTTCTTGCAGTTATGTACCACATAAATGTATTTAATAGTTTTTAAGACATATTTATTAAAAACTAATTAACAAAATATGTAAACACATTGATTTGTATAACTATTTTTTATTATTTACTGATATTCTTTAAAATATTAAATGATTAACACAAATTACGACATAAATATTATGCACTCATTTGACAACCAACAATCATGGTTTATAATTTTTGAAGCTGATTGGTCAATCCGTCAGCGAATAGACATGCGCTTGCGCATTAATAGATTCTGAGTTGCAAACCCTTGTGGGAGTCTTGTGGCGTCCTCTCTCGACAAACGCAGTGACTAACCATTATTTGTCGCAAAAAAGCCCATATGAATGTCACGGCCCTGGTTTAACAAATGGCCGCTACAATCGGCGCTCGTATTTCAGATATCAAATTCGAATTTAATAATATGTAATAATTATTATAAATTAACAATGTTTTAGAAGTTTTTTAAAATTATTAGTGTTATATCAGTGTAAATAAATGTCGTTTTTGGTTAACTGCATCGATTGCATCGGTTAATTTGATCGATTGGCATTCGCGTTATGTTAATGCATGTACTTGACGGCAGAGGCAGGCCGTGCGCGTACCGGCTTCAAAATGGGAGGTTTGAACTTGTTTGGAAAACAGATACGTAATTAAACTGCGTAGTTAGTATAAACGGTGTGTTTTTGATTTTAATTAGTTTTTTTACGTACACGAGACAGTCACGTTAATAATAATAAAGTTATTTACGTTATTATCAAAGTTATATTTATGTACGAGTGTTTTTAAGTGAATTACTATTTTAATTTATATGTATGTACTTTACATTATGTGTTTTGTGAGATAAAAAAATGTCTACGTTTAAAATCTCTAGATATAAGTAATTATTTTCTTATAATATGCAGTAATGGGATACAATTAAGTTAATGGAATAAATAAACGTTCGCTGTATTATAAACTATTGACAATTTTAAGGTAAATTTTATATATTTAATAATTGTTTTCATCATAATTTAATATTTTGATTGTGTTTTATGGTAAACTTTACTGATAATACATGTGTCTGTTAGTTTTAGAACATTTTATTTTGAACTTGTATTTATTATTTAAAAGGCAGATACAAATTATATAAAATTTGAAAATAAGAATTTACGCATTGAAGAATTATTTTGAAGGTCATTTGTTTAATTATACGCAATTATTTATGTAATCACTAATGTGTGTTGAATAACTACATTACAAAATGGAGGCTATATTTTCATAATAAAATATTACCTAGATTTTTATTTTGTAAAAATAAATAAATTAATTGTACTTATAACTAATAACAACGTATTTGTTTTATTGATTTACGTGGATGAGATTCTGTCTACATTACTGAAGATACAGTGAGTGATGATATCATAGACATCGGTATGAGCTAGGTGAATGTTGCGAGCCCACCCACCATCGATGTGTACAATGCAGTTAGCTAGATGTGTCCGAGTAACTCATAGCGTTGATTTGTACAACAGAGTCTATCAACGCAATATACAGTGGTCAGTATATACAGTCAATATTTCCATTTAATTCATATTTATACCATTTTAATTGATTCTTTACAATAAACGCTAAATAATATTGAAGTAATTTAACTCTGAAAAAATCTATTTAATTTAAAAGGGGAAAGTAAAAACGCAGCTTACAAACACCAGTTTGTGGAGAGTATTATATCATTATATAATTTAAATTCTTTGAAAATAAGCTTAACTTTTTACATTGCGTGTATTTAGTTGTACCATTGTTGAAAACTGAGATAGGTTCTCTATATTAACTCTATTGAAATAATAACATGTATTTGTTTCATTGATATATGTAGGCGAGGCTCTGTCAACATGACTGAAGACATAGAGAGTGAGGACATCATGGACATTGGTATGGACTAGGATACGTGGTGGTGAACCCCTACCTGCAGTAGACGTGTACAATGCAGCTAGAACGTGAACCAACATTTGCTGTCCGAGTAACTCAAGTATCAACAACAACAACATACGCTATGATTAGGTACACTCAATATTATCATTTAGCTCATATTTATAACATTTAATTGAATTCTTTAATAATAATTCAAATTTTACAATAATTGCTAAGTAAACAAACACTTAAATAATGTATGTATCTGTTATAATGTATTCTCTTATAATACATTTAATTAATTGCACACGTTACTTATTCAATCTTTATTTATTAGTATTTGCAATTCACAATTTGTCATAAAATTCTTTTTATATAAAACAATACAATAATTGTTTTTCATTCATAGCCATGATACAATTACTAAAGATATGGCTTTCCCGAGTTTCATTTTTTCATTATGTTGCGCACGACGTCACACGTGATTTAGTATGTTTACATATGCGTGATACGTTTGTAGATATTCAAATTAAATTTTATATTAAAAGACATATTAATCAAACACATTGATCACCACATTTAAAAATTTGTCTTTAAATCGGCAAAAATAACAAAATAAACAGTTTTTATCACGGTTTTATAAACGTCAAATAATTAGACTACTATCATGGACTACTATATTAATTTGGGCGAGTCACTTGTGACGTCACAGAGTGAAGTTAAGTGATATGCGCAATGCTATATCTGTATTAATTGTATCATGGTTCATAGCTGACTATATTATCAATAATCAACATATAACAATATCTTAAACCTTACGCAGTGGTTTTATATTTTACATTTTAAATGATTTTCTTGAATATACGACACGTATATCTGTTATATAATAGCGTTGATAAACAGTATTTGTGTTAATTATTTCAGCAATAATGGCAACAAGAAACAGCAACTTGTGGTGACGTGGACGTACGACGTGCAATGCAGTGAGATGGTAGCTGTAGAACTAGTGAAGTACATAACACCAGTGGTTGTCAACTGTTCCAGCTGTGTTGTATCGAGTAGCGTTTGCCCCCGCCCCCGTGTGATTGTATTTAGTGTTCTCTAGGTTAGCAAATAACTAAATGTTTATATTTTAAATAATTATTCAGTTGATTAATGAAACAAACGTATCATAAATGTAATGTTATATATTGGTTTTATATTTAATATTTAGTGGTTACGTTGTTAATGATAATAATATATTGACTATAGGTTTATTCATATTTAAAAAGGTATCTATAGCGTGTTACAACAAACGTAAATATGTGTTTACAATGACAGACTACGCAACAATGAAGTATGTTATAATTAATTGTTATATTTTAATAGTTTTTAAATTTGATTTTGTTTATTATTGAAATGATTAACAACAAACAACAACAACAACGTGACACGCCACAGTTTGGGGGAGAGTTATATTTTACTGAGTATTTATCTGAATGTTTTTATTTATAGAATCTTTTTTAAAACACGTTAAAGAACATGAAAAAAAATATATATTTTGTTCCGGGAAAGTATTTTAAAAGTTAGACAAAGTTGATTGTATTTAATTAGTCAATTGTTGCAACAATTATAGTACGTATTCGTTAACAATGGTCAAAATATAAACGGTTTAAACTCATATCACTTTCCGACTAGTTATTATGTTAGTTAATGTATTTATTAAAGAGGTGGGGGGGGGGGGAGTGAGAGAGAGAGAGGCAGTCACAACAATACCAATTAATAAAGATATGGCATTACATTCTGCGTGTGACAGTTACAAGATAGTTAGTACTTTTACACGTACGTGTTACGTTTATATGGGATACATAACACAGTGGTTATTTTTATTGTTTTGTAGATATTCAAATTAAATTTAATATTAAAAGACACATTAATCAGACACACTGACTACCACATTTAAAATTATGTCTTTAAATCGGTAAGAATAATAAAGTTAACAAATTTGATCACGGTTTTATAAACGTCTAATAATTAGATAACTATAATGGACTAATAACAATAGAAACTGTTTATAACAACATCGAAGGGACTGGCCGTCATATTAGTTGTAAAAAGTGGTTAATCGTAATAACTGGTAAAAGTACAATTATACTAGATTACGTTGCAGTTTTATTTAGAGTCGTTGTATTAACCGATGTCGTTATAACCGGTTTTGTACTGTATATTAATTAGTGTTTGTATCTTGTGTTTGTTGTGTTGTTTATCTGACAGCTACGACGGTGAACAGAGTCAAGTTAGTTTATATATACGCAGCAATGACATATCTGTATTAATTGTATTATTGTAGACAGTGTTAGCTGTTGCCACGTTATATGCATTAATACCAAGAAGACTAAATAAGGAGAATCGACTTAACGTGTAAAGGGAGTCAAAGAATCCATGGTAACTTCCTTACCCGTAAATCACTAATACATGGACATAGGAATATAGGGACAGAGCAGCGTAAACTGGCTTTATAGGGGGGGGGGGGGTGTCTAGATTCGATTAGTTGCTATGGTGTTTTTATTATTGTCACTAATTCGTTGACGTTTATACAAATTGTTTTTGTTCTTATTATAACCTAAACATATAGGTACATAAATATATTACTCCGTATAGTTTGTGACGTTGTTTAGTTCAGGGCGGGATTGGAAGTTGATTCTCCTTTATATAGTCTTCTTGATTTCACATTTAGAGTTTTTATATTGTTTTCTTTCTAAATAGAGATTGGACAGTGTACGTATTTGACATAATTACCGTGGGGTCTTTCTTATACGTAATAATAAAGTGAGTTATTCTAATTATTTTTAAAAGTTCTTTCTGGCTAAATCATTAATGTTGGAAAAAAATGTACGGGGAATAAATTATAGGTAAAAACATACTCGATACTTTTAATCTGAAACATTTTTTTCTTATTTCAAAAATAAGTAGGAAATTCAAAAAAATTACAAGAGTAAAAACATCTGTTTCTGGTTTTAGTAATTACGTTAAACATAATTTATTTGATACGTAATGTGTGTAATATTTGTACAGTTTATTTATTTTATTGTATGTTTTATTAGTTTGTTAGAAATATGTGTCAATAAAATAACAATAACGTAGTTACAATGTGTCAGTATTACGTATAAGAAAGTCTTGTGGCTCCCGTGATAGCTTTTTTAAATTGATTTTTATTATTTTTCTATTTTTTATTCATGTATTTTCATTAACTACGATTTAATTAACAACACCCGTGTGTTACAAATTAACTTTAAAATTTATTATCTAAAAAACAAGTTAGTTAAAAAGTCTAAAATTTTAGTATTTAATTTATTTAGAATGTTTAAACAATTGTAAAATATTTTAAACTTATTCGTACTGGTTATACGTAACTCCCCATACCCCCCCCCCAACCTCCTTAACAATATATTATATTTAAAATACACTTTTGAAACATCCTAATTTTTATGATATATCAACTTTGCGTTAACTTTTAATAGCATGTCCGGGATTATGTTTTATAGAATGATACATACTGAAAACGTTGGTCAATATTAGAGTTGCCTGTGTTTGTGCACAAGAGCGTTATTCTAAAATATCAATTATTAAAAATTACAAAAAAAACGTTTTTTATTTGGTAACTTATTTTCTTTAGTCGTGTATTAAGAAGGGGGGGCACTCAAAGTTTGTTGATAGTTATAAAACATAATAACCGATTGTTTGTACACTTACTATAGTTTAAAAAAAAAAACAGCTTCCTAATTGTAGAAATGAAGTATTTTGTTTACGTTAATAATTTTTTTAATATCAAAAATTCTGAAAAATATCAAATGAAAAATATATTGAACATTTTTTAGATATTTCTTTATGAATTTATTGATTTACACAATACGGTAAATAAGTCCTTGACTTACGCAATTACGTCTTACGTGAATTCATACTTATACGTTTTAAAGAAAGTAATGTTTATTGTATGTATTTATTTGGCTGCGTTTTGTTTCTCTGTGGCGTTTGTTTGCCTCTACATTAACTATTATGTCCATGCAATAGTTACAGGGAGAGAGAGAGTAACAGGTGTCTTACATACATCTACCTTTCCCGTCCACACTATATGATTTAGTGTTAACACGTTCACAGACACATATTTGTTATAGTATCCACTAATATATGATAACTTTGTTATTTTTTGGGATATTTAATTTTGAATACAACCTTTGTTTGAATAATGGCTCTTATTGACTAATATACTGGGACATTTTATTGCAGACATTTGTTTATACGGACACAATACTTCCTACTATCATATAATTATATTAGTTTCAATACAGCTATAACAGACTTTTTACAACAAATGTCTCTTTGACTTACGATTATAGAAGTCATTCCTTGAATAAAAGATTTAGTTTTGATGGCTATATAACTGTGAACGTGTTGATAATAATAATATATCAAAATTTTCTCAAATTAAATTTTTTCGACTTACACGAAAAATTTTGGGATGAATTAATCTCGTAAGTCAAGGACGTAGGTACCTACCTACTGTAGATTTATATAAATAACGATAATTATTATTCTTTTATTAGTTATTTTCTCATATAACTAAATCCTATAAAAAAATGTATTTAAACAATTTATTGATAATTATATTTGAAATTTAGTAAATCATCGTAGATATTTTTCAGAATTTTTATATAGCTTGAATTTTGGAAAATATGAAAAAACTATATATTTTAGAAGCAAGTTTATTTTAGAAATTTCGTTATGAAATTATTAAATTTTACAATAAATCAGGGATTCTCAACAGGGTTCAGTTTAGGTCCCTTGTGGGTACATAGAAGTTTAAAAAGGGTCTATAGTATTATGATTTTATTTTGTTTACTACTTGTACTTTTTCAACAAGAATTTAGTATTCGCTGGGTGGAAAGTAGGTCGAAGTCGATCACAGCGCACGACTGGACATTTGGTGGACTCTTGCCCAGTATTATCAACCAATTTAAAGGTCCTTTAACGCTAAATGCTCCTTTAAAGTAAATTTGATGTATTACAAACGTGATTTAAATAAATATTTAACCTCTCAATGAAAAATTTACATTATATACGTTATAAATAAATACTGCAGATAGTTTTAAATCTATTTAATTAAATGTATTATGCTTGGATCTGGTGATAATACCGACAGTTAGTTAAAGGAGCATTTAGTTAAACTTGATAATACGTCTGACTGTTATTTTTAATAGGCTCGTTTTTAACTGAAAATAGAAAGGTCAAACACGGTTAACTACAGCTATAGGCTATGTGCAAGGGGTGGGGTGGGGGTTGAGTTAGAAATAATGTCAATGCTAGTACTCATGGTGAGCAATATTGTAAAATCATCAGCGCCATAGTTTGGGGTTATGTTGTTAATGTAATACTTAGGCAAGGAAAGATATAGGACTAATAACACATTACCTAGCGTTGTTTGTTATCAAATCACTCCACGAATCATTCAGATTGTAAAATAAATATCAATTATTCTGACTTATAAATTAAATTAATAGTAAATGTTTTATTTTGTCTTTAAAGTTATTTCAGTGATAATTGATTAACAATGAAATGTCTCTAATCTCTCATAACATACCAAATTCAATTGTAATTTAAAGCATATTTATTGTATATTATAAATTGTCAACTGACGCCTCTGGCATATGGAAATAACGAAACTGATAATCAAATTAAGATGGCCACCGTAAAAATTTGGTAACGCTTTCATATACGGACTAGCATTAATTGTTATATATCCATAGTCTTTCCTAATCTAAGATTATACGTCATAATTAAAGAGACCATAAAAATACTCAGAATAAATAATTTTCACGTACCTTTCATGTTATTCTATTTATATTATATGTAAACAAACTAAATTAAATGATATATTTGTTAATTTAAAATTTCACGGTATTAAACAATAATAAACAGAGAGTTGAATCCGTTCAATCATTCTCCATTACCTGCTGCTAATAGAGTTAGTGCACATAGCCAATAGTCATAAATAATTGTCTAAAATGTATATACACCTAATTCTGTTTTTACACGGTAAATACATTCCAGAAAAAACGTACATAGAAAATAAAGGGGATTAGTTCCATATCCTTCAACTCTGTAAAAAATAGTATTCTAATAAATAAAACACGTCCAATGTTATAACAAAAGACTAAAATATATACTTAAGCTGATATGAAAATAAATTAGAAAGGGGGAATTCTTCCCTAACTACATATTTTATAAATAACTGATAGAAAAAAATACGGTTAATAAAAATATTTTTGTTTAAAATTTAAATCGAATAGGTATCTTTTTTAATCGTGCTAAATCAAATGAAATCATGTAAAAACGGAATTGGGTTTACTATGATATTTTATTGAAATTATTTAATTGTTAATATGTCAAAAGTCCACCCTTGGCGCTGTTATCACACGTTAATATTTATATATGTCTTTTAGAATCTTAATATGTACATAAGTGGGTCTATAATTAAGAAAATCATTGTTTTAAAAGAGGGGTCTATGTAGGAAATAAGTTGGGAACCCCTGATATAGATTTATATACTAATAACAATAACTTATATTCTCGTATAACAAAAAAAAACAAATAATTCAGGTTTATTTCGGGAATTTATTAAGACATAAAGTTATCGTAGATATTTTTCAGAATTTTTATACGGTTAGAATTAGTTTGTATTTTACTGAAGCTCGGGTGAACGTTTGTACAAAATAAACACCTTGGTTATAGAAACCAACCACCACACTGTGCTGTGTGTGTACGTTAGTTGTATTAAATAATACTAGAGATAAACTGTGTGTAACAAACAACAACAACAACAACAACGGTGGTACCTTTCTATTACATGTTAATAATATCTAAACACACTCGCTATCACATCAGATAGCTGAGCAATAGAATATATATACATACAGTGTGTTGTTGTTGTATCACACATGTCGTAGCATCATACAGATATAACTAACGGGGGTGTTCTGTAACTCAGTCAGTCACTGTTTGTTTATAATATTCTGCAGCAGATACAGCCTCACTTTAACAATATTGTAGTAGTGTATAGTGGGTGTGTGTAGAGAGTATTACAGAACACCCTGTACTGTGTCATTGTTAATGAGTTTATTATAAAATATGTAGATAATTATTTAGATAATTTAAATTAAGCAGGTATTTTGTATTGCATTTACTTTGTGGCCAGCCGTCAGTCATGGCTTCAGTGTTAAGGTAGGGTCTCTGTCACTGTGAAGCTATTTAATATTACACCATTAACAAATATTACAGGATGGTTTAGATATTTAGCCAGCAGCAGCACCTTCACCAACTTATGTTATATATTTACTTTATTTTTCCAGTGTTAAGAGTAGCGTTGTATAATAAATACAGGGTGTGTCTATTTCAGTGTTCCCACCTGGATGATTAATACATTTGTCCGGTTTGTTTAAATTTAATTACCTTTTTTTTTTGCTGTTCACTTATACTTTTTTAAGGGGGATAGAGCCACTGTGACGGGTCAAAAAATTGTCAATGTTTGGTATTTTTTTTCACAGTTATTACTAATTATTTTTGAATCAGGTAAAGGGCGTTTTATTAAGTATATATTCAACTTATTTAATATCAATTTTTTTTTGAAAAATATTAAATTTAACAAAGTTATGAGCCTCGATGTGACGACCATTTTTCTCTATGGTTCACTCAAAATTTCGCGAAGGGTTATATGAAAAAAATAAATAAAAATCTTATCAATATCTATATGAATGTAGTTTACGTTGTACGTAGCCGTTTTTATTTTTTTATTTTTTAATGGGTTCATTAGTCTTTGAAAGTGTTATTTTGAGATAAATGTGTTTAATGTTTTTGTTATGTCATAACCGGCCGTCACTAAATTGACTGTAACTCCATCAATTTTCGGAATTTAAACTAAATTTTTTGTATACATATTTATGAATATATACACTTTAAAAAATGTAAGAAAAAAATATTATTTTTCCCTCAGTGGCTTTCCCCCTTAACAAAATGTTAATTATTATTGTATTTATGTTATTACTTTAAAAACTTCTTTTTTAATGTCCGTATCACGAATGCTGAAAAGGTGGCAACACTGGTCCACATTCTGGATAATCAGGGAAACTTAAAGTGGTCAGGGAAAGTCAGGGACTTTATTTAAAACTTTGGAAAGTTAGGGATTATTTCAAATTATTTTTTCTCGGGAATTGTATAAATAAATAAAGTACTAACGCTTGGTTTCTCAATATGAGTTTAAACAACTAATCCTACGTTTAAACTGGACATAATGTTCACAGTTTAAACAAACTCGGTTTCTCAATGTAAGTTTAACGTAATCTGAAATTTAACTCTTGTTATGTCAAACCAAAAATTAACCTAAATTTTTTATATTAAACGTGATAAAAAACTAGTTATTTTTAATAATAGAGAACTGGGTAAAAATGACTAGAATTTATAAATGAATATAAGTGCTACTATAAAATTTAAAATAAATCAAATGTCAATATTTATGATAGATTAAATTTTGAAAACATCGAAGCATAAAATTAGCTATTAAAAATTAATAATGGTATGACAAGGTAGCGTCAATAGTTAAAATACACGCTCAATAAATTTATTACAGATAATATTACGAAATAGCATAAAATAAATTATATTATTTATTTTTGATTGTTGACAATTTTTGTCAACAATCATTAACTAACATTTGATCTGTTAGTTAATAATTAAACTTGAGATTCTTAACTGGACATTGAGAAACTGGGCCTAACGGTATATAATATATTACTTTACGCAGCTAGCACTTTTCTTTTTTTCCATATATCAAATCACTCAAACATTTAAGGTATTTCTCGGTGATTAACAAGGTCCGTAATTTAAAAAATGTAGTATATAGTCAAGATAACGTTGCTATTAAATAAATTAAAATATCAAGCACTTCTGTTGCGCTTATGTTGACAGATATATATTATTTAATGTTTTGATTTGATAACGTGAACAGTTATTTGTACGTGATTTTGTTATTTACTATAAGTTTATATTCGAGAATTAGTTTGCTACTGGTTTATTATATCCCCCGTTGTTTGTAAAAGGCAAGTGACATGTATTTAGTAAGATAAAATCAGCGCCAACGTGAGTAAACTGTGTACTATTAGTTTAAATATTTATATAGGTATTACTTTTTAAATTATTTTTGAATGATAACTTCTGTCCTTCTTGGTTAAGGCAATCTGTTGGGACGAAACCGGGTTTTGTTTTGAATTGGTTAGTGTTTCGTTAGATTAAAAACGGGAATTAAATCTCAAAACTATGTATGTTTATTAACGGTTTTAAAATACAACAATTAGATTTTAAATTATAATTAGGGTGGGAGGTGAAATATTAATATCAGTTATGAAATACAACAATTAGAATAGATGTGAACACTTGAGTCACACTGTTGCTGATTTTACATGTCGTATTCAAACAATGGAGGATATAATAGACTCGGTACCTACCAATAGTTTTTATTATTTTTATTTTTCATTGAATTAAATAATAACAAATTTAGCGTGTACAATTTTTAAATATCTCGTCAGTCGTCTATATTTTGCAGCGTTATCGTAGCTTGTACAGTGAAGTTGTTTTATCAGAAAAACAGTTTTTATTTTACTTATAATAACTTATTAATGGGGCGAAGTAAATATTAGAGAATCTTTATATTAACACTTATTAATTATTCTAGTAACTAAAATATATTCAGTTAGTTTCCTTCGAAATTTCATGATTTTCTTTTTCATTAAAAATCCACTTAAAATGTCGTAATCTGTTATTTTTTATTTTAATTTGATCAAAATCTTTACTTGCTGACAGTCAATCATTTTAAGATTTTGAAAGGAACTTCTAATAACCTTTTTTTAATTTTTTTTTACAAAATTTGAGCTTGCTCTTGTATATTCTAGGTTTTCTGAGAAATACTTTAAATTTGAACACATCTATCAATTCAAAAATTAAAATAATAATAAAACTTTAAAATACCAAGGCTTTAGTAAATTTAAATTATTTATTTAGTTTTGTTCCAATATAATAATAATCTGGTGAAGGCGCAAAGGGAATATTTAGTTAAAATGTATTAATTAATAAGAACAAAATAATGTTTATTCCGTGTTGCTACGAAATAACGATTGAATATTACATATTAAATAAATACATAGGTAAGAGAAGACATAAATAAATAATCTAACTAGATTGGTAAGTGTACACAAGAGATCTACCAGCAATGTTGGTTGGTTATATCTTTTCCATTATTATTATAAATATGCAAATATATTAAACATTGTACGCGATTATCAACGTTTTATTTATAGTAAACATCAGGGCTTTTATAAATTAACAACAAAATCTTAGATATATATTATACAGGATGGCCAGTTTCTGGAAAACCGGGAATTTGGTTGCAAGTCTGGAAATTTTTATAAAAATGCAAAATTAAGAGTGACGTTTTTTTTTTTTTTTTAGGTTTTTTATCTAAATTTTTTAAATAAAAAACGGTAAAAATTCTGGAAAACTGGGAAAATTTAGGGAAATTTGTTTCAGAGAAATACTGGCCACCCTGTTATAACAACTGTTGCCAAATAGATGACGTTAGTGCAAGAACCAGACGACAGGTCTAGTACGCGAGTATATGTAGTTACTTATCGTTTATATTTGTATAGGTAGTCTTTACAACAATCAATAGAGGATTGTTTATATGTCTTATACTTATCTGGTTCTTGCACTCTCGTCACGTATGTATAAAGAGTACATTTGTTTGTGTAGCATCTGTAACGCTATCTGAATATATAGGTAGTAAATAAAAGTGTCATTGTTTATATCTCGAGATTGTTCTTATTACTGGGCAGTTCTAATATACACGGGCTATTGTTATTTACAGAGGACTGTTGTCTAATATTTTTATCAATTAGTTGTTATAGGTAGCGCTACAAAAAAACAAACAAATGTACAATATCTATAGTCTTTTAAAACAAGTAAAAATATATATATTTTTTCTCGTAAAACAAATATTTAATAAATAAAATGTGTCTCTTTATATACACGGGCTGTTCTTTATATACAGGACTGTACTTATTAAAAGGGTTCTTATATTACAGGGCAGTTCTAATATAAAGGGGCTATTCTTATTTAAAGGAATGAATCTTGTACATGAATTGTAAAACAAATTAAAATATATATATTTTTCTCTATTGATATTTATCAGGTAATGTGTGGTATTTTATATATAGGGGCCTGTTTGACATGTGTATCTAGGTTGTCTTATATACAGGATTGTTTTTATCTACAGTTCTTATATATGGCTGTTCTTATGTACATATTAATCATCTATAATAGCCTAATAGTATAAATAGGTCCGATCGTATATAGAGGGTCTTTCCACATATATTGACTGTTCTTATATGCGGGGCTGTTTCTTATGTACAGTTCTCATATACAGGGCTTTTCTTATATTAAGATCTGACGACGTATACTGGACCTTAATTTACTTAAAGGTTGATCTTCAGATTGTATATACAGGCCCGAGTGTAATTGTTATTTATTAGAAGATAGTACTACAAAAAATATAATAATAGGGGAGATTGGGGTACAGTGGATCAATGCAAATTGTTTTTTTTTTTTTTTATAAACCATATACACATATTTATTACATCAGGAGTATAGTTTTTCAAATGTCCTGCCTGCTCGTTAGTATTTGTTAAATTATCACAGAAGGTAGACATGTTACGGCACTCTGACAAAAAAAAAGTACAAACATTTTTTTCACAGTATTCTTCAAAACAATTTTTTATTGAAAATATACATTATATTGACGCGTTTTATAATTTTGAACTACGTATAAGTGTGTATTGGTGAAACAGCTGTATTTAATCCATTGTTGCTTGTATTTTTAATGGTATATACTAAAATATATAATATATATCTAAAGATAAAAAACATTCTAAATTAATATACTAGAAAACTAATGGAAACAATATAACCAATCAATTATAAGGTATTGTTAATGTAAAATAAATATTCGTTTTGTCAATAAGGTTTCTAGGTTCGCTGTTTATTGTAGAATAAACTCCCTATGGTTATTAGGGATTATTCCTACATTTTGAGGTTTGGTAAAATTGTAAGATATATTTGATCGTTATTTCTCGTATCGTAGGTATTTTTCTTGGTGTACATAATTAGTTTGAAAGTATTCTTTGCAGGTTAATTTAAATTTATTGGTTTCTGATTACTCGTAAGCTTTCTGACAAATGGCCCCGAAGTATTATGCATAATACATGATAATAATTTAATATACCATTATTTTAATATTCGCCTTTGTATACAGGGCTTTACAGGGTATTATTTTTATATACAAGTGTTGTAAAATGAATAAAATAAATCATTATTTTTTATTTTTCAGATTGGTAAGTAAATGTGCCCTGTATACAATAAGGCTGTTTTTATGTACAAGTGTTGTAAAATGTATAAAAAAAAATCATTTTTATTTTTCAGATGGTCACAAAAATTTCATATATTTATATCTGTACATAAAGATATAAAATACTTTTCATATTTGTAGATAAAGATATGAAATACTTTGACGTATTATTACATACTTGTAGATAAAGGTATGAAAATGTTGTATAAAGGTTGTAAGTAACTTGTGCTCGCTATATTTGTAGATAAAGATATATGCATGCACATGCTATTGGTAAGATACTACTTTGTATTTGTAGATAAAAGTACAAAGATTTATATTCGTCGTTCTGTGCAGCGGCTGCTTTAATAATTCAGTCGTTCTATGCGACAGCTGCTTTAGTAATTGAGCCGTTCTATAAAACGGCTGCTTTAGTAATTCAACCGTTCTATATAACGACAGCCTAGGTAATTCAGTCGTTCTATGCGACAGCTGCTTTAGTAATTGAGCCGTTCTATGCAACGACTGCTTTAGTAATTCAACCGTTCTATATAACGACTGCCTAGGTAATTCAGTCGTTCTATGCAACAGCTGCTTTAGTAATTCAACCGTTCTATACAACGGCTGCTTTGGTAATTCAGCTGTTCTATACAACGACTGCGTTGGTAATTCAGCCGCTCTATATAACGATTGCTTTAGTAATTCAACCGTTCTATACAACGACTGCTATGGTAGTTCAACCGTTCTATACAGCGGCTGCTTGACATTAATTTATGTAATTGGTAGTATTGTGATTATAGGTCGTCGCATTGAGCGGTCGTTTTACAGAGGCGAATATATTTAATAAGAGAAACGTGTTTCAAATTTGTTACCAGAACATGTGTATGTACAAAATCTATAGTCTATAGAATGTAGATCATTATTTGCAATTGTTTAAGAGCACAATGTATTATATTTTTGCCAATAAAATAAAAAATTTTAAGTTATTTGATTGTTTCGCACTTCATATACCAACCCGAACCTGTTTACCTTCCTGTACAGTTACTTTCGTTAGTGAACTAACGAGATCACGTGGACACTATCCTATCTGTTTTGATATTTTATTAAGGAAAGTAACAGGGGAGCATGAGTGACGGCTACATCATGTTCTCCTGGTATTTTACTAAGGAATGTAACAGGGGAGCATAAGTGACGGCTACATCATGTTCTCCTGGTACTTTACTAAGGAAAGTAACAGGAGAGCATGAGTGACGGCTACATCATGTTCTCCTGATACTTTACTAAGGAAAGTAACAGGAGAGCATGAGTGACGGCTACATCATGTTCTCCTGATACTTTACTAAGGAAAGTAACAGGAGAGCATGAGTGACGGTTACATCATGTTCTCCTGGTACTTTACTAAGGAAAGTAACAGGAGAGCATGAGTGACGGCTACATCATGTTCTCCTGGTACTTTACTAAGGAAAGTAACAGGAGAGCATGAGTGACGGCTACATCATGTTCTCCTGTTACTTTACTAAGGAAAGTAACAGGGGAGCAGGAGTGATGGCTACATCATGTTCTCCTGGTATTTTACTAAGGAAAGTAACAGGGGAGCATGAGTGACTACTTGTTAGTTCAAACTTTTCCCGCTAGATGTCGCCACCTGTACCGATTTAAAAAAAAAATTTGTCGGAATGGCTTCTGAAAAAATATTGATATTATTCAGAAGCCATTCCGACTAAGTTTTTGTTAGTTCAAAATTTTCCCGCTAGATGTCGCCACATGTACCGTTTTTTAATTATGACATTTTTCAGAAGCCATTGCGACTAAGTTTTTGTTAGTTCAATGTTTTCCCGCTAGACGTCGCCACATGTATCGTTTTTTAAATTTAATATTTTTTTAAGAAGCTATTACAACTAACACGCACTAGGGAATCGGTCTGCCAGTAGTTTAATATAACAGTTGTAAGGTCGTTATATAGATGCTATTTAATAGAGAAAAATGTTTACCAATTTAGTAATGTATAGAAAATCGTTTGAGCATTTTAGCCTTATCTAGATATTTACATTTAGTGTTGTAATAACAATTTTGGAAAACACTTTTCTCTTATACTCGTCGCTCTGTAAAACGACTGCTCAATGCAACGACCTTCTATAGAGGTCTCACATTGTATAGAGCGGCTGAATTATCAACGCAGTCGTTGTATAGAACGGCTGAATTACCAAAGCAGCCGTTGTATAGAACGGTTGAATTACTAAAGCAGCTGTTGCATAGAACGACTGAATTACCTAGGCTGTCGTTATATAGAACGGTTGAATTACTAAAGCAGTCGTTGTATAGAACGGCTCAATTACTAAAGCAGCTGTCGCATAGAACGACTGAATTACCTAGGCTGTCGTTATATAGAACGGTTGAATTACTAAAGCAGCTGTCGCATAGAACGACTGAATTATTAAAGCAGCCGCTGCACAGAACGACGAATATAAATTTTTGTACTTTTATCTACAAATACAAAGCAGTATCTTACCAATAGTATGTGCATGCATATATCTTTATCTACAAATATAGCGAGCACAAGTTACTTACAACCTTTATACAACATTTTCATACCTTTATCTACAAGTATGTAATAATACGTCAAAATATTTCATATCTTTATCTACAAATATGAAAAGTTTTTATATCTTTATGTACAGATATAAATATATGAAAATTTTGTGACCACCTGAAAAATAAAAATGATTTTTTTTTATACATTTTACAACATTTGTACATAAAAACAGCCTTATTGTATACAGGGCACATTTACTTACCAATCTGAAAAATAAAAAATAATGATTTATTTTATTCATTTTACAACACTTGTATATAGAAATAATACCCTGTAAAGCCCTGTATACAAAGGCGAATATTAAAATAATGGTATATTAAATTATTATCATGTATTATGCATAATACTTCGAGGCCATTTGTCAGAAAGCTTACGAGTAATCAGAAACCAATAAATTTAAATTAACCTGCAAAGAATACTTTCAAACTAATTATGTACACCAAGAAAAATACCTACGATACGAGAAATAACGATCAAATATATCTTACAATTTTACCAAACCTCAAAATGTAGGAATAATCCCTAATAACCATAGGGAGTTTATTCTACAATAAGCAGCGAACCTAGAAACATTATTGACAAAACGAATATTTAAACAAACTTTTTGTTAACAATAATTAATTAGTTAAATCGTTTCCATTAGTTTTCTAGTATATTAATTAAGAATGTTTTTTATCTTTAGATATATATTATATATTTTTAAATAAGTATAATTATATTTTTATAGTACTATCATCTAATAAATAACAATTACGCTCGGGCCTGTATATACAATCTGAAGATCAACCTGTAAGTAAATTAAGGTCCAGTATACGTCGTCAGGTCTTAATATAAGAAAAGCCCTGTATATCAGAACTGTACATAAGAAACAGCCCCGCATATAAGAACAGTCAATATATATGGAAAGACCCTCTATATACATTCGGACCTATTTATACTATTAGGCTATTATAGATGATTAATATGTACATAAGAACCGCCATATATAAGAACTGTAGATAAAAACAATCCTGTATATAAGACAACCTAGATACACATGTCAAACAGGCCCCTATATATAAAATACCACACATTACCTGATAAATATCAATGGAGAGAAATATATATATTTTAATTTGTTTTACAATTCATGTACAAGATTCATTCCTTTAAATAAGAATAGCCCCTTTATATTAGAACTGCCCTGTAATATAAGAACCCTTTTAATAAGTACAGTCCTGTATATAAAGAACAGCCCGTGTATATAAAGAGACACATTTTATTTATTAAGTAATTTGTTTTACGAGAAAAAATATATATATTTTTACTTGTTTTAAAAGACTATAGATTTTGTACATTTGTTTGTTTTTTTGTAGCGCTACCTATAACAACTAATTGATAAACATATTAGACAGCAGTCCTCTGTAAATAACAATAGCCCGTGTATATTAGAACTGCCCAGTAATAAGAGAGCCCCTGTTAATAAGAACAGTGTCGTATAATAAACAATGACACTTATTTACTACCTATACATTTAGATAGCGTTACAGATGCTACACAAACAAATGTACTCTTTATACATACGTAACGTGAGTGCAAGAACCAGATAAGTATATATTATAAACAATCCTCTATTGATTGTTGTAAAGACTACCTATACAAATATAAACGATAAGTAACTACATATACTCGCGTACTAGACCTGTCGTCTGGTTCTTGCACTAACGTCTTCAATTTGGCAACAGTTGTTATAACAGGGTGGCCAGTATTTCTCTGGAACAAATTACCCTGACTTTTCCCGGTTTTCCAGCAGAATATTTACTGTTTTTCCCTGTTTTTTATTTAAAAAATTTAGATAAAAAACCTTAAAAAATAAAGTCCCTCTTATATTACTATATATTATATATATAAATATTTCCGAGAATTTGTATGATTTTGCATTTTTATAAAAATTCCCAGACTTGCAATCAAATTCCCTGACTTTTCCCGGTTTTCCAGAAACTGGCCATCCTGTATAATATATATCTAAGATTTTGTTGTTAATTTATAAAAGCCCTGACGTTTACTATAAATAAAACGTTGATAATCGCGTACAATGTTTAATATATTTGCATATTTATAATAGTAATGGAAAAGATATAACCAACCAACATTGCTCGTAGATCTCTTGTGTACACTTACCAATCTAGTTAGATTATTTATTTAAATCCCTATTTTAAATTACCTTCTCTTACCTATGTATTTATTTAATATGTAATATTCAATCGTTATTTCGTAGCAACACCGGATGAACATTATTTTGTTCTTAATAATTAATAATAATAAAATATTCCCTCTGCGCCTTCACCAGATTATTATTATATTGTATTTATGAACAAAACTAAATAATTAATTTACTAAAACTAAAGCCTTGGTATTTTAAAGTTTTATTATTGTTTATTTAAATTTGTTAATTGATAGACGTGTTCTAATTTAAAGTATTTCTCGGAAAACCTAGAAAATACAAGAGCAAGCTCAAATTTTATAAAAAATAAAAATAAAAAAGGTTATTAAAAGTTCCATTCAAATTCTTAAAATGATTTACCGTCAGCAAGCAAAGATATTGATCAAATTAAAATAAAAATTTAACAGATATCAACATTTTAAGCAGAAACGCTTGTAATTTAAATTTATTTAATAGCAACGTTATCTAGACTTTATACTACATTGTTTAATGTTTTTCTTACACATAACGGACCTTGTTATTCACCGAGAAATACCTTAAATGTTTAAGTGATTTGATATATTGCAAAAAGAAAAGTGCTAGCTGCGTAAAGTAATATATTATATACCGTTAGGCCCAGTTTCTCAATGTCCAGTAAACAACTATAATTAATCTCAAGTTTAATTATTAACTAACAGAATTTATTTTATGCTACTTTATAATATTATCTGTAATTAATTTATTGAGTGTGTATTTTAACTATTGACGCTACCTTGTCATACCATTATTAATTTTTAATAGCTAATTTTATGCTTCGATATTTTCAAAATTTAATCTATCATAAATATTGACATTTGATTTATTTTAAATTTTATAGTAGCACTTATATTCATTTATAAATTCTAGTCATTTTTACCCAGTTCTCTATTATTAAAAATAACTAGTTTTTTATCACATTTAATATAAAAATTTAGGTTAATTTTGAGTTTGACATAACAAGAGTTAAATTTCAGATTACGTTAAACTTACATTGAGAAACTGAGTTTGTTTAAACTGTGAACATTATGTCCAGTTTAAACGTAGGATTAGTTGTTTAAACTCATATTGAGAAACCAAGCGTTAGTACTCTATTTAGTTATACAATTCCCGAGAAAACAAAATTTGAAACCGTCATCATTTTGTAACAGTTTTAAATAAAAAAATAAACAGATACGCACAATGATAGCTACATTCATATAGATACTGATCAAATATTTATTAATTTTTTTCCGATAACCCATTGTGAAATTTTGATGGAACCATAGAAAAAAAAAATATTTTTTTAGTCGTCACATCGAGGCTGATAACTTTATAAATGCTTAATATTTTTCTATTAAAAATTAATATTGAATAAGTTGAATATTTACTTAAGACAATGGACTTTATCGGATCCTAAAATAATTAGTTATATCTGTGAAAAAAATTCCCAAACATTGATAAATTTTTGACCCGTGACAGTGACTTTCCCCCTAGAATACATTTATTTATTTTTTGTAAAAAAGCTACATGGAGATATTTTTTAAATGTTTTGGTTCTTTTAAATGAGACATGTTTGCCCGTATTACTTAATTTAAACGATTTAATAAATATTTTACAAAATGATATCGGTCAGTTATTTATTACGATATCCAACTACTTTAAAAAGTCAGGATAAACCAACCACTAAATTTACTAAAGCACTAGTTTTATCAAATTTTAAAATTATTATTGTTTACTACTTTTGTTATTGAATTTAAATATTTGAGATAATTGAAATATTGAAAGAAAAAAAGAGAAACGCTAACTGTATAAAATAATATATTATGTACAGTAGATACTCTATTTATTAATACAAATCCTGAGAAAAAAAGGAACTTGTAAAAATCGCTAACTTTCCAAAATTTTAAATAAATTCCCTGACTTTCCCTGACCACTTTAATTTTCCTGACTATCCAAAGAGTGGACACACCCTGTATTTACTAAACAATATTACCCTTAACAATGGAAAAATGCAAAAAACTAAGTAAATATATAACATAAGTTGGTGAAGGCGCTGCTGCTGGCTAAATATCTAAATCATCCTGTAATATTTGTTAATGGTGTAATATTAAATAGCTTCACAGTGACAGAGACCCTACCTTAACACTGAAGCCATGACTGACGGCTGGCCACAAAGTAAATGCAATACAAAATACCTGCTTAATTTAAATTATCTAAATAATTATCTACATATTTTATAATAAACTCATTAACAATTACACAGTACAGGGTGTTCTGTAATACTATATATACACCCCCTATACACTACTACAATATTGTTAAAGTGAGGCTGTATCTGCTGTAGAATATTATAAACAAACAGTGACTCGGTGAGTTACAGAACACCCCCGTTAGTTATATCTGTATGATGCTACGACGTGCGTGATACAACAACAACACACTGTATGTATATATATTCTATTGCTCAGCTATCTGATGTGATAGCGCACTCGCTAGATATTGTTCACACGTAATAGAAAGGTACCACCGTTGTTGTTGTTTGTTACACACAGTTTATCTCTAGTATTATTTAATACAACTAACGTACACACACAGCACAGTGTTGGTGGTTGGTTTGTATAACCAAGGTTTTTATTTTGTACAAACGTTCACCTGAGCTTCAGTAAAAAACAAACTAATTCAAGCTATATAAAAATTCTGAAAAATATCTACGATGATTTACTAAATTTAAAATATAATTATCAATAAATTGTTGAAATAAACCTCTATACTTTTTTTAATTAGTTATATGAGAAAATAACTAATAAAAAAATAATAATTATCGTTATTAATATACAGGATGGCCAGTATTTCTCTGGAACAAATTACCCTGACTTTTCCCAGTTTTCAATGAGAATTTTTACTGTTTTTCCCTTTTTTTTATATTTAAAAGTTAAATAAAAAACCTAAAAAAAGGACACATGGATAAAATTTAAGTATTTTTAAAAATTTGCATTTTTATAAAAAATTCCCTAACTTCCAACCAAATTCCCTGACTTTTCCCGGTTTTCCAGAAACTGGCCACCCTGTTATAAATCAACAGTACCTATGTCCTCAACTTACGAGATTAATTCATCCCAAAAGTTTTCATGCAAGTCGAAAAAATTTAATTTGAGAAAATTTTGATATATTATTATTATTATTAACACGTTCACAGTTATATAGCCGTCAAAACTAAATATTTTATTCAAGGAATGGCATCTTTAATCGTAAGTCAAAAAGACATTTGTTGTAAAAAGTCTGTTATAGCTGTATTGAAACTAATATAATTATATAATAGTAGGAAGTATTGTGTCCGTATAAACAAATGTCTGCAATAAAATGTCCCAGTATATTAGTCAATAAGAGCCATTATTCAAACAAAGGTTGTATTCAAAATTAACTATTCCAATAAATAACAAAGTTGTCATATATTAGTGGATACTATAACAAATATGTGTCTGTGAACGTGTTAACACTAAATCATATAGTGTGGACGGGAAAGATAGATGTGTGTAAGACACATGTCTCCCTCTCTAACTATTGCATGGACATAATAGTTAATGTAGAGGCAAGCAAACGTTACAGATAAATAAAACGCAGCCAAATAAATACAATAAACATTACTTTCTTCTAAACGTATAAGTATGAATTCACGTAAGACGTAATTGCGTAAGTCAAGGACTTATTTACTGTATTGTGTAAATCAATAAATTCATAACGAAATTTATAAAAAATGTTCAATATATATTTCATTTGATATTTTTCAGAATTTTTGATGTTTTTATATTAAGTAAATTATTAACGTAAACAAAATATTTAATTTCTACAATTAGGAAGCTGTTTTTTTTTCTTTTTTAAAACTATAGTACGTTTACAAACAATCGGTTAGGTGTTGATGAAAACACATTAAATAAAAGATAGAAAAATAGTAAAAAAACAATTTAAAAAGCTACCACGTGAGCCACGAGACTTTCTTATACGTAACACTGACACATTGTGACTACGTGATTGTTATTTTATTGAAACATATTTCTAACAAACTAATAAAACATACAATAAAATAAATAAACTGTACAAATATTATTACACACATTATGTATTCAATTAATTTTATTTAACGTAATTACTAAAACCAAAAACAGATGTTTTTACTCTTGTCATTTTTTTGAATTTCCTAATTGTATTTGAAATAAGAAAAAATTATTTCAGATTAAAAATATCGAGTATGTTTTTACCTATAATTTATTCCCCGTACATTTTTTTCCAACATTAATGATTTAGCCAAAAAGAACTTTATTATTAAATAATTATTTAGAATAACCCACACCATTTACTCTCAGTATTATTACGTATAAGAAAGACCCACG
This sequence comes from Sialis lutaria, assembly GCA_949319165.1. NCBI lineage: Eukaryota > Metazoa > Arthropoda > Insecta > Megaloptera > Sialidae > Sialis > Sialis lutaria. Next base: position 26,514,660 of record OX439240.1, on the reverse strand, counting down.
GTACCTACGATACAATTAATACAGATATGACATTGCTGCGTATATATAAACATAAGAAAAAAATTATTTAGTATTGAGTATGTTTTTACCTATAATTTATTTCCTATACATTTTTTTCCAACATTAATGATTTAGCCAGAAAGAACTTTTAAAAATAATTATTTAGAATAACTCACTTTATTATTACGTATAAGAAAGACCCACGGTAATTATGTCAAACACGCACACTGTCCAATCTCTATTTAGAAAGAAAACAATATAAAAACTCTAAATGTGAAATCAAGAAGACTATATAAAGGAGAATCAACTTCCAATCCCGCCCTGAACTAAACAACGTCACAAACTATACAGAGTAACATATATTTATGTACCTATATGTATAGGTTATAATAAGAACAAAAACAATTTGTATAAACGTCAACGAATTAGTAATAATAATAAAAAGTACCATAGCAACTAATTGAATCTAGACACCCCCCCCCCTCGCCTATAAAGCTAGTTTACGCTGCTCTGTCCCTATATTCCTATGTCCATGTATTAGTGATTTACGGGCAAGGAAGTTATCATGGATTCACTTTGACTCCCCTTACACGTTAAGTCGATTCTCCTTATTTAGTCTTCTTGGTATAAATGCATATAACGTGGCAACAGCTAACACTGTCTATCTACAATAATACAATTAATACAGATATGACATTGCTGCGTATATATAAACTAACTTGTCTCTGTTCACCGTCGTAGCTGTCAGATAAACAACACAAGATACAAACACTAATTAATATACAGTACAGAACCGGTTATAACGACATCGATTAATACAACGTATATAGTTCTAAAGACTCTAAATAAAACTGCAACGTAATCTAATATAATTGTATTTTTACCAGTTATTACGATTATCCACTTTTTACTACTAATATGACCGCCAGTTCCTTTGATGTTGTTATAACCAGTTTCTATTGTTATTAGTCCATTATAGTTATCTAATTATTAGACGTTTATAAAACCGTGATCAAATTTGTTAACTTTATTATTCTTACCGATTTAAAGACATAATTTTAAATATGGTAGTCAGTGTGTCTGATTAATGTGTCTTTTAATATAAAATTTTATTTGAATATCTACAAAACAATAAAAATAACTGCTGTGTTATGTATCAATATAAACGTAACACGTACATGTAAACGTACTAACTATCTTGTGACGTCACACGCAGAATAGTAAACAAATGAAACTCGTTAATGTCATATCTTTATTAATTGGTATTGATTGTGACTGCCTCTCTCTCCCCCCCCCCCCCAAACTCTTTAATAAATACATTAACTAATATAATTACCAGATGGAAAGTAAAATAAGTTTAAACCGTTTATATTTTGGCCATTGTTAAAGTAAACGTACTATAATTGTTGCAACATTTGACTAATTAAATACAATTAACTTTGCCTAACTTTTAAAATACTTTCTTGAAAGGAAATATATATATTTTTTCATGTCCTTTGATGTGTTTTTAAAAAGATTCTATAAATAAAAACATTCAGATAAATACTCAGTAAAATATAACTCTCCCCCAAACTGTGGCGTGTCACGTTGTTGTTGTTGTTTGTTGTTAATCATTGCAATAATAAACAAAATCAAATTTAAAACTATTAAAATATAACAATTAATTATAACATACTTCATTGTTGCGTAGTCTGATTAGACGTTTGTTGTAACACGCTACAGATACCTTTCTAAATATAGTTAATTGTATATATAATCATTTAACATTGTAATCACTAAATATTAAATATAAAACAAATATAGGGGAAACGGTATAATTATTAGCCACTTTCAAGATTTTTTATTTAAAATAAGAAACGTGTTAACTTTAATAAAATCAAAATGCTTACTAAAACGGTAGCCTAGTTTATTGTGATTGTTTAAGAGCATATTTTACTTTGATTTTAAATTTTAACGTATTGTAATTTTGACATTTTGTTAAAGACTGAGTGAATAAAAATAAAATTTGTGTTAATAATTAGCAATATTAAAAAACAGCTGTTAGTTTATATTGAAGATAATTATTAAATGTTTAAGATAGTAATTGTTAATTATTGTTAAACTCTACTGGGGACAATCATTGTGTTAACTTTTCTAATGATTGGCCATCGGTGATTAATTATTATTTATAGGTAAACAATATACGCCTAAAAAGTAAAAATAATAAAAACATCAGTGTTGAAAACGTAGCTCATCAACAAACAAATTTAGATATAGAACAAAATTTAGAATCGTAGATTTATGTGATTTATGAAATAGGCACCCCAGATAATTTTATACATTGTTTCACCCCCCCCCCCCCCTGCCCACCCACAATAATATTTATTACTTAGAATTTTGATACTGATTTATGAAAAATAAAATTTTTAGATGATACAATACTAAAAATAAAAAACAGTTAATAAAATGCCAAATTTTCAAGTTTTCGAGATTTTGATATTGAATTTTAAAACAAAATAAAAACGTAAAAATATGAAAACTGGATAAACGAATATGAATTACTGATAATCAGCTTTTTTATAAAATAAAAAAAAAATTAGCTAACAAAAATAACTGAAATAAAATCAAATAAAGGAGCTTCCTCTTTTTTCAAGTAAAAACCCAAATCTGTGAATGAAACAGAAATTGGCAATTACAAATAAATGCAAAATTTGCTGACTAATTATTACTTTTGTACAAGTTTTATTAAATTTACCATCTATCACTAACTATGGCCAATAATTGAAAAAAATACTAAGCCAATTATTAAAAAATGGCCAATCATTATACTTTTTTGAGATATTTTCTATTTTATCCAGGTTTTCGTTATAATACATACACAAATAATAAAGGACTAAACAATGAACATATTACTGTATTTAAATTCCAATTATCACTTATATTAAAAGAATAACGTTTGTTTCTAAAGTGGCCAATAATTATACCGTTTCCCCTACCACACATTACATTTATGATACGTTTGTTTCACTAATCAATTGAATAATTATATAAAATACAAACATTTAGTTATTTGCTAACCTAGAGAACACTAAATACAATCACACGGGGGCGGGGGCAAACGCTACAACACAGCCGGAACAGTTGACAACCACTGGTGTTGTGTACCTCACTAGTTCTACAGCTACCATCTCACTGCATTACACGTACACGTCCATATCACCACAAGTTGCTGTTTCTTGTTGCCATTATCACTGAAATAATTAACACAAATACTGTTTATCAACGCTATTATATATAACAGATATACGTGAGTTAAGACATCGGATACAGGAAGACAACAACTCGCTGCTGATTCAACATTATATCTACAATGTTTTATATTAAGGACAAGTATATTCATTCATATATAAAATGTTACTATTCATGTTATAAATATATGTAACAACAAAATGTAATCACTTTTATGTTATTATTGAAACTAAATGTATCTAAAGTAATTGTTTTTAAAAACAATCGACACATAACTTACGTGTACCGAGTTGTATATTGAAGAAAAGCATTTAAAACATAAAATAGAAAGCTACTGTGTATGGATTAAGTTACATACATTATTTAAGTGTTTGTTTACTTAGCGTTTATTGTCAAATTTGAATTATTATCAATGAATTCTATTAAATGTTATAAATATGAGCTAAATGATAATATTGGCTGTACCTAATGATAGTGTGTGTTGTTGTTACAACACACACGTCACATCCCGGTCTACAAATCACAAGAGTTACTCAGACAGCAAATGTTGGTCCACGTTCTAGCTGCACGTACACGTCTACTGCAGGTATGAGTTCACCTCCACGTATCCTAGTCCATGATGTCCTCACTCTCTATGTCTTCAGTAATGTTGACAGAGCCTCATCTAGACACATCAAAGAAACAAATATATGTTATTATTTCAATAGAGTTAATATAGAATACCTATCTTAGTTTTCAACAATGGTACAACTAAATACACACAATGTAAAAAGTTAAGCTTATTTTCAAAGAATTTAAATTATATAATGATATAATACTCTCCACAAACTGGTGTTTGTAAGCTGCGTTTTTACTTTCCCCTTTAAATTAAATAAATTTTTTCAAAATTAATTTACTTAAATATTATTTAGCGTTTATTGTAAAGAATCAATTAAAATGGTATAAATGAGCTAAATGTAAATATTTACCGTATATACTGACACTACTGTATATTGTGTTGTACAAATCAACGCTACTGCGTACATGTGGTATACATAGACTAAATATAATAATAATGTAAGTTGGTAGCACTGCTAGATAACGTGTCAAGTGTGTGCACTCACGTCAACCAAAAGAGTAGGCCGTAGAGACGCTGAAATGATTGCAATGTATAATTATTAATGTATTAAGATTTAGGGTATATTAAACTATGTATTTACGAACCTAATAAATATATAACAGCTACACAAGAGTTACTCGGACACATCTAGCTAACTGCATTGTACACATCGATGGTGGGTGGGCTCGCAACATTCACCTAGCTCATACCGATGTCTATGATATCATCACTCTCTTGTATCTTCAGTAATGTAGACAGAATCTCGTCCATGTATATCAATAAAACAAATATGTTGTATTAGTTTAAGTACAATTAATTAATTTATTTTTTTCAAAATAAAAATCTGTAGGTAATATTTTATTATGAAAATATAGCCTCCATTTTGTAATGTAATTATTCAACACACACACACACATTAGTGATTACATAACTAATTGCGTATAATTAAACAAATGACCTTCAAAATAATTCTTCAATACGTAAATTCTTATTTTCAAATTTAATATAATCTGTATCTGCATTTTAAATAATAAATACAAATTCAAAATAAAATGTTCTAAAACTAACAGACACGTGTATTTTCAGTAAAGTTTACCATAAAAAAACATACACAATCAAAATATTAAATTATGATTAAAACAATTATTAAATATATAAAATTTACCTTAAAATTGTCAATAGTTTATAATACAGCGAACGTTTATTTATTCCATTAACTTAATTGTTTCCCATTACTGCATATTATAAAAAAATAATTACTTATATCTTGAGATTTTGAACGCACGACATTTTTAATCAAACAATACACATAATGTAAAGTAACATACATATAAATCAAAATTGTAATTCACTTAAATAATTAATAATAATCTATAACTAACACTCATACACATCTAAATATAACTTGAATAATAATGTAAATGACTATTATTATCGTGAATGTCTCGTGTACGTAAAAAACTAATTAAAAATCAAAAACACACCGTTTATACTAACTACGCAATTTAATTACGTATCTGTTTTTCAAACAAGTTCAAACCTCCCATTTTGAAGCCGGTACGCGCACGGCCTGCCTCTGCCGTCAAGTACATGCATTAACATAACGCGAATGCCAACCGATCAAATTAACCGATGCAATCGATGCAGTTAACCAAAAACGACATATTTCTAATCAAATTAATCCATCCCATTAATTTAATAAATAACAAATGAATGAATTTGCTCAACAATGCAATTGTTTGACTTGCTTTGTTGTCATGCTTTGCTCTAGTTCAAAAAGGGCGTCGCGAGTCGAAAAAGTTTGGAAACAACTAGTTTAGGTTATGATTATTTAGTTCCGTTATACATAATACTGTTATTATAAAAATTATAAATCTGAACCATACAAAACATACCCCAAATATTAAATTACAGAATTTACAAGAGATCGTTCAATTATATTACAAAAAGATACAACTGGAAACAAAACATACAGCATTAACAATCATGTTTATTAAACACAATACCACTTCAATGTCCTCTTTAATTGTCTACAAAATTGTAATCGATCATTTTTATATTTACAAAATAATTCACAGAAAAATACTTTTTACTAACCTTGTGGCGCTGTAACTTGTAAACTATTTATTTCCTACTTCTAAAATTAAGAAGAAGCTAATAATGAAAGACTTTTAACCAGTTTTTCATAACATAATATACGTAAGATCATAGTTACTGTGATAACAAAACACAATTGTTGAGTAACAATGCAAACAATTGAATATCGTACTTCATTGTTCTACATATAACTTTACTGAGTTAGTATTGTAGTTTCGACACACAGACAACACTGATATAAACACAAACAATTTTAAACACTTCTAAAACATTGTTAATTAATAATTATTACATATTATTAAATTCGAATTTGACATCTGAAAAACGAGCGCTGATTGTAGCGGCCATTTGTTAAACTATGTAAGAGAGGGTTCATTAACACGGTCACGTTTTATTTATTTTCAACCAAATTATATTTTATTCTTCGTGACAACGTCCTTGAAATGATATTACAGTGATCCTTTAAAATATTTGTAAACCGTTTTCAATTATTAAATTACTTAAAACAACTCTAGCTAACATTTTACTATAGACAAAAACTAACTGGAGAAAAGTGACCGTGTTTGTCATCCCTAATTTATAATCAAACATGGCGTCGTACGAATAAGCGTAGATCGCTAGCGCTGTCTCCTTTTACCAAATAGTTTATGTCATCAAGCCGTCTTTTTCTATAAAGGAAATAGCTATGGGAAACAGGGATTAATAATTAGTGGCATCTGTTGCATTTTTGATTAACTAAATTAAGCCAGCGGTTCCCAAATTTTTTACGAATTATTTATCGAAAAAAAAAAACAATTGAACAAAGATAAATTTTCATTAAACAGTTTCCACTATTGAAATCGCAATTAAGAGTACAATTACATACCTACGTTAACCGTATTACCAATAATTGTTTATGTTGAGTCCGTTTACTTACAAGTATTTACTGCTACAGTTCATTTACATTATTCAGGTGACGATACACACACATACACACACACACACTGTGAATTGAATTACACATTTGATTTACAGACATAATTTATGAAATAAACCAATAAAATTTAACATGAATTCTATCCGGTAAATACACAGTAATAACAGAACATTGAATTTTTACTTGTATTAATTATTTAAAACTGTCTTTTAAATCAGAGCTTCCTAAGAAAAGACTGTCTCAAGTATTGATTGAAAAAAAAGCACACTAAAATCAGTCTGTTGGTTTCCGATGTACAAATAAACAATAATACTGGATTAAGCGCAATCAATTTCTATAGAAAATCCCCCGTTTTCATAATCTACGTTTCTGTAAATTAGTTAGTTACGGACGGTAGATGTATTTGCACTAAATAGTAAAACATAAATGCACATATTTCTATCAAATAAAACACATACAACAAGAATAACATCTCTAGTATTTTTTTATTGTTAAACATTCGTACGTAATTTAAAATATCTCCACACAAAGTAAAATGCATCTGGCTTACGTTTTATTAAGATAATTATTTCAATCACTATCAACGTTGAATAAGTTATAAACGTAAGACACAAGACAGTTCATATTTACAATTATATTTACTGGTATTTAAACACGTCTCTTTCTACATTAGGTCTAATTAAAATACGCAACTTTAAATTATATTATTTATAGAAAGATATCATTGAACTTACGAGTGGATTTTTTATTGTATGAAAGATTTATTTGTAATATTAATTAATAAAATGTTAGTAACTACAAGGGTTTATCAATAAAGTACGTACATTTTAAACACATATTCATTCAAACCTAAACATATATGACACGTAGGTAATACACCAACCAAATCTACTTTTAAATAGCGTTAAATCAATTGATTGATAATATCGGGCATTGCTGTTATAAGAACAACAATATTATATATATATATATTACAAACAGTTCTCAACCTATGACACGGAGAATAAAGTAGTAAATAATGCAGATAACTGCGTAGCACGTAATAAAAAACTATATAATGTTTACTGTACCTACTGAACGTGTAATGTTACAACAGACCAGCTCTGATACGTATCACAAACCAGTGCATATCCGTATCGCTATCTTGTCAGCCTCACCCGCATCTGTCACTAAAACAGAAAATATTATTATTATTTAGGTAAAATTCATATATTTATATACACAGGATCTCAGCTTCCAATAGCAAGATTAAAAATTATAGATAATGTGTTTATGTTAAAGAAAAACAATGTTTAATTATATTTCAAAAGGTTCATAACATGCCACGAGTCATGGGACTTTCTAATATAAGTACATATTACAGAGATTGGACAGTGTACGCATGGTGTACATAATTAAAATTATAAACACATACTCTATTACGTATAAGAAAGTCCCATGACTCATATAAAAATATTATTACATACTGTAGTAAATACACCTTGTTTTGTAAATGTAATTTTTCATAGACAAACACACACACACACTAGTGATTACATAAATGTTTATGTATGATTGAACATGAAAATAAAATGCCCCAATGACCTTCAAAATAATTATTAAAATGCGTACATTTTTATTTTGTAATTATGTAATACACGTTCATAAACCAATAAACACTTATATTTGCAGTAAAGTTTATCGTAAAATAAACACACACAATGTCCATAGGATATAATTATCAAATATATAAATTCTACCTTTAAATCGTATTCCATCATCACTGCTAAGTACCATGAGGAAATAAATATGACGTATATTTTAAACACATTTCATTGTCGAACCAAACACAATTACATCAACACTCGTACACAACTAATTACAATTATAACATTAATTATAACGTAAAAATGACTCTAATCTGTCTCGTATTCGTAAAAAGACTCGTAAAAATAAAACGTGGATATTAAACATTATCTAACTATCTCATACAAACTCTCGTCTAGAGCCGGACGCGTTTTGCCCGCTCTCTGCCATTTTGTACATGTACTTGAAGTTAGCAACGATGAAATTAACCGATGCAATCGATGCAACATAAAATGACATTTATTCAGTGGTGCCCAAAATGTTCTGCGAAGTGCCGCGGATCTGCAAATTTATACATTGGCATTGATTTAATGTAAATTAATGTATTTGTTCAATAATACAATTGTTACTTTTGTTCATTACAAATTAAAGTTAGTTATGCTTTGACTTAATTACAGAAGGGCGCCATAGGAAAATCTTATTTAAAAACGAGTACCACGAATCGAAGAAGTTTGGGAACCGCTAGCTATTATTTTTTAGAATTTTTATTATAAAATATGCCTCGAAATCGTAAAATTAAAATTAAAAATGCATATATCTATGTTGTGTTTATTACAGGAATTTGTATTATCATTTTTACTTTACAGAAATCTGTATAAGTGTTTATTTAAGGAAACTGCATTACTATTTTTTACAGAAATCTGTATTACGCGTTTAAAACAGGAAATTGTATCATCATTTTGTACTTTACAGAAATCTGTATTTCGCGTATAAAATAGGAAATTGTATTATTATTTTTACAAAAATCTGTACCACTTGTTTATTATAGGAATCTGTATTACCGTTTTTACAGAAATCTAACTCATGCTCGGAAATATTGTTTTTTTTTATCATAGAAAAAGATTAAAAATTTTCTGTAAATTGCTGGAATAAGTGCGTTTACGTCTGGTCAACTTTTAAAATAATAACAATAATTTATTGCATCTAAAGAAGATCCAAAGTAAATACATTTTTGTTTATTATAAAAGAATTTTATCACAAACCAACAAAATAAATAAAACATCAAACAACTTCTAAACATATATGTAGATATACAGATATGAGCAAAAAAAGGAGCCAATAATGTAACAGTAATATTTCAAATTAAAGTGCTCGTAAAAATAAAGTTTGTAAAAACCATCATTTACAAATTCACGCCTGATGATATTATTAGCAAGTATTTTAGCTCGTTTTGCATAACATAATATTATACGTAATGAGATTATAGTTACTGTGATAATAACAAAACACAACTGTCGTGTAACAAACAATGCAAACAATTGAATATACTTTTAGGCTACAAGCCCATGGAAAAAATTAACCTGTGAAATGAACCAACGTGAATAAGGCTGTTACTATATCATAAAATAACTCTGAGCGGTACAGGTGAGTACGTGAGTAAATAGAATTTCTCAGGTACAAGTGAGGAATTACGACTAATTATTAATGTACGGCTTTTTTATAGTTTATAGATGATTCAAAATAAATGTCGAAAAACCTAAAGTGGTGGTGCCGGAAGTAATTGTAGGTGCAAAATACATAGGTCATTTATTACTGTACGGCATTTGTGTTTTACCCATGAACGCCATAAGGTAATAATATTACAGTTATAAATAAAATTACATATAAATATGTTTTATTGGCTTTCTTCACAACGGCATATCAAATAAAGGTGTTTTAGTCTTGTCCGATGTCGAATAAAATAATCTGTAACAAAGGAGAAACAATCATTGTATTTTTTAATTTTGAATGTTAACGTAAGCTTTTAATATAATAGTTTTTGGTATGATATATTCATTAGGATAAAATTAAAGACGTAAAATCACGGTAAGTATATATTATTTACCAGGACAGAATAACGCGTCTTTTATGATATTTATATTGGTAAATAACAGAAAATGTTAATTTATTAAACTCACAATATCAAATATATCAAAAATAATCAATAATTATATCCTATAACACTATAATAACTGTTGATATTGCAAAATAAGATACAGTTTGACAAAACACATTGACACGCAGCATATATTTTTTTCATTAGGTATATTAAAAAACAAAATTAATTTCACACATGCACTAGTATTTATCCCTTTTATGCAATGTCTGTACTAAGTAAAAAACATAAAATTATTGCATATTACGATTCGATTGAATTATAAAATGACATAAATTCTGACCTTTAACTATCATATATATGGAAGCCATTGTTGCTATGATGTATGTATATTTCTTTTTCAGATTATTAATTAAAATTACTAACTGAGCACATATTTAAATGTTTTACAGTTTAATACACATATTCAATTATATGGTGAACACAACAATTGTAGCTATCGATGTTAAATAAACAAATAAATTTAAAAAACGTCATGTCCTAAATTGGAGGGATCTTTCTTGATTTTATTTTGTTATAATTTATCACATATTAAAGCATTTACAACAAAAAATATACACAAAAACGTCTCATGAATACTGTATTTTATAATAAAGCACTATAAACATTAATTATGATTTACAAAAATTAATAAAAAATATTTTATTGAAAATATCGTCATATTATGAGCTGACAGTCATATACACGATATACACTTGTTTGCATTTTTCAAGCTAGGTAACACAAAAAAGATAAAAAATTGTACCATTATAAAGTACATGTTAAAAGCATTAAAAATGGTTAAATTATTGCAGGACAATATTAGAAATTGAATTAAAATATATCTATTAAATAAAAAACCATTATAATAAGCATTTATTTAATTATTTCGAAATAATTAATATTTAAAATTCGCGCGTTGGTGGCGCTATCTTGCAACATATCGATGAACTTTAATACCTCGTTTACACAATCGGATATATTTTCATTTTCAATCATAATTAAATTAATACTAAATTATCGTGTTTACGTGTTTAAAATGATAATTGGATTTCCCTAAATTCTAAAAATGCTGAAGATACAGTAAATTAAACATAATATACTATGTAAATGTTTAAATTTGTATCAACTGTATTTGTAAGTATAAGTCACCATGTAAACATAGTATATTGTACACTTATCTCGCGATTTACCGGCAGCTTGATTAACCGACGGGTCAAACGCGCGATTTGCTGACTTTCTCCTATGCCCTCGATAATACTACCGTGATTGCTATATTTCTACGTGAAAATTAAATTCATCAATCAACGTTGAGGTTGGCACGGTGGTGCGGGCCCCTCTCGACGTCGGCAATTCAAGCGCTTGTATTACCAATAACGTCGTTAATTCAAGCGATGAGTGTAGAATTTAAAATGACAGTTCCTCGGGCACGTAGAGAAATATTATTTTGTCAACCGCGAAAATAAATAGTAATCATCACCACATAACAATAAGTATCAAGAATCAACATTCATACGTATTCATAAACAAAAATTTAGTTTAATTTGTGATTTATTTATATGTTAAGAGTATGCAATGGCGATCGAACCTACGCTATTAAAAATATATTATTCTAAGTTATTTCCATTCGACACATTGTTTGAATGGCTAAAGTATGAACACAAAGTGGAAAAAGGTATTATAATCATATCGATTGTTATAGAAAATTGAATAATAATTATAACTTGTTATTTTAGGTGAAAATCCTAGATCACGAGAATTCGCCTTCACACTTGAAAACGATGTTTTCTATAAGGAATATTTAACAATCACAAATAAAGAGACTTTAAAAGACAATTTATTTAAAAAAGTACCATTGAAAGTAGATATCGGTGCTGAATTTGATATTCCCCCGACAGATACAATTAACAGATGTAATATGCCGATGTTTCGAAAAGAACTGGTCATAGATATCGATATATCTGATTATGATGACGTTAGAACATGTTGCCAGAGAGAAAATATCTGTCAAAAATGCTGGAAGTATATAGTTCTAGCTTGTAGGATTCTGGAATCTATTATTCAAGGTATTTATAAAACTTAAAAGTCGATTGTTGTTACCAAGAATTGTCTGTCCGTTACTTATCAGATTTACGATGTTTCTTTTTTAATTGATAGGTACATTCTCTGGCCAGGTTATAGGCTATATTTTGTTACGTTAGGTAACATAACAACTAAGCAGTGACGATAATAGTAAATCAAAGTGCACTGTTTTGCAATACGCTGCCTAAACCGTTGAATATAGAACAAAATAATGTATTAAAGAATTGTGTAGAATCAAAAGTGCTACAATAAAGTCTGCGACACCATATGTCTAACTTTTATATTTAAGCCACAATGACTGCTTTTATGTTACAAATAAAACATGGGTTCTGTTTACATGGACTTATGACCTGCAAAACTTTAATCCTTATCGAAATAAATGATTTCATCATCATAAGTACTTAATGTAGATATGATTTGCCTTTTACAGAATCAAATTTGGTCTTTTGGTTTAGGAAATAACGTGAAATATACATACAATAACATATTATTCGTGACAATTCGCGCGAACTACGATTAGCTGGGCAGAGGGAACAGGCCGGTATTCTTTTGATTGTCAATTGTTTAATTTGTTTTCAATAATTAACTTTTAAATTTAAATAGAACAACAATTATTTTAACTTTTTGTTTTGATTCACTTTTGTTAGGTTAGGTAATTTAAGTACTGTTTGGTTTTTATTAGAAAAATAAGTAATTGTGTTTATACTTAATTCAACTATACATTTTTTAAATCCTAAACAATAATAGTTGTTTATATTATTTAAACGATAACGGATATAATTTGTACTTGATATTATTAAATGTTTTATTTTAGTGGAATACGCTATAAAAAATACACTATGGGTATTTTCCGGGCGTCGCGGTATCCACTGTTGGGTCTGCGATGCTGAAGTTAGACAATTTACAACCGCAGATAGAAAAGATTTTGTTGATTTTTTGTTTGACTTGCCAGAATTAATTTTAAAACGTTGGACTAAACATCCGATAGATATGTAAGATAAATGATATTCGATTGATTGGGAGAACATGTGGGTGACATTTAATTATTATTTTTAGCCGTATTATGGAAATGATAAACGGTTGTTTCATTGAAATATGTATGATTGATCAACAATTACTGAGAACAAAACAAGATGTGGTAAAGTTTGTTGCCAGATTACCCGATACAAGTATCAGGGCTAGATTCCAAGAGGAAATGTTGAAATTTGAAAGTTCTCAAGATAGATGGAACGCATTTGTATCTCTTTACGAACAACTTAAACAAACGGTTAGTCTGATATTTATTATGTTTATTATTTATAATTAGCTGCCCCGGCAAACGTTGTTTTGCCAAAAGATAATTTGCATGCTCTTTGTTTCTCATTGTTAAATTTATTAGAGTTATTTTGACTATTTGGAGCGATGTTTAAACGTCGTCGTGTATGCATTTTTGTATAGTTTCATTATATTTTAAGAATATACATAAACTGTATCGTAGGTTATGTTAAAAACACGTGTCCCACGTACCCAATAGATTAAATAAAATAATTACGTAGTGCACCTGTTTAAATTGAAAACAATTGAATTTAAGAAATACAACAAAACATTTGATAAAAACTTTTAAACGTCAAAATACTAAAAAATATTTTATTTTAAAGTAGTGTTTTGTTTTGATGATGTCACTGTTGTTATTTATATAAAAACATAGTAGCCGTTGAACGGTTTTTCTTATTTTCGTAAATATCTTGACCCCACAATACTTTAACGTTAATTGGTGAATTTAAATTTTACGCAGAAATAAAAGCAGTCTCTGTGGGGATAGGGGAAGGCTGTTAAACTGATGGTTTGGCCCAGTGTATTTGTTATCTATTATTTATTTACAGAATGGTTTAAAAGGAGATATGAAACACAATTTTGTTGACTATATGAAAACGCTGTATGTTTTTCCGAGACTTGATGTTAACGTAACAAAATCAGATACACATTTACTGAAGGCACCTTTCTGTGTGCATCCAAATACCGGAAAGATCTGCGTTCCGTTGAATCCACAACACGTCGATACGTTTAATGTTGACAATGTTCCGACAATAAAGTGAGTGTTTTTATTTAACGTTGTTTTGCCAAAAGATAATTTGCATGCTGCTCTTTCTCGTGTTTGTACTCTAACAAACATATGGTGTGAATATGGCTACGATACGTCGAGTGGTTTAGGCCTGATGTTCGCACGTACATACACACCAAGTGTTTTATATATTAAGATATGTTTTGTTAGTTTTCTTTAACAATTTTAATTAATTGTTTATGTATTGTAGCAAAATTTTTGAGCAAATTGAAAAATATAATAAGGAAAACAATTCAACGTCGTTAGATGCCAGGAAAACTGATTTATTACAATGGTTGGAAGTATTTGAAGCATTTGTTGATAAACTTAAACGTAGTAACTAAACGAAGATCAAATATTTATATTATTTTTGAATTTATTAAAGAATATGTATTTATTTTTCATGTAAAAAATATTTTGAAATAAAATTGTTTATTTCATCATTTTTGATTAAATGATTAATGCTAGAAATTTCCAGTAATTGGAAAAGTAATCAAAAGGAATCAAATTTTGATATTTAATTCCGGTTTTTGCAAATTTCTTATTACGTTGAATTCATGTTTGTTACGTCCAAGCAGTCTTAAGAAGCCAACCTATATTTTAACTGTCAATTTTCATTATTGACTCAGTTTTAATCCGATAAACGACAATTAGTTTAATAATTTGCTATATATATCTCTTACGTTCAGATTTCAGAATAAAACAGAATGTTATTTAATTCCGTTTGATACTGTACTCAATTACCGGGTTACTATTAGAAAATTATAGATATAGTGGAGCCGCAATTGCTTATTTTTCGTTCTCGTAGTCAAACAAAACAATTATTATAGATTTAAAACAATTTACCAGCACGGAAGTGAGTGCCATTTAACATTTCAACTGAACACATTACTTATTTTATCAACTAACGTACGTAATCGATAAGTTAATTTAAAGAGTAAGTGTTTGTTTTTACATATACATTGAATATATTAGGAAATAAATATCATAAACATTTTAATCTTGTATTTTCTGAAATTTTCTAGGTTAGACTCCAACGCAAAATAATAAGGTAATTGTTTGTTTTGTTATTATCATTATTTATGTATTTTTTCAAATATATTTGTATTATTAATCATTTTAAATATTTCCTTCTATGTACTTACTGTAAAGTAATTAAATGAACCTAATTTACAGTCAATTTTCAAGTATTCACACAATAAATACTTGATATTGTTATAAAAATTAAAAGACTCGTAATTATATTTATGAATAAAGGTTACATTCTTATTATCTTGATAATAGAAGTTTAATTTAGTCATAATTACATTATTTATCATTACATTTTTACAATAAGCTATCTGTCATTGAATTTAATTCTAATTTAAAAAATAGCGCAAAAAGTACAAATTAAACCTTTTTTATTTCTTCTATAGAAAAAGACGTCATGATAACATAAACTATTTGGTAA
The DNA here is from genome assembly GCA_949319165.1 of Sialis lutaria. Taxonomy (NCBI): domain Eukaryota; kingdom Metazoa; phylum Arthropoda; class Insecta; order Megaloptera; family Sialidae; genus Sialis; species Sialis lutaria. Next base: position 26,498,509 of record OX439240.1, on the reverse strand, counting down.
AAAGAGATAGGGCTATTGATCTATATTATATCCAACTACACTCATCGTTTGAATTACCAACGTTGTTGGTAATTCAACCGCTTGAATTGCCGACGTCGTGAGGGGCCCCCACCACCGTGCCAACCTCAACGTTAATTAGTGAATTTAAATTTCGCGCAGAAATAATGCAATCACGGTAGTATTATCGAGAGGATAGGAGAAGGTCGGCAAATCGCTCGTTTGGCACGTCGGTAAATCAAAGGTCAATAAATCGCGAGCAATCCCTAGATGAAGCATCCATCTTGGCATCATTACTTATACACCAATGAAATTGCAGTATTCATACCGGCCATGTTTTATTTTCGACCAATCGGAAGACAGAAAAATCCGGAGAGCTCTTCTCCTAGGGCTAACTTCATGTCGACAAGTCAGTCAGTTGCTAATATTTCTTCCTGTTATACGTGTTATTTTGTTTTGTGATGTGTCCTGTTGTCAGAATCACCAGAATGTGCAGGAAATATAAGGTAAGTTATCCTTAACATATATCTTTATCGATTTACATAGAGTTTGATGTGTGAATAACACAGTATACTTATATTTATGACGTTTAACTTGCTTCTGAAATCGCATACCTTGGCTTTCAAATATGGCGAATCTAATGTAATACATATTTCTGTTTAGCTACAGAAACATGATATAATTTAGTTTATTCACATATCATCTTAGGTACCTTAAAGGGAAACGTTTACGTGAATGTATCGTACAAAGTATTTATTACAGGAAAATGAAGATATCAAAACCCCAAATGTATTAAGTGTATCAAATTTTAAATAAATATTGATTAGTCTAGTGAAAGATCGTTTACAATTAGATAAAGTTTTGGAAATGATATTTAATATCCATTATCAATTATCATTTGGAGGTGTGATCACGAAAACAATATAATATTACATTTTAAATTATTATTTCTCATAATATATAATAATGTTTACAATAATATATGTAGACATAACAACAGTACATGATGTTACTTGAACTAGTTTATGATTGCTAAATCTAATTTCTTAGAGCTTCGTGTACCTGGAAACACCTACTTATTCTGTATAATTTATTCTTAATAGATTTTTATGGTGATGACGAAATTTTAGAATGTGTTCGAACATATATTTATTATTTCATTGAACATAACTTTAATGTGATTCGTAGAACCATGACCGAATGTTAAAAGGCTTAAATTCAGGTTAATTTAATTTGTTTTATAATGTACTATACGTATTTATATACATAATACTATATATTTTCAATATTGACTAAGATTATGCCTATTTGAATCTACATTTCCTGCAATAAATACTTTTTATGTTTATCACAAAAAACAACAAAAATAGTAATGCTCTAACTATTTAGAATATTTTATGCTGGTATTTAAAAAGAATAATTAAAATGTATCTCGGCTTCTGGGTATTAGCTTGGTCAATGTTTTATCCATCATATACTTTGGAAAATCTCCAGTAGCTTAAGATTTTTGTAGAGTTGATTGTTGTATCAAATTCCATGTTAATCTAATCAGTATAACAGTAGATAAAAATGATAATATTTACGAGTGAAGAAATCAATTAATTCCAATGCTAAACATTTCACAATTATAATAATAATTTCTAAAGGTTACAAGCATTAGATCATCTTTGATATCCAGTAAAGAAAATATTACATTTTAAATAATGTTATGTATTAACCCATTACTTCCCAGTGTATCGTATTTTCTAATTTTTTTTCTCTTCGATTTTCATTACCGATATGTTTTTTAAGTCTCTCTACTTACAATAATTTTTATAACGAACTCTAGAGTTCATTCAATGACAAATTATAACACAGTGTAATTATTCCAGCTAGCCGACATTTATAGTTACATTTTTTTTCACTTCGTAAAACGTTTTTAAATTGGCGAAACTATATATAATATTACTTACGAGGGTGTAAATAAAGTATAAAAATATCAATAATTTCAAAAATAAATTCAGGTACAGACTATCGTCGTTGAAAAAAGTGCTGTCCTATAAATATGACATTGGGTTCTTATGATAATAATCTAGTCTACGACTGATATAATCATTATGTCATACAGGGTGGCCAGTTTATGGAAAACCGGGAAAAGTCAAGGAATTTTGTCAGGGAAGTTGGTTGAAAGGCAGGGAAATTTTTGTAAACAATTATCTAAAAAGGGGGGGGGGGCGTAAAAACTCATCTAGAAAATCGAGAAAAGTCAGGGAAATTTGTTCCAGAGAAATACTGGCCACCCTGTCATATTTTCAACCAGAATTGAAAAATTGATCAAAAAATTCGAAGAAATAAAAGTCGGGAAGAAAATGATTCAGAATTTTTTTTTTAAATTCTTATTTAATGGGCCTGTATAACACCTCTATAGAAAAAAAGCCCTGTGCCCAATTCTAGTTTAAAATAACTATGTATTCGTTTGTTTTACTACAATATTGTTGAAATTTGAATACCAAATTTCCTCAAGTTAAATTTATATGTTCTCTGACCTCAAAGTGTTGCATAAGATTTGCTAAAATGAGCTAAACACCTTGACTGTGACCCTATGCAGCAGTCACCTTCTCGACTGAAATAAGGCAGTTTTTGACAAGCATGTTTTTTTATTGGACGTTCACCAAAACTGTGTTTATTGTATTTTAATTATATTTAAATCAAAACACGTTTATATTTTTGAGAAATTTTTTATTACAAATATTGTTACTTACAAGTCACCCTTGTATTGTTTAAAATTATATATGTTTTATTATTTACCGATCAGAAGTATTTTTGGCCAACATTTATCGAAAATTGAAATGTACTTTTTATTAAAATTTTATTCACAAGTTCTTTATATTTTTACTACACAAAAAATGTGCTTGATTATAAATAATTCATTATTTTATTATGTCAATATTAATAACTATTATTTTGGCTAAAATGACTTCCACATGATATAAAACGTGATATTTAAATTTGGTAACACATTCAAACAATCAAAACGTCAAGTTTTGAACAGTTCTCTTTTATATTAGGTACTTTTGTATATTTACATTGAAAAACAAGGTTTTGGTGAAATCGTTATTACAAACTGTTTTCTACGAAAGTTAACATCATTGATGTTCTTAATTCTTCGTTATTTAATATTTTTATTTCTATGAAAAAATAAACTGCCTTGGCAGGCACGAGACTTTTTTATACATCATGACACCGAAGTATTTATATGTGATTACTTTTATAATTTAATATTTGATTTTAAAATTTTTTACTTACAAAATGATTTTCACTGAATGAAATTGATACATTGTATTTAATATTGACATTAAATATTAAACGAAATCAATTAAGAATAGTGATTATTGTATTAACTATTTATTTTGCTAGAATTCAATTATGACACTTCTAATAATAAATGCCAAAATTTTCATAGATAACTAGATTTTTTGTATTATACAAATCATTTTATATTAAAACCATTAATTCTTTTTTTGGTTAGTTCATAAGATACAACAAAAAAATAGAACAAAAATTATAGAAAATAATATTCTCTACAACTTGTATCTCAAACATTTTTTTCTAATACCTATAACCGTTTAAAAAATAAATCGAAAAAATTAAATTTTGTAGAAAATCAATTATTTCCTAAAAACAATTTTGGGGGGGGGGGGGGGTAAATAGAACATAAATTATAGATAAATACCCTCTACACAACTTTGATCTAAACATTTTTTTCTAATGTGCACCGTTTATACATCATGACACCGAGTATTAATATGTGATTACTTTTATAATTTAATATTTGATTTTAAATTTTTTTACTTACAAAATGATTTTCAATGAATGAAATTGATGCATTGTATTTAATATTGACTTTAGATATTAAATGAAATCAATTAAGATTAGTGATTATTGTATTAACAAGTATTTATTTTGCTAGATTTCAATTTTGACACTTCTAATAATAATAAATGCCAAAATTTTCATAGATAACTAGATTTTTTGTATTATTCAAATCATTTTTAAATTAAAGCCATTAAAATTAAAATTATTCTTTTTTTTGGTTAGTTCATAAGATACAAAAAAAAGAATTGAACATAAATTATAGAAAATAATATTCTCTACAACTTGTATCTCAAACATTTTTTTCTAATACCTACCGTTTAAAAAATAAATCGAAAAAATTATTTTTTTTAGAAAATCGATTATTTCCTAAAAACAATTTTTGGGGGGGAAAATGGATAGAATATAAATTATAGATAAATACCCTCTACAACTTTGATCTAAAACATTTTTTTCTAATGTGCACCGTTTCAAAAATAATTCAAAAATAATTCGAAAAATAATTATACTTCCGTTTCCGGTTTAGTGATGGTTTTCAAAAATAGGAGGTGCACATCTAGAGCATACAAGAACCTTAAGTTTAAAATTTCATGTTCGTAAGTATTACAGTTTTGGCTGTAGAGCGTTCACAGACACACAGACAGACAGACAGACACACAGACACACACACAGACGTCATTGAGTTAATGGTGGTATATGATTCAGGGACCCTCAAAACGTGTAATTCCGTTAAAATCTCGAGTTCGATTTTTTTCGTGATCACTATACTTTATTTATACATTACATTTCATGTATGTATAAAAAAGTAATATCTATACTTAACTAGCTGACCCGGCCACGCGTTGCTGTGGTTAACCTATACTTTAGCAACATGTGGTGGTTATGCTATTAAATTGTAGGTTATATGAAACGTTTGGAAGTTTGACATAGCGCCATCTATTGAATACTTACTCAATCCAGTCAACAGATGTCACCATCTGTTAGAATCGTTTGGAGCTAACAGATAAAGACAAATAATTTGCAATAAAATAATATTGCGATCATAAATTGAGATGTAAGCTATCCTATCTTTCAAGTTGGATCAAACTGCATACGGTGTACAAATTTGATTAAAAACGGTTAAGTAGTTTAGGAGTCCATCGCGGACAAACACGTGACACGTAATTTATATATATATTAAGATAAAGAAAGTAGTAGAATATATGTATTATTAAAGAGCAATAACTTTGTGTATGTTAGTTTCGAGTTTTTTTTTCTGTCTGATGAAAAGTAGATATTGAAAAATAACTTTCAAAGATCAAGGATTTAAAAATGCCTTTGTTACTAGCTAACTTCTGAACAACAATACTACCTACTACAGTTGTTTATAAAAACCAGTCCAGTTTGTTATAATTTGTCGCATATATACACATCACCTTTATAAATTCTTATATAGGTGATTCATTAGTTTATATACATAATACATATATGATTCAATTTAAAAAATACACGTAGAAAATTGAAAAACAAAAACATTAATGTTTCCATTAATTACTATGTAACAGTTAAAGGGGGGGAGAGGGGTCAGTTCGAGAAGTGGTTTACATTTCCATATACTTTTTTAAATGATAAGAAATTGTAATATTAAATATCTTTACCTACATTTTAAAAGTAATATATCTGTAAAAATACATTACGATAATGACTCGATTGTTTAATGATTGTATTGGTTTTATTAACAACTATTGTGATAGAAGTTATTATGCACGTGTCAATGAAAATACAAGGTGACCATTTCTATAATATATAGTTGCAAAAAATATATAGTAAAATATAGTATCACTAAAACAAGGGTCTATGAATCATATACTGCCATTTTCTCTATAATGTCTGTGTGTCTATTTTATTTAAAAACTAACACTAGATATAGTTTGCCAAAGAAAATATCGAATAAAATTAGCTAATCTAAAAAATTAATTAAGAACACCAACTTATTTTCAATAATCTTGCAACTAAATAATTAAATAAAAAACACATTTTGTATAAGTTCCAATCAAGTGCCAATGCACTTTGTGACATTAGTATACATACAGTGTAACTTCTACAAGTTGAATTTCAAGTTAGACAAGAAAAATCCATTTGAACTGCATTAGTTTATTTTTAAATAGACTTTTTTATATTGCAGACATATTTATTTTGAGATTACAAAGGTTAGTTTAATGAACTTTAATTTATTGTGTTTCTTAATTCGACCTTGATGCAAAATGTGTATAGCTATTTGTAACGAAACGTCGGACGAATTGTCTAATTAACTTAAATAGGTGCGTATTTTATTATATCTATATATCTATAAAAGAGTTTGTCCTTAACCACTCACTCACTCATATATCAACGTACAGCTCAAACCCCTGGATCTAGAAACGTGAAATTTCGTAGGTGCCTTCCTTTTATGATGTAAGTACCCATGAAGAAAAGATTTTTCGAAATTCAACTCCTACGGAGTTAAAACAAGGTGTCAAAGTTTATATAAAAATACATTTTTTTTGTTCGCATTTAATTGAAACGTATCGAACATACTCTACAATATAAATAATGAAACAATTATTTCAGCATTTCCCAAAATTTAACCACTAAGATATTAGGGGGTGGAAAAAGGTGTAAAATATTTTTTTTTGTATTGTCCGAACGAAACATGGCACAAGTAGGTACTCTACACGAGAAATATCAGTTACGAAAATTCAACCCCTATGAGAATGGGGGAAGGGTAAAATTTTGATATATTAATCTTCATAATTGTTTATGATATTAATTCGGACAAATTAATATTCAATTAAAAATGAATGTTTGACATTCAACCCCTAATAGCATGGGACGGGGACGAGGATGGATTTTAGATATTTTTATCTGCATACCTGATTTAGTTATAAAGGTAAATTCGGGCAAAATAGTCATCTATTAAAATAAAAATTTCGACATTCAACCCCTAATGGCGGGGGTAGACAGGGTGTGGGTTTTTGTAATTTTTAACTAAGATCCGAGATATTTACGATTTTTTTATAGGTAATGAATAAAAATCAATATAAAAAAAATTAATTTGTCATCCCCTATCAAATATGGAGGGTTGTAATTAGTTTCTAAACTTACGCAAGCGAAGCCGCGGGATTCCGCTAGTTGATTAATAAATCGAGAGTAATCTGTTATCTCTTTATTCTATAATACATATTAAGTATAAAACGAGGGTCTATGATTTAATTCATGTTTTTAACCTTGGTCAATAATTTTGGCTATTCAAAAGATATTATTATGTTATTTAAAACATTGTTATTATTATTTTATTTATATTCTGCGCAATAATCTGAAGATATACACCTATTTTGTATTCAAAAATTGATATAATTTAATAAATATAAATATTGTTATAAAATTATGCATTATGTAAAAAAATATATAACAAAAAATTGTTTTGTATATTCTTAACTAGGTGTATTTGTCATTTCTAAAAATAAATTTATATCTGTTGGTTTTAATGAATTTGTGTATTTTTGATAATTGTAAATATGTAATTTTTATAAATGTTTTGAATTGTCATAAAAATTGAGGTAATTATTTTTTATTAAAATTCATTTTTGTGATGAATTAGTTTCGGAATTAGAACAGAATTTTTAATAATAACAATTTTTTATTAACATTATTATTTAAAATGCTAAATCTGGGTTAATATTTCAATATTGATTTTTTTTATCATGCAAAAAAATATATATATAGTACTTATACATATATGCGATTATTATCTGTAAATAAGTAAATATAATTAATACAGTATCTACATATTATAGATGATTTAATATTAAAAAATATTGAGTATATCGTAAACAGAAAACATGTTTTCATTATAAAATAAAACATAATGTATGTGTGAATCAAATAAACATAATTTATATAATAAACCAGTGTTTCTAAATATGTATTTATTTAGAAACAAAACTTATTAAATTAAAAACGATTTAGATAAAAAAATTCAATTAATTTTTTGTTTTTAATTTTTTTTAATCGGTGCGAATTAGAAATAAAATACTTTTACAGTAAACTTATCATCTTTAAAAAGTTTGTGAATAAAGATATTTTTAAGTCACATGATTTAAATGGTTATTGACTTAAATAATATTTTATAGTGTATATGTATGAAAATATTTGCAATATATTCGAAATAAACAGAATACCTACTTGAAGATTTATCATCCAAAGATTAGCTATAATTACTGTAATGACAGGAGTAAGAGAGATGGGAGATATACGTATATGTATGTTAAGATAATTATATTTAAGGCACATTAGATTTGGTGTTGCTAAGCTGTTATTTAAATCTTTTATATTATGATTAGTGCAGTGAGGGCTTTTAAAAAATCAAACTTATAGTGTATTATTAATAAAAATCAAAAAATGCAACATTAATTAACATTAGGTACACTGTAATCTAGGATGAAACATTAGTCGAGTATGTGATTTAAATGTATGGAATATCCATTCGAGAATTTTCTAGATGTAGATAAGTTTTATGGTTTTATAAATTAAAGTATCTTCTTGTAAAATATGATTGTTTGCATTTTTAACGAATGAATAAACAACATTAGATGACAAAAAAATATAATTTCATTTTTAAAAAACATGCATATGGGCTTATGGGTGGAGGGTATCTAATCTGGACTCTTTTTCTTTAAAAACACACAAGTCTATATAGTTAAATTACATTTTATTTTATATATTTATGTACTTGTATATATTTTTGTTCACTTGGAAACTAAAATAATGATGTGCAAAAAAATTCAGCATGTCATTTTTATTTATATTAGCAGCTAAAATACATGTGAAAGCTAAACGACGACGAGATCTAATTTTGTAAATGTATGTACATATGTTTTGTGTGGAAATATCCTGTAAACCACACGTTTAACAAATAATGGAAATATTATCCGTGACTATTTTTTGTCCTTTTAATAATTTATTGAAACTCTCACGAATTTGTTTGTATAATTTTCTGATGAATCCGTCTTGTTAATTGTTTAATCAATTCGATAAAAAATAACTTTTGATTACCCTCGTAATCTTATTTAATAACAATTTTGAAGTTTTTTTGAATTGTTTTCAATTTTTATTTAAAATTTTCGTTAGTACACAGTCCCATTATTTAAAATTGACTTGTTGATCACTTTTGTATCATACCATTTGATAGCAAGTCTAGATTTAGTTACAAATGTATTTTACACAGAAAATATAATATTATAGTAAAATTATCATTGCGAACTATACAGGGGTTTTCTCGCGAGTCTTAAGCAGTGGTTCCCAACCTTTTTTTAACCAGGGACCACTTTGATTTTATTATTATTAGCAGGTACCACAAGGTTAAAAAATAAACTGTATCAATCTGAAAATAAAGTCCGAAATTTAGTTTTCACATATCATTTTTATATATTTTTTTAAAGATTTGAAATAAAAAACCTAAAAAAGGTCTTTACATTTTATTTTTATGTGTTTTTTATAGATTTGAAATAAAAAAAAAAACTAAAAATAATGTCACCGATAATTCAAAGTTTGAAATGATTTACGGAGACCATATTTTAGATCTTGCTGGTTATGAACCACTGGTCTAAAGAACGTGGAAGTAAGATATTTCAGTGTAAATATCGTATATATTTTCTAGCCCTGCGTGTTCTTTACAGATGATAACGTTGACGAGCCCACAGAATAATAAATTAAATTGTTGATCGTCTACCGCAATAGCTTATCTCTTGTGCTACGTCATTTTCATGTGTGTGTGTGTGTGTTTTTCGCATAATTATGTGTCATGAAATGATACATAACCAGCTGTTAAATATTAATTGAGTTTATTAATTTTTTTTTTTTTTTTTTTTTTTTTTTTTTTTTTTTTTTTTTTTTTTCATTGAAGCGTGATAAGTCCTTTTAGTATATATATAGGTTCTGACCAAGACTATATCAGTCTGGAATCGTTAGGCTCCTGATGAGGACTTCTTGTGAAGTCGAAACACGTGTCGAGTGACATAAATTTTGTGGTTAAGGTGTATTTTTAGTTTAAGTGAGTTTATTAAGACCGAATCTCAATTCAGTATTTTTCCTATATGCGTTTCTATAATATTTCATATGTGTATAAAATTTAGTGTTTAGCATTTTTAATGAATACAAATCTTAAGAGGGTAGACCCAGTCAATCTTTATTTTTTTATTGCATTTTCTCAAAGTAGAATATTTCAAAAGTATTCTCTAAAAATTTCAGACAAATCGGACCGTTATTTATGGAGATATGTAACTTTGAATGGAGCCGTCTTTAATGTATTCAAGTATAGGCAGTATAGTTCGAAACCATGTTTTCGAAGTCGGTGATCACTGTAACTTGAGAACGGCTTTGCCGATCGGGTTGAAATTTATCTTACTTATTCTATACATAAATGTCCTCCAGATGAACGAATGATTTTTTTATAGCCGAAAATGCGAGTGAAATTTTAGTCAAATAAAGTACTTTGAGTTTTAACATACGTCATTTTGTGAAAATTCAAAATTCAGCTGTGAAATATTAATTAGGTTTATTAAGACCGAATCACAATTCAGTATTTTTCCTATTTGTTTATATATTTTCATTTATGTATAAACTTTAGGGTTAAGCATTTTTAATGAATAAAAATCTTAATAATAGAAAAACTTCATTTTCAGTTACAGATTTTTATAAAAATGACGTTTTCTTTAAAACCTTGATTCAGAAAATTTTTCAAAATTATTTTAGCAAAACTAGGTTTTATTTTTGACCTACTTTTTACTATCACATGACAATGAAAAAAAAAATGCTTTCCTTGTTAGTTTTTATAAAAATAATTATTTACGGAAGTTTTTATTGTATTTTAAATATGTTCTGTATGTATTAACTTTCATTCATTAATTATATTAATAATAAAAAACGTTTTATATAGAAACAAGTTTTTAGAAAATACTTTATTTGGTATATTTTGTTCATTAATAATTAATTTCTGAACGTTGAATTAAATCTACCTAAATATTTATATTAAAAATGTATTATTCAAACTGAAATTGGTTGTCCAGTTATCTATTTGTTTTCTTACTTATTAATTTTATCACGAAGTGTTTTTTTATTAGATATTAACAATACTTAGATAATAATAAACACATGCATATCTATAATTTTATTGGGAAAAAATACTATTACAAGAAAAACCTGGGGGTTATAAAAAAAATAAAAATTATATATACTTTTTTTACAATAAATTAAGTGGTAAAATCTCAAATAATTTCCGATATATATTATTCCAGTTTTTGGCCTTGATTTTTTTTATATGATAACTTTAGATGCTAATAAAAGAAAGTTTTTTTATAGAAAATATATATAATTCAATGCCAAGAACTGGGTAGAATAGAAGCCAAAACGACTAACATATTTATATATTGATTAAGTGCTTTTAGAAAAAGGTATTCAACCTTTAAACTTATTAAACCTTTATTTGCAAAAGTATGTTTAATATATATTTCTTTACTAATTATATTTTAATATAAAACTACATTTACATTAGATGAAAACATAACAAATGAGCTAATGCTCATGGATTTTATGCGCTCTAAAGGTCAAGTATTGTAAACAATAACATAACAATATTCAAACAAAGTGTCACCGCCGAGTTCAACCTTGAATTATTATGGAAACACTGCACTGGAAACATACTTAAACCGGCTCTGTTGAATCATATGTGTCTCTATCACAGATTAGGTATGTCATGTTAAGGGGTACACTGGGCAATTACATATAACAAACAAATAAATAAAAAAACAATTGAGGGGTATGCAGCAACAAGGAGTTATCTCCAGTTTGTGGGAAAATAGAAAAAACTGTTTAAAAAATTGAGAATGTATTTAAATCGCGTTTGTCTTCGTTCAATTATTATTTGTCACCGACCACATGTTTTGGCCAAGTTCTATTGAGAAATTAGTCAAATTTGCAATTCTAGAGTCAATTATATTCTGGAGTTAACTCCTTTTTGCCCCAAATAGTTTAAAATGATTTTATTTTTAAAGTAAGGAAGCATTGAATAAGAACAATTTTCAAGAAAATTAGTTTATTTCCAGAAAAAACACAGTAACGAATGTACTGACTAAATTCTAAGCCCAAAAACAAAGAGTCAGCTCCTGGAGTTAACTCCAGAATAAAATTGACTCTAGAATTGCGAATTTGACGAATTTCTCAATGGAATTTGGCCAAAACATGTGGTCGGTGACAAATAATAATTGGACGAAGACAAAGGCGATTTAAATACATTCTCAATTTTTTAAACAGTTTTTTCTATTTTCCCACAAACTATTAAAACTGGAGATAACTTCTTGTTGCTACAAACCCATCAATTATAGATATAGGTATCTATTTATTAGTTAGATTTACCCTACTTTCCGTGCATTATGGCTAGGTTTGCGCATGTGAAACCACGTGTTTGTGTTTGCGAATGTTATTTGATCTATGAAACCTTTATATAGAAGACTTTAGTGTTTTATCGCTCAATATTTAAAGTTCACTTGGTGAAGTTATTATAATTATTTTGGCGGTGTTAGTTTTTTTATGAACATATATATTTGTTATTGTTTTTTTTTCTTGTGTGAATTGTGCTGTTCGTGGAATTGAATAAAGTTTATGTATGATATTTTCCTGATCTATATATTTGAGAGGTATTTTTTTTAAATATTTAATTTTTATTTTTATCGAGTTTTTTATTTTTAAATTATTTTTGAGCTGGTGAAAATATAATAACGGTTTTGTTTCCTTACCAAATCAAAAGGATTTAATGTTAGGAGGAAGCCATGTGGTCATTTCTGAAAGCGTACAAAAATTGTTCTGATTTCAAAAAAAAAATTCTTGATTTTTTTTTCGTATTGATTTTTTTTGTACTGTTTTGTTTAATGGAGTTGATCATTACGACTTCTGAACGTGTCAACAAGTACTGTTTTAATTTATGGGATAAGTGATTTATTACTCAGTTTTTGATCTTTCGTCATTTTACTATTCTAGCTGTAAATATACTTAATTAGTTGTATTATAATTATTTTCTCAGAAACTTTTAAGTGAATACTAATGATATTATGCATAAATATTCTACCAATTAAGTACTACACGCCCCCCCCCCCCCAAAATTAAAAAAATGACATTATTTTATTAATGTGTTTTAACAAACAAAAAAATGATATAAAACATTTAAATTAAAATCAGTATATTTCCTAAACGGCGTAGACAAACAATTTAATATTTCGTTCATTGCATCAAAATGCTAATGAGAACATTCTCACCAATTTTCATGCATTTTTCATCATTTTGAAATACCTTCAGTACATCCTTAATATAGTTGTCTTTAATTTACTGTGTATACGATAAAATATTAATAAATGTCATGTGACTGTCATATAAGTTTGATACAATGCTATTATAGTAAACATTATATATCTTTATAAAAGGAGTTATGTTACTACTTAAATGTTTAGTAAAGAAGTTAAAATAGTTTAACTTTATGACGGTTTATTACAGTTATTTGTTTGTTAGTTTTAGTTTAATTGTTTCAACATCCTATGTCGTATGCATTATTTACCTACGTAAGAAATAGTCGTCTATTTTGGCATTATTCCCTCTTGAATAGGTATACCTGTTTCACTCTATGTCAATGAACTATTTATAAAACAAAATCATTGTCGAGGATAATTTTAAATTCTAATTATTTTCCTCTTGCCATCTCATTTTTGCCTTTAAAAGTACTTTCTGATAAAATAAATACTGTTATCATTTTCTGATTGTAATTATTATCTATATGTACTACTGTGGTGTAACATTTTTTTTAATCTTTAAGTATAAAGTACCTTTTTAATTTTTTCTACAAAATTCGATCTAATATTTTCGTTAGAAAATTTATCAAGCGTTTTTTAGAACTGAATTATTTCGGGAATTTTAACATCGAAACAATTAGTTAAATGCATAAAGTTTGAATGGGTTTTTGACGTTTTCTAACTACCGAGAAATACATTATACGTAAATTTAAAAATAATAATTAAATACGTAAAATTTCAAAATATTAAACGATATTTGATATTCTTTCTTTCATTTAAATAGATTCGATCAATATTAATGGTATTTATTAGTTTTGTGACATAACGAAATAATCTAATTGTTAAAGAAACCTTTGAAATACCTGCTAGGTAGTTATGTCTGTCTGTCTGTCTGTGATTTAATAAATGTTTGCAGTATGTAAATATATAATCTATCATTTATGTAATAATATTTATTAACATGTTGTCAGGTCATCGAGTCAAACGAAATTGATTAGTATAATATACAGGTGTTCTGAAACTCTTTGTACTACAAAAAAAATGTTTCATATTTTCAAATTTCATACCAACAGTATCAAAAGTTACTATACCGTATGTTAAAATAATTATAAAACTTAAATAATTATTTTACCAGTTATTAATACTCAGTTGAAAAAAATTCATTAACATTTGCGATGCTTAGGAAAAAATAAAAAATTGCATAGATTGATGGAAAACATATTTGATCCTAGAAATTTTTAACACCCCGACATGGTAAAATTTAAAAGAACGTCTACTACAATTCAATATACTGTATTTTTTGGCGATAGGCCAGATATGAAAAGTAATATAGAAACATAGTAAAATTATAGAGAATGTACGTGAAATTTTCATATGCAAGAAATTAAATTAAAGAATAGCGCATATTACTTTTTTAGAGTAAATAAATTTTAATAGGTACTATGTTAAAATTTACCAGTATGTCATTGTAATTTTTCATTTACTTTATTTTAAATTCTAGCGACTTTTCTATTAATTTTTTTCAGAAGTTGATTCTGTCCTCAGGTTCACAGCATTTTCTGTTAATTTTTAAAAGAATATTCTCTCCGTGAATTGACGATTTTTCTACATTTAATAACAATTTTTCGTTATATTTTAGGGACGTGACATTTTACAATAAAAATATTAAAATAATATTTTTCTAAATAATAATAAATTTATAATTTACATTTATTAAAGTAAACATTTATAAAGATTATTCTAAAACTGTTGAACGCGTTTAAATCGTTTGATATAAAAGTAATTAAGAGAGGTCAGGGTGAAAACATAATAATTATTGTGTTATTACATAAATGATTAAATTAGGACATTTGAGCTTAAAAAATAATATAATTTACTTGACAACCAAGTGATAAAATTAATAGGGGGGAGGAGCGTAATGATTAAAAAATATAAACTAGAAGGGAGGGGGGGGGGGGGATTTATAATGTTATTGTATTTTTGAAACTGAATATATTATTTTATGATTATTTATTTAATAAAAATTATAATCATAATTTAATCAATATATCATTATGTATCGAAAAATTACGACAATAGTTTTTTAATCTTAATGGTTTAACAATATAGGGTATCATGGTTCAAATTAATAGCAGTTTCAGCAAATATTAAGGCATGCTGATTTTGATAATTTTAGCAATAAAACTTGATAACATTTTAATGAAAGATCAGCAGAACATTGTTAGTAATAATAAACACTTTTAAAACTAGCTGATATGTTTAATGCTATATTAAGTAGATATGAATTACCGGCAATGTATGAAAGCTGGCATTGTATAGAATACCTAGGAATTCTATACAATGCCTAAAAATCACCAGGCAATGTTTGAAATGAATTTAATTAGGTATTGTATAGACTAGAAGTATAAACATAAATAGGGTGAACCAACCAATTTTGGTTCAGGCACAGATATTGGCTTATTTTATGTATACTGATTATTTATCTTACTTAATTCTGGACTAATATGTTATTAAGTGACTAAATAATGCCTAATATTTTTGTATGTTTTTTTTATTTTTACAATTTTAAATCATATACCTCTAATATTCGTCTGAATTAATATTTTATTGTTATTTGTTATAACAGTAAATAAAAATTATTTCATACTTTGACTGAAATTGTTAGGCATTGTATAGAATTCCTGAATTACATATACTTTGCCGGTAACTTATACATTATCAAAAATAAATATCCAATTTATGGTACCCCATTTTTTGTTCTATAAGACAAGGGAACCTTTTCAAGTTAAAAATTCGTATCGAGTTTAAACTTTGTATATAGTTAGAGGAGGTCAAGGTAAGTAACAAAAAAAATCATAGCTGCGGTAAAACGATTTAAAGGGATGAAACACCCCTATGAAAATGTGCAAAATAATCGTATTTTTCTAATGAAAATTTTGTATTGTAGATTTTTTAAAATTTCAGAGTTATTTGAAAAAAATATTAATATTTTGCACATTTTCATAGGGGTGTTTCGCCCATTTAAACAGTTTTACCGCAGCTAAGATATTTTTTTTTGTAACTTATCTTGACCTCCTCTAACTATATACAAAGTTTAAACTCGATACGAATTTTCGACTAGTAAGAGTAGACTGTATAACTAATTGTGTTTTTCTCTTTTTTCCAGCTTATTAGAATGGCCAAACCGTACTCGTAGTGTGAAAACACTTGAACACTTCCGATATCTATACTAATCCAACACATACAAATACCTCATTCAATCTATAACAAACAACCCCCAATAGAATATCAGGCATAAACCAACCAAAAACAAAAAAATACTACATCATTTTTTTTTTAAACATTTTTCTAATACAAAATTTCTTCTACGTAAATATGTTTATTTATTTATCTTAGATTAAAAACAAAACCCCCTTAATTTTCTTAGAGTAAATCACCTCTATATTTATTTTCATGTTCTTCGTTTCATTACAACTGACTTTGAACGTAAACGCACATTTTACGCACAAAAATTGTTAAACGCACAATATTTTTATATCTGACATACGCACATAGTATTTTATAATATATAGAGAAGAAAGGAACGTTAATTATAATAATATATATACACGATCGTCAGCGAGAAGGGAGTGGTGGCCGAAATGGGGTCTACAGGGGCTTCAGAGAGGTCCTTGGGATCGGGTCTCATACCGCAATGGATGAAGAATAGAATCATCGATAACCGGTAAGTATTTTTACTATAATTGTTATTGTTATGTACATAGAAAAAACTGTATTGGACCAAGAAAACCTTGTTTTGTATATAACGAAAACAATATTCTGTTAATATAAGAAACATACTCTTAATCCAACTACGTTATTCCTTCGTTCAAGAATACTATAGTTGGTTTAAGAGATTATTGTTTATCTTAACAAAATATTGTTTTCGTTATATACAAAACAAGGTTTACTTGGTTTGAGAAATCTCTGTCTACCAGTGTTGACAGACTATACTAGGGTGGTCAGTTTCTGGAAAATCGGGAATAGTCAGGGAATTTTGCGGTACAGGGAAATGTCAGGAAAAAGTCAGGGAATTTTTGGTAAAAATGCAAAAACCACACAAATTCTTGCAAATTTTTAAACAGGTATCTATTGAAATTTAAAAGAAAACATGAAAAACTTTCAGAAAGGTTCTTTTGTTAACAAAAAATTATGTTTTATAATTTTTTTTTTAGTACTTTAACTATTCAAAAATGTATACCATACTTCAAACAAAGGTTCAATTGTTGATGTATATTAATTGTTTTTAACAGTGATGATATTAATTTATTATGCGATTTGTTACTGGAGATGATATTTTTATTAAACAAAATTTCGTGAAATTTGATTTAAGGGAACACCTAAAAATAACCTATTTTGCTTGGTCAAATTTTTTTCTGAAATAATGGAAAATTCAATCCTCAACATATTTTCACTTCTTTTTGACGTTTTTATGTAATTTAAAAAATAAAATAAAAATGCATGGCATTGAGTGAATTTATGTAGAAAATTTAATTTTAAAATAACCATTTTGTAGAGAATTTTCATACTTTGAAATCAGTATATTGGATATAAAGTATTAAAGTTCTGTATTCTTCAATATAACGTGTAAAATATGCTTAAATTTTTTTTGTATAATAAAAAACAGGGAAAAACGTAAAAATTCTCTTGGAAAACAGGGAAAAGTCAGGGAAATTTGTTCCAGATAAATACTGACCATCCTGTATAATGTATACAGTACGTGAGGTAATCAATGTTATTTCAGATACATGCAAATATTAATTACGATAGATGAATATGTTTTTTCATATAGTTTCGCTTTGAGTCCCATTTTAGAGAACATACACAGGTAGAAAGGTTTGCTTGAGCCAAGTAAACCTTGTTTTGTATATAACGAAAACAATATTTTCTTAAACCAACTACTTATAGTATTCTTGGACGAAGAAATAATGTAATTGGATTAAGAGTACTTTTCTTATATTAAGAAAATATTCTTAATAAAGATTTTCTTGGTCCAATACAGTTTTTTTTGTATGTATCACAACAGAACGAACCATAATCTGTGAAATGTATAGTGAACGTATTCTACAGTACTATAGATTGTGCAAACATTTTTTTGCATATTATTCACAAGGTTCTTTATTTATTAAATTACGTGAACAATCAAATATTTCAACATTGTCATACAATGGATTTATATACTCACTACACGTTCTCTACATTTATAAATAATGTAGACATTCTTTATTGATATCTTCACGTAAGGAATTAATATATGCCACGATATTAATTATTAATTAGTTAAATTGTTATTATTATTGTTCGTATTTTGTTGTGTTATATTTAATCTTTATTTTTTAATGCATAATATTTTCTATATTCAGTATCAAAATATTAAATAAGTCAAGTACATAAACAAAACAAATGATTGTGTTTCTATTTCCGGCATAGAAACATGTCGTGGTGATTGTACTCTTCCTTTATTTTTCTATGAATTATTTATTATAGATTTTTTACGTATTTGTTCCACTGAAAAAAATGCATTTTTTGTAGTTAAATATGAGTGTTTTTTTTTATAATACAGTATTTCAATTAATCTGAAATCCTCAGCTAGTGGGGGGGGAGCACAAAAAACTTTGATTCAAAAATATTTAAAATTGTTTTTTAAATGCATGCAGACCAAAATTTTCGTAGGGTATCTAATTTATTAAAATTGTGTATAGTGTATAGAAACTTAACATCTTTTTAGTCCATATACTGGCGATTTAAGACAGGGGTTCCCAACCTTTTTCCTACAGAGACCCTTTTTAAAAGAATTATTTTCTTTATAGACCCCATTATATTTTTAGATAATTTATGATTTTCCTTTTTATTTTCTTATATTAAAGTCGATATTTCTATATGACAAATTGATATTTGGTGTATGAAAATTGCTATAAAATTTTGAATTTTAGATTTCGTTTGAATTACGTTAAAATTTTCAAACCGCAGGTCTGTATCTCATAACGTTCTCGAGATATGGCCATTCAAAGTTTTCGATTTTTGAAAATTTTGGAGAAAAATGGCCGTAACTTTTGAACGTGTGATCGGATTTGAAGAAAAATTTATCATAGACCCCTTGAATACTTATAGACCCTTTTTAAACTTCCATAGATCCCTATACGGTGGGAATCCCTGATTAAGGACAACACAGAACATGGGGGTTACTTTTATTACAATAATTACTGTATATATGTTTTATTATTATTTTTTAAAATTCACTCAAGCATCACTCATTGAATAATTTCAATGAGTGATGCAACTATAGCGGTCTATGAACAATTCTATAAAGAAATAATGAGAATGCAACAGTTATAAAGTAATACTTAATTACATGCTATTTCGAATGTTGTAAAAATTACCTGCACACGTATAAATATATAATTTGTATAATGTATTAGAAAGTCCGTTTATATCTGTGTAATTTTTCGGATCATAGTATTTTACTGTAACATTTTTTATTTTCCTGTTAGCATAGATATGGCTAGAGTTCTTGGAAATGCTTGGTTTTAGTCACGTATACATGTAGTCTTAATCTATGTTTCCTCCGGCTGTTTTTTGTAGGTATGCAAATCAACTGTTACTTAATTAAGTGTTAGTCCTATTGAAAAAATTAACTCATCCCTATTATTATTAAGACTAGACAGTGTGACCAGTTTCTGGAAAATCGGGAAAAGTCAGGGAATTTTTTGTAAAAATGCTAAATCTTTACCACGCCAAGAAATTTCATTAGGTATTAAACATGCAAAATTTTCGTAAAAGTTCTATTGTCATTAAATAATTCTGTTTTATCACGTGATCTATTTTTAGTACACTAACTCTAGAGATACTCAAGTAAGAGTTATGACAACGTCGACATTTTTAACCAAACTGCGGCGCGGTGACGCGATTTTTATTTCTTTATTATCTTTTATGTAAATTTATTTTTTTATATTTAAAATTTTAAATACATAGTAAAAATTCTACGCAAATGAATTGCATTATTATTTTTATGGCACTGTATTAATAAACGTGTTTTTTTATTTAATAGTAAATTAAGTATCGATGAACCAATAGAAATTAAAGTTTATTTAAAAATTAAATAATTTAAAAGAAAAACCTACGTGGTATATTATATTGTCACATTTTATACATTTAGCCAAGGTTCGTTATCTATTTTATTATAAAAATATTATTATCAAAATTTGATGATTATACGTAATTTCCTATCAGTACCTTTGGACTAATTTATACAATAATTAAAAATAATAATAAATATTATGTTTGTATTTTTTTAAATGTATTTTTTTGCAATCACCTTTGAACTTTAAAACAAACAAATAAATAAACATCTATAACCGTGTGATAAAGTTCATGTACACTTTCTCACGTGGGCCTTTTCCTATTACTTCCCAGCGTCCTATTTATAGGACATCGTATTTTCTAATTTTTTTTCTCTGACATAATAAACGTTGTTAACTTTGATTTACATTACAGATATGTTATTTAAGTCTCTCTACTTAAAATAATTTTTAAAACGAAGTCTAGAGTTCATTCAATATTTTAAAGTAGCTGTGTAATTATTCCAACTAGACGACATTTAAAGTTACATTTTTTTCACTTAGTAAAGCGTTTTTATATTGACGAAAATATATTATAATATTATTTATGGGGGTGTAAATTGTACTATAATTAATTAAAATAAATTAATTTATTATGAAATAAGTAATTAAGATAAGAAATAATTTATGTTCAGAGTTTTGTATTATATTGTTAAGACCAGACTGCATAGAACTGCAGACATGCAAAGATGTGCATAAGAATTGAATAATAAAGTTTATTTATAAAATACGTTTAATTGTTTGATTAACCTTTAAATATAACATAAATAAAGCATTAAATTATCAATAATTTAAAAAATAAATCCAGGCCGTTAAAAAAAATTCTGTCCTATAAATATGACATTGGGTTCTCATGATAATAATCTAGTCTGCAACTGATATAATTATTATGTCTTGTATTGAATTTATCTTTTTGGTAATATTTTCAATACGAATTGAGAACTTGATAAAAAAAAGTCGGGAAGTAATTGGTGAATATTAACTCATTCAGAAGCTAAAACAATCAACTATTTGATTTTTATGAAAATATGAATCTTAACATTTCGATATTTATATACAGTAAGCCCCCCCCCATAGATTTAAAGATTCTATACTACAAAAATGTTAATTTTATTATCACAAAAGATAAGTTGTTATTGTGAAATTTGGGTATTTATAAAAAAATCTTTGCAATAATATGAATTAACAACTTGTTTCGGGCGTCATATAAAATTTACATTTTTTATTATCGAAGTGTTAATAAATAAAGAATACATGTTTATCTGTATTTCTGTTCGAGTGACGTACGTCGGGTTTTATTATTTGATAATTTAATAGGCATAGTTTTGCTAATTTCGTTTATCGTTTCAATTATGATTTTTATACAAAAATATGTTGTTTTTTTCATCTAATAATAAATACTATAATTACTAGTTTCATAAAATCATAATAGTAGTGGCAAATGTAACAGGAAGGAAGTGATATTTAACAGTGTTTTAATTTTTTACTTCCATGTTCGAAGAAATGGAAGTATTGTAATACCATCAAAAAATCATGTCCAAAAAAAAAGCAGATTCTGATTGTACTAACTTCAAAACGTAAAGAAAAGTTAATTTCCGCATGGCGGCTGTGCGTGTGTGTGTCTGTGTGTCTGTGTGTCTGTCTGGATGTAGAATTTTCTTCCGTGTACGATAACTACTGTAGATATGCACCGATTTGAATTATTTTTGGGGAAAATGTTTGCCTCAGTGAGTACTCCAGACCTATTGATTTTGGTGCTAATCGGATTAGGGGTTTCCGAAATATTCGAAATTTTGTACCTATTATCGTCTGAAAAGTGAGTATTATCTCACCAATTTTGATAAGACTTGATACACTTGTAGTTCAATCCAATCTAAGGGGCACTTATTTCATAAACGTGCTTGGATAGCCACTGAAGGGGTGAAAACCACCCCCAAAATTTTAATTTTAAATACTAATAAATTCATGTTGCCATGGAAACAAGCGCAGTTAAATTCAAATGTCAGATAATTATTATTTTTAAAAAAATGTGTATTCTACAACTGATATTAGAATATTAGAAAACTAATTTTTATAATACAAAAGTGAGTTTTATAACTAAAATTATTGTAAAATATATTACAGAACATGGAAGTCATGTATGGTTCTCCATACCGATATTTAATATAAAAATAAAATAAAAAATATTTAAATAGAATATTTAAATAAAATATTAATTATTGTTTGCGTGTGTGTGTGCAAGTTTTTTAAGGCTTTCGCGGTTATCTGATTTATATTTTAAAGATACTGTAATGTGTAATGAAACTTGGCAGAAATCAATATTAGTTTTTTTTCGTTTCGTCGATGTTAAAAGGTATTTAAAAAAATATTTTGCTGTAATTTTTTTTATAATTATTAAAGTTTATTAATAATATAGTTTGGTGGTGGGGGGGGGGGGTTACTTCCACACCTTCTAATGATTAATAAATAATCATAGAAAATTTTATAAAGACATTTTTTTAAGGACATTATAAATTTAATATTTTATACTGACATTTTATTTTCTTGCTGAACAGGTTTGACTGTTTTAAATAAACAAATCAGCGAACGCGTATTTATTTAGTTTTCTATTATTATTGATAGTTTTGGCGAGAATTGAAGATGCTTTTGTGAATTGTTATAATAACTTTTTTTCGAAACTTTTAAAGAAGGTATGCTTAATTTTTTATTTATATTCAAAACGAATTCATTTATAGCTATGTAAGATACGAAAGAATTGCTTTAATTTTTTTTATAGATGATATATTATCTGCAATAATGCAAGCGATATTTTAGTTGTGTAATATGATTGAGCTATTTATAAATATTGTAACTAAATAGTTTCTTTATAAACAGACAAGTTCAACAAACTGTTAACCTTATTTTTTTGTTCTATTTGAGAACATATTTGCTTTATATTTCGTCAGGTTTTTTTTAAACAATTTTTTAAAATTATTTTAAGACTGTTAATATTATAATTACAATATTATTTCTACTGTTACAGTATAAGAAAGTAAATAAATAATGATCTAGTTATCTGTAGAAATGTCATTAGTTTCGTGCAATTAGAACAAACGATTTATTATCAGCTGATATTTCTGGTAAAAATGTATTTTATTACCTATCAATATGTAGTTAAAATAATCATAGTTTATTCCTAGATAATTGTTTTAAATTATTTTAAACCGCGGTATTCATAATTATACTCTATATAGAAATAGTATCTTATTACCTTATAAGTGATACCTCGTTTAAAGTGCTTCAAAACAGTGGTGTGTACTTAGATAATTTAGGCAAGTGTTTTAAACCCCAACTTAATGGTGAGGGGCAACTCAAGAAATAAACGAAATCTTAAAAAAATAATACAATTTATTTTTTGAAAATAGTTGTCTTTAAAGGATCCCTGAACAAGGGGCCCCCAAATTATTTACTTCCTAGAGCTGCCTCTAAATATCATAGCTAACAAATTGTATTAATTTATAGAATTATTATCATATTTGACATCATAAACAAATAATTATAATTTGGATGTTTCACCTAATTGTTTTTTTATTTAACGCGGTCTAGAAAAAAAAATTATTCCGTTTTTGATTTAGATTTTAAAGAAAAATATTTTTATTAACCGTAATCTTCTAGGATTTTTTTTTTCTATCTGTTTTTTTATAAAATATGTAGTTAGGGAACTCACCTTTCTAATTTATTTTCATAGCAGCTGAAGTATATATTTTTAGTACTAAACTTGCGATAATTTTATATTTATGTTACTTTTACTTCAAGAATTGATTTCCCTTTTATTTTTATGAAATAAACTGTGCATGAATGCACATAAATAGTTTTTTTTGTATGAATCATTTCATTTTAGCTATTTTTTACAGGGTTGAAGGATATGGAACTGTAATCTCCTTTTTTTCTATGTACTACGTGTATTTTTTACACGTTTTTTTTTTCTAGAACGTATCTACCGAATTAGGTATATTTATTTATTTGTTTGCAGCCTCGATTTGGAGGAGAGTGCAGCGTTCTCGCCACCAAACATTGACGATAGCTTCTTCTATATCCGGTACCCGCGCGGGGGTGGTCACGACGCATCAAGCAACAACGCCATCACGGATACAGACGTCGGCTATCGTCCGATCACGGAGTTCATCAGTGACCGGAGCAATCCGGGCATTATCATCACCAAAGAGAACGCTCCACAGAAAATAGATTTCTCTAAACACACAATGCCATGCCAGCAGTTCATACCTAATTCAGGAGTGCCTAGAGGTAGGTTTTATATAAAAACTATCTACTATTTCATTTAAGGGGGTATACCAGTGTGAACCCTGGAAATTTGGGTGATTTTCGGAAATTTTTTGGAAGAAAAATACTCAATGAAATATTTTGTAAAATTGAGAATATATTTGGTTATATCAGACGTGTATTCTATAATTTTTTCACGTAAAAACAGCGTCTTCGAAGGCGCCAAAAAAAATCTCCTCCACTGCGGCCATGATTCCGGACGATGGAGTAGCTGAAATTGAAAAAAGAAAAAATGTCGTCAAACTGGAAGGTATTTCCTATACGATGACATACGATTTTCGAAAAATATCAAAATCTAACAAAGTGGCGTAGTTATGAAAAAAAAGTCTGTTTTATTACCTATAAAATGGTCGTATTTTTAATGCCAAATCGTCAATTTTCATCCAATTAAAAATATCTTACGTCATCGTATAGTAAATATACTCAAGATTACTCAGTTCAAATTTCAAGTAAATCGGATAATTGGTCTTTGAGTTACAATGTCAGCAAATTTGAAAAATCTCATTTCGAAAAAAAAAAACGCGTTTAAAGATTTTTAACTATCGATAAAATTATATTTGCCATTAAAACTACTAATCAGCTGTACCCGGCTCATATAATGGACCCTCTTCTTCCTCTAATAATGCCTCCAAAAAGGCCAAAAAAAAATTGATTTTTTGAACATTTCACACTGGTAATGCCCCCCTTAAGTTTGCAGAGGTTACCGGGTGTTTTGACGGTATGAATAGTGAATCGTACCGTCAAATCCTCCAGCAACCACTGCAAACTTAAATGTGTATGTATTTATTTATTTAGGTAGTATAATAGGTATTTTAAATCAGCATGTATGTATGTAATGAAGTCATATGATTTGAGAGTTGTCCTCTGGTTTATTTATAAACTTATGTTCCTTCTATACAGGCATGTCGTGTTTAAAATTAACCCTTGCTGATCTTGTGTAGAAGTTATTTAAAAGGCTTGTATAGTTGAGTTGTGTTGTGTTTTATTGTTGTTCTTCTTCTTGAACGCGAGTTGTTGTAAACAAATATCATATGGTGGTTGTTTGGATGTATAACAATCAAGGTCGTTAAGTTTTTTGGTTATTAGTGTTTTCTAAAGATATCAAGGAACATGTTTTTTTTTTTAATTAAATTTTTTAAGGGGTGGGAAATGGGGGTTACCGTTATTCAATGCCGGCGAGTGGGGTATCAAATAAAAGATGAAAGTTCAAGGAATTTTTATATGTAAACTTTTTTTTTTAATTTTCGTGTAGCAAATTTTCAAAAAAATATTTATATCTTCGAAAGTAAGAGTGATTTAAATCTGAAAAAAATTGGGAGTGTGTATAAATATTCCAAGATTACAGAAAAAAATATCAGCACTCGCTACAATAACGTTTTTTTTTTTTTTGAAAATAATTCAAAATTACAACGTAAAATACATTGTCTGCCACTTTTTCGATATTATTTTTAAAAAGCTTGAACTCTACTAAAGGTTTTAATCTACGGTACGGGACACTAATGCGGGAAGCTCGACTCGCAATTGTCAATTTTTTTTTATATTAAATAATTTCGATAAAAAACACATAATTTTAATAATTTAAAATGAAGCCAGAGTATTATTTCACCAATTTATAATTTAAATATGTCGTTATATCTGACAATATTTTAACATTAACAGATACACCACCGTCTAAACCAAAACTAACCGGTCCCGTCCGTATCAAATCCAACGGGACCGACGACGGGTTCAAGGGCGAAGGCGCCGCGTGCGGTACGTCGATAATACAAGTAGCAAATCAGATGGTACTGAGCAAGAACGTGACGCGCGGCTTCAACATCAACGATAACGACGACGACGTGGACACGTGCGACGAGCGCAACTTCCTGAAAGGTTTCGATCCGGTACGACGTCGTGGAAGCAGATCGTTACCGTCGTCGCCGAACGCGTCACCGAAAACCGGCAGAAAGAAACTGCAGAATAGATACTTCACCGGGGCGTTTATTGATAAAGAGAAGTTCCAAGGGGGGTGGCTGTTGACTAGCTTGCTGGGGCAAAGGGAGATTGTGGCGAGCAAATCTAGCGCCAGTATTGTCGATGAGGCGAATGAAAGACATGATTTAAGTGTACCAAAAGCTAGCGGCAAGATGGTTGAAGTCAGTAATGTTAACATGGAGGAGCCGGTGAAGACGACGATGACAACAGTGGTGAATAATAAGAAGAAGAACAACAGCAGCCCCTCCCCATCGCAGTTGTACCGAGCGAAGCCGTCTGAACTACGGGAAATGAATTTTTGGTCGCCGACTTCGATGTGAAAAAATCAAAAACAAGATATGTATATTTTTTATACGTTTATAGGATCTCTGTTGTTTCTGTCTCTCTCTTGAATGAAAATTATATTTTGGTATAAGAAAAAGATGTGTGACACAAAATCGTAAAAAAAAATAATAAGGGGCGAGAAGAATTCCGACGATTGTTTTTAAATGTAAACTGATTTTGTTTTTTTGTTTTGAGTCGCGCGCGCGTGTTTTTTTTTTTTTTTCTTGAGTTTTAAGATGAAATGTACCTGGTGTGTCTGTCTGTCTGTCTGTGTGTGTGTACGTAAGGAAGATATTTGCGAGCGAATGGTTTCTTTTTAACCTCACTTTTCATTTGTCTGTTTTTTTTTTTATTATAATTAATTTGTTTCAGTATTTCAGTGATTGTTGGATTGAATTCTGTGCAGAATTAATGAAACAATAGAGGCCTCTATAATTACTATTATTTAATTAAACTACGTTAATTCTGCATAGAATATTATTAATTAAATAAATAAATATTGGAGTGATTTTCGTAAATGATTTATTGAACGTAACAGTAAATACATAACTGAAAGGGTTTTGTTTTTTTTTTCTAATGAAGTGTTGTAGCCGTCGTAAGGGACACGAAATATTTTTTTTATTTTTTGTTGTAAAAAAAAAAGTTTTTAAAATATGTTTGATTTGAATTCATCAGCTTGTGTAAATAAATATGCCGTTTTGTTTGTTTTTGATACCCCTACGATGCTGAATAATTTTATAAATTACATAACCCCAAAAAAAAAATATTTTTTTTTTTTTTTTAATAATTTTAACGGCTGATACTTTAAGAAGAAATACTCTCAGTGAGATCGTAAAACAAATACACCAAAATGATAATTATCTGAAAAAACGGTTGTAAAATTGCTCTTTCCGATTGTTTTTTTTTTTTTTTTAATTTGTAAAATTACTCTGATATTAAATGTTAATGTTATAATTAGCATCAAATTAGGATCATTCGGTTCACGAGATAGATTTGGGAAATGTACAGTTTAATAAATATGCAGCGTTTAAAGTTTTACAAAAATCGACAACGGAAAATTGAAATCATATTAATGACGTTTCGTCCGATTAATACAACGTAATTGTATCAGTGTTTGTGAAAGGATGATTTATTTAATGTAGATATTTGTGTATGATTTCAGTTTTCCGTTGTTGATTAATTAATTAAATTAATTTGTTTGTTTAAAGTGCGGTTATGTTTTGTAAATCTTGAATCTGTCTCTTGTTCCGCAGATGGTTAATAGAAATTAATAAATAATATAGTTTAATTGTTGTATTTTATCTAAAGTACTGGTTTCATTCATTCCCGCATATTCATTTACTAATAATTCCGCAGTCCGTGTATATTTAAGTTTTTCATTATCGGACTGTGCGTGTTAATTGTTTATAGATCAATAATTATCATTTGTCATGACTTTATGCTATTATTTTCAAGTATATAAACATATTATTGTAGTATTATTTAATAGAAAAATTGTAAACTAATAAATGTATATTTTTTTCTAATTACAGTTGTATTATTCGTTGACCTTTTTATTTGAAAATTAAGAAGACAGAAAAATAAATAACAATGTAAATTAATTATTGAATTTTTGAAAAAGCATTTTCAGAAAATAAAGTTTTTAGGCGTTATTTGTAATGTTGTATTGTTTTAACTGTTTTTCAGAAATTATTAAACCGTATGTTTTCATCTTGTATTGATCAACAGATAAGTAAATAATAGTTTTTTTTCTCTGAGAACTCTAAAATAAAATAATGAAATATAATTAAACATATGAGTAGATAGGTAAACATGTATTAAAAATTTTAGTGAAATTTGGTGCGCCATCTAGCCGTCAAATAGCTAAACATACCATTACCGACTACAGAATTCTGTATTAACGGCATTATATTAATGTAAATAAATATGTTTAATTATGTCCGCGCCCCCACCATTGGTGGAGGTGCATTAAAAAAATTAATACAATTAAATGTACAGTTGGTTTTCTTCAGTTACACATACACTACTGTCTAAATATCGATACGATTGTTTTAATTTGGTAAGTAAACTACTGAGCTGATTTGGGTGTGAAAGTCTAAAAAAAATTCGTTTAGGTTATAATGTATGTGACAGGTATGTATTAAATAAAATTAATAATTGATTATTAAATTGTACAAAACATCTATGTAGATAAGTAGATGTTATAATTGTATAATATTCTTAAGATAACATCTGTGTAGATAAACAGGTGACAGGTAAATTAATTAAGTGTCCTCTGTGCGAGCGAGAAGATAATATATTAAAGTAGTGCAAAAGATATTCATATGACAGTTGTATATTTACGATAGTACAAGTCGCGCCATCTAGCAGTCAAACGGTGAAACATTACATTACCGACTACAGATATCTGTATTAACGGCATACTGTTAATGTTTTAAAATTTGAATTATTTCGAACGCGCCTCCACCATTGGTGGGGGTGTATAAGAAATGTACGGAATTTTATATTTAATTTGTTTTGTATATTTAGGTATTATATCGTATGAATAAAGACTCATTGGTTCCAAATATGCTAGTAAACAGTTATAGTACAGATTTTATCAAATTTTGTCGAACATTTTAACTGTACATATTGAACGAGTTGATAAATTTAAAAACTGGTGTTATTTATGAAATCAGTGTGTCCTCCCACATATTATAGCGTGTATAATACTTTCAAATTAATAAAGGGTGTATCGAATATTGTACTGAAAAATACACCCTTTTCAAATTCGAATGTATTGACATGCCATCGTATGTAATAAGACACCCTGATATCATAAATGATAATAGATTTTAAATTAATTCACTGGTTCAAATTTTCATGAAATTTTTTAAAACAAAAGTAGATAAAAAACCATGTTATCGATCCGAGTGCAACTTTTGATGGGCATATTGGGTATCAGGGTGCTCTAATACATACGATAGCGCCTCTAACTCGACAAAAAAAATTTCTCAAAAAAAAAAACAAGGTAATAGCCTAGCTTCTTTTTTGACCGAAAAAAACTTTTTTCGATTTTCGAATAATTAGATACGTTATCATATGTAAAAGGGTACGCTGATTCAACTTTTCGTATCAGTTGCTAAATTCTTTGAAGGGTTCAAAAGTTATAGCGATTTTACGACTAAAAATTGATAAAAAACTATCATAGCGGTCCGAGCGTAATTTTTTATCAACATTTTTGGAATCAGCATGCTGTTATACATACGATAGCGCCCCTAACTCGACAAAAAAAAATTGATCTGATGACGTCAGATTACATATTTTAAAGTGTATTTAATGAAATATTTTTTGTAATCCTAAGTCGAAAATATAAAATATTATATATCTGTGTATATTTTAATCTATTGTGAAGCCCCCCTGCCCCCAATTTCTTAACATAATTATTTTTAATTTAAATTGCATGTTATAAACAATGCGTGGGTGGTATTAGTTCACATATTTGCCACACTATTTTCGATGGCGTAAATGTCACATCACTGTGCCAAGAACGTCAAAAATATTTAATTTGGTTTTTGAATGTACATAAACTAATAAGCAATGAAAAACAAAGTGTATTGTTATTATTTGTGTAAAATTTTCTCATTTTAGTGAATAGTAATTACTTTGCTGTAGAATTAGTGACATGTCATTATAACCTATATGTTACGAATGTTTATGACTTATTGAGAGTATAAATTGCGTCGATTAGACGAAATATTAGCCTATATGGAGTATATCAAGAGCTATTTTATTAATAACTTGTGCAAAACACGGTGGTAAAGTTTTAGATGCAGCTAGTTCTTGTGATAGTTGACAGTTAGTATAGTGTTCACTAATATATATTGTGGAATGTTACTTGCTACAGGTCTATCTTTACGAAGGTATAGAAGTCATCATACAGCTCCAGTTGTCTGTGTACATGTGAATAAGTGAATTTAATAACATCTTAGTTCAATCAAGTATCAACTTTAGCTATTTCGGGCAGTCAGTATAATACGGTACATATTAGGGATGTACGCTCTCAAAATACAGAAGCTATATTTAATTTAAACTAAGCAAAAGAAAGATTGTATCACAAGTTTAAGAGATCATTAAATTTTCTTATCGTCTGTCAAATGTTAAGTGTGCGCTGGTGTTACGATTTACGTATTGAATTAAATTGACTAGTTGTGTCGTTGATAGTTAACGTTTAATGGATACAGGAGAACTTGTAGAAAAGTATGTATTTATTAGTTTAATTATGTTTAACATTTATCTTTAACTAGATCTAATTAGGATATAGGTTATGTGTTTTTTGATTTTCTTTTCATGTTAGTTTAGTTTTATTTTATTTTTTTGTATCGTGTATATTTATTTTGTATTGGTAAAAATAAATAAAATGTATTTATCAAAGTATGATCTTTATTTTAAATATTTACTGTGAATAACAATAGGTAAGTGTCCAACGCTTCAAGCGTAGGTAAGCGTTGGCGCAAGGCCTACGACAGGGAGCCAAAATGGAGATAACGAGCAGTATATGAAGATTAATACAAAATATCTATGTAGATAATTGTATAATTATGTTTCGATTACATCTGTGTAGATAAACAGGTGATAGAGAAAAATTAATTTAGTGTCCTCTGTGCGAGCGAGAAGATACTATATTAAAGTAGTGCAAAACATATTCACGTGACAGTTGTATATTTACGATAATACAAGTGGCGCCAGCTAGCAGCCAAACGGTGAAACATTACATTACCGACTACAGATATCTGTATTAACGGCATACTGGTAATGATTTAAAATTTGAATTATTTCGAACGCGCCTCCACCATTGGTGGGGGTGTATAAGAAATGTACGGAATTTTATATTTAATTTGTTTTGTATATTTAGGTATTATATCGTATGAATAAAGACTCATTGGTTCCAAATATGCTTGTAAACAGTTATAGTACAGATTTTATCAAATTTTGTCGAACATTTTAACTGTACAAGTTGAACGAGTTGATAAATTTAAAAGCTGGTGTTATTTATGAAATCAGTGTGTCCTCCCACATATTATAGCGTGTATAATACTTTCAAATTAATAAAGGGTGTATGGAATATTGTACTGAAAAACACACCCTTTTCAAATTCGAATGTATTGACATGCCATCGTATGTAATAAGACACCCTGATATCATAAAATATATTAGATTTTAAATTAATTCACTGGTTAAAATTTTCATGAAATTTTTTAATACAAAAGTTGATAAAAAACCATTTTATCGATCCAAGCACAACTTTTGATGGGCATATTGGGTATCAGGGTGCCCTAATACATACGATAGCGCCTCTAACTCGACAAAAAAAAATTTCTCAAAAAAAAAAACAAGGTAAGTAATAGCCTTGCTTCTTTTTTGACCGAAAAAAACTTTTTTCGATTTTCGAATAATTAGATACGTTATCATATGTAAAAGGGTACGCTGATTCAACTTTTCGTATCAGTTGCTAAATTCTTCGAAGGGTTCAAAAGTTATAGCGATTTTACGACTAAAAATTGATAAAAAAACGGTCATAGCGGTCCGAGTGTAATTTTTTATCAACATTTTTGGAATCAGCATGCTGTTATACATACGATAGAGTGTCTAACTCGACAAAAAAAAATTTAGTGCGATGACGTCAGATGACAGCGCCTCCACCATATATTAAAATGTCAAAACTATAGAATATGTATTATTTGTGTACATTTTAATATATTATAAAGGCCTCCCAGTGACCTGTTTAATCACAAAACAAATAAAAAAATGGAGTTAATCTGATTAGCTCTAAACACTGTTTCATGTGTTGTTTTTTCATATACAGGCAACCATCACAACACTTGTGTAAGTCTGGTGGCCGGCTATCTTCGTTCATGCTGCAATCGATTTATTACATTTTAATTTGATATATTTATATAGAAAATGTTAATATACATGTTCCCAAAAATAAGTTAAAGCATTGTGATGATGGTAAGTGATTTTTTTAGTAGTATATCATGTACAACATCTCAAATTAATTATTTTAATTTTAAATTGCCCGTTGTGTACATTGCGTGGGTGGATATTAGTTTACATTTTTGTCACAGTAGCTGTGATGGCGTAAATGTCGCTCACATTTGATTGGCCGTGGAAGCCATGGATTTTTATCTGTCAAAAACGTCAAATTAAATTTTAGATTTTGAAAATACATAAGGAATGAATAAATACTACTAAAGTAATATAAAAACACAATATATTGTTATTATTTGTATATAAAATGTCATCTTATCAATGAATAGTGAGTACTTTGCCATAGAATTAGTGACATGTCATTATAACCTATAAGTTACGAATGTTTAGAATCTTTTTCATAAAGAATATCGCAAGGTTAATAACTTGCAAGCCAGCAAACTTGTGCAGTTTTATTTTTAAAACCGGACATACTATAAACAAATCTCTTTGATCTAGGTACGTGACAAATCGTGTACACAGAAATACGACCTGACCGTTCACACAAGAATTGTTACAGAATACTGTCCGTACGTGTGTAAGATATGCAACAGAGACTTCAGCATGAGGACTCTGCTGTCTAAACACATGTGCAGCCATAGCAGTGGAAAGACGTTCTCGCAGAACATATATCTGGTGAAACATCTGCGGGTGTGAAGTGTGTGATAAACATTATACGTAGCAGTGAAATCTGATTAGTTTTTTAAAAAGTAGGTACACCGGTAAAAAAGGATTCAATCAGACTTTTATTTTGAGTCGTTAGAACGGGTTTCAACTGTACCTATTTTTTTTATAATAAAAAGTGTTTTAGTTGTTTTTATAAAAAGACTGCAAACACGTCAGCTCTTTAGATAGAAATATAAATAATGGTGAAGTGTTTTAACTTAAGTTAGTTCAGTGGCGTAGATAGCTTTTTGCAATGGGAGGGGATATGACAGTATTAAATCTCATAAAGTTATATTTTTCATTATGAAAATCATTTTTACCTGGTGCTAAGTACAAAAATTGAACTCAAGGGGGGGGGGATTGATCTCCTTACCCCCCCCCCCCCCTATCTATGTCACTGAGTTAGTTTAATAATGTTATGTATATGTGATTATTTCAGTTAAAAGTGTATTGATATTGTAGTTAATGTATTATATATAAAATATAAAGACCATTTATTCATATTTTTTATTAAGTTATTGTCTTTATTGATTAACGATAACGTAGAAATTAATTTTTAATGCACCAGTGAAATGTTTTGTACAGTATTACAGTAGCGGTGCACGAGCTGTATTTATAGCAAATTGTTATAATACGTTATATACGGCTAATATCGAATGTGTCTGATCTTAACTTAAACTGTGAGTAGACTCACATAAATACAGCTTACGAACGGCCGCTACAATATTATTTATAAGTACCTATATGTTATAAAAATTGTTTTAATTTTGTTTGTTTAATAAAAAACCATTGAATATATTAAAGTGTTTCTTTTATCATTCAATAATTTCTTCAATCTGAAAACAGTGATATCTTACATTTTGTAAATAAATAAAAAATTGATAATCTTGGCTAAATACATTGTCTACTAGACTTAGCCGAGATAAGCTCCGTTTTCGTTACATAACACACAAAATTTGTGATTTCGGAGCTTATCTCGGCTAATGACGTCACGATTTTCAGTAGGTCTTGGTTAGGCCGTTAGATGGCGCTACTATTTCCAAGACAAATAAACTTAGCCGAGATAAGCTCCGTTTTCGTTATGTAACACCAAATTTTTGTGATTTCGGAGCTTATCTCGGCTAATGACGTCACGATTTTCGGTAGTTCACCGTTTGGCCGATAGATGGCGCCACTATCTCCAAGACATTTAAACTTAGCCGAGATAAGCTCCGTTTTCGTTATATAACGCTCAATTTTTAAGATTTCGGAGCTTATCTCGGCTAATGACGTCACGATTTTCGGTAGTTCACCGTTTGGCCGTTAGATGGTGCCACATATCTCCAAGACAATTAAACTTAGCCGAGATAAGCTCCGTTTTCGTTATGTAACACCAAATTTTTGTGATTTCGGAGCTTATCTCGGCTAATGACGTCACGATTTTCGGTAGTTCACCGTTTGGTCGATAGATGGCGCAACTATCTCTACGTTTTATTTGTTATCTTTCTTGTATATTTTGTATAATTTTATGTACCTATTTATCTACATAGGCTTATATAGTTTTTTCTGTATTATATTATAATAATATCTATCATTACTTACCATATTTATACCTACTTTGTTCTACAATCATAGGCGTAGGTGGAGGTAACTGCGCTCCCTGTGATAATATAAAATACATGCACTGATCGCTTGTTGTCTGTTTTGTTTATTTCACCAGCACCGTTCAGATTAAATCTCTCCCTGTACTTGTTTCAATAGCAATGTTATGATCGTCATCAGAATCTTAAAGAAACTCAGGTAAGTCTAAACTTATACTATTTATATATTGAGTCATAACTACGTCCGTCCGTAGTGGCGTGCCCTTTTTAAAAAACAGATAACTACTTAAATTAACAAATAAAAAAGAAATAAATCCACTGATATCAATATATTGTATTTATTTTGAGTAACTAATAATAATTATACAAACTGTACCAAACAATAATATTTATGACTAGTAATTATACATATTATCAACAATAGCTTATTTGACTAAATTTTAAAATATAATTGTGTGTTATGTATATAATAGATACTTCCTTAGTATCGTTTTCCAAAATAATGCTGAAAAAACGCTCAAAATAATATTTTCCTATTTAAATGAAAAAATTCCTGCAAAAACGCATATTCAAAGTCACGTGATATACCCTGTGACGTAACTGTTTACTAAACAAACTGAAATCAACCAATAGGGATCCAGTATTCTGACGTTTTTACATAGTAAATAACTACGTCATACCAGTGGCAATTCATTCAAACATGTTTGCAATCACATAACAAATATGTTAAATATTACATTTTAAAATTATTATGTTTATTATTAAAATACTGACTTATTTCACGTAAAAAAAGCACTTGATTGTTAATTATAGTAATATATACTACACTATTTATAACATTTTATTATTAATAATGTCAAATACTCTATTATACGTAATTTGGTGTAAGATAAATAGATTTTAATATAGGTGAAATTCTTCTATAACTATCTATAGATATAAAATATGAAAAGAACTGTTTGATATTTAAAAATGTATAAATGGTACAAATGAAGACAAACTGTATTTAATAAATGTATATAACGCCAGGCCCGGTAGAACAGATAAGTTTCTAGTATCTAGTAAAAAAGTGGGGGTAAGTTGGAGAATTTTTTTTTAATTATGGTTTTTGAAACATTAAAAATTATCAATAGTTTTACAAATTATAATTCAAATTAGCTTTTTATTCATAATATCTGACTCAATTATTTAAGACCAAATTTGGATGCTGTAAAGGTTTTTTATCTAAGTACATATGACGACGAAATCATTTATTTCAATAAGGATTAATGTTTTGCAGGTCATAAATAAGTCCACGTAAACAGAACCTAAAAAAATTTAAATTCTTTTCCAATCTCTGGTGGGTAATTCGACACACGAGTGTCTAGTACGACATACCTAAACCTAGACTGATGACGGCCCTGTATAACGCACAAATAATAATATAATATGTGGGTCAGTCCGCGGTGACGGGTGTGACATTTCAACTCGGATTTGAGTTCATAATTTCTAAATAATACTAGTTAATAACATGGTTTTACCATTTTTCTGTAGATCTTAATGTAATACATGTATATTCAAAGAATAAAAGGTCTACGGTTATTTTACAAAAAAATGCCAGCGTTCAAAGCTCTGTGATTCAACCTCTATTCAAAATCTCAAAATATTAGCGAAAATATTGAAGTTACTTTATAATAATCATACTTTAATATGTTACGAATAAATTATTTTTTAGTAACACAAGAGCATCAGGTAAATACGTAATGTATTTAACTGGTTATTACTCAAAGGGTGTGACACGTTGAATAAAAGTACTATTTGTGTGTTTAATTACTTATTGATATTATTAACTAATACTTATAACAATTATTTATCAAATACATCAATAGACTCATTAAATTTATAATAAATGCGGTCACCCTTAGTCTTTATTGTTAGTGAGGGTATTTTTTGTTAATTTGGTCAAACGTCACGTTTGATATGTAATTGTTAAAGACTTTTAATAGTTTACCACGATCGTCACTTATTCTTAAGTAAGTTATTATGATTTCACCTTATTTGTTGTTTTTACTTTTTTTTTACATACATGAAATGTAATGTATAAATAAAGTATAGTGATCACGAAAAAAATCAAACTCGATATTTTAACGGGATTACACGTTTTGAGGGTCCCTGAATCATATACCACCATTAACTCAATGACATCTGTGTGTCTGTGAACGCTCTATAGCCAAAACCGTGACTTACGAACGTGGAATTTTGAAAACCATCACTAAACCGGAAACAGATGTTTACTAGAGAAATTTTGGAATTTTTCCAATTATTTTTGAAACGGTGCACAGTAGAAAAAAATGTTTTAGATCAAAGTTGTAGAAGGTACTTTTATCTATAATTTATGTTCTATCCATTTTCACCCACAAAATTTGTTTTAGGAAATAATCGATTTTCTAAAAAAAAATATTTTTCGATTTATTTTTTAAACGATAGGTATTAGAAAAAAATGTTTGAGATTTAAGTTGTACAGAATATTATTTTCTATAATTTATGTTCTATTCTTTTTTTTGTATCTTATGAATTAACCAAAAAAAGAATAATTTTCGTTTTAAGTTAAAAATGATTTGAATAATACAAAAAATCTAGTTTTTTGAAATTTTTTGGAAATATTTTGAAAATTAACTAACATTTTTCTAATTTTCTTTTGGTTTATGAACATTGATGTTAAATAGCCTGTTAATTTTATATTTTAGTATTCATTTTCGTGAAATGTTTTTTTAACTATCTGGTATCGATTACCGCGGACTGACTCATATACAACAAACCATCTTTAAATTGTACTTGTATTTTTCTTCAAACGCTGCATGAAATGCTTGTCACAAACTCCAAATACACCCGCAGATGTTTCACCAGAAATACATTCTACGAGAACGTCTTTCCACTGCTATGGCTGCGCTAATGTTTTCAGAGTCTTTACGGTGAAGTTTCTACTGGATATCATGCACATCTACGATATCCTGTATCAATTATTGTGTGAATAGTCAGGCCGTATTTCTGTGTAAACGATTTGTCACATATCTGGAATCAAATAGATTTGTTTAAAGCAATTCTTCGTACAATTTGACAAGTAAATATTAGTTCAAATATAATATAGAAACTGTTAAAGATAATTAGCTTGATCTCTTCAATAGAGTCCTGAAAAATGTGCACTGCAATGTACGACGAAACGATGGCCTATCTGCCAACGTTTCGTTAAATCGTTGCGGTTTAATATGCAGAATAAGTTCTAAACATTCGTAACATATAGGTTATAATATGACAGGTCAATAATTTTACTGCAAAGTACTTACTCTTTACTGAGATGAGAATATTTTACACAAAATATACATTATTGCTTCAGTTGTAGGTATTACTTATTACTTTTTTAATACTTTTGTACATTAAAAAACTAAAATTAATATTTTTGAATTCACAGCCAATCAAATGTGACTGATATTTACGCCATCGTTTTTAATGTAGCAAAAATGCAAACTAATTATATCCACCCACGCCTCACGCTTCGTTCACAACGGACAATTTAAATTAAAAATAATTCGTGATATTGTACACGATTTACTACTAAAAAACACTTAAAACCATCACAATGCTTTAATTTATTTATCGAATTAATTACATGAACATTATCTGCATAAATATCACATAAATATGTCAAATTAAAATGTCATAAATACGAATGTCATGTGAACGATGCTTAACTACAAAATGTCACTTTCCCATAGAGATAATATATTATCTATTGAAATTTTGACGGTAATAATTAAAAAAATATATTTATGCTCTATTTAAAAATAAATTATTATTATTTTGCAATTCTATCCTCCTCCTTGCCCCCCAACCTGTATAGAAGATACTAATTAAATAAATTATATATTCGTGTAATCTTTATATAAATGTTCACATCATAATGTACATGAACGAAGATGAAAAAATAAACCATAGCGGCGTTTTTAAAACTGTAAACCGCAAACAATATTATTCTAAAGAGTGAAGGAACTTGAAGAGATTAACAAAATAAGCAACATGTATAATTTCACAAACGATTTATGTATGACAATAAAAATTTAAACCACGCGCTTCGATTACAGCGCCACCGCCAACTACTGAACTACGAATCCAATGTGGCTTCTTTCTGTTTCCGCATTTAAGTAGAAAATTAACCAAAATGAAAGCTAAAGGCGAGGTAATATTAATATTTTTATAAAACACACGTTTATATTACGCACTTTATACGAATCAATCATAATTAAAGATGTTCAATTTCATTAAACCGTAAAAACTCGAATACATTCTATTATATTAACCGCAAAAGAACAACACACGTGCTACGTCAAATAGCCATTATTAATTTAATACTCTAATAATTTTGATACTTTCAGCTTCAAGAATATGAAGTTATCGGGCGTAAATTACCCACAGAAAAGGAGAAAACAACCCCTCTTTATAAAATGAGGATATTTGCTCCAGACGCTATCGTTGCAAAGTCAAGATTTTGGTATTTCTTACGTCAACTAAAGAAATTCAAGAAATCAACCGGTGAAATTGTATCATTGAGACAAATTCCCGAGAAGACTCCAATCAAAATTAAGAATTTTGGAATTTGGTTGCGATATGATTCACGATCGGGAACACACAACATGTACAGAGAATATCGTGACTTGAGCGTCTCCGGAGCAGTGACACAATGTTATCGTGATATGGGGGCACGTCACCGAGCCAGGGCGCACTCTATCCAGGTACTGTAATTTTTGTATTTTTTAAAAATGTTTTAAACTTAACGTTATCGTTTTTTCTTTGTAGATTATTAAAGTGGAGGTAGTTAAAGCCGGTAGCTGCAGAAGACCTCACGTTAAGCAGTTCCACGATTCCAAGATACGTTTCCCGTTACCTAAACGTATCACACAACGTAATAAAATGCCAAGGTTCTCCGTTCGTAAACCGAAAACTTATTTCCTTTAAGTTGTATCTATTTTGAGGTTAAATAAACGACTTTAATTAAATTTGTTTTATTTGTACTAGCTTTTTTTTTACAGGTTGTAGTTTAGGTAGTTTTAAATCATTGAAATATTTGCGTAAGGTGTTTTTTATTCTAAAATATAAACTTTGGAAAATATTATAATTACTTGTATCCGAAGTAAGTGAAATATGATCGTTTTAAGCATGAAATTACATTAAGGTTATTCTATGTAGAGATACTTTAATAAGGGATGCACTAACGACTTGTCAAGATGAAGATTCTTGATTTTGAACTGTATTTAAAATATAATAATAAATTAAACATTTTATCTTATTGTAATGGGCGTGTGGATGATATTTTGGATTATAGTAGATCAGGTCTGACACCAGCTCGATGAGAGCGAATTAAGAACACGAATAACTTAATTTAATATTTATTTAAATGAAATAAATCTAAGTACACCTTTACTATTATTTAACTAACTTTCCAGAGGTATACTGGCAGAGTTTCATCTTAACAATGAATAATCTGTATCTGAGAGTGCTGTTTAATATCTTTGAAGGTAGTTTTGTGATAAGGCGCCTGGTCACAGGCCAGCGTGACTTGTTGATGGTTGTTAGCAAATATATCTCTGTACAGGGGTATACATTACATTGTATTCCAAACTAAATTAGAAGTCCGTTTTTATTTTAAAAAACATGGTAATTGTTCAGTTTAGCGACTTTACCTAAATCATTCGGGAAAACGGTAAATTGGTGAATCAATCCTGAGTCCAACAAAGTACATGAAGCCATATATGGGGGGGGGGAGGGTCATGACCGGAAAAATTCCTAAAATGGGCTAAACTAGAACTACAGACCTACCATTTAGCGAAAACTTGACGTCTCTAAGTGCATGGTCAGGGGGCCGAGATCTTGCAGTGGAAAACAGACAGACGGATTGTGGGAATTGTGTTAATAACTATTTGCAGTCCCTGAGGTGGTTAAGGATTAAAACCATATTAAAACAATTCGATATTATATTATATATTCGATAAACAACGTAGACTTCATTTTAACATTTTTTATTAATAACAAGAGTATAAAATTCAATAAATAACGTAGATTTCATTTTAACATTTTATATTAATAACAAGAGTATAAAATTCTATAAATAACGTAGATTTCATTTTAACATTTTATATTAATAACAAGAGTACAAAATTCAATAAATAACGTAGATTTCATTTTAACATTTTATCAGTAGCGGTGCGCGAGCTGTATTCACGTGAGGCCATGCGAATTGCTATAATAGATTGGACATGTTCGGATTTTGTCGTTTTCCGAGACAGCAATTCTCTGCTATACCAACTATGTCGAATGTGTCTGATCTTAACTTGAACTGTCAGTGGACTCACATGAATACAGCTCGCGCACCGCCGCTGCATTTTATAATAATAACAAGAGTACAAAGGTTCTAAAACATTTTCACTAAAGCATTTTATTAACAGTTTTTATCACAGCACTAGCATTATAATTAAAAACATCTATGTTATCTAAAATAGCTGTCATTGCTTTTTGTATTTTATCATACAATGCCCAGTTTGGACTATACGGATAAGACATCATTAGTTGAAGTGGAGAACCGCAAAGCAAATACTGTTCAGATTGGCAAAAGACTTTTGGTTTAACTTGTGGGAAATTTTCATCTAAAATAGAAATATTAAGTATATTAATTTCAATGTTTATATAATTTATATATTTTTAACATATTTACACTTACCAAGAACTACAGAAAAAAGATAGCTATTGTTGTTTTTCTCCAATAATAAAACAGCTTTTGTGAAATTAACATCATCGTATTCAATTATATTTGATTTAAACCGAGCAATTAATTCTGTTATGAATTCTTTCTTATAATTCATAACAGATTCAACATATTTAATTTCTTCTTTAATACATCTGATAATTCTTGAAACGTAGCCCTCTAAACAGGTATCTTCAGTTTCAGACCATCTCAGTTCATCATCGTAATCCCTAACGAACAACGCCATAATGTTCGGGTCTATTGTTAAACCAAAGTTTTTAAATTCTGAGTCAGTAACAGTTACGCGT
The DNA here is from genome assembly GCA_949319165.1 of Sialis lutaria. Lineage (NCBI taxonomy): Eukaryota > Metazoa > Arthropoda > Insecta > Megaloptera > Sialidae > Sialis > Sialis lutaria. The sequence goes on along the minus strand of OX439240.1, from coordinate 26,456,197 downwards.
AAACAAGAATATAAATCATCTTTGTTAATGTGTTTTAATTTGGTGATTGTAGAAACATCGATATTTAATTTAATCATAAAATTAACATCATTTTTATCACCATCAGTATGTTTAACTTGGACATCTATATCTTCTTCTATTACACCAGGTAGGGATCTTAATTTTAAGTATTCATTGTACGGTCGCAAACAAGACATTTTTTTAATAATGTCTACCTGAAATATTAAATTGATAAGTTCTCGATTATGAAATAAAATTTCAACTGATTACCTGATTCTCTCTGTAGAGCTCTATTAATTCTCTAAACACTTCAACTAAAGCGTTTTCATTTTCTATGTTAAAACTCCTCCAGCTTGGAACAGTTTCTTCGATAGTATTTGCGTCAAAATCATATTTACCATCGGAAAATTCAAAATCAGGTGCTAGACAAATATTTCTTTTGTAAAATAATATTGTCCATTGTAAATGTTGGCCTGCGTATGGAATTTTTAAAACAATTCTATCAAAACTGGGTTTATCAAAATCAATTAAATTTAGACCGCTTCTTAAGTTCTTGAAACTAATTTTACTTCTATGACAATAACTATGTCCGGTAATATATTTCTGTTGTAAAAGTACTTGAGTTATACACGGTCGTAGAATTTCAGGAAAAAACTCAATATCCTTCGGTGACATTTTTTTAATTCCACTTTGCCGAATTTACCGCGAAATGAAATTATTTTAACCACGTTTTGAGATTTAAGTTGTTATTTAATGTTGGCAACATTGATTTGCATTCTATGAGTGCGTTCCTTTTTGGCAATCGTAACGTTACGATCGTTCATTACACTATGATTACACCGATTACACCGTTCCGTTCGGCGATTGCAACGATCACGATGTCTCATAATTTAAAATTAAATAACCACAGAATAATAAATTGAAATATTTGCGTAAGGTGTGTTTTATTCTAAAATATAAACTTTGGAAAAATTACTTGTACCCGAAGTAAGTCAAATTTGATCGTTTTAGGATTTGTAGGGGGTGGAAAATTGAAATTATTATTATTGGGGGAAGTTTAACCCTGGAATGCCTGAATTTATTTATATATTCAGTACTAGATACGTGTTAAAAGTTAGGAAAACGCCACGCTCGACGTTATAGGGTTATTAAATTTGTATTATTTCCATAGTTATATTACAATTTCCAGAATATTGTCTTATCCCTTATTCTATGTACATACAGGCCCCTCTTTCCCACTGCGGGCCCCGCGATTGATATTTATTACCGAAAAACATATTTATTTCAAAAAAATCAAACGGTAAAGACATTAATCACTGACTACAATACCTATTTGCTTATTATTATTTTGGCCATCCATCTCAAAGCCAGAATTAACTTGTGAATTATAGAAGAGTTACTTCATTCATTTAATGTTTTTGTACAGAAGTAAAAATAAATCTAGAACCTTGCTTATCTAATTTCTTTGTCTATCCTAACAAAATAGTGCTCTAGGGCCCCCATTATCCTAATGAGCCCAAGGCCTCCAATAGATTAAAGACGGCCCTGTGTACGTACCATTAGAATCAGTGGTCCCTAACCTTTTTGTACCTAAGAGCTCATTCTAGAATACCAGTTGGGTGGCGCGATTTTGATTCAGGCCAGGCGTTTCTTCAAAATATTTTTAATTTATCTTTAGAATTAATGTAAGTGATTTTTGTAATTGCGTACAACATGCGTACAACCAGAAAATGGTTACATATTTTTCTGGCTGTACTTTACAGTACACGTTAAATTTGAGAGAATAAATATAAAATATTTATAAACAAATATTTTTTTCAAATAAACACGCTTATATTTCTCCAACTAGTTATTAAAAAAAAAAAACAAAATAAATTATACATGTAATTGAAAACTTATTTTTTTTTATCGTTCACAGTCAGCGGGCATAGGGTTGGGAACCACTGCTTTAGAATATTGAACATTTCAACATTCTGCTATACGACGGCATCGGTAATTCAAAAATTCCACTATACGACGATTAGAGGGGCACCCACCACTGCGCCGATTTTAACGTTGATTGGAAAATCTAAACGCGCAGAAATATAGCAGTCACGATGGTATTATGGGGGGGATGGGGGGAAGGACGTTGGTTAGAACTGTCAGTCCATTGTATAACGGAGCGGTCGTGTAGTGGATGGTCGTATAGTAGAGTGCTGAGTGTAATTGGCAGAATTAAAATTACAAATAAGTGAGACAGACATAACGCATATTATGAAGAAAAATAAAGATGCTGATAGAAATAAAACCCGCGGTGCACGAAGGCTGTGTTATGAAATAAATTCAAATCTTGTATGTACATAACATGAAGCATACAAGTATAATATTGTAACTTACTACATGGTACATACTAGATTTTGTTCAGTATTAAAAGTCGCAAGTTGCACAACTGTGTCAAGAAAAATTGAAACAATGGATGAAAAATTATCACAGTCTGATGACAAATACAATGAAGCACAGGAAAAACTGAACTTAAAATATGAAAAATTTCAAAAAGAAATTGAAGAAAAATTAAAAGAGAGGTTGGAAAATATAGAGAAAAAAGTAGAAGAAAAAGTGAATGAGATTTTGGAAGATTTAAAAAAAAAAAATCGAGAAAAAACTGCAGCAAAAATAAAAAAATTCGAGAAAAAACTGCAGCAAAAATAAAAAACTTGGTAGAAGAAATTTAATATTACACGCACAACATATAATAAAATGCTATAAGGTTTAAATAAACGACTTTAATTAAAAATTGTTTTTATTTGTACTTGAAGCTTTTTTACAGGTTTAGGTAGTTTTAAATCATTGAAATATTTGCGTAAGGTGTTTTTTATTCTAAAATATAAACTTTGGAAAAATTACTTGTATCTGATGTAAGTCAAATTTGATCGTTTTAGGATTTGTGGGGGGTGGGAAATTGAATCTACTTTTCAAATTATTTGTCGTATTTATGACAAACCCGCAAATTACGGTGAAATTGACTTTGTAAATTGAAAAAGTTTTTTTTTTTTTTTTAATTTTAAAATAGCCATTTTTTAGGTAATTTTTTTATTCTTAAAACGCTTTTTATAAAACGTTTATAGCAATTTTTTGAATGAACAAAATATAAACGAGATCTCAAAATGTTTATATTAGGGCACATAGGGTTAAAGAAGTACAATGGTACCACAACAATATTGTTATACCAACAAAGCATTTAAAATTTTAATTGTTGGTATAACACTATCTGTCAAATTAGTAATCGGCGTTTTCGCGGTAAAACCGGTTGTGTTTCTGTGGTGTTTGTAAAAACATTGTTGTACATAATAATGTAATAATATTATAAGTACAATAATATACTAAACTTCTATTTCAATAATAATTATAATTTCTCAACTAAAAAGATTTTTGCTCGTAAATTAATACGTAGTGTTTTTGTGATCTGTTGTAAAGACATTGTTGTACATAATAATGTAAGTACCTTTATATATACTAAGCTTCTATTTCAATAATGTCTTTAAGTATAATTTCTTAACTAAAAAGACTTTTGCTCGAAAATTAGTACATAAAAAACTTTATATTCTTAATTAAATTTCATGTACTTTGATATAATTATTTCTAGATGTTTATTTTAATTTAACATTAAATAAAACTATTTACATTAGAATAGAGTTATTTACATAGGTGGGCATTAACTCGTTAATCCGTTAATTAACGAAGTTAACAAAATGGTTAACGGATTAACTTTTAAGTTAACTCAAAAAAATGTTAACGCTTTTGTTAACTTCCGTTAAATTCAACTTCTGTTAACTTTAGTCCGTTACATTGGTTGTTTGATGAAAAGTACATAACTAAGTTGTCGAAATAGCTAAAAAAAAGGTCTACAAAAATTTTGGATGGTTAACTTTAAAACGGATTAACTTTAACTTTCGTTAAATTTTCGGTTAACTTTAACTTCCGTTACATTTTCGGAATTTTAACGGTTAACGAAGTTAACTTTTTTATTAACGGATTAACGAAGTTAACTTTTCGATTAACTGTGCCCACCTATGTTTAACATTAAATAAAACTATTTACATTAGAATACAGTTATTTATCACCTTTCCAGCCTTACCATAACAGTGCTTTATACTTACTTTATCAATCCATACATTTGATCCGTGTTTTTGAAATATTATCTGATTAAACTCAATCGTTTTCGTATAAAACCAAAAAAAAAAAAAAAAACAAGTTGATTTTTTAACATATTTTATATTAACAATAAATATACGTAATATAAAAATATAACAATAAATATATTATTTTGTAAGTACAACAATCGATATAATAATAAATTTACAAAAATTAAACCAGTTCTTGTAGTATTTCCTGCATTACAATAAAAATAGTTAAATACAAAATTAATTCTCTACGGAAAAGGTTTCATCAGATTTATATTTCATCGAATAACAACGGTCATTATTCAACAAACTACATATCTGACAAAAATATATTTAGAACATATTCCGTAGAGAATTTAATTAGCTTTAATTTTGTTTATTACTATTTTTGCTATAAAGTTGACCAAAAGACGAGATTTAGAATTATCCAGACTCGACGTTAAGAATAAGCAATCATGTGCCTTATTGTCGTAAACAAAGCTAAATTCATCATTCCTTGATACGCGTAATACAATGTAAGTTTAAATATTGTCCACCGTTCTTTAAAACCGATTTTAAATCTGTTTAGTTTACCGTCTGCGTTTCTCTTACGTTCCTCAAACACAGACTTAATACAACACTTTGACATAACCATGAAACTAATCATCTGTTGTTGTGTTTTGAGCGTGTATTCAATACCTCGCATTAAGTCGTTGGTTTTAAGAATTAACAGCATTTGACGGTTTACTGTTTCTAGAATACCTGATATATCCGGTAGTAAATTAGGGAATTCTCGTTGTAGTAAGTCTCTCTGAAAGAAACGTTATCATGTTTAGATGTAGATCATTCCAATATATTTATAAAATAAATTATAAATAAGTTCCGTAGTCATTTTCACTACGATTTATTAAAAAAAGAGTAATTTCTAAATTTTCGTGACTGTAGGGTTAAAATAAAAAAAAGTCATTTGATTTTTTTTTATTGCATTTTAGGAGACCTATCAAATGACACCCCACTCAATGGGGTAAGTGGGAAAAAAAATGTGAGTTCACTTTTCAATCTATAGAAGAGGGGTCCAAAATATTTTTGACAATGTTTGTTATAATTTTTGATGAAAGTACTAATTAAAAGATACGTTCTGAATTTTTTTCAGATTTTTTGAATTGGTAGTTTAGAAAATAGAGGGGGGGAGACGCTTTTATAATGACTTTGGAGAGCAAATACATCGTAATTGAAGGGTTAAAATCAAAAAGTCCTTTGAGGTTACAAAAAAATATTAAAATTTTTACTCAAACAGGTTTAGTTAGAGAAAACCGTTTAAATGTATGAAATACCCCTGAAATTAAAAAGTGGATTAAATTTCCTTCCATTTCTCACCCCCTTTATAAACATTTTCTGTTTGTTTTAAAACTTATAACAATAAATATATTTATAAAAAATACGTTTTTTGAGGTTATAATTTTTTTTTTAATTTTTACTCAAACACGATTTACTTAGAGAAAAACGTTTAAATGAATGAAATACCCCTAGAATTGAAAAGTGTATCAAATTACGCCCTTGATAAACATTTTCTGTTTGTTTTTTAAAACTTACTTCTCCTGTAGACAGTTTAGTTTGTTGAATACCTCCCATAATTGTATCCCAGCTCCTTCCCGTTATCATGCACGTAAACAAGCCGTACATGTTCCCTTGTATCCCTAGTTTACCGCTGTGCAGCCTCATACCTTTTCTATCTTTATTTAAAATACTCAACCATAATCGGGAATAGTTGTATCTCAAATCATCGCTGATGTTCTACAAAATACAAACTTACATTATTTATCGCTTGAATTACCAGACAGACAGACAGACTTACAGCATAAAGTCCGTGGTCTAACAAAATAATATCAACACCTGTAGGACTTTTCTTGACCAGAATATTTCCCGGATGTGGGTCACTGTGAACAAACCCGTTGATAAAAATCATCTGTGAATAAAGCCGGCCTAATTTCCTTGATATCTCGTACGGGTCTATCTTATTCTCTTGTATGTACTTCAGATCGTTCACTTGCCCGCCTTCAACAAACTCCATTGTAAGAACACGGGGTGTCGACAGTTCCCAATACACTTTAGGTATCTTTAACCATTTGAAATCTTTCAACAGTTCAGCAACTTTCTCAGCGTTTCTTCCCTCTAATGCAAAATCCAGTTCTTGTGGAATGTTCTTCTTTGTTTCGTCGACTAGCCATTGAAACTTAAAGTCCGGGAATATGTAAGATACAATCTTTACAAGCACTTCCATTGTTTTCATGTCGACGGCTGCGTTTCCACGTACGTACGGGTGTTGTACTTTGACTGCGACTGTTCGCCCGTCTTTTAAGACCGCTCTGTGAACTTGTGCTAGAGATGCGGTTCCCAGAGGTTCGGGGTCGATTGATTCAAATATTTCATTTGGCTGTAAATAAAAAAATACTTGATTCTGTTTACGTTCCAGAAAGAAACGTGTAAAAAAATACATGAAAAGGGGGATTAGTTCAATACCTTTCAATCCTGTAAAAAAATAGGTAAAGTGAAATGATTTATGTGCATTCATGCATAGTTTATTTCATTAAAAATAAAAGGTAGTTTGATTCTTAAAGTAAAAGTAATGTAAATATGAAATTATCGCAAGTTTAGGTACAAGACTAAAATATATACTTAAGCTGCTATGAAAATAAATTAGAAAGGGGAATTCCCTAAATTTTATAAATAACAGATAGGTAAAAAGATTACGGTTGGTAAAAATATTTTTCTTTATAATTTAAAACCAAATAACTTTTTTAATCGAATGAAATTGTGTAAAAACGGAATCAATTTTTTTTTCTGGACCGTGTAAAAACAAAATTGGGTGTATTTGTTTTTACAGGATGGCTAGTATTTCTCTAGAACAAATTTCCCTGACTTTTCCTGGTTTTACAGGAGAATTTTTAACGTCTTTCCCTGTTTTTTATTTAAAATTTAATAATTAATTATTTAAAGATAAAAAACTTAAAAAAAAGGTCACGTTTTCTTTTTAATAGATAACTGCTTAAATATTTGTGTGGTTTTTGCATTTTTATAAAAAATTCCCTGACTTTTCCCTGAATTGTTTGATTATTTATATTGTAGAGTATGTTTGATAAGTTTCAATTAAATGCAAACAAAAAATATATTTTTATATAAACTTTGACACCCTGTTTTAACCCCGTAGGGGTTGAATTTCGAAAAATCCTTTCTTAGTGGGTGCTTACATCATAAAAGGAAGACACCTACGAAATTTCACGTTTCTAGATCCAGGGGTTTGGGCTGTACGTTGATATATGAGTGAGTGAGTGGTTAAGGACAAACTCTTTTATACAGGGTGGCCAGTATTTCTCTGGAACAAATTTCCCCGAGAATTTTTACGTTGTTCCCTGTTTTTTATTTAAAATTTAGAAAAAACCTATTTTTATAAAAAATTCCCTGACTTTTCCCCGTTTTAAATAAAAATGTATTGTTTACTTACGTGTTTTTTCAAGTCTTCTTTAATAACTCTATACACATCTTCTATACTGTTTGTTGGAGCCCTGCTGTGTAACACCCTCATAGTCTGTACGTATTCCTTTGGCATTAAGTAATCGAGCGCACCGACGTGCTGACCTACTTTAATATACACGCCTCTGTTTGTACAGCACAGTTCGAGAAGTTTCTTTGCCCCCAGTTCGTGGCATTCAGATTTCAGTTTCAGATATTCCGGTGAATATTTATCCAAGTTATGTTTGTATAGCTTTTCCTTGTACATACTCGCTATCTCGAATACGCTGATAGCGGCACGACTTAATCTCACAATGCCTATCGAATCGAACTGATATTGATTTGCACGTAGACTGATTAATGTGCCTACAGCTGTGCCACCGATCACAGAATATTTTAAAATTCTACGCATAGGCCACATTATGAAACAATTTGAATTTGTTGTATTTATGTAATTATAACCTAAAAAACAACTATTATATTATAAAAAAATATATATATTGAAATAATTAATTACCTAAATAGCGTCTTTGTTATAAGCAGTAATTATTAAAAAAGAAAACAATTATTATTGATGTCTTCATATTCAATCGCAATACATAAAATTGTCCAAATGACAGTACATAGGTTCGTATTGTTAGTTATTTAAAAAACAAAGACGCACATACGTAAATACTTATTGGTTAAACAAAGACAACGCTATGCAATTAAAAATCGTAAATAAAAAAAACTTTCTCCTAAAGAATTTTTGAGTGAAGATGAATCAAACTTTCTATATATTTAAACAAATACTTTCTATTAAATCTATCAAAATTTACATAAAATAACGTATTATTTTCCTTAAATTAAATAAAAATACAACATATATATATTTACATTATTTTTATTCACATTCTTTGATCGTTATGTTACAAAATGTCAGCATAGGTAAAATATAAATGCATATATAAAAACAAAAAAACACGATTATTGTTTTGTTTGACTGACACATTCTATGAATTCGATTAAAGTTCTAGTCGGGCGACCGGTCATTCCTTCTTTCAGATAAGATAAGTCATCTCCGGGTCCCATAACACCCGCAATATCCAGATGGAGCCAGTCGGTATTTTCAGGCACAAATTCCTTCAAGAACGCCGCAGCCACACACGAACCCCCTCCTTTTCCTTTCCCCATATTATTTACATCGTAAGAAGTATATTTGGTAACACGATCAGAATAGTGTTTAAACAACGGGAACCTCCAAACACGATCACCCGTTTCAACACTGGCCTCTTTCAACTTGTCCCACAGGGCGTTTGAATTTGTAAATACGCCAGTAGCACCTTTACCTAAAATAAACAATATATATATATAATTAACTAGCGGAATCCCACGGCTTCGGTTGCATAAACTTCAGAACTAATTACAACCCTCTATACTTGATATATATACTTGAGGGATGACATATTACATTTCTTTATATTGATTTTTATTTATTACCTATAAAAAAACCTAAATATCTCGGATCTCAGTTAAAAATTGTAAAAATTAACCCCCTCTGTCTACCCCCGCCATTAGGGGTTAAATGTCGAAATTTTGATTTTAATAGATGACTATTTTGCCCGAATTTACCTTTATAAGTAAAGCAGGTATGCAGATAAACATATCTCAATCCATTCTCGTCCCCGTCCCGTGCTATTAGGGCTTGAATATTGAACTTTCATTTTTAATTGAATATTAATTTGTCCGAATTATGAAGATAAATATATCAAAATTTTACCCCCCCCCTCCCATTTCCATAGGGGTTGAATTTTCGTAACTGATATTTGTCTTGTAGAGTACCTACTTGTGCCATGTTTCATTCAGTGAATACAAAAAAAAAAAAAATGTTACAAATTTTTCCACCCCCCCCTAACTCTCTAGGGGTTAACTTTTGAGAAATGTTGAAATAATTGTTTCATTATTAATATTGTAGAGTATGTTTGATAAGTTTCAATTAAATGCAAAAAAAAAAAAATATTAATTTATATAAACTTTAACACCCTGTTTTAACCCCGTAGGGGTTGAATTTTGAAAAATCCTTTCTTAGTGGGTACTTACATCATAAAAGGAAGGCACCTATGAAATTACACGTTTCTAGGTCCAGGGATTTGGACTGTACGTTGATATATGAGTGAGTGAGTGGTTAAGGACAAATTCTTTTATACAGAATGGTCAGTATTTCTCTGGAACAAATTTCCCTGACTTTTCCTGGAGAATTTTTACGTTTTTTTTTACGTAATAGCGAGAATTTATCTGGTTTTTGCATTTTTATAAAAAATTCCCTGACTTTCGACCAAATTCCCTGACATTATCCCTGTATAGCAAAATTCCCTGACCTTTCCCGGTTTTCCAGAAATTGTCCACCCTGTTATAGATAAGTGTGATTAGTTTTACATTTAATTATAATACATACTAACCTAAAGCAACTGACATGGCTCCAGTAAGAGTTGCAATGTCCAACACCCAAGCCGGATCAAAACACTTTGAATAACAAAGAGCATCAGCTAAGATCAACCTTCCTTCTGCATCTGTGTTATCAACACATATACTCTTACCGTTCATAGCATACACGACATCTCCAGGTTTAGTCGCGTGTCCCGACGGCATATTCTCGCACAGTGGAATCAAACCTCTGATATTAACAGCTAGCTTCAGTTCTGCAGCTGCTTTTATAGTAGCTACAACACAAGCTGCGCCTCCCATATCAGCACGCATGTGGTCCATATTAGCAGACGGTTTAATGCTGATACCACCGCTATCAAATGTAACTCCTTTTCCAACAAGTACAATAGGTTTCTTGTCTTCAGCGCCTGGCCCTTTGTATTCTAATTCGAGAAAGACTGGAGGTTCTATTGAGCCTCGAGTTACTGAAAGAAATGCTCCCATTTTTTGAGATTCTATCCACGCCTTGTCCCTTTTAGTGACTGTAACACCCAGTGAAAGCAGTTCTTCGGCGTTACAAGCGAATATTGTTGGTGTCATTAGATTTGCTGGAGTCTCCATGAGTCTTCTTGCAAAGTTCTGTGCGTTTGCTTTGATCAGGCCCTTCTCGAATGAATCAGGTTCCTGTATATTGTATGGTATTATTTTAGGTATGGGATCACATTTGTCTTTGGATTTGCAGCCGTGGTATGTCCATGTAGCAAGTGTTGCGCCCTCTGCAGCTGATTCAAAATCACCTAGATCTTCTATGCTTATGTCTTGTATTCCAACAGATGCCAAACTTTTACATCCCGCTGGAATTGAAATAGTTTTGTTAGTTTTTTATGTACACAAAATCAAAATACATACTTCCTGCAGCTATTCTTATGGATTCTTTGTCTTCGTTTAATTCTTCGAGTTGGTTGCAAGGGCTGTTTGGTTTTCGAATACCTACGACTGAAACTGATTGGTAAACATCGTCGAGGCCCCAAAACACACGGGCTTGGCCAACTTTCAATGGCTTTCCACTATAAAAATAAAATTAATTAAAATTAACTTTGCAAATTACTACTAAACTACTTTAATTAAAGTGCTATAACTAAAAAAAGGTTTATCGCAACGATTTGAAATTTTAATACTAGATACTTGTTTTTTTAACGAACGTTTTAAGACTAATTTGAATTTTGTGTGATCTATAATTTCACATAATAATCCATGATTAGTTAATCAGTTGTTTTCAATCCATGATTAATGTTTATTCTCAATTTGTAAATTAACAATTCACTAAATATGACAATATTTTACCTTATAACATGTATCATAGCCGTGATTGTTTTTATTTTAGAATTGACGTAATAATGCTTTGAAAACAACTGATTAACTGATCATGGATTATTTTGCTTTGTGCAACCCGAGGTAAGTTACGTTATAATTGATAATTCCACTTGTACAAGGAAAGGAAAATAAATAAATAAATTTCACCCATCAATAACATTTTTATTTCCATTTAAGACAAAATATACATCAAAAGCATTTATATATATAATGTATAATATTTATAACATTTCTAGGATTTACAATTGAGCATTTTCTAGACTATTACACATTTATTTTATAAATATATACAACACACATAACATTTATAAAATATTAATATGTTATTTTAAATCTACATATGAACATTTCAAAGATGTGCATTGTGACTGTATAGTTTATAATAAATAAATACTTAATCATCTTCGTACATTATCAAATTAACAAAAATGTTGCAATATTTCTATTAAAACTTAAACATACTCCCATTTATTAATTAACAAACTTCATAATACAATAATTGGTACCAATTTGGATTTGAAAATAACATGACATGTATGTCTCCTAATTATTATTATTTATATATATAGCAGTATATTTAATTCTATTTAATTAATAATATATCACATAGTGCTGCTAAAGTATCATAATATATATATTTTATATTGAAAGACCAAGTAATAAGACTTCCACTCTCAAAACAATTACAATTATGTTTTATATTAATTAAACATCAATTAAAACTGTCATTTATTTCAAAATGTATCTGTAATTTAATACATAATATACTGGATATCCCAGATAACTACGGCAAGTGATATATCGTTGTAAAACACGTTCAAATATGTGGCCTATAAGAAAAACTAAAGTTAGGGCTTGTAACTCGGTAACTAATAGTGATATAAAAAATCTAAATACACCAAACAAAAGTGCTTTAAGAAACCACGAACAAAAAGTACTTATCTACTTTAACAAAAAAGTTATAGCCACTTAAAGAAATTCCGAATTTTGGTGTAGTAAACCTGTATCTCTTATAGATACTGAGATGCTGGAAAAGTTATCTGGGACACCCTGTATGTATGAGATTAATACTTTGGCCTATTGTTGACCCAACAATGATATTATTACACATACAATTTGTTTTTTAAACTTGGCACTCGTATGTATTATAACAAATTTAATAAAATACACCATTATAAAAATAACTCATTTTCATTAAAATTCATAAAAAATTTACCATTCAATTTAATAATGTTTAAAATTAGTGCTTTCCATTTTTCAAATCTAACATTTCATTATCTTTTTTACAATATCTCTACGTTATCTAATATTCTTTTCACAATATCATTAACAAGGGCGCAATATATAGGTTTTATTTCACTTTAAAATGTTGACAATTATAAATTACAGATCTACGACAATTTACAATTAACTAACCTCAAAGAAGTTCTTAGAAGATATCGACAGTAGTAAATAATTAATTAACTAACAGAGAGGACAGATATTTGATGTATAAAAGTTACTTTTTTGCGCTTTAGTCATATAAAAAATAAAAGTTAATTTTCATGTAATCAATCAACAAATAGACGTAGTTCTACAACATTATTAGTTGGGGTACATTTATCACCATGTCTTTAGTTATACAGATAAAAAATATTTTTGTTTTTCGTTAAAAAAAAAAAAACGCCTTATTATTGCTAACTTTAAAAAATTTTATACTAAACATTTGTTTCGATCGTAATAAAATGTCTTTAATATTATTTTTTGATCATAAATTTGGTGTCAAATTTTTACAATTTATTTTATATAATTTCTATTCGATTGTCTTTGCAACTGAAATTTAATATAAATTGTTATTTATTAATTTCTTGTATTTGAAATGTGTGCTTTTTAAGTTGTTTCATATTTAAGCAATAAATAAAATTCGTTAAAAGATCGTTCAAAGTGAAATAAAATAGATTTTTATTATTTGACTACTGAAAGTAGTTTAATAAGGGTACCTCTACCTACTACATAAAAATTATTTTTTTCTTCATTTTACGTACTTTTTAGCGGCATATAAGTTACATTACACACATTGAGTAAAATTATTTTAGCTTATTAAACTCACCAAGTCAATTTTATTACCTATTTAAATAAGTTACTAAATAAAACAAACAACAATGGTTATATTAGTTAACAAATATACAATAATTAAAAACCTAGAGTTAATTGTTGTCACTGTTTCTGGATTCAAACAAATAAATAAAATACTACACTCGAAATATCATTATTTCACAAATTACAAAAGCTATCTACGTCAAGAAGGTTACTTACACATTATTACAACTAAACCAGTTCAAGTATTTTAATAATACCCTGACTGTTAGCAGCCACCAACACATTCGACTGCTGTTTCCAGCAAACTGCAGAAACAAACAAAGCCGGTTCATCATCCTTCCTCTGTGCCGGCTCGTCTTCCTTTCTCTCCTGCTCCAAAACACAACGCATCGCATCAAACTTAAAACTAAACAGCTGTTTCGTCAGTCCCTTATAATAAACGTACAGAGAATTATTCTCTGACCCGCACGCGACGTAATCCCCATCTGTAGCCAAGCCGACAAAGTTCTTTTCATTAACATGTCCTACAAATGACCTCAAACAATGAGGTGAATTTACGTTCCACATTTTTAACTGGCTGTCTGTCGAAGCTGATACAATATCTTCTGTATTGACGAATTTTACATAAGAGACAGCTTTTCTGTGGCCTTTGAATACAGCTACAGGTTCTTTCATGTTTCTAAGGTCGTAATAATGAACACAGTGATCTGCAGAACCGAATGCAAGGTGGTAGGAACTCTTGGGGTTGAATTTAACACAACAAACGTTAGCTTTGACTTCGAGTGTTGCTATTGAACGATCAACATTCAAAGACCATAGTTTAACTCTTGCGTCGTCTGAACCTGAAGCAATCAAACGTGTGTCTACGTTATTGAAATCAACACTCCAGCATCTTTTCTCATGTTCTTGATACGTTTTAGTTTTCTGGCCGGTTGATGCGTCCCAGACAGTCACTGTACCTTCGTAATCACTCGATACCAATGTCCCTTTAAGGTTTTTATTCCAACTGACACAAGATATCTTCGATGTTGATACCATTTCCACTGAAGGATAGTGAATGTCTACAACGTCTCTGATAACTGCGTCATAATCATACACTTTAATACGTTTTGTGACTCCAGCTATTGCAAAGAACTCGTTATCTTTATCAAACTCAATGCTCGATACAATCATAGAGTTACTGTACATGTCACTCGAGTAGTTTAATGTAGCGAGTGGACGCAAACTGTTATATCTTGAAAACTTAACCAAGTTTTCTCTGAAAACATCTAAACCATATCCAGAAGAAGAACTACTATTACCAACTGTGCTGTCTACGATTGTGTTTTTAGAAACGTCGCACTTGTCTGATTCTTTTCCAAAGTATAATGCACGTGAACTGAAATAACACTGCACAAAATCGTCGAAATGGGCGTACATTCGCCTTCTCCTCATTGCTAAAGTCGATAGAGAATTCTCTGTTCTTGATAATTCAGAATCTGTCTCCTCGCTATCATCTTTGCTTAATTTCTCTCGTTTTGCTGGTTGGAGAATAGTTGTAGATCCTATTGCATCTATTAGATCTATGACTTCCTTTTTCATTGCAACGACTTGAGCGTCTTCACTGTCACCAACTGATTTCTCTATGTCTTCTAAAGTAGGACATTTGTTATGGACGTCTTTTAATATTCTTTCGACTTCTTGAATGTCCTTTTCAATCAACGCCACTTCACGTATCAGTTGATTCTTTTGTGATTCTTTCAACTGCAGAAGATGTTTGAGAAATTCATGAAGCAGTATGTTTTGTGCTGCACAAGATTCAGCCTCTAACAATTCCTTTCTTTGAGTCAATATCTCAAGCATTACGTTCACATCAGGTAGAGTTAAATTCTGTGATTCAAACGCTACAAAATCTCGTAGGACTTCAGGGGCATCTGTAACTACTTCCACCCCGTTTGTACGTTGTTTGTATTTTGTTATCAGATCGTTGAGTAAAAAGTTAGGGAATATTTGGTCGGTCGCTGCGAGTGAAAAGTTACATTTCGGACACCGTCCCATTGTTTCTAACGATCGTTTGATGCACTGGTAGCAGAAGGTGTGACCGCAACGTGTTATGTGAGCCTCTTCGATTAAATTAAAGCAGATTGGACATGAGAAATCTGTGTTTTTGTCATCGGTAGGCGCGGTGTTGTTGAAAACAGCTGAACGTTGGCGTTTTGGGGTACGGACGTAACGCAATGAACCAGGTAAACTTTGAGATGAGGATGCACTGACACGTGACTCACGACCCGATGCCATTTTAAACAGAGTGTTTTAACAACAGTTCACCGACCTGAAACAAAATAGAGCTGTCAGCTTTTTCTAGTACGGTTTTTTTTAAACGACATGCACATTAACTAAGGGATAGACTAAAGTTAAATGAAAATAATAATTTTGGCTGTGCTCAAAAGAAGTTTCAGGTCAGTGAGGAAAGGAAATAAAACGCAATTTATATAAAATGTTATTAATTATTAATAATGTCGTATATTTTGTTTAAAAAATAGGATTAATAAATAATTATATAATGTTTATCTAAAACAATCACACCACGTTTGATGTCCATTATATGAGAAATCTATAAAATAAAGTGTTGTACGTTTAATATCGTCACAAAGTTATAAATCGTAAACTGTCATTTTAAAAATTCTAGTAACTTTGTCTTGGACTAAGTTCTCAGATCATGGATAAAAGTCTTCAGATTTAGCTTAACTATAATTGTATTTTAACATGCATAGATAAATTTAGCTATTTTTAACCTTTTGTGTAATAAAGATCAAATTAAATAATGAAAAATAAAAAATATATATAAATGGATGAATTGAAGGGGATAAATCACTTACAGAGAAATATGCTCAATAAGTTTTCCTTGACATTTCTTATTAAAAGCTTGGGCTGTAGGAGTTAGCTGGATTTCTGCACCATCTCCAGAATAAACACCCAGGACAAGACCCTTCTAAAACATCAATACATTTATTTTATTTATACATTTGCACAAAATGTATACGCATACCCACCGTTTCGATTTTAGTCGAGTATTTCGTCATTGGAAAAAAATTAATAGATTTTAGATAACATTTACTATTTCTCAAGAAAAAACCCATATCAATTTGACATGAAGCGGAATAGAGGAAGTAATAAGAACATAGATTAAAAAAAATCAGTTTTATATGTTAGTTTTATCGCATAGAAATAATATACATAGAAGTTGGATTGTGAATACACGTTTGCACACGTGTGATGTGTGCACTTATCTTTTAAACGCATTATTTGTAAGTATTGATGATTTAATATGATTTATTTTCATTTAAAGTCCTCTTAAATTCTTTTTTTAATCTTTTTATTACAAGATAAAGATACTTTTATTTTCCGAATGTTCTTTTTTCAAGCTAGAACTTCTCCTCTATATAACATTATTTCTATGTTGTAACTCCTCTCACTTCATAGCAGTGCTTATAAAATAAAGCGGAAAAATGAATAACTGACATTTGTCAAAGTTAATTTCTTTAGTTTTAAACATTTTAAATAAGTTTCGAAATGGAAGATGTGAAAAAACTAGCAAGGTACTTATCATTTATTGTAAAAACTATTTAAAAATCGAAACACAATACACAACGCAGTTAAATTCAAATAGTTAAAGTTTATATCAAATTTTGCTACTTCAATTTCAATACGTGATTGTTGTTTTATTTAATTTTTAGAGAGTTAAATTTGGTAGAGGTACTTTATACTGAAAAAACTAAATCATTAATGATAAATAATCAAAAACCCAGTACCAGTCGTTATGTTATTCAACCGTTTGACTATATTCTCGTAATTGATTTTGAATCAACATGTTGGGAACCAAAAAATTCATATCAACCTGAAATAATAGAATTTCCCGGAGTCCTGTTTAATATTAACGAAGGAAAGATCGAAACGTTATTTCAACAATACGTAATGCCAGTTGAACATCCGAAACTGAGTAACTTTTGTTGTAACCTAACTGGAATCACACAAGAAAAAGTCGATAATGGTTTTCCGTTGAATACAACTTTAATGTTATTTTCCAAATGGTTGACTCAGTTATCGTACAAACACAAGTTGACGTTTCCTAACCAAAGGTCTTACAGAGGGTGCAGAACTTGCGTTTGTGTTACGTGGAGTGACTGGGACTTGGGAATATGTTTACCGAATGAATGTAGAAGAAAACAGATAACGAAACCTGAGATATTTTCACAATGGATCGACTTAAGAGCTCTATATCGGGTATATAAAGAAATTTTTAATTTATTTATACAGTTTGTGTCAAAAGTAATGTAAATCTGAACGATTAAAATCTTATTTCGCAATTTTAATTTTAATTTTAGCCAAAGAAATGATTATTTCTGTTTATAATGTGAAAACTTTTGACTTTTAGTGACATTTAAATTCATCTGTCAGAAATAAAAAACCCCAAGTATTTTGTTATTACCTTAGAGCATATACATATGGAGACAGCCTTGCCGCTCGGCCGTGAGAACAAGTGTGCTAGAGAGATAGCGGGAGTGTACTACCTCCTTTCTCTCTCGCTCCCGCGTGCTTATTGGTCGGCAGAGAGGGACAAGTGTTTCCCATTATTACCGGTAATATTGTCCCTCTCTGCCGACCAATAAGCACGCGGGAGCGAGAGAGAAAGGAGGTAGTACAGTGTACACTCTCGCTATCTAGCACACTTGTTCGCACGGCCGAGCGGCAAGGCTGTCTCCAGTAGTATATGCTCTAAGGTTATTATAAATGACTTCAGAAGTTTAAATATGATTAAAAAACACTTTTTAGAAGATAAATGTATTAATAATAACACTATTTGTTATTTATATGTTTGATTAAAATATATTTTGTAAAATATATTACAACAATTAAAATTATAAAATGTGGTTATGTTAATTGTCATCTGATTGGTCCAATTTGAAATGTCATTGTTTTTGTAATTTAGTTGATTGTTGCTAATTCAAGTTTGTTAATTGTTTAAGTGTCTTATTGTTGTGAAAATTAGTTGTTTTTCATTGAAATTAATAAAAAATTACTTATAAAGTATGTGTTTAGTTAAAAAATGTTCTGAAATTTAATTTATAGTTAATTTCATTTTTTGTTGTTGCAGGAATACTATCAAAGACGACCACAAGGTTTAAAAGGTGCTCTTTCCGAGGTGGGTCTGCCGTTTACAGGCGATCAACACTGCGGTTTGGACGATGCTCGAAATACAGCATTCCTTGCTTATAGAATGGTGCAAGACGGTGCTGTTTTAAGAATCACCAAAGATTTGAACAAATAATCGGTGAGTACCGAAAACAATTACAGTTAAATTTAAAATCTAATTGTTGCACTATTTTTTTCAATTGTTACTTTTAAATATTGCGATTGTTGTTTTTATAATTTAAATAATAATAAAATCAGTTTATTTACAAATATTTATTTGATTTATAAAATACATTTAACACTTTACAAGAAATCAGCCATTGGATCTTCTTCCCGTCTTCTCTTCATGTAATAAGCTTCCATCTCTTCATCCGTAGGTTTCTTAACTTCGTACATGCTATTGTAGGGCCTCTTTCTCTCATCCACTTTCAGTAACTCTTGTGCTTTTCTTTGTTGTTCTTCTTCAGCTTTCAATGCCTGTAATTTAAATTAATGTATAAACGACGGATATGTATTTTATTACGGTTTTACTTACAGCTTTAAGTTTATCTTCTTCTTCTTGTTTGTCGTCCTCTTTCTTTTTGTTTTTCTTACGTTTCTTTTCCTTTTGTAGTTTTTTCTTTAGTTTCTTCTTCTCCTTTTTCTGTCTGCGTTTGTTGTCCTCGTCACTTGAAGTACTTGAACTGTCTGAGTCGCTGTCATCATCGGCCGCTTGTTGTTTAGCTTCTTCTTGTGATTTGAGTAACGTTGTTGCAGCTGCCGCTGCTGCTTCGTTTTCCATTTCTATTTTCTGAGCTTCTACGTTTTTCTCTTTACCTGCTTCGCCTAGACAGTATGAGTTCTGGAAAAAGGAAATTAGGTTTAGTTAAAAAATACAATATTTTCAATAATTTTTACTTTTTTATATATTGTTGTGATCACGAAAAAATTCGAAATCGAGATTTTAACGGAATTACATATTTTGAGGGTCCCTGAATCATATACAACCATTATATCAATGATGTCTGTGAATGCTCTACAGCCAAAACTGTAAGACTTACAAACAGAATTTTAAAATTAAGGTTCTTGTATACTCTAGATGTGCACCTCCTATTTTTGATAACCATCACTAAACCGGAAACGGATGTTTACTCATGTCAATTTTTGAAATTTTGAATTATTTTTAAAACGGTGCGCAGCAGAAATTTTTTTTTTTAGATTAAAGTTGTAGAAGGTACTTTTATCTATAATTTATGTTCTGTTCATTTCCTCCCCCGTTATTTGTTTTAGGAAATAATCGATTTTCAAAAAAATTTTAATTTTTCAACGGTATTAGAAAAAAATGTTTTTAATACAATTTGTAGATAATAATATTTTCTATAATTTATGTTCTATTCTTTTTACTTTTTTTTTTGTATCTTACGAATTAACCAAAAAAAATAATAATTTAGGAAAATAAATACAATTTATATAAATATAAAATGAATACCTTGATAAATGAATAACAGCACTTGTACCCCCAGCTGCCCCCTTTCCAATAGGAGCCCCACACTGACGTATGATTACTCGGGTACACATCTTCAGGGTATTTAGATCTGATGACCTCCTTCTCTTTACCCTTGACTATCTTGCCTGATCTCGAGTACTCGATGTACTCCTCGGTCTGAGCCAGCAGTAGAGTCTTTGGCGGAGCGTCCAAGTGTTCAGCTCCGCCGTATTTCTCTAGGACGCTCTCCTGTATTTTAGATTTGAACTGTTCTTTCTTTTTCTCGTACTCTTTCTGCAGTCGTTCGAGTTTGGTAGGTTCTGCTAGCAGGTGCACGTCGACACCTTTACCGTATGCTTCCCACGCGAAGATCTGGGCTACGGCGTGTTTTTGTGTGTCTCCGGTGAACCGTACGAAGTTTTCACCTGCGTAATCGGCACTGGAATGATACATAGATTATTTATAAACTGTTTGGGCTATAAATACTGTAAATAATTTAGATATAGAACAGGGAAATGTCAGGGAATTTGGTTGGAAGTCAGGGAAATTTTTTTTAAAATTCAAAAACCACAAATTCTCACAAATATTTAAACAGTGACCCTTTTTTTTAGTTTTCTTTTTTTAATGTTTTTTATCTAAATTTTAATTAAAAAACAGGGAAAAACGGTAAAAAATCTCCTGGAAAATCGGGAAAAGTCAGGGAAATTTGTTCCAGAGAAATACTGGCCACCCTGTAGACATGGACAGTGCATCTAAATTGAAAATAGAGCTGTGTCAAATTAAAGAGATAGAAAGTAGTTTGG
Organism: Sialis lutaria; assembly: GCA_949319165.1. Classification (NCBI taxonomy): domain Eukaryota; kingdom Metazoa; phylum Arthropoda; class Insecta; order Megaloptera; family Sialidae; genus Sialis; species Sialis lutaria. The sequence goes on along the minus strand of OX439240.1, from coordinate 26,435,252 downwards.
AAATATACTTGTCCCTTATTTATACAGGAGTGTAACTGTTTCATTTTTGGTTTAAATAACTAACGTTATAAAATATTTTATTTATTAAAAATGATTACTGATTTTTAAATAATGTATTTTTTGATCTAATTCTAATTTCTTGTTCATCTTTTTTCGTTGCTTAAATTAAAATCTTATTAATTAAATCTTGAAGTTTCTGGAAAACCGGGAAAAGTCAGGGAATTTTGCTAGACAGGGAAAAGTCAAGGAATTTGTTTGGAAGTCAGGGAATTTTTTGTAAAAATGCAAAATCTTTATTGTGCCAAGAAACTTTCTGCAGATATTTAAAATTTAAAAGAAAACATTCAAAATTTTAAAAAAAGTTCTATTGTCATTAAATAATTGTTTTTTATCACGTGATTTATTTTTAGTACTTTAACCAATCAGAAATGTATCACACTTTATACAAAGGTTCAATTGTTGAATATATTAATAGTTTTTAACAGTGTTGATATTAATTTATTTTGTGATTTGTTATTGATTTGAAGATATTATTAAACACAATTTCGTGAAATTTGATTTATTTTACTTATACACATTAATTAAGGGGACACCTAACAAATAGCCTGTTTTCAAATGTTTGTAAATTGGTCAAAAATTAACCAATTCTTTAACTTTTTTTTACTGAAATAATGGAAATTTACTCTCCTTTATAATGCTGCAATTTGTTCCTTTTTATGTAGAAAAATGAATTTTAAAATAACCATTTTGTAGAGAATTTTGATACCTTGAAATAAGTATTTTGGGAAAAAATTGCAACAAAATTCGCAAAGGTATTAAAGTTAGTTTTTAAAGTTCCGTATTCTTCAATACAACGTGTAAAATATCCTTTAAAAATTATTTTTAATAAAAAAGAAACTGGGAAAAACGTAAAAATTCACCTGGAAAAGTCAGGGAAATTTGTTCCAGAAAAATACTGGTCACCCTGTAATAAATTGTTTAGGTTCTAAACCAGTGTTTCCCAACATGGGGCCCACGTCTTACAGGGGGGACAATTCGAAAATGGACTCATCCAGAGTTTAAGTTAAACCGTATTACAAATCGGGGAGACTTGAGACTGAAGTTAACTAAATTGGAACCTGACAATATCTCTTTGCAGCAAGAATCTAACTAAATTCAAATAATAAATAATTACTAATAATTAAAATAATAAAGAAAAATCTTTCATTAAAATAATTTTGTACTTGAATTTCAGTTCTCCATTATATGTTTTGAAAATTTAACTGTGTATGCTCAATAATTTCCTAGTGATTTCTTCCTAAAACCTATCATTAAAGTTTCTTTAGTGAACATTTAATTTTTGAATATTTAAATTTATGTATATGTTGAGGGGGGGGGGGATATAAGGATTCTAAACACTGTAAAGAATACTTACTCTTGTTCCCTTCCAGTCCCATCTAGCGGGTTATCTCTCATCGATCTCGTCTTTGGATCATAATACGCAGAATTCGGATCCAAGTTCCGTAAGTACTTAGCCGTATCTTCCCTAATCCTTAGATTCCTGACAGTGATACGTTGCTTGCTGTCCACCTTCGTACCAGGCATGTCCACTTCATCTACATACTTATCCTCATCCTCTTCGTTATCTTCGACCTCTTCCTCTTCTATTTCATCGGCGTTTAGTTTCTCAGCACGTAACTGACGTTTAGCTTCCTCTATCTTTTGAAACTCTTCGATGATCGCCTTGTGTTCTGACGGGTCGTACCCGCTCCACCTGTCCCGTTTACCGTCGTAGCTCGCTGTCAGTACAGGCTGTACGAATTCATCTGAAGCTATTGCAGCGTTTGTGAACTTGGCACCTATTTTCCTCGGACGGTCCATGCAGTCTTTTTTTTTGTGTGTCATTGCGCCGCAGTTTTCGCACGCACCTTTACGGTATTTGATTGATACTTTTGTCTGAAAGAAATGTATGTAAGTTTTGGTGTATGCAGTTATATTACATAATACTTACAGTGTCTACTCCTCGTTTGTACCATTCGTTTATACCAGATTGTTGTTCTTTCTTATCTTCTTGAGGCCGTTGATGTTTTAATGTTGGCCCGGACGTGCCGTAGTACCACGGTGCTGATGATATGTACTGTGGTATGTGCGGGTTTATATCTTTACCTTCTTCATCGACAGCCGCAGGTGCTGTGCCTGCTTTACGAGCTTCATCTAATTCTTTAGCTTTTCGCCAATCTTCTCTAGATTTTTTCTTTGGTTCATCTTCAAATTCGCTTTTGTTTTTTATTATATACGATACAGGTAGGTTCTGTGGAGCGTTCGACATGTTTACACTCTGTTTTTTTATTTATTTCGTATATGGAATATTATTTAAACATTTTAAACATCGTGATTCAATGAAACCATTTTGTTAGAAAACATTGAAAAATGTCAAACCGTTTTTGACATAAATGAAATCTGTTTTACCGACTTGTAACAGGGCCGGATTGTGTATTTTTGTACGTTGCAAATGAAAACTTTTGAGATTTTTTTTATGAAATATTTATACAGCATGGAGCGTTCGACATGTTTAAACTTCTTGTTCTTATTTTATTTCGATTAAATATCGTGATTCAGTGAAACCATTTTGTTAGAAAACATTGAAAAATGTCAAACCGTTTTTGACATAAATGAAATCTGTTTTACCGACTTTTAACAGGGCCGGACTGTGTGTTTTTGTTCATTGCAATGACTGCAAAAATAAAAATATTTATTTGAGAACTTTGAGATTTTCTTTCTGAAATATTTATACAGCAAACCGAAATCTCTTATTTTAATTATTTCCACCCAATAAGCTACAAATAACAAAAATATTTAAATGAAAATGATTACGAATAGAATCTTTAAAAAAAGAATCGACAACAATTACATAATAGATAAAAATAGGAACATAATAATTAAATTGACTAATATATCCTTGTACCAAACTAGTTTTGGTAATTTTTTTTCTATAAAAACAGTTATTAATGTTGGGAATAACCCATATATGAACTTGATTTACATTTTGTTTTTTCAAAATTTGATCTTCACGTTTTTTTTTGTCAATAACCAGGACCGGATTAATTAATATAAATATTTTTTCTTTTGTTCTTTTGGCTGTAAGTCACGTCTTTTTGGTCGTTATTTCGACCAACGTTTTGTCACACATTGCAGTGATTCAGCGGGAATCAAAACGATATTATTTTATTAAAAAGGAGGGGAAACATCAGAATTTAAATACAAATTTTAATTTATTTAAAAAAATAAAGAACTACGACTATTAAAATATTCAGATATAGAAAAAAAATTGGCCCCTAAATTTAATTTGGCTCCGGTTCGAAAACCTTACTTAATCCGTTCATAATACTGTTTAAAATTTACCTGTGCAGTAAAAAAAAACTTTATCGTTTATATGCTAAACACTATTACCTTGACAATGTTTTAAAAATAATCCAAAGACGAAATATGTACTTCTACAATTAGCATATTATATAGAATAAACCTTTTAAAGATTGAGACTATATTCTGATTCCAAATAGTAAACACAAATTAAAAACATGTTCAAGTTATTATTGATTGTTGTATTATTTTTAAAAAACATTAACGGATATAATTATTATAATAATGGCATAGAAAAGTGTCAGTCAAATTCAACAATTAACTATTGTTCAACAATAATTAAAAACGGTCGTGTTTTCTGCACAGGTGAAAAAATTCCAAATAATTCTAAACATGTGAAAGAATTAATAATATGTAGATGGCCAAAGATAGTTTTTGATTTGGAATTGCTTGAAGAATTTGATAAGCTTAATAATCTAACGATACGTAATTCGAATATATCAATAATAAAAAATACGTTCCCTAAAAATGTTAGAAATTTGCAGGTATGTTTTGTAGCATTAGATATCGGTTATAATAATTAATAAATAAATTTAAATTACTTTTCAGGTGTTGATATTATTTGATTTGAAATTAGAGACGTTTGATTCAAATTTCTTTATAAATTTCCAACAATTAAAATATTTAGATATACGAAATAACAAAATACAAACAATTGATATGTTTTTATTCAACAATCAACTTTTAAAGGATATTTATTTGGGAGGTAAATATTTTTCTTTATTTTGTCGTAAGTTTTGAGATAATATGAGTTAAACAAATTTCACTTAATACGGTACTGGGTAACAAACGAAAACCTACGAAAACAAACGAAACCAGCCGAATGATTTTGTTTTACACTCACCACTCTGCTATACGACTATCCACTACACGACCGCTCCGTTATACAATGTGCCGAAACTTCTAATTAACGTCCTTCCCCCATCCCCACCAGAATACCATCGTGACTGCTATATTTCTGCACGTTTAAATTCACCAATCAACGTTAAAGTCGGCGCGGTGGTAGTGGGTGCCCCTCTAGCCGTCGTATAGTGGAATTTTTGAATTACTGATGCCGTCGTATAGCAGAATGTTGAGTACATAAAACGTCAGTCAGCGGCTCTCAAACTTTTTCGTCTCGTCTGTATATAGGCAAACAGCTTTGCATGTGCGTAAGTCTGGTTGCATACATCTTGAAAAAAACGAAACATGTAGTTTTTAATTTTATTTTTTTATATAATATGTATCTTTATTTACAGATATAAGTAATTAAGCAAGCATATTTCACTTGCAACCTTTATATATTTATCTACATATATAAAGATACATGTGTATTATTATATACCAGTGGCAGGTCCAGAAAATTTTTATATGGGATGGGAATTGTTTTAACTTTTAACGACTTGTTTAATTAATATAAATATTTTACGGATTCAATTGTAGGAAATCCATGGAAATGCGAGACAAATTTAACATGGATATTAGACGATAGCAGAATTAAAGATCGTGAAAATATGTTTTGCAATAATTTCAATAGTTTGTACCCCGACAAACCTTTATTGCCCATAATGCAAATGTTAAAGGTTATATTATTTTTTTAAAATAAATATAACTTTAAATAATACAAATATATATGTTTTTTTTTAGTTATTACAATCAGAATGTACAGATAATTGTAGTTGCATTATGACGAATGCAGTTTACAATCCTAAAGGGCAATTGGTTCCTTTAATATACGTGAACTGTAGTAAATTAGGTTTGACTGACATTCCTTTGAAAATACCATTCAATACAACAACACTGAATTTAAAATATAATAAGGTACACAATCATATAATCGAGATATAGTAAAAAATCTATCGCAGGGAAAATCGATCATTGTATCAAGTCGAAATAGACAGACAGACAGACAGACAAAAATTATTATTTTTAAGAAGGAAAGTTACTGTGACGGAAAAAAAAATTTCTTACATTTTTTTAAGGTATACATATTCATAAATATGTATACAAAAAATTGAGTTTAAATTCCGAAAGTTGACGGAGTTATAGTCAATTTAGTGAGACGAGGTAGCACGGCCGATTATGACATAACAAAAACATTAAACACGTTTATCTCGAAATGACATTTTTCGACCTGGTTGACACGATTCCTCAAAGACTAATGAACCAATTTCATATTTTTAAAAAATAATTTTCGTGATTGCAGTAGCTATCGTTGCACGTAACCGATTTTTGAAATTCTGATAGTTACTATTTTTAAACCGCTCTAATAAAAAAATAGGTCTTAAAAATGAAAAAAAAATTGAAACGATCGCCATTTTGTAAAAAAAAACGGCTACGTGCAACAATAGCTACATTCATATAGATAATGATAAAATTTTTATTTATTGTTTTCATATAACCCTTCTCGAAATTTCGAGTGAACCATAGAGAAAAATATTTTTTTTTTGGTCGTCACATCGAGGCTCATAACTTTATAAATATTTAATATTTTTCAATAAAAATTGATATTAAATAAGTTGAATATATACTTAATAAAACGTCCTTTACCTGATTCAAAAATAATTAGTTATATCTGTGAAAAAAAATCCCAAACATTGACAATTTTTTGACCCATTACAGTGGCTCTCCCCAATATCTTGCTCAATTTTCTCTGTTCTGGATAAACTCACGTGAAAAATTAAGTTTTTTATGCATCTTTTAGATAACAACATTAAAATCGATCAGGGAGAATGAGTATTATTTAAAAGTGGTCGATATTTATCTTGATTACAATTTGATAAGTTCTGTAGGAGATTTGGAAGGTGCTAGATGGTTAGAGAGTTTTCGTGTATTCAGTTTACGAGGGAATTTACTTACGCAGGTTTATAAAAATGTAATAAATTAATATAATTATTCCATGTGCTAATAGGTATATGGTTTATTTATTTATTAGCTACCGACTTATGCGTTTGATAGTGCTTTACAATATAATAGAAATGCTTTACATATGTATCTGAGCAATAATCCATGGATCTGTGATTGCGAGTTTACACCTGGATTTAAGGTATACTAGAAATTGAGTCCTAAACTAATAATTTTCGTGATACTACATTTTCTTATTGTCAAACAATTGAAATTTGAAATTTACAGTTTAATTCAATTGTTGATTTCCAAATCATTTGAATTTTTAATTTATTCAATAATCGCCTATCTCTATTTGTACTAAATATTATAAATTATAATTTCTAATAATAAGAATTTGCAGTCTTGTCTTATAAGTAATTTTGTACATTTTTTTAGGATTTCTTGATAAAATACCAATCAATAATAGAAGATTTAAATGATATAAAATGTGCTTACGATGGAAATAATAAAAATTCTTTGAAACAAGTAAGGTTATTATAATATTGTGTTAGGGGCCCAGCTAGAGACACATTTTGTAGATTTAAAATTTAACTCTTGGCGTGAAAATTAATCATATATGTTTATCTGGGTCTGGGGTGTTTTTTTAAGTGTTAATGAATACATTTTTTTTTTTTTTTTTTAGATTCGAGAATTATCAAATTCTGATTTTTGTCGTGACAAAAATAATGGATTTATAGCACCTTTAGATTTACTTAATATTATTTTAGCGTCTTTAATTATTTTCGTATTAAGTAAACTAGCTTACGATTACTATAATTTAAAAAAGACTGGTAAATTACCATGGATTGTACGAAGAATGCCTTAATTAATTAACTAAACCAGTGCTTCTAAACATTTTTATTACTTTTATCGCGAAAAATCGAAATTTAATATTAAATTTATTTTTATTTTGGTAATTATATTAATTCTTTCCCCCCCCTCTGCAAATATAGTTATATTGTTTCATATACATATATTATATTAGTGAAATGAATAAAAATCAATTTACTTACGTTAAAACTTTGTTATTATTTTTATTTATATAAAATATTGTTAATATAATACAAATTAATAAAATGAATATTTGTTATGTATAAAAATATGCTTTGTCATTTCAAAATGTTGGTTCTTGGCTTCTGAATTAAAGACAGGTCGATATTTCATCAATTGTATCGTTAAGTGTGTGTTTTTATTAATTCTTTATTTGGATACATCCTTTTTTAGTGCAGGCCCATCCAGCTTTTGTACATGTGCATGAATTGCAATCTATTTTTTTGGTATCTCCGATTGTACATTTTTCTTCAGCTGTAACAATATAATATAGTACATTATAATTATGTGTACATACTTTATTTGTACAGTTAAATTGTTATAGGTAATATTATTTTTCCAATTTTTGTATGTTTTATTAGGGCTTTTATTGTTCGAAATTATAATCAGCTGTTTCTATTTCCATAAATAAGTAAACATAACAAGAAACAATCTATATCTATAAAAGAGTTTGTCCTTAACCACTCACTCACTCATATATCAACGTACAGCCCAAACCCCTGGACCTAGAAACGTGAAATTTCGTAGGTGCCTTCCTTTTATGATGTAAGCACCCACTAAAAAAGGATTTTTCGAAATTCAACCCCTATGGGGTTAAAACAGGGTGTCAAAGTATATAAAAAAAATATTTTTTTTGTTCGCATTTAATTGAAACTTATCGAACATACTCTAAAATATAAATAGTGAAACGATTATTTCAGCATTTCCCAAAATTTAACCCCTAAGGTGCTGGGGGTGTGGAAAAATTTGAAAAATATTTTTTTTTGTTTTCACCGAATGAAACATGGCACAAGTAGTTACTCTACAAGAGAAACATCAGTTACGAAAATTCAACCCCTATGGGAATAATAATAATAACTGTTCATGATATTAAAGTAAATTCAGACAAATTAATATTCAATTAAAGTTCGACGGGGACTAGGATGGATTTAATCTGCAATAAAAGAATTTGATATTCAACCCCTAATGGCGAGAGTAGACGGGGGTTAGTTTTTAAATTTTTTTTTAACTAACATCCGGGATATTTACGTTTTTTTATAAGTAATGAATAAAAATCAATATAAAAAACTATAATATGTCATCCCCTATTACTTATAGAGGATTCTAATTAGTTTCGATGTTTACGCAAGCGAAGCCGCGGGATCCCGCTAGTTTAATATAAATCAAATAAATAAAAATTAATTTACTTCAAAACTTAATTATTTTTTTATTTGTACAAAATATTGTCAATATAATACAAAATAAAATAGAAGATATTTAATATAATTGTCATATGTATAAAAATATGGTTAGTCATTTAAAAATGTCTGTTGGTTCTTGGCTTCTGAATTAAAGACAGTCGATTGGCAAAATATATCATTATTTGTTTTTAATTAAAATATATTGGGGGCATCCTTTTTCAGTGCAGACCCATCCAGCTTTTGTGCATACACATGAATTGCAATCTATTTTTTTGGTTGCTCCGATTGTGCATACTTCAGCTGTAACAATATAATTATTATTATATCTACAGGCCTTATTTGTATAAGTAATTGTTATTATTATTTTTTCTAATTTAGTATGTTTCGATTTGACTTGAAAACTATTGAAACGATTTAAATAGGGCTTGTATTAGTCGAAACGTAAGATCCTAGAATTAGTTAATGAAGTATGATAATTGAATTATAGTAGGCCCGTATTCAGGAAAATTTACAATTGATATTTTATTAAAAATATCAATAAATTAAGTTTTTGGTGTAATTATACCAAAAATGATATTGAATGATTAGGTCATGCACGTATTAAGAAATATTACAGGTGATTATTGATATGTTTTGAAGTAACGTATTAAAATGTATGGAAAATTGGAATCTTTTGAATTTTAAATAAATATGGCAGATGCAAAAAAGAGTGGTAGTTATTGACACCCTTCAAGAGGGCTTATCAGATATATTAACAATGGCAGTTTAAATGCATTTTACGTAATTATAATCAGGTGTTACTATGTTCAGAAAAATAGTAAACTGAAAAAAAAAACAATTTTTCCAATCATTAAATTATAAATATTAATGTATGGTTAATATTAATCAAATAAATAACAATGAATTTACGTTAAAATTTTATTATGACTGTTATTTATACAATAATACGTATTTAAAAAAAATAAAACATTGTTATTAATATAAAATAAAATTACAAAGAAAACAAAAACAGTTCTTGGTTTCTGAACTCAAGACAATCCATATTACACCAAATATTGTATGGTGAATATTTTTAAATTATTGAATTCTGTTCAGGACTTGTCTTTTACCCAGAAACACGTGTGTGCTTTTATTAATTCATTTTTGGGGTACACGCTATTCTAGTGCAGGCCCATCCGGCTTTTGTACATCTGCATGTATTGCAATCGTCCATTTTGGTGTCACCAATTTTGCAGACTTCAGCTATAACAATAAATATTAATGTAGTTATACAGGGTGTCCGCATAATCATTTACCAAATTTGTTTATTTATTATAATATATACAAAAATGACATCAACTTGCCGCCTTCATAAATATTTACAGTTTTTATAACTTGAATAGATAAGAAAGAAATTGTAAATGTGGGAATTATTTTGATATTTTAATTTGTATAGAAAAAAAATGCAGTAACTTTTTTAAAACGTATTTATTTTATTTATTAGTACATAAAAATATTTATAAAAAATGGGAGGGGGTGGGTGACGAGTGTATTTTCTATTGATCTGAAGAACAGGGTAGTTTAGTACAAGCCCAGCCGGCCTTAACACAACGACAAGTGTTACAGTCTTCCTGTTTGGTGTCTCCAATTTGACATTCTACATTAGCTGTAAAAAAATTGTAGTTTATTATCTATCGTGATTTATTTATTTAATAAATTGTTATCAATTTGGTGGATGAAGAGACCACGTGAAATATAACGAAACAAAATTAGATATACAATGTTCTATGGCGCGTTTTTCTATGGGAATTGGTTATTAAGGGGAGGCAGACCCAGTTAGAATTTTGAAAAAATCGGATGAACGAAGGATTTTTTTTGGACGATTTTTTTATAGCCGAAAACGCAAGTGAAATTTTAATCAAATAAAGAATTTTGACTTTCAACATCCGCCATTTTGTGAAAATACAAAATTTTTCAAATCCCTTCGTCCATCCGGAGCATTATGTCATTAACCCTCGGAGCCTCTTGTGGGTCAATTTGACCCATACACCGACTTTGATCGTGAATAGCGCTTAGGTATTTTACATTTTTCGCGATTTTTTTCAGTATGTTAAATACTTCAAAGGTATTTGTAACACTTATAAATTTATTTACCATGAGTCAAAGTATACCTTTGAATTTTGGTAAGTCAAAAGGATTCCTAGTTGCGGAATTATAGGCGATCAAAAAATAAGCAGGGTCAAATTGACCCAGAGTGTACTAGTAGGTTGAAAAAATAGGTGTGTACTCCGAGGGTTAACTAATGAACCTTTTTTTTATTTCTGATCCAGTGACGAGCAGCAGTGATGACGGCAAAACACTTTTTTTAACCCCTTCTAAATTTACTGTATCCCACTTATTTTTTAATATTTTGCCATTAAAAAAACTTAACATTTTCTGTAAATACATATCTTTCATATGGAAAAACATTTGTTATTAATTATTTAAATGTGTGACTTTTTTTGGGTCTGCCCCCTTAATTATTCATACACCCAATTCAGAGTGGTACCAAAATTTGTATACTTCTTAGAAACTTATAAAGTAAAAACGTCGGTTTTAGCTGAAAAAAAATCTACTCCCAAAGAATAAATATCTGAATTCAACAGAAATACTATCAATTTTAGTTAAATAATTTGTATTAATCGGTCAACTTCACCTATTGTTTGTATATTTTGTATTAAATTACCTGATTCACAACCTAATCGAGTACAGTACCATCCTGCTTTTGTACAATAACATGAATTACAATCTTCCATCTTTGTATCACCTTCTTTACACACAGCTACTGTTTATAAATAAATATAAAACATAATATAATTCACATCAGAAATAGTTTTAATAACGAAATTAAATGAAAAACTGTTTTTTAATAATCAAATAATTCAAACTTCACACTATAATTAATAAAATTAAATTTAATAATCCGATTTTTATAATATAAAGTATCACAGAAGTGTATATTTCTTTCAAAATACAAAAAAAAACATGTTTTTATTGTATTTATAATATTTGAATTTCGCGCTCGTAATATTTGCCGGATGCGCTTTGAGTAGTTCAATCGTGCGCCGTCGTGAACGTAATGGCGCTCTTGCGATTCTTGCAAATTATTGCTCACTTGTTTTAATAAGTTTTATTCGAGTTTTCGGGTTTAATTTGCAGTTTAAATGTTATAATTACAAACTATAATGATGTATGATTATTATTAATACGCATTAAGACTTGTGAAATGTTTTTTGTGCGAATAATTTCCAAAAATAAAAATGGTGGTGACATGTGATTGAAATTTTGCATTCGTTAGTTATTTTATTGAATTAATTGATTGAAATAAGTTAAATACGTGTACATCAAGTTGTTTTGTAGTTATTTATTTGTGCAGTGAATTATTTTTCTAAATTAATATCAACAATACTTAAATCAGCTGTTCAATGCTATTGTTGTATAACTTTTATTAATTTATCATATTATGTAATATAGTGTGTGTTTGTGTGTCTGTAACGTTCTACATTTATCTAAAGAATTAGATATTGCAACCAGATCTGGAGTTAGAAATGGTTAGTTTTATTTTACTTATAAAAGAGCTTTTCATTTTAAGTTTGCAGTGGTTCCAGAGGATTTGACCGTACGAGTCGTGATCCGTACCGTCAAATCCCCGGCAATCACTGTAAACTTAAAATGAAACAGACATAATTTGTAGGCACTTTCAAATGGGGTATTAATTTTGTTATAGTATATTTTATATGGATTTCTTATAGAATTTAGAGCAGTGTTTCGTCACTATTATAAAGTTGTACTAATTTTTACATAAATGTTAAAATTAATTAATGTTTTTCCATTTATTTTACTAAAAATTCTTTGTCTGGGTCATTTTTTATCGTATTATAATTCATTGTAAATAAAATAAATATACAGCTCCCTTATTACAATTTGTCGAAAAATTTTTTTTTTAAATGTATAACAAAATTTTAAAATGGAATTGTGGTGACCCCGTAACAATGTTAAATTAAAATTAAAAAAATATATATAGAAAAACGTTTTTTTTTTTTAATATAGAGATAACAATGTTAATAAATTTTAATTTATTCCAAATTACACCTTTTGAAACAATTATATACGGTTGTGGTTCTTATGTACCTCCTTTTGAACAATTATTTTTCTGCCCCACCCCCACAGAAAATCTATAAAGGTCGTTAGATACTAATTAATCACTGATACTTAAATAGTAATGTAAAAGTACCTACTTTATTTTATGCTAGACATGTTTCACGGACCCCCAGCAAAAGTTTAGCAGAGCCCTGGGTTAAGAACCGCTGATATACGCTACTATTGTTATTGTTATTTTGATTATAATGTACCTGATCTTTTTTGATGTGATATACATGCTCTCAATGTGCATGCGGCGTATGTTCCTTTATCGTTACATCTGCAGGTGTTGCAATCGTCCTTAAAGTTGCTGTTGGGCACGCAGTATCCAACCTCACCTGGTTTGGGGACTGGGGCTGTGAATAATTACAAACAAATATATGTTATTAAATCTGTTTTTATTTAATGGGGATAGCCATTGTGACGGGTCAAAAAGTTGTCAATGTTTGGGAATTTTTTTCACAGATATAACTAATTATTTTTGAATCAGGTAAAGGACGTTTTATTAAGAATATATTCAACTTATTTAATATCAATTTTTATTGAAAAATATTAAATATTTACAAAGTTATGAGCCTCGGTGTGACAACCAAAAAAAATTGCTAGTTACTTTATTCTAGAGATGCCACGAATATTCGGCTACTATTCGGTATTCGGCCTATTCGGCTACTTTTTTTACTATTCGGTATTCGGCCGAATAGTTCTCAATATTCGGCCGAATACCGAATATACCAAATCGTGAAAAAAGCACATAATAAATATTACTCACAAATTTTTTTTTACAAAAAATCAGCATATTTAATACTTAAAATCTATCAGTGGTAAGTTATGATGAATGAAATTTTATTTTGCGTTTGTTGTTACACAGATCTTGCTGTTACACAACAAACAAACTGCCAGTTTATTGTCTTCACTATAAATTTTATTATATTCCCGAAATAGGTGATTTTTTTATTAAATTGTGCCATTTCGTAAAGCTTTTCACGAACAGTGATATTTTTAAAGATATACAGTGTATTATATTAAGGTGACCATCTGTCCTATTTTGAAGAGGACAGTCCTCAATTTTGGCCAACTGTCCTCTATATAAAACGTGTCTTCTTTTTGTCCTCTTTTTTAAGTTTTCGAAACTTTTGTCCTCTTTTTTTGTTATTTGGTAAAATAAATGTTATCCATAAAATTACAAAAAAATAAATATTTTATTTTTCTCAAAAATAATAATAATTATTGAAATTAATCATTATTGACTTAAAATTTTCGTCAATAATGATTATTAATGTGACACGACCTACTCGCAAATGAAACAAATACGCCCACGAAATGCACTAAGTGTCGCCGAATATTCGGTGGCCGAATATTCGGCGCTTCGGCAGAGAGCCTAGCCAAATATTCGGTATTCGGCCAAATCACTATTCGTGGCATCTCTACTTTATTCACCTGATCGTTTTTTGTTGCACGCCTTGAATGTGCAGGACGCGTCAGTTCCCTTCCTGTTGCACGTACACGTGTTGCAGTCCTGGAAGAATGTGGATTCGGGAATACAGTAACCTTTCTGGCCGGGGCGTTTAGCTAGAGAATAAAATTTTATTTTATTTTTTTTAAGAAAAAATAAATCACATATTCTTACGTTTGTCACTGCCGTGTGTGCACGCCATGTACGTGCACCCGGCGTTAGTGCCGTCTGCATTGCATGTGCACGTGTTGCAGTCATCCATGAACGTGGAATATGGTTTGCAGTAACCTCTCTGGCCGGGTTTCTTGCGGGCTGGGGAAAATACATAAAAAAATAAATTTAAAACTCGTTGCACACAAAATTGCATGGATCGCGCATTCTGTATTAATATAATGGTGTTATATTTCTCTAAAACAGTGAGAGAGATGCAGTGATGTTTAGGATATATCTATCTTTTTTTCTAATAATAATGAAGTACACTTAATTCTGTTTTCACACGGTAGATACGTTCCAGAAAAAAAACATGTTAAAGTACATAGAAAGAAAGGGATTCGTTCCATATCCTTCAACCCTGTAAAAAAATAGGTAAAATCAAATGATTCATACAGAAAAAACTCGTACAAGACTAAAATATGTACTTAAGCTGCTATGAAAATAAATTAGAAAAGGGAATTCCCTAACTACATATTTTATAAATAACAGATAGAAAAAAAAGGTTAATAAAAATATTTTTGCTTAAAATAAAATCAAATAGTTTTTTTTTAATCGTGCTAAATCGAATGAAATTCAATTGTGTAAAAATGGAATCAACTTTTTTCCTATATTGGGTGTACATTGTTACACTAATAATGTTTAAATAAGGACAAGTGTATCCTAAATCACTTCCCAACTCTTTCTTTTAACACGATTCTGTTTTCTAGTCAGATGCATACACCTGTTAATATTTTCTTAGAAACTATTCAAATAATGTACTAAAAATCACATATGGCATTGTATGTATGTTACTTAAAACATACAAAAAATAAAACCAATATTTGAAGTAAGTTGTAAATTTAATGAAGTACATGATAACTAAACAAATAAATAAACTTCTCCTTAATTAATAATGTTTATTTAAGGTATTGTCAATATAGACATTTGTCAATAAGCAAATAATAATTAACAATATGTGTGAGATAATGCATGCAAACTATTGCCCGGATATGTATGATGGGCACCGGCGCCGACTACGGGGGGGCGAGGGGGGCGATCGCCCCCCTAGATATTATATCAGGGGGGTTTCGCCCCCCCTGTGCAGCTGAACTCTAGTTTATTTTAAATTAAAGATACTTTTGTCAATAAGATTTTTACTTTAAAAAAAGGTGTAAATATTCAAATACTTGTCACTTGAGTAAAAATGATCACTAAAAATTATTTCAAAAAGGAAATTAATACTAAAACAACCCTTATTTCCTTTACAAAGCTTAGATAGATCAACAGCTTTAAAAAAAATTCTACGACTTTTCTACACTTTACTATATTTTCAGCTAAAATCGTCGTTTATGTTTCATGAGCCTCTGTAAATTAAATATAAATGTCCACTTTTCAATTATTTCAAATAATTAAAGTTTGATCGATTTTTATCGAAACTACAATAAATTGATGAAAAAATTTTTTTTTTCACATTATTAGGTGCGTTTCTGAAATTTTTGTCGTTATTACAAAAGTTGGATATTGCACATTTTTTAATGAAATTTTTTGCACACCCCCCGTTCCCCCAAATTATGAAAATCTCGCCCCCCCCCCAGGTTAAATGAAAAGTCGGCGCCTATGATGATGGATAGATATAAAAGAAATATTAATATTGTTTGAATCAATATTGCGTAAACTTTTAATATACACTGCCGTGAAAAAGTTTTTGGACACTCATTTTTTGCGTATTGTAAATATAAAACTGCAAAAATGGTTAAATGTTGATAAGAGTACTTAATTTCAACTTTTGTAATAATCCAATAGCATATCTTAAATACAACATTTACAATTTTCCATGTTATTTTTGAATTATATGCCTGAAAGGTCAGGTTTACTCAAGTTGAAAGTATTGACGCACAGTGTCTTTCAAGCTAACGAGAAATTGTTTTTTTTTTTTACTATTTTGACTGCGAGTAAACATATTCTTTTCGCTATTTTGTGTATTTTTATTGACTGATATCTGTATATTTACATTCAAAATCACAGGTGTCCAAAAACTTTAGCACGGCAGTGTACAATTTTGTATTAAGGATTTTTTTTAATTTGAATGGTATTTCTGATTTCTTAAGAATAAAGAATTGAATATGTACAGTGGAATCTGTAGGGGGGGGGGGGAACACGTACTCACGGGCAGAACTGGTCGTGAAATTTATGTGTCGCGGTCGTGACCCGAAATATTTTCGTTCTGTTTATATAAGTACTTATGATTTAAATGAAAAAATTACATGAAAAATAGTAAAAGTGAATGTTTATATTGTTAACTATCATATTTTTTTTTAATTTTCGTATCTTTAAGTTGATATTTCTGTAAGAATTAAATTTTTTGAACCAAAAATTTGACAAATTTTTTTGTGTTTTAGATTTCGTTAAAAGTATGTTTATTTTAAAGAAAATGATGTGAAAAGTTTAATTTTTCAAACCGCAGGTCTGTATCTCATCACGTTCTCGAGATATGGCATTTCAAAGTTTTCGATTTTTCAAAATTTTGTAGAAAAATGGTCGTAACTTTTGAACGTGTGGTCGGATTTGATTTTTGTTGACAGATTTGAAATCAGCGTATCAAAATCTATATAATGACATGTATAATACTTTAAAATTCGACAAAAAAATTTTTGCGAAAAATCGAAAAAATTCAAAGGGGTATACCTTAAAAAAATGCCGATTTTTCGCAAATTTTTTTTTGTCGAATTTTAAAGTATTATACATGTTATTATATAGATTTTGACGCGCTGATTTCAAATCTGTCAACGAAAATCAAATCCGGCCACACGTTCAAAAGTTACGGCCGTTTTTATCCAAAATTTTGAAAAAACTAAAACTTTGAGAGGCTATAACTCGAGAACGTGATGAGATACAGACCTGCGGTTTGAAAAATTCATCTTTTCACATCATTTTCTATAAAATAAACATACTTTTAACGAAATCTAAAACATCAAATTTTTCGGTCATCTTTGATGCATCAAACTTCAATTTATCATAGAAATATCAACTCAAATACAAGAAAATAAGAAATAATATCATAACATTACTTTACAATCAATCTTTTATGTATTTTTTAACGAAATCCAAAACATAAAATATTTCAACATGGGGTCTGATGGAAGAATACCGGAACCAAAAAAAAAAAAAAAATGCACTGACGAGGTTCTACAGTATTTAATTAATTAATAATAAAAAAAAACATTTATATTATCTTTTTGTTTGAAATGTAATAATTTAACATAGTCAGATTTTTTTTTTCATTTTTAATTGACACAAAGTTATCGGCACTGACTTAACTTGATCTTAGTTTTAATTAAATAGAAAATAATATAACAAAACTAATCAATTTAATTAGCGTTTATTTTAATTACATTGAATAACTTTAAGTAGTTTTTATAAAAAAAGTAAATTATAGTTGATAACCTTAGGTCGAATTAAATAAATAAATAAACAATATAAATGTGTACGTGATGTAATACATTTAATGAACTCATTAACCCCCTTATTATTATTTGGATCTGATAAGAAACGAACAGGAAAAAAATATATTTAAAAGGCTATAGGGGGATAAGAATGAGTAAAGTGCCCCCGCGCCAATTATGGCTGTTATATTTTTTTATAGTAACTACTAACACAGGTAACAATTTGACCAAATTTTAACCCTCAAAAATTTACCCCCAAGGGGTGAGAATTAATTTTGAAAATTTCGTAAAAAATTAATAACTTTTGAAAGAGTCAACCGATTTGAATAAAATTTTAATATGTCATATATGTCACTAAGGTGCTTTATAGAAAAAATCGGTAAACCTGAAAACTTAACATAACCTCAAAAAAAAGTGTTTTATATTTTTCAAAAATTTTTTTTGCTCACTTTCAATTTTGGCACAATCACCAAAATATGTGTGTGACTTTCTAGCATAGTTTTTTATAATATATGTTTTTTTCAGATTTTGTTTCCAGCTGCGTGACACCTAAAAAATTTTTTATATTTTTCTAAAATTTTTTTCACTCACTTTCAATTTTGGTACAGTCACCAAAATTTTTTTGTGATTTTCTGGCATAGTTTTTTATAATATATATTTTTTTCAAATTTTTTTTCCAAGTGCGAGACACAAAAATTTTTCATAATTTTTTTTCGTTCACTTTTAATTTTGGTACAATCACCAAATTTTTTCAGTAATTGTCTGGCCTAGGTATTTATAATATATGTTTTTTTTACTTTTTTATTCCAGCTGCGTGATACCTAAAAAAAATAAAAAGTATTTTTTGAAATTTTTTTTGAGGTTATGTTTGCCGTACAATCACAAAAAATATTTTGTATCTTTCTATCATAATTTTTTTATAATATTTTATATATTTTTTAGATTTTTTTCCAGTTGCGGGACACAAAAAAAATATTTTTTTTTAAATATTTTTTTCGCTCACTTCAATTTTGGTAGTCATCAAAAAAATTTTGTGGCTTCCAGGCATAGCTTTCTATAATATATATTTTTTCGGATTTTTTTTCCAGCTGCGTGACAAAAAAAAGTTTTTATTTTTTATTTTTTTTTATTGCTGGTTATGTTTGTATTATTTATTACTCATATATGTAGATGTTTTATTCGTAAAAAACTAAAAGCAAAAATATACGTATGTATGAGTATGTACAAAAAAAAATTAACAAAATTGTAGTTAATCAATACATACAATATAAAGAAACGGTTATGATATTAAATACACATAACAAATTGAAAAAAATGAGAACTAAATAAAGAATGAAAATAAAAAAGTTATATTCCCTCTCGTAATTATTACATGTACCTATTATACATTTCTTGTATAAAAAATCTTTTAATCTATTTTTGAAAGATTTTATATCGTCAATATTCTTCAGGTAGTCTGTCTGGCAGCGAAATGTAATATTTACTACCTTTTCATAAAGGGCTATTGCTATATCTAGTTGTCCTACAAAAAATCAATGTATGTATATGTTATTATCCTGTCTTATATTAATATATTTATAATTGTGGTTACCTAAATGTAACTCTAAGTTGCTTAAGATCTGCTTTATGACATATATTGTACAAGTGTCCAATATGTCTCTAAAATAATTTTTTTAGAGGGGACCACATTTATGCAATTTTATAGCTCTTGTTAAATTAAAAAGTTTTCGTACTGTTCACAAGCTACTATTCCAAGCAGCTTACGAACTATTTACAATTTTACTTTTTAAAGTAACACGCAGCTGAAAAAAAATCTAGAAAAATACGCCAGAAAGTCACTATAAAAATTTGGTGCCTGTACCAACATTGAAAGTGAGCGAAAAAACATTTTAAAAAAATAAAATATTTTTTGGTGTCACGTAGCAGGAAAAAATCCGAAAAAAATATTTATTATAAAAAAATATGTTAGAAAGTCCGAAAACAATATACAAACATAAACTGCAATAAAAAATAAAAAACTTTTTTTTTGTCACGCAGCTGGAAAAAAAATCCGAAAAAATATATATTATAGAAAGCTATGCCTGAAAGCCACAAAATTTTTTTGATGACTACCAAAATTGAAGTGAGCGAGAAATATTTAAAAAAAAAAATTTTTTTGTGTCCCACAACTGGAAAAAAATCTAAAAAATATATAAAATATTATAAAAAAATTATGATAGAAAGATACAAAATATTTTTTGTGATTGTACGGCAAACATAACCTCAAAAAAAATTTCAAAAAATACATTTTATTTTTTTTAGGTATCACGCAGCTGGAATAAAAAAGTAAAAAAAACATATATTATAAATACCTAGGCCAGACAATTACTGAAAAAAATTGGTGATTGTACCAAAATTAAAAGTGAGTGAAAAAAATTTTAGAAAAATATAAAAATTTTTTTAGGTGTCACGCAGCTGGAAACAAAATCTGAAAAAAACATATATTATAAAAAACTATGCTAGAAAGTCACACACATATTTTGGTGATTGTGCCAAAATTGAAAGTGAGCAAAAAAAAATTTTGAAAAATATAAAACACTTTTTTTTGAGGTTATGTTAAGTTTTCAGGTTTACCGATTTTTTCTATAAAGCACCTTAGTGACATATATGACATATTAAAATTTTATTCAAATCGGTTGACTCTTTCAAAAGTTATTAATTTTTTACGAAATTTTCAAAATTAATTCTCACCCCTTGGGGGTAAATTTTTGAGGGTTAAAATTTGGTCAAATTGTTACCTGTGTTAGTAGTTACTATAAAAAAATATAACAGCCATAATTGACGCGGGGGCACTTTACCCATTCTTATCCCCCTATAGCCTTTCATTATTTTTAACCGTTTTGTACCAAGTTTGAAATATACACGCTAAAAGTAATATATTAGTGCTATTTAGTGTTTTGTGAATATAGTATAGTGATATATGTATAACAATGTATAGGGCTTCGTATGAGACACGAGTCTCGTGTCGGTCTCGTCGCAATTATTTTTTACTTTCTTATACCAATGTATATGAAATATACATATAGTATAAGTAAGTATAGTAAACGCGATTTTTTTCGAAATCCGGTTTTTGATGGAATTATCAATTTTGACCTTCCCTGAATCCATTCTGACTATTTTCGCCATGATGTCTGTGTGTGACGTTTAAATATGATATATTCAACTATGTGGCCCATAAGAAAAACTAAAGTTAGAGCTTGTAACTCGGAAACTAAAAGTGATATAAAAATTCTAAATACACCAATCAATTCTACACAAAAAAGTGCTTTAAGAAACCGCAAACTAAAAATACCTATCTACTTTAACAAAAAAGTTATAGCCATTTAAAGAAATTCCGAATTTTCAGTTTTTTGGGTATACCGCCTAAACCACATAGAATTATGAATATTTTTTTGTGTAATAATACTCACCCCTTTCATACAAATAATTCATCTGATTTAACCAAACCTGTATCTCTTATAGATACTGAGATCCCCATGCTGGAAAAGTTATCTGGGACACCCGGTATAGTATAAGTAAGTATAGTAAACGCGATTTTTTTCGAAATCCGGTTTTTGATGGAATTATCAATTTTGACCTTCCCTGAATCCATTCTGACTATTTTCGCCATGATGTCTGTGTGTCTGTCGGTCTGTCGGTCTGTCTGTCTGTAGACGCTGTAACTCAAATACGACAAATCGTAGAAAGGTGGAATTTTATACTTAAGATTGATTTTTGCCTAGGAAGAAAACCTCCTATTTTTGAAAACGATCATTCAACCGGAAACGGATGTTTACCTACATCGATTTTTGAATTTTTCGAATTACACTGAAACAGTGCGAATTAGAGAAAAATGACCAAGTTGAAAATTGTAGGTAATATTATTATCTATAATTTATGTTCTATTCATTTTTTCGAAAAAACAAATTTAATTTTTTTTTTTTACCAAGTATTCGTTTTTAAGTACATTTCAAAAGGTTCATAACAGAGAAGAAATATCTGCCATGAGTGTCATGGGACTTTCTTATACGTATTACAGAGACTGTACGTGTTTGAACAAAATTCGTTCGATACATAATTTATAAAATAATATTTCTATAGTTTATGTCTCATTCATTTTACTCTATCTTTTATTAGTTTGTCAGAAATATCCTTCACTAAAATAAAAATCACGTACACTGTTCACTGTCATTATTACGTATAAGAAAGTTTTGTGGCACACGGCAGATTATTTTATATTATTTAAAAAATGTATATTTTATAATGTATCGTTTTTTTTTCTATACAGTATAGTTTAAGTATACTTTAATATAGACTATACTTAAGTAGACTTAATACACGTTTGGCCTCTGAACGATCGTTACTATAAAATATCAAAATTTTGATAAAAAAATAATTTTATTTTAAATAAATTAAATTTATTATCTACACATGGCAACATAATTTTAACAAATATGTTTACTGTTATTAATTTTTTTTATATATGACTGCTTTCCTGTCATAAAAATGTATGTTATATTTGATAACAATAATGTCTGTTTATATTCATATATGTATACAGGATGGCTAAAAAGGTTACATTACAGTAATTACACAATTTTTAGTAGAAAATAATATAAAAATCATTTTTATTCTTGTCAATTTTTATAATTTTTTTCTGAAACGGTGCATAATAGAAATAAATGCTTTGTATAGAAGTTGTAGGGAATTTTATTATCTATAATTTATGTTCTTGGCATTTTTTTTAATAACAGTTTTTTCCATGAAATAGTAAAATAATTAATCAATCGAAATGAAATAAGTAAATACAAATTGTTTGGTAGAATTCATCTTATTCTTTCTTCTTTATTGGTCCCGTTTTTAATCAAAGTCTAATGACATTATAATAAATTGTGTAAAAATATGTTTCGCTTCTACAATATTCTGTAATCATTTTCTGTAGAATAATATGATATGAGTAAATTGATGATACAATGTAAATATTTATTAAAGGTATGGATCAATAAATTACTAAATAGATAAACATATGTTACCAATATAGTTTTATCTTTTTTTCCTGTTTCTTTTTTAAAATGATGCATTTTTATTTCTGTTTCATTATCAAAATAAATAGGTACATATACAGTCGAAATCGGTTATAACGATTTAGAAGGGACAAGTCATATTAGGTTGTAAAAGCCGATAGACGTAAAAACTGGTTAAAAGGTAGTTATATATTTGGGATTCAGTAAGGACTTTTATTTTCAGTTGTTAATGTTGTATTTATTAACCGATGTCGTTATAACTGGGTTCCACTGTATATACATGTTTTGAGGGTCCCTGAATCACGTATGACCAATATATAAATCACGTCTCTTTGTCTGTTTGTCTGTCTGTGGATACTTTACATCTAACACGACGAAACTTACAAAAATGTTTAAATTTAAAGTTCTTATGCGGTGTTTACACCGAGAAAACAAAACAGAAACACGGTGTTTTTATGACAAAAAAGTAATAAGGATTTTAAGGGGTTACATACAGTCAGAAGGCCAAAAAAGGTTTTTTTCAAGAATTTTTTGAAGAGAAGACTTTTTAATGTAAAAATTTGTACACATATTATGGGTAACTTTTAATTGTATTTTAACATTTTTTATTTGTAAAAATAATAATTTCGAAAGCTGCTACAGCTGTTCTCCAGGAGGTTCTCTCAAAAAAGGCGCCTTGCGGTGACCACGATATCTCTGGACTGGATCATTTAAAATAAAAAACCCAAACGGATTTCGTTAAAGTAATGTATAATCTTGTACTTACTCGAAGGAATAAGCAAAATAATTTTTTTTGACAAAGTGGCGACTTCTCAAAAAAATCGATTTTTGACAAAAATTTTGACCTTAAATTGTTTATAAAAAAAAAATTATCGGTGAGAAAAAACCTTCGATTAATTACTAAAAAATATACTTAAGAAACTTGTGTTAAAATTTGAGACTGATCGGTTCAGCCGTTTCCGAGGAATCGTGGTCACCGACTTTAAAAACACAAATTTGAGAAAAACGCGCTACCGCTCCGACCTCCTACATTCAAACGCTCTGAGACGTCTTTACAAATATGCGTGTAACTTCGAAAATAATCGCCGGATTGATTTGAAATTTTCTGTGTGCGTACTTAAATATATGTACATTACGAAAATGAAATAAAAAAAAATCAATTCTAACTGTATATAACCCCTTAAAGACACGATGTTTCTGTTTTGTTTTTCCAGTGTAAACACCGCATTATATCTATACTCAACCGGAAATGGTATAATTATTAATGCATTTTTAAGGAAAAAAGTACCTAGCTAAAATGTTGAATCCACACAACTATTTTTTTAATTTGATTTTTATTCAAAATTCACTTTGCAAATTTATTGATTGGAAAATATTTTTTTTAAATCTAAAGAGTTTTGAAAATCGAGCATAACAAAATGTAATGAGAGACTTACCTTCAGCTACAGCCACGAAAGCTACGAGTGCAGCAAGTATTATTACCCACTTCATTTTTGAAAATGATGATTATTTTAAAATGTATGTTTGCACAAAAACTTGTATTATTGTGTCGTTAAAAACTATCATCTGCGGTGTATATATAATAGAGGAGCATTTGTTTACGTTTGGAAATATTAGTGGGAGGGGGCGAGAGAGAGAGAGAGATGATAAATACTCGCATAATGTGTTCAAATGTATAATAATATAGTACATGGGCGCCATAGATTGAGGGACGGCATAATTTGGGGTTGATTGTTTTACCAAATAATTAAATATAGTGTAACAGGGTGGCCAGTTTCTGGAAAACCGGGAAAAGTCATGGAATTTTGCTATACAGGGAAATGTCAGGGAATTTGGTTGGAAGTCAGGGAATTTTTTATAAAAATGCAAAAACTACACAAATTCTCGCAAATATTTTAAACAGTTACCTTTTTTTTAGGTTTTTTATCTAAATTTTAAATATAAAACAGGGAAAAATGGTAAAAAATCTCCCTGGGAAAAGTCAGAGAAATTTATTCCAGAGAAATACTGTGTAATAAAATATCGCACCCCTGCAAAAAAAGTGTCACAACTCAAAAAATGTCATATTTAAGATAAATATGTAGAATGATTCCAAATTATTTATATTTCTATACTAAAAATTGTCAATAATGTACTTCGTGTACCTACCGTCAACAAAACTAGCATATTCTAAAAAAATGTCACATTTTTTATTTATTTTTTTAAAATACTTAATCACTAAGCGTTTTAATAGTTACTATTTTTCAAACATCACAGGAATACTGAAATATTTAAATTAAACACTCTGTATCAGTCCTTTTCCTATACTATCTTTACAATTTTGATTTATCTAAATTGTTATAAGTAATTTTATTTATTTCTATTTCCTTAAAACTACATTTTTTGAGTTGTGACACTCTTTTTGCGGGGGTGCAACAGTTTATTTCTTCCCTCGGGATTTACGTTATAAGAGTTATAAGTTGATCGTATTTTCTTCTTATCTACTGTTGATTTGCCCCCCTCAACCCTATAAAAATTTCAATGCAGTTGCCACTGTGTTTAAATTTAATAATGTAACTGATATCAGAGGTTGTGAATATTTTTTTAAGTAAATCATGTTCCATGAAATTATGTAACTGGCATTTTCTCAAGGTTTCTTATATTGTTTTTTTTTCGTTGACATGTCTTTAACCTTTTATATGTCATATTGATGTTATTGTTTATATTTATCTTTAGTTTATTTATTTGATACATGAAATTGTGTTAAAGTTGTAACAAAAGTTTAATTAATTTATTTAATGTATACTGAAAAAATTTACTGTTAATTTTTAACATAAAAAACATGTTAACGGGAGGACGAAATTTCATTCTGTGAAAAATTAATCTGTAACGTAGTAATATTTCATACCAAGAATTACTATACCGTATGTTAAAATAATTATAAAATATAAATAATTATTTTAACAAGTTATTAATAGTCAGATGAAAAAATGTCATTAACATTTTTATTTATTTGCGATGCGTAGGAGTGGGAAAAAAAATAAAAAATTGCATAGATTGATCCTAGAAATTTTGAACACCCGACATGGTAAAATTTAAAAGAACGTCTACTGCTATTCAATATACTGTATAGCAGTTTCTATTTTGGCGATAGGCCAGATATGAAAAGTTATATAGAAACATAGTAAAATTATAGAGAATGTACGTGAAATTTTCATATGCAAGAAATTAAATTAAATAATAGCGTATATTACTTTTTCAGAGTAAATAAATTTGAATAGGTACTATGTTAAAATTTACCAGTATGTCATTGTAATAATTTTTCATTTACTTTATTTTAAATTCTAGCGACTTTTCTGTTAATTTTTTTCAGAAGTTGATTCTGTCCTCAGGTTCACAGCATTTTCTGTTAATTAAAATAATAAAAAATCTCCGTGTACTGAAAAAAAGAGTGTTATTTTTTTTACTTTTGAAACACTCGATAATTTCGTGTTTTTAAAATCTTGCACATATGATTAGTAATTATTTCTTAGAACACTTTACTATAATTCAAATAAGCTCTTTTTTTTATAAATTGGCACCAATAATAATTAATAAGTAAATAGTTAAACTACTTGATAATAGTTTTATTTGAAGTCAGCAAATATTAACAACATCTTTAATTAATTAAAGATGTTGTTCGTAGAAATGTCCGGGGGAATACCATTGTTTGTTGTTTACGATATATTATTCAAATCTATAAATTAATGTTAATTTAATATTCTCACTTGTTGAAGGTTATGTTTTTGCATACAACGATTTGTAACAAGGAGGAGGGGGTTATCGGGGGTTTAAAAAAAGTATCAAGTTTAACCCCCGTATGTAATATTTGTTGTTCTATTGTTTAATACCCACGGGATGGGCTCCACTGCTATATATTTTATCTAATTGTTAGTTTCCTATCTTAAAAAAAATCGATCAGAATATTATTATTATTAAAGTGCGTTTATTTTTAAATATATTATAATAAATGCTCTGTTAATATTTTTTTAAATTATTTAAGCTAATTAATATTGTTTTTTATGTCCATACTTTTTATTATTTTTACAGCAGTATTGTTTAATTAAACGATATCTATATTTTTCATTTGATAAAAACTATAATTCAATTGAAATACATTAAAGATTAATGCATCCACCTTTCACCAGACTGGTATTTTATCGGGAATTCAATGATTTCTGGAAAAGAAAGATACACTTGATAATTTTTGATTATGTTTTTTATTTTCATTTTATTTTTAGTAACGATACATTATGTACATAAATACAAAAGAAAATTTAAAAAAAGTTGAAAATGTATTTTATATAGCTGAAATATTACACTTAATGAGGGTTAAATGTGGCTCTGGGGCTATCAGGGAAATGATAACCGTTTTGTAATTTTGAAAAATAATACAAGGAAAAAAAAACTACAAAGAATCATAATCAATCGATTGATTATCAGAATTAAATTATCATATCAGTCATAGATGCATTTCTTCAACCTCTTTCAATTTTACTTCAATATCATTATTCCCGGTAATTCAGCAGGTGGTCGTATTTTATAGATTCCTTTAGAACCAGGCTCTCCCATTTGTCCTGCCTCTCCCGGAACTCCCGGCTGTCCCGGCGGCCCTTCAAGATTAACTCCCGGCATTCCATCGTCGCCGGGTATTCCCGGCATTCCAGAATCCCCGTCTTCTCCGGGAAATCCAGGTAGACCCGGTGGTCCGGCACGTCCCACAGGTCCCATTCCTCCGGGTTTCCCTGGCATTCCGGGTTCACCTGGGGGTCCAGACAGTCCTGGAGGACCTGGAGGTCCTGGTATACCCTTAGGACCTTTCTGTCCGTGGTATCCGCGCACTCCTGGTGGGCCCGAAGGTCCTTTGATCCCCGGTTGGCCGTATGTTCCGGGACCTCCCGGAGAACCGTCGGGTCCGGGAGGTCCCGAAGGTCCGTCAGGTCCGGGATATCGGTATTTCCAATAAGTACGTGCTTGGGGTTCGTCCTCGTATTCTTCACAGTCGGTGTCTGGTTTGTACTCGTAATAATCATCGCAATCTGGGAGGTTCGAGTAATCTGAAATTATTTATTATTAACGTGTATTTTTTTTGAATAATTTTAACTCAAAATTAAACTAGATATTTAGTGATTTCAAATGACGTAAAGCATAATAAAATTGCTTTATTAGAACGCCAGTTATAGCGAGTTGAAAATCTTAAGTTTTAATTTAAAATAAAAAATTAAAAAAAAACTATTATTGTAACAAAAAAAAAATGTATTTAATGATCGGCTCAATCTTACCTTCTAATTCTTGACAATGCACCGCGACGAAATAAGTTAAAAGTAAAATAAAATAAAAACTCTGTACAAAATGAGTTTCCATATTTTGTATAAATTTATTGAAATCTAAACAATGCATACACAGTCGTATTATAGGTATTTATATATAATCTGTTAATAAGATCAATACATTTATTAAAAAGTGAGTTAACAGATTGTGGTGTCATATACGGCGTTATCGTGATTAATAATTATTTTACGCCAAATAAAATATGTTCTATTCGCAATAGCCTTATTGTTTGAATGAAAAAACTAGAAACAATATATATTAATGGACTGCAATCAAAGACGTTGTAAAAATATTAAAACAACTATAAAAATGATTAATTATTTATTATACAATCATAATATATACAAAAAAGTATTTTAATTCAACGTGGGGTGGTTTTATACATTAAAAAAATAAGGGTGATATTTGTTTTATTCGTAATTTTATTTCTTTGGTAATATTTATTTATTCGATATTTTTTATTTCAGGGATTGGATGGATTTTCACGAAAGATGTCGGCGCCCAGCATTACAGCCCTTATTATTTGGGTCTGAAATAATATACCTGAAAAACTTTTTTTAACTATCGTGCGTGATTTTTATTAAATAAACGTTGAATAAAAATGTATTTATTTGAATCATATATAATAATGTGTAAAGTTCTCGGTCAGTAAAGTACTTTTAAACTTATTAAACTAATACAGTGCAGTGGTTTAAACATAGTGTTGTGAGTTTCCCATCATCACGAGTTAGCTGGTAATACATGTTAAGGTAAGATGTTTTACTTTTACGATTACAAATTACTATTTTACTTTTGGTACATTTAAAAAAAATCGTATCTATACACTTTGTACAGACCTTCTTTTTTTATCTAGGTTACTTGGCATAGGCTTTCGTTTATTTATAGACGTAAAATATATAATAAGTTAATATTTTTATGTTTATAAATAGGTACTTAATTCTTACACCATTTTCTTATTTTGAAATATTGGTATGTAGGTATACGATACATTCTTGTTAGCTAAAGAGTGTAGAAAGAAAAAACAAATCTGCGGAAAATTGATTTTTATTCAAGATCATTACAAATAATAGTTAACAATGTTGATTTCACATAAAAACGTACAATTCAAAAACCAAAACGACTAACAAATATTCTTAATAATGCATTTAATTATTTTTTAATATTTATAACATTGTTTTGTAGAATTGGCTTCTGAATTTATAACAATTCTTTATCTCAGCTGTACTTAGATATAATTAATTTATATTCTAACGTAATTTTTAACATTTTTTGTTTACTGATTTTAACAAAAAATCAATGATTTTATAGATAAATGGTATCACATAAAAAATAGCTGACAATTATAAGAAATTATTGAATCGTTTAAAAGTTAGTTGCTTTGACAATTTAGTAACGAATATAAACATTATCCTCCTAAGCATCCAGCAGTAAGACATCCAGTGTTGTGTATAATTGACTCAGTTCCCAGCATTCCAGACGGGCCTTGTGGACCTGGAGATCCAGGCCATCCAGGTACTCCCGGCTTACCCGGTAAGCCGACTCCTGGTTTTCCCGGATGTCCAGGTTTTCCCGGTTGTCCAGGACTACCCGGGTTACCTAAAAAATAAATCAATACAGTTACACATAATATACAGGGTGTCCAAGATAAGAGATACAGATTTTAAATTATATGTAATGCAATGCTTTAAATATGACAAGTGACATATCGTTGTAAAGTAGAGTAAAAAACACGTTCAAATATGTTATAGTCAACTTAGTGGCCCATAAGAAAAACTAAAGTTAGGGCTCATAACTCGGAAACTAAAAGTGATATAAAAATCCTAAATACACCAATCAATTCTACCCAAAAAAGTGCTTTAAGAAACCGCAAACAAAAAGTACCTATCTACTTTAATAAAAAAGTTATAGTCATTTAAAGAAATTCCGAATTTTCAATTTTTTGGGTATACCGCCTAAACCACATAAAATTATTAATATTTTTTTGATTGATCCCTTTCTTATAAATAATTAATCTGATTTAACCACATCTGTATCTCTTACCGTTTAGTTAGGATATCCCCATGCATTTCACACTTATCTTAGACACCCTGTATATTATTAACCTTTGTTTTGATACATTTCTCTAGAATAGCATACTTGACACACTGGGGTTTTTTTGTACCCCATCGATAAAAATCATCATAAAAAATAAAATATTAAATATTTCTACTCGAGAGTTTTTTTACAGGCTTTTGTAAAGTTTATTTTGAAGAACGTATAAGTTATATAGTAAAATATTAAAAGTAAGTATGTTAAAAAAATAGAATACTCAAAGAAACTGAAAAACAAAACACATTTGATTAAAAACATGGGGTTTAAAAAAAGTTAAAACAATTGTCAGATAAAATAGGAGAAAAATAACTACGTGACCTTTAGGTCCGCGCAATCCTTGAGGTCCCGGAGGTCCCGGCGGCCCCATAGGTCCCAGACAACCCGGACTTCCAGGTAATCCCGGCGCTCCGTGTCTTCCCGGTTGTCCTGGAGGTCCGGCATCACCTTTTTCTCCTGCAGCACCCGGATATCCTGGTTTGCCTCGGTTACCTTTACTTCCCGCTGGTCCTGGAGCACCTCTGGGACCCGGCGGTCCCGGAGATCCGGGACTTCCGCTCGCACCTGGAGATCCGGGACTTCCGGGAGATCCTCCGCGATATTTCCAGTATGTGCGAGATTCTGGATTGACGTCGACGTCCTGATTTACGTCGGGTCCGTGTATGTACGTTAGGGAACGGGATTCTGGAGGAGTGACGTTAATGTCGTATTGTTGGGGTGTATTTTCAGGGGTGGAATCGTTAGTTAGGGGTAATGGTGCGTTTACAGTATCGTCGTCGATATCGGATTCTGGAAAATAAATAATACGAGTTAGTTTTATTAAAAAAAAAAATAACCCTTAGTTACTCACGTGTTTTACCGTAACAGTTTCTAGTGGGGTGTATTTTATATACAACATAAAAAACTAATAACCCAACCTAACTAATTTTTTTGCTGCCAAATTCATATTATATACTATTTCTTTTTGAGGAACTAAGAAAAATTTCTTAAAATTAAAACAACTATAAATTAAGGATTAGAAAGAAAAAGTAATCAAAATAAATCTAAAAAAAGTACAAAAAACTGTTCAATATTCATCTTGCAATAAATCAAACTAAACAGCAAAAATTTTATTTTTAAATAAAAATTTTTAGTACCTTGTAATGTCCTGGGAAACCCACGAAATCCAGGACCGGATTTTAATGTCGGGTAAACGGTATTGGACCGATACTGCTGCGGAACTATTACACGTGG
Organism: Sialis lutaria; assembly: GCA_949319165.1. Lineage (NCBI taxonomy): Eukaryota > Metazoa > Arthropoda > Insecta > Megaloptera > Sialidae > Sialis > Sialis lutaria. The sequence continues at coordinate 26,403,799 of OX439240.1, read as the reverse complement.
GGGGAGGGGCATTCCTGTAAAATAAAAAAAGTCAAACAATACAAAAATTTATAAGTAGAAAATTTTTTATTTCTATATTTTTTGGTTATTTGTATTACTTTCAAATGAGAAAGATTGTCCATATGGATAGTTTGAGAGATTTATGTATTCTTAAAACAAAAATGTATTAAAAATACTCTGCCTTGTAAATGCACGGTGCTTCCTCGTGCTAAATTCATCAAAGGTAGTTAATTATTGAACAATTTAAATAAAAACCGATAAAGTATTCAGATGAACTGTCTGTCATTGGTTAACCATTTAATTTTCATACGATTTTAATAAAAAAATTTAATTTTACATTTTTCTTAATACGCGCCTGGTTATTAAGTCGTATATTTTGAATTTTTTGACAATTTCAATCAAAATCATTATTTTTCTGCTATACGAATGTCAAAATGACATTTAAAACGTCAAAGTGACATTTAATATGTCAAAGTAAATAGCAGTTTTAAAAAAACAAATGACGATTTTCTTAAGTCAAATTGAGATAGATCTTTGTTAGGGAATATTTTACAACAAAAGTAGGTGGCCCATATTATAGAGAATTGAATGCTCTACAAAAAAGGCTCTATAAAATTTTCACGTAACATGTGTCTTTCTTGAGATATCTTCGAAAAATAAATCTTTTTGGATATCACCCCTCCCCCTTACACACAATTTTAATTATTTTGAAATGGGACCGTCCTCAAGCCAGACCAAACCAACCAACCAAGTTTCATCAATATCGGTTCAGTGGTTCATGAGTTAAGTGTGTGACAAGGATTGGGGGACAGACACACACACAGACACACACACACACACACAGACAGACAGACAGACACGGAACAAAAAGTGTTTGTCTTGACCTGAAACGGATAAATAAAATAAAATTTTTGAAATCGGAGAACAAATTTTTTTTCTCGTTTTAAAACGATAACAAAGCTTCTCGTATCTTCGATATTGCGAGGAAGCAAAAATCAATTTAAATATTTAATATAAATTTATAAATTATTTTATCGAACAAAAAATGTGGCATATTTTCAAATAAAAAGTACCTCACTTACGTTATGTAAAATATTTATTACCTTCCAATGTTCTGGACTCTCTGTATGGATAATTGGGAATACCTCTATATCCTGAAAAAAAAAAACTTTTTTTTACTTATCGTTCATATCAAATTTAATTTATTTATCAGTTCTTATTTCGAAACATTATTCAACTTACCTTGTGACCCAAACACCCCGAAAAGTGTTATTAAAAATATAATAAAACAGAATTCCATATTGTTGTTTTAATTTTACGTCATTATTCTAAAAAACACTGAAACATATTTTGATTTCTGTGTACTATATAAACATTATGTATGCTTAGGGCCGGATTTAGTATAAATAAATAAGTCAAATTCTAAATAGTTCATATAAGGTACTGGGTACTAGTTATGGACATTACACTGGTAGAAAGGATTTCTCAAACTAAGTAAACCTTGTTTTGTATATAATATATAACGAAAACAATATTATCTTAAGATAAGCAATAATCTCTTAAACCAACTATAGTATTCTTGAACGAAGGAATAACGTAGTTGGATTAAGAGTATGTTTCTTATATTAATATTGTTTTCGTTATATACAAAACAAAGGTTTTCTTGGTCCAATACAATTTTTTTTCTGTGTACCCCAATGTTGGGTAATTTTTAACTTAAATGTACTGAATTAGAAATATTGATTGATATTTGATTACTGCAATTACTGGATATTAATCTATATACATTTAACTGTCTTACAGCGTGATTTGATGCTAATTGATCATTTTGTTTAAATACAGTTTAAATAATTATCGCGATTCGGACACGCTATCAAGAAAAGTGTATTTTTTTAATATAAATGCTTTACATTGTTTTAAAATTTACGACTCTTTATTTTATAACTATTGTGTTGTAGTATTTATCATTTTGTAATCATCACACAAGTGCCCTTTACTGGAGAAAAAAACATAAACAAAATAAAAAGTTATAATTAAAAAAAAATTTAAGACTTTAAAATTAAATCGATTTAATAAATAGGTACTTATTTTATTGGTAATAAAATGAAGCCCATTAATCAAAACAAAAAAAAACAATATATTGTGCTCTTAAAGTGCCCATTTTTTTGTTTTTATTGTTTTCTTATAAAACTTTTTGTTAAGAAATTAAAATTTTCAATGTTCTAAAAATGTATATTATATTTTTTTGTCTGACGTATATATACTATATTACGGTGTCTATCAATTAGGCTACTTTCGAATTTTTTTAAGGTCCCCCCCCCATACAAATGAATTAATGATTTATTGTAACGGAAATAAATAATATAATATTTGATGAAATCAAAATGCAGCTCTGGGTAAATAAATAATACGCACTTTTATGTCGTACAGTGTACACTAAACAAAACAATATCAAATTAAAACAATTCAACATTTGACTTGTACAACATATGTTATTTTTAATGACGTTAATCAAAAAATTTTAAAACATATAACAGTGTCAAAATTGTCACGATTAAGTAAAAATACTGTTAGATTTAATATGAATTTGTTGTATTTATTTGTATGACTTAAATGTACCGTGTAATGTATTTTTTTATGAAAACAATACGTATTTACTCAAAAAATGCTAGATCATCTTTGAAATTGTTAATTTAAAAGTAATTAACAAGGGAACCTTTTCAAGTCGAAAATTCGTATCGAGTTTAAACTTTGTATATAGTTAGACGAGGTCAAGATAAGTAAGAAAAAAATTATCACAGCTGCGGTAAAACGGTTTAAGGGGGTGAAACACCCCATATGTGCAAAATAATCATATTTTTTCAAATAACTCTGAAACTAATGAAAATTAAAAAAAAATCCATAATACAAAATTTTCATGATTTTTTATGCTCTTTCGAATGGTGATAGTTAAAATTGGAAAAAAATAAACCGTTAAACATATTAAAAATAAGAAAATACAATTTTGCGTTGTTATGTTTATATTTATTTGCATTTACATACAGTTATTGTACCAAAGAATGTATTTTGGTTTAGAAAATCAATTCGTAATTTGATTACACCTTCTCTGAAAATAAAATCGAAAATTTAAAAGTAAAATTATTTTTTTATCATAAAAAAATAATAAATTCATGATTAAACTTACGAAGAAATTTATTTAATATTGTGGTCCCTAAGAAACTGTATATGAGGATGTTTTACTTTCCGGATATAGAATGCGCGTCCAGGTTTACCAGGTGGGCCCGGCGGGCCCGCTGGTCCAGCTATACCTTGGGGACCTTGTGGACCGACTGGTCCCTGATTTCCTGGTGGGCCAGCGGGACCCGTGTCTCCAGGTAAACCTCTGGGTCCGGGTGGACCACGTTTATCTGAATCTTTTGGTGATTCTTCTGGTTTAGGTACTGCTGGTTGTTGTTCCGGGACAATTTCCGGGGTAATTTCTGGAGTAATTTCCGGAGCAATTTCCTGAGCAATTTCGGGAGCAATTTCTGGGAAATATCGCGGTCGAGCTAATCATTTAAAAAAATAGTTCTGAATAATACAGGTAACGAATAAAATTATCTGTAAAAATAGTGCATGACTCAAATAATATATTTACCTTTTACAGCGTATAATTTATTTCGAGGAAGATACTTGCGTGCTAAAAAAATCAAAATTTATAAGTATTTTTAAAAAGTAGGTTCATTAGCTTTTTTGAGATTTTGACTAAATTCTGTAAGATATTTTGTAAGGAAATAGATTTTTATATATTATATTTTTTAATATTTCAAGTACGAGATGTGAAAATTGTACCAGGTATTTTTTTCTAGAGCATTAAATGTATTATAATAATAAACCCTTATAGTCCAAGAGGTGAGCGCCAAAATTTGCAACTACTTTCTATTGATATAACTACTTTTTTGATATAACGTCACATTTGTGGTGTAGATATACAGCCTAGTGCCGTCAGTCAGCTAGTTTCATTAGCGTTTGGCGCGGGGGTGGTAAATCAGCTGCTGAACGGCATTTGTTAAGGTAAAATTCGGACTGACTTTTTTTTAATAATAATAATATTCTTAACTTTCATATTTTAGAAAGTACTTTCACGATATATAGATTTTTTACGAGTTAAACGCGCCCGGTTGCAAGATTTTGATGACTGACTATGATAAAAAGGATTCTTACTTAGTTATACTGCTTACAGATAAATTATGAGATTTTAGAAAGTAGTTGCAACGTGTATAGTTTTTTTACAAAGTTAAAACCATCCCCGCACCAAACACTAACGAAACTAGGACTGTATATCTACACCACAAATGTGACGTAATATCAATAAATCAGCTTTTAGAAAATAGTTGCAAATTTTGGCGCTCATCTCTTGGACTATTACAGATATAGCTACATAGTATATCTCCTTTTTGCATTATTTACTCTTTTAAACACTATGTAATCAATTGGCAGATTTAATTTAGTATTAAAAAAAATCACACAGCGTATTTAAAATAAAAAAAAAAAAACATACCAGAACGATTTTCCTCAGGGGGGCACGGTTGAATCGTACATGTGATTGCAGTACCTTGGTTGTTACACCAACATGTATTACAGTCCGCAGGGAATACACTACCAGGGACACACGACCGTCTAGTAATAGTAGAACTATGTCTTTCTAAAATTAATAAAAAAAACTATCACAAAGTTTCTCGTATCTTCGATATTGCGAGGGAGCAATACAAAATAAGAAATTGTTTTTAAAAATTATATAGTTTAACCCTCAGCTGCTTCAGAATAACATACGTGCCACACTGGTGGGGTCACCTTGTACCCCAGACAATAAAATACTAACTACTCGTATAAGCTATTGAATATTTTAATTCAATAAAATTCCTTTATCATCTTCGAACGATACAGAATGCACTCTAATCGGTTATTTAAAAATATAAATAATATTTAATATATTTAAAAAATTGAAAACCTTGTAAAATTTAAACAGCTTATATTTGGGGCGCACCTGGTACCTCACAGTGGCAGCTAAGGGTTTTAAAAGAATCTGAAAATAACATTTGGAAAAATGGACGCTGATGATAAATAAAAAAAACGTACTTAAAGTATATTTGTTTTTTGATTTTTTGGGAAACGAAACACCTCTAGGGGGACACGGTTTTTTCGTACATGTGGAATGAGATCCTTCTCTGTTACACCAACATTGGTTACAACCAATAAGGAATGTACTGCCAGGTATGCAGAATCCCAGCTCACCATAAGTGGGTCGATCTGAAAAAATATTAAATACAAAATTAGAAAACTGAAAAGTATATAATAACACTATGCAACAAAAAAAAATTCAATAAGTGATTTAGAAGTTATTTATCATGCCGAAACCGAATTCGTTGCCCAAATGATTCCATCACGTCAGGTTTTTTTAGATATCCGAACCCAAAAGTCCCAAAGAAAGACGATTTTGGCAATGTTGGGGAATTTATTACTAAGTAGGTAATTTTTTTCTGAAGTTTTCTTTCATGATTTCGAATAGTACTATCTTTTCTCTTTAAAATGATTTTTTACATTTTACTATGCGATTTTTCTTTACCGAAATATACTACTTTGAAGATATATGTAGTAAAGTTCATTGTATCTACTATACTACACTCTATCATATCTTCGAACTAGTACATCTCGGCTAAAAAAATCGTACAGTAAAAAGTTAAAACTCATTTTAAAGAGGAAAGATAATACTATTTGAAAAAAATTACCTACTTGATAATAAATTCTTTAACATTGCCAATGGACTTTTAGGTTAGAATATCTCAAAATCCTGACGTGATGAAACCAATTGGGCAACAAATCCGGTTTCGGCATGCCAAAAGCCTCCTAAATTTTCTATTCAGATCTCTGTTATATTACAAAAGTATTTTTTTTGTTGAATAGTGTAATTTTTAACATCTTTTATTTTATTTTTTTCTCTTTCGAGTGGAATATCTTTGAAGTTCATGGAAAAACATTTGTTATTAATTATTTAATACGTGGCAAAAAAAATCATAAAAAGAGAGCAGTTTCAACTGGGTCTGCCGCCTTAATATATTTAATTTATATTATTAGTGAAGCTAAGAAAAATACAATTTTAGTATTATTTAGAATAATACTTACTTTCGCATGGTATCTTCATGCAATATAACTTTTGTTCAAAATTGCATTCACAAACGTGGCATCTGTGCAAATAATTTGTACCCACATGACAGTATTTATAAGGGATTACTGAAAATTAAATCATTAACTATTACAGAAAAAAAACTCGATCTTATTGAAAATTTGAGATGGAAAATTGCTTGATAAATTTATCTAGTTAATATAACAATATTTCCTCAATATAATAATAAAAATACTCTGCCTTGTAAATGCACGGTGCTTTCTCGTGTTAATTCATCAAAGGTAGTTAATTAGATGAACTGCCTGTCATTGGTTAACCATTTAATTTTCATACGATTTTAATAAAAAAAATTAATTTGACATTTTTCTTAATACGCGCCTGGTTATTATGTCGTATATTTTGAATTTTTTGACAATTTCAATCAAAATCATTATTTTTCTGCTATACGAATGTCAAAATGACATTTAAAACGTCAAAATGACATTTAATATGTCAAAGTAAATAGCAGTTTTAAAAAAACAAATGACGATTTTCTTAAGTCAAATTGAGATAGATCTTTGTAAGGGAATATTTTACAACAAAAGTAGGTGACCTACATATATTATAGAGAATTGAATGCTCTACAAAAAAGGTTCTATAAAATTTTCACGTAACATGTGTCTTTCTTGAGATATCTTCAAAAAATAAATCTTTTTGGATGTCACCCCTCCCCCTTACAGACAAATTTAATTATTTTGAAATGGGACCGTCCTCAAGCCAGACCCAACCAACCAACCAAGTTTCATCAATATCGATTCAGTGGTTCATGAGTTAAGCGTGTGACAAGGATTGGGGGACAGACACACACACAGACACACACACACACACACACACACACACACACACACACACACACACAGACACAGACACACACACACAGACAGATAGACAGACACGGAACAAAAAGTGTTTGTCTTGACCTGAAACGGATAAATAAAGTAAAATTTTTGAAATCGGAGAACAAATTTTTTTTCTCGTTTTAAAACGATAACGAAGCTTCTCGTATCTTCGATATTGCGAGGAAGCAAAAATCTTATTGAGGATATTTTATTAATTTGAAAAATATATCTTCATGTTTCATTTGTCAAATTAATAAATAATTTATTACACCAACTAACGAAACTCTCAAATAGATTAAACATAATGGTTGTATTAATAAATATATATCAGTGTGAATATTTTTTACACCACCCAACTAGTGAAAGTACAATTTTCGATATGGTAAATTCAGTGATGTCATTTATTAAGTATTTAAAATATATATGTTTTCAATACGAAACAAAATTATCAACATTGTTAGTAATAATATACATTTATCAATAAGATAAACATATTGGTAAAAAATTATCATATTAACAAACAACTTCTATCGGAGTCAAATCGATCACGGATTTTTTACATTGATCACATTTTTTAACACAATATTTTTTTCTGTGTAACTATTATTATACTAGATTCTTATTTTAAATCATATACTTACAAGGTTCTCCTTGGGTGACAGTCAAAACTGTCATTAAAATTACTCCCCAAATTACGAACATTGTAATAATAACTGATTATATTACAAATGTTTCTCGTGTATTTGTATTTTACAAATTGTTTACTTTTTTGTAACAAATATCAATTTTATAATATTTATAAAATTATTGAATTTAAAATATTTTATAAACTATAACTAATTAATATTCTTGATTAAGATTTACTTTGTATTTATATTAATTACAATTTTGTTTATTTTTTGTAACAAATATCGATTTTAGTATTACCAAATTGTATTGTTAATTTTTATAATATTAGTTTTAATTTACCTACTTATAAATAACCGTGAAATATGATTTCAATTTGGAAAAATAATCGTTCTAACAGGGTATTTATTTATTTGAATTTATTATTTCATTATTTATTTTCAATTATATATGTCATAGATACAATCCAGTCGACAGATAATTTTGTAAAATAATACCTGATGTATAGAACACAACAGTACCTCCACCCCCTCCCCAATTCACCTTCAATTCTAAGAAACATTCATTACAATAAAAGAAAAAAAAGTATTATTAATAATATATTTCATACGTGATATGTAGGATCAATAAAAATCGCGTAAATCGAATTCGCGTAGATCGGGGTACATTTTTATATATTTTTGTACCAATGGATAACTAAAACCACTAGTTTAGTTCATGGAAACAAAAATATTTATTTAGTCTTAAATGTTGTACGTTTAGCACACTGTAAAAAAAGATTTGGTTTCGAAAAATGTTGTTTTTAATTTATATTCAGAATACAGGTACCTACATTTAATGGAATATTTTACTTTGTTAATTATTAAAAGTAAAAAAAAAGTTTAATTTAATTTGAAAATTGAAATAGACAGAACGGTATATAATAGTAACATGTACTAATTTGTACTGCTGTAATGGCAGAGCTAGTTTTTCATTATTATTTTGAATAAATTACGCGTGAATATATTTGTTTTATAATTTTTATAGTATTTAAAAGAGTTGAAGTTTCGAATAATTAGTTTTTAAAACGTATCTATATATACCCAATTGTGTAGAATTTCAATAAATAGAGCACTTTCAGTAAGTTCTCTCATTTATCGTGTGTTAAAAACTCTATTTTTAATATCCAATTACTCAAAAACCATACATCCAATTTTTTAAATAAAAATTAGTAGAATATATGAGTTATCCATAAATAACATATTAAAATTTTAGACTTTTATCTAATGATCGAATATCCTTAAGTTGTTTTATTTGAAAATCACATAAATATCGACGGTGTTTTAATAAGTTTTTTTTTAATAACTAATACCTATATATTGTATATGATAATAATAATAGATAAATAAATGCATATTATCAGTGAAACTATTCACACATCCGTTTTAAACTTCCGTATAATGAGATCATTAGGGTTATTGTCACCGTGATTTGTGGAATTATTATAAACAATAATAATTATTATTAGTATTATTGAAACAGTTGAGTGTAAGTGAACGAAGAACAAATCATAATAAAAATAATAAAAATAACTAGAGACGTACTAACAGTGTTTGGAGATTCAGTTTTACATAAAATACTTTTACAATTGAGGGGTTTGCAGCAACAACGAGTTAACTCCATTTTTAGTTAACGACCGTTTCTGGGGGGAAAAAAATCATTCTTTCGTTTGGTTCAACAAAGAGTTACCTACCGTTGATAGTTCTCAAGGTATCCGCTAGAATGAGTTAACTTCTTGGGTCAAAATGGAGTTAACTCCAGGAGCTGACTCTTTGTTTTTGAGCTTAGAATTTAGTTAGTGTTCTTTCTTGAAATAAACTAATTATCTTGAAAATTGTTCTTATCCAATGCTTCCTTACTTTAAAAAGAAAATAATTTTCTCCAAAAAGGTGTTATCACCAGAATAAAATTGACTCTAGAATTGCGAATTTGACGAATTTCTCAATGGAATTTGGCCAAAACATGTGGTCGGTGACAAATAATAATTGGACGAAGACAAAGGCGATTTAAATACATTCTCAATTTTTTCTATTTTCCCACAAACTATAAAAACTGTTGCTGCAAACCTTTCAATTGTGTAAACAAAATAAGTGACTGATAAATTTGTATGAAATTAGGCACACTTCCCCTAAACACTTGAAAAAACCATACAATGGAAGAAACTATTTTTATAGAAAGTGCTTTGGTGATTACAAATAATAATTTAGATATAGAAAACAATGGTGATGAAAATGAAGAAAAACTAAAAAATATTAAGGATGTTTCTTCGGTTATAATGCCCCTTTTAGACAGTGGTGTTGCTATTGTACAAGAAGATACCCAACAGAATACAGTGGAGGATGGTATCATTGTTGTACCACAGAGAAATCGTCGTGAAATAATAAGACGTTCTGGTATCATATGTCATAAGATAACGTATCTCGTATCTGTAATATTAGGTTTGGCCGATGTGTTTACCGATTTATGGTTGCTATATCAGTACGTGTTGGATCAACAGTACTGGTACTGTGGTTTAACAGCACTGTTTATATGGTTGCCGTCACTTATGACAACGTGTACGTTGTATAAAATGTAAGTAATGTTTCATAGTTTAAGGGGTTACATACAGTTAGAATTTAAAAAAAAATTATTTCATTTTCGTAATGTACATATATTTAAATACACACACAAAAAATTTCAAGTCAATCCGGCGATTATTTTCGAAGTTACACGCATATTTGTAAAGACGTCTCAGTGCGTTTGAATATAGGAGGTCGGAGCGGCAGCGCGTTTTTCTCAAATCTGTGTTTTTAAAATTGGTGACCACGATTCCTCGGAAACGGTTGAACCGATCAATCTCAAATTTTAACACATGTTTCTTAAGAATATTTTTTAGTAACTAATCGAAGGTTTCTTCTCACCCATGAATTTGTTTTTAAAACAATTTAAGGTAAACATTTTTGTCGAAAATCGATATTTTTTTTGAAAAGCCGCCATTTTCTCAAAAAAATGTATTTTGCTTATTCCTTCGATTAAGTACAAGATTATACATTACTTTAAAGAAATCCGTTTGGGTTTTTTATTTTAAATGATCCAGTCCAGAGATATCGTGGTCACCGCAAGGCGCCTTTTTTGAGAGGACCTCCTGGAGAACAGCTGTAGCAGCTTTCGAAATTATTATTTTTACAAATAAAAAATGTTAAAATACAATTAAAAGTTACCATAATATGTGTACAAATTTTTACATTTATAAATTTAAAAGTCTTCTCTTAAAAAAATCTTGAAAAAACCCTTTTTTTGGCCTTCTGACTGTATGTAACCCCTAAAACATCGGTCGAAATACTCAAAATAGTCAAAATACACAGAATAACCCTAACAAAAACACCATAACAATGAAAAAAAAGAGCATGCAAATTATCTTTTAGCAAAACAACGTTTGCCGGGGCAGCTAGTATAATATAAACGTGTATAACAAAATATAACTTTTCAGTTGCGAGCACGAAGATAAAAACAGTTGGTTATACAAATGGTTTGTAAAATGGAAATGGCCTTTACTGTTCACGTTTACATTTCAAATGTCGTCGTCTGTGTTTGCGTTGAAACACGTTTTTACGTTCAAGATAATGTGTAAACAGGGTTACGAAGATAAAGAGAGGCGTTTGTTACAGTTACAATTGATTGACGCTTTTACAGAAGCTGCACCTCAGGCTACATTACAGTCGTACATTTGGTCCAGTGAAAAGCAGTTACGTAAGTTTGTGTACACAGAAAAAAAAACTGTATTGAACTAAGAAAACCTTGTTTTGTATATAACAAAAACAATATTAATATAAGAAACATACTCTTAATCCAACTACGTTATTCCTTCATTCAAGAATACTATAGTTGGTTTAAGAGATAATTGCTTGTCTTAAGGGGGATGGGCACTGTGACGGGTCAAAAAATTTTCAATGTTTGAGAATTTTTTTCACAGATATAACTAATTATTTTTGAATCAGGTAAAGGACATTTTATTAAGTATATATTCAACTTATTTAATATCAATTTTTATTGAAAAATATTAAATATTTACAAAGTTATGAGCTCGGTGTGACGACCAAAAAATAATTTTTTTTTCTATGGTCGACTCGAAATTTCGAGAAGGGTTATATGAAAAAAATAAATAAACATTTTATCAACATCTATATGAATGTAGCTATCGTTGCACGTAGCCGTTTTTTTTTTAATTTTATTTTTTCACAAAATGGCGAACGTTTGAAATTTTTTTTCATTTTTAAGACCTATTTTTTTTCGTTAGAGCGGTTTTAAAAATAGTAATTATCAAAATTTCAAAAATCGGCTACGTGCAACGATAGCTACTTTAATTACGAAAATTATTTTTAAAAAAATATTGAAATCGGTTCATTAGTCTTTGAGGAATCGTGTCGACCAGGTCGAAAAATGTCATTCTGAGATAAATGTGTTTAATGTTTTTGTTATGTCATAACCGGGCCGTGCTACATCGTCTCACTAAATTGACTGTAACTCCGTTAATTTTCAAAATTTAAACTCAATTTTTTGTATACATATTTATGAATATGTAAACTTTAAAAAAATTTAAACAAAAAAAATGATTTTTTTTTTCCGTCACAGTGGCTATCCCCCTTAAGAAAATATTGTTTTCGTTATATACAAAACAAGGTTTACTTGGTTTGAGAAATCCTTTCTACCAGTGCCCTTGGTGGTATTAAATACTGCATTGTTTATCTTTGCAGGTCGATGGCAGCTTATTTCATTATTGTTCTCGTATGGTACAATAGCACGAGTCGCTTCATCTCGTACATTTAACATGGGCACATCTAATGCGAATAGGAACAGATTTGTACATTCTGGTGTTTACACGTATATAATCAATATATGGTTAATAAGTGCGTATATATATTATGTCTTTAATACTCAAAAATAAGGGGGTTAGCATGTCTAGCGTCCTCTGAAAATACTCAATATTTGGGAATTTACTGTGGTCAAATGAAACAACGAATTAAAGCTAAATTAACACAGCTGTTTAATCACTATTTAAACTACAGTTTAAATTATTTTTATGAATGAAAATTGTTAATTTCTGGCCGATGGTAGGTTTTCATCAAAATTTGGAGTTGACACCTTCCCGCTTCCGTACTTGCTTTTAGCCAAATGGTCAGATCTGGAACAATTTTACAAAGTGATTTTAGTTTTTGAAACTATTCTCTATGGAATGAACCACTTTTACACCTCAGAGTTATATATTTCAATAATTATAGGTATGTTTAAACTCTAAAATTTATGCTCTATATATATGAACTTTAATTTTCATTGGCCATAAAAATCTACAAGATTTTTTGTTTCCAACCAAAGTGGTCCATTTCATAGAGGATAGTTACAAAAACTAAAGTCACTTTGTAAAATTGTTCCAGATCTGACCATTTGGCTAAAAGAAAGTACGGAAGGTGTCAACTCCAAATTTTCATGAAAACCTACCATCGGCCAGAGATTAATAATTTTCATTCATAAAAATAAATTAAAATGTACTTTAAATAATAATTAAACAGCTGTGTTAATTTAGCTTTAATTCGTCGTTTCATTTGACCACAGTAAATTCCCAAATATTGAGTATTTTCAGAGGTGCTCTAATTCCCTTTTTCCTATAAAATTATTATTCAATTGCTGAGTGTACATATTATAATAATTGATATCGTATTGTTTTCCAGTGTCTAGGATCCCACTGGCATCCGTGGCGTTCCACGTTTCACCACTAATAACACTGTACTGTGTACTAGCACACTGTTCCCTATGCTACATCGGTCTCGGTTACTTGAAATGGAAACTACCGGATAGACAGTTACTCACACATTTCTTCACGTTTCCCGGAGTCTCTATATATCTTGTATTTATCGATATAGACACGAGTACGTTCGGATATCGTATTTTCTCTAAGCTACGTTTCTTTATGTTGTATTATGCATTATTTGTATTAGAACATATTGCACTGACTATTGTTTGTCTTTATTATTGGCATATTAACGTGGAGCTTATTATGTGTTCTATTGTGTGCGGTGCTTTGGGGTTGTTTTTCAGTCTTGTTACTTGTGTGGTTTATAAGACGCGTGATGTATTACAAGTGCCGGATACTTGAAATGTCTCATACACAGAAAAAAAAACTTATTGAAAATTTGAGATGGAAAAATGCTTAATTTTGTCTTGTTAATATAACCGTATTTCTTCAATATAATTGAATAAAAGGATATTTTATTAATTTGAAAAATATATCTTCATGTTTCATTTGTCAAATTAATAAATAATTTATTACACCAACTAACGAAACTCTCAAATAGATTAAACATAATGGTTGTATTAATAAATATTTATCAGTGTGAATTTTTTTTACACCACCCAACTAGTGAAAGTGCAATTTTCGATATGGTAAATTCAGTGATGTCATTTATTAAGTATTTTTTTGTATTTAAAATATATGTTTTCAATACGAAACAAAAATTTTATCGTGATAAGAACATTGTTAGTAATAATATATGTTTATCAATAAGATAAACGTGGATATTTCCATATTGGTAAAAAATTATCTTATTAAACAAACAACCTATATCGGAGCCAAATCGATCACGGATTTTTTTACATTGATCACATTTTTTAACACATAGACATTTTTTTTTCTGTGCAATAGACGAAATTTCGTTTAAATCTTCATCTTATTTTTTTGTTGTATTTAAAATAAAAAACATTTTTTTTTCGATAGTATAAATTATAAATTATACATAATAAATATAAAATAGAAGGGGGGAGGGGTAATCTCGCCCCTTATTATGTGATAATTAGTGTATTACATATCTGCAGTACCTGAATAGTAATTAATTAACTATTTAGTTGTTTTTTTTAGTCAATTCTATTTTTATTTTAGTTATGGAATTATAATAATAATATTATATTTATAATAGTGTTGTACAGTTTGAGGAGGGGGGGGTAACATTAGTGACCTCCCCCCCCCACAGTTGGATGGTGTGTGTATGTGTAGTTTTAAGTTAGAAATAAGAAATGTAATTGTTATGTTTTTTTGAATGTTATTATTTACGAAAAAAAAGTTGATTTTAAAATCGTACTTCGTTTTTTTTTGTTTTTTTTTTTTGTAGAATAGTAAACCCCATGGTTGTTTTAATCACTAGTTTGTTTGGTTTATTTGAATGGAAAATAAATAAAATTCAATAAATTGAAAATAAACTTTTTTTTAGTTTCATAAAATATAAATATTATTATACATTATTAGGTGGAGTAATGTTGGGTGTAAAACAGTAATAAGGAAGTTCTTATTGTAATGTGGTTGTCGTTTTTTAACCATCGTAATTCTAACATAAAGAAATCTGAAACAGAAAAAAATGTGTATAATTGAATTCTACTTAACTAATTTGGATAATAAAGTATACAAGGCTTTTACAAAAATGAATATCTTTGGGAGAGGGGGGGTCTGTAACGTCTGGGTTCCCGAGGACGTTTTAGACCTTGTTTTCTGCGATGACGCTATTAAAAATATTCGAGTCTAAAAAATTTAAATAATTAAAATTAAAATGGTGTAAAATGGTTTCAAAATTTTTCATACTGTGTTTTTTATAGTTTTCTTTTCAAGTACTAATCAAAAGCTACGATCTGAATTTTTTTCAGATTTTTTGCATCGATAGTTAAGAAATTAGAGGGGGGACACTGATAACTCGAAAACGAAGCTCTTTCGAGAAATTAATAATAATAATAATTAAATAATCCCTCGTAGAATCATGCTACGATACTTTCTTCTTGAAATCAGCACCTACGGGAATAACATTATTTTTTTAAGACAGCAAAAAACAAATTGAGTTTCACATAATTGAAAATAACCTATTATATGTTAACGGTGATAATTACAGTCTAGGTAGAAAAAGAGGGTATGATGGTACATTAGGCTGTTAGGTATGTTCCATCTCTATCTATGAAACACACAGCTGAGAATACTGATTTACATTGATGAGAAAATTTATCAAGGTTCACAACCGACAAATTAAAAGTAAAAAGTCAATGATTATCGATAGATACATGCACCGGCTCACAGATGTCGCCAGTGTCAAATGTCATCGCTGAATTATAATATGTATCGTGTTTTTAATTATAGTCTATTTCATTTAAGTTTGCAGTGGTGGGCGGGGATTAGACGGTACGATTCACGCAGGAACTATTTTATAGTTAACGGAAAAGTTTTTTCACTAGAAATTTATTAAATAGTAAACCTTTCAGTGAATTTTTTTCAAACTTTCACTGTATTTAGATTCATCCTTCATACAAAAGATAGGCTAAAATTTATTTTCAACACATTTATAGTATTTATGCTGTGATTTTTTTGTTTGGCAAAACGGGAAATAACTCGCATTTTAATTTATTACTAATTGTTGTAAATATTCAATAGTGTTTTTTTTCTTGACGTCAACGTGTAATTTTTTTAAAACCACGTGATTTTTGGCATATCTGAACTGTCATATAACTTTTAATTGAATTTGCAAGAAATAAAACTCACCTTTGTGTTATAAATATTAGTTTTCTTATATCCTTAATGTTAATTATATAAAACATACATTTGTAGAATAACTAATTTGACAATTTGAATTTAATTGCAATTGTTTTCAAGGCAACATGATGTATTGCGTTAGTGAAAATTGTGTTATTGTAAATCTGTCTGGTGTTTTGACCAATCAGGAGCGCGTATTATACTTCCTATGCTAGCTACCGCTGCAAACTTAAATGAAACAGACTATAGGTTATTATTAATATTTAATGATTGTTATAAATTAACAATGTTTTGGAAGTTTTTAGAATTGTTTTACTGTTATATCAGTTGTCTGTGTGTTCAAACAACAATATTTGGTAAGTCAGTGTGTATCTACTTTAAAATTTTAAACTGTGCAACAATGAAGTACAAGTACATATATTCAATTGTTTTCATTGTTACACGACAGTTGTGTTTTGTTATTATTACAGTAACTATGATCTTATTACGTATATTGTGTTGTGTAAAATGGGCAAATAGACTGGCTAATATCAGGCGTACTATTACATTTTTTTTTTGTTATAACATAGATTAATTTTTATAAATAATATTTCATTAAAATTTAATAATTTGCATCCGACGATTATCGCGTAACATTGGAATGGGTTTAAACGACGGGACAGGCTTGTGCGTGATTTTAAAAGAGATTCAAGATCACGCACTGATGAAACAGACAGACGGATATCAGCAGCGGCAGTTATAGCATATACAAAAAGTAGTGTGTTGTTTGTTTAAACACTTTTGAGAAATATTCAATCTTTTTGTGACCCGTTGTGGGGATAATATTGCCGGAGTGCTAAAAGGAGGGAATATCAGCGTGATAAACGAGTTCCCCTCCATCACGTGTGGGTTTTTGGTCCCCAGCACCATTAAGGACCAAATGGCGCTCAACAATGTGTAAATAAGTTGTATATATTGTATATAGTTGTGAATAAATAAATAAAAATTGTACATAAAGTGTGTGTAACGTCAATTAAAAATTGAACCACTCCCACCTCCGACGAGCTAGAGGCACCCTTAGGCGAAGGACAGCCGTGGGACGTGACAGTACAACAATTAATCGTAAGTGACACATGGTTTTTTAAGTGATAAAAATTTTCCAAACTGAATTTTAACAACCACTTTGATGTTAAATATATATTACTATTTCATTATTGATTTATTTTTTGCTCACTTTGTGTATCTGTAAGTTTATAAGTCGTGTTGTGTTTTATTTAAAAAAATAACCAAACTTTTTCGACTCGCGATGCCCTTTTTGAACTAGAGCAAAGCGTGACAACAAAGCAAGTCAAAAACAACTGCATTGTTGAACAAATACATTCATTTGTTATTGAATTAATGGGATGGTTTGATTCTGAAACAAATATGTCGTTTTTGGTTATAAATGCATCGGTTAATTTCATCAATAGCATCGGTTAGCAACATCGATTTCATCGATTAGTAGCATTACTTTTAATTTCATTGGTTGGTAGGCCTTAATGTTAATGCAAGTACTTGACGGCAGACGGCAGGTCGTGCGTATACCGGTTTCAAAATGGGAGTTTCATTTTATCTGAGATATGTGCATATGTAGTTAGATAATATTTAACACGAGGCAGTCGCGATTATAATATTAAAGTTATTTACGTTATTATTAAAGTTATAATTATGTGCGAGTGTTAATTATATATTATTTAAGTGAATTATATGTACTTTACATTATGTGCTTCATTTGATAAAAAAATTTTATTCGTTTAAAAAGTCAAGATATATGATGTAATTATTTACTTATAACATGCAGTAATGGTGTATGCAATAGATACAAGGATCCAATTAAGTTTATGGAATAAATAAAGGTTCGCTGTATTAGAAACTATAGATGATTTTAAGGTAAATTTTATATTATATTTAATAATTGTTTCCATGATCATTTAATATTTTGATTGTTGCTGCAAATACATGTGATTGTTGTAGTTTTAGAACATTTCATTTTGAACTTGTATTTATTATTTAAAAGGTAGAAACGAATATTATATAATATTTGAAAATAAAATTTTACGCATTAAATATTTTGAAGGTCATTTTATCTTTGTCCAATCAATATAAAATCATTTATGTAATCACTAATGTGTGTGTGTGTTTTTAATAATTTAATTTACAAAATGGAGGCCATTGTTCTTGAAATAATTTTATTTTCTAAATAAATTATTACATATTTTTATTGTGAAAAATACGCAGTTTACAGATAAACTGAATATACAAAAGTTATCAATTTGGAAAGGGTATTAAATCATGTTATGGTATTTAGTTATGCAGTCTTTGAATTAATTAATTGTATTTAAATAATAACATATGTATTTGTTTGACTGATAGATGCGGGTGAAGCTGTCGATATGATTGAAGATACAGAGTATGGTGAGGACATAGACATCGGTACGGACTAGGAGAACGTGGTGAATCTACCCGCAGTTGATGTGGTCTTGCAGAGCTAGATGTAACTCTTGTGTACACCAGAGTCTAACAACGCAATATACAGTGTCAGTATATACAGTTAATTATTACATTTAACTCATATTTATACCATTTAATTGTTTCTTTATAATAAACGTTAAGTAATATTGAAGTAAATTAACTCTCAAAAGATCTACGTAACTTAAAGTGTAAGTTGCTGCTACGGGTCAATAAACTGAATTTTTTTCACAGGTGTAACTAATTATTTTAGGATCGGATAATTAACATTTCATTAAGTAAATATTCAACTTTATTTATTAATTAATTTTTTAGAAAGATATTAAACATTTTATAAAGTTACGAGTCCCTCTTCGTTGTTTTATCAAAGTTTTAATGAGGGTTATGGAAATTAAAAAAATCAAATGTAACTATCATTGGGTGTAGCGTTTTTTTGTTTTTACATATATTATTAAAATTAAAAAATTAACCGTTAGTTAAAGAAGTATTTAGATAAAGTACCGATTGATAATAAATCCATTAGATTTTTAAAGTGTATTTAATCCCTTAATAATTACATTTACAAAATGGAGGCTATTCTTCAAAAATGACTTAGAAATAAAATATTACGAATGTTTATTTTGAAAACTAAAACGCAGCTAACAGACAAAACTTACCAGTTTGTAGAAAGTATTGTATTGTTATATATTTAAAATTCTTTGAAATCAAGCTTAACTTTTAACATTGCGTGTATTTAGTTATACCATTGTTGTAAAACTGAGATACCTTACAATTAACTCTACTCAAATAAATAATAATAACATGTTTGTTTGATTGATATATGTGGACGAGACTCTGTCGACATTACTGAAGATAACAGAGAGGTGCGAGGACATCGTAGACATCTGTATCAACTAGTAGACCACATGTGTGGTGAACTCACCCGCAGCAGCTAGACGTGTGTACCAGGGGGCTTGCTGTCAGAGTAACTCATCTTGTGATGCACTGTTTAGATATTGTAGACCCGGGATATGACGTCTGTTGTAACAACGTACACCACATCATTAGGTACACTACATGTTATTATTTAACTCATATTTATAATATTTAATTGATTTCATTAACTCAACGCTAACTTAACAAACACTTAAATAATCTACGTAACTTAATCCTTATGCAGTAGCTTTCCATTTTACATTTTAAATGAGTTTATTTATTATACGACTCGGGACACGTATATCTGTTATACCTCACGTGTAATATTAGTTACGATAGTTTACCTTTTATAAATGTTGATAAAATAAACAGTATTTGTGTTAATTATTTCAGCAATAATGGCAACGAGATACAGCAAACTGTGGTGACGTGGACGTAGCCAGCGTGTGTGAGAGAGACAACAACAGTAGCGGCAGCGGCGGCGGTGAGTGTTACGTTGGAACTAGTGAGGTACACAACAGTGACAACGGCAGTGTTCCAGCTGTCACATCAAGTAGCATTGTTGTATATTGTATTTGCCCCCGCCCGTGTGATTGTGTTTAGTGTTTTCTAGGTTCTCTAATAACTAAATGTTTGTATTTTAGATAATAATTACTTGAATGATTTGTGAAACAAACAACGTATCATTAATGTAATGTTGTATATTTGTTTTATATTTAATTGCTAGTGAATACTTGAATACGTTAGCTATTGTTTATTCTAGTTTATAACGGTACCAAGTATATGTGTTTATAAATAATGTAGTATGTTATAGTTAGTTGTTATATTTGAATAGTTTTAAATTTGATTTGTTTATTATTGCAATGTTTAACAACAACTAACGTGACACAATAGCACAGTTTGGGGTTGAGTTATATTTTATTGAGTATTTATCTGAATGTTTTTGTTTATTGAATCTTTTTAAAAACACTTCAAAGTACATGAAATAATATATATATTTCCTGCCGGGAAAGTATTTTAAAGGTTAGGTAAAGTTGGTTGTATTTGATTAGTCAATTGTTGCAACAATTATAGTACGTTTACATTAACATTGGTCAGAATATAAACGGTTTAAACTTGTATCACTTTCCGAGTAATAATTATATTAGTTCGTATATTTATTAAAGAGGTGGGGGGGGGGTACTTTTAAGAGAGAGAGAGGCAGTCACAATAACAGTTAATAAAGATATGACATTAATGAGTTAACTATTCTGCGTGTGACGTCACTAGTTAGATAGTTAGTACGTTTACACGTACGTGTTACGTTTATATTGATACATAACACAGCGTTTTTTTTTTATTGTTATTGTAGATATTTAAATTAAATTTTATATTAAAAGACACATTAATCAGACACACTGACTGGGTGAGATAGGAAGTTGATTCTCCTTGTTATAGTCTTTTTGATTTCACATATTTTTTTGATTTTTATCTTGTTGTTTTTTTTCTAAATAGAGACTGAACAACAGTGCACGTGTTTGCTATACATAGGTACCACGGGACTTTCTTATACGTAATAATACAGAGAGTAAATAGTGTGGATAATTTTAAATAATTATTTAAAAAAAATCTTTCTGGCTAAATCATAAGTGTTGGGAAAAAATGTACGGGGAATAAATTATAGATAATAACATACTCGATATTTTTTATCAGAAACATTTTTTTCTTATTTCAAAAATAAATCGAAAATTCAAAAAATTACAAAAGTAAATTAAATAATTACGTTAAACATAATTCATTGGATGCAAATAATATTTGTAGAGTTTATTTATTTTATTCTGAGTTTTATTAGTTTGTCAGAAATATGTTTCAATAAAATAACAATCACGTAGTTACAATGTCAGTATTACGTATAAGAAAGTCTTGTGGTACACGTGACATCTTTTTTAAATTGATTTTTATTATTTATTAATGTTAACTACGATTTAATTAACAACACCCGTGTTTTACAAATTAACTTTAAATTTTATTTTCTTAAAAACGAGTTGGTTAAAAAATTTAAAATTTCATTATTTAATTTATTTAGAATGTTTAAACAATTGTAAGATATTTAAACTAATTTCTACCGGTTTGATGTAACTACCCCCCCCCCCCCCCCCCCAACCTATTTAACAATATATTATATTTGAATACACTTTTGAAACTTCCAAATTTTTATGTCATTTCAACTTTACGTTAACTTTTAATAGCGTGTCTCAGTATTTTGTTTTATAGAATGATACATACTGAAAACATTGGTCTATATTTGAGTTGCCTATGCGTGTGCATAAGAGCATTATTCTAAAATAATATCAATAATTAAAAATTACAAGAAAAACGTTTTTATTCGGTAACTTTTATTTTTTTAAGAATGTTTGAGTCGTGAAAGTTAGTTGATAGTTATAAAACATAGTAACCAATTGTTTGTACACGTACTATAGTTTAAAAAAAAAACGGCTTCCTAATAATTGTAAAAATTAAATATTTTGTTTACGTTAATAATTTATTAATATAATAAAAATATCAAAAATTCTGAAAAATATTAAAAGAAAATAGATTCAACATTAATACAGTAAATAAGTCCTCGACTTAAGCAATTACGTCTTACGTGAATTATTACTTATACGTTTTAAAGAAAGTAATGTTTATTGTAATTATTTAGCTGCGTTTTGTTTTTCTGTAACGTTAGCTTGTCTACATATTAACTATTATGTCCATGCAATAGTTAGAGAGAGAGACATGTGTCTTACACACATCTATCTTTCCCGTCCACACTATATGATTTAGTGTTAACACGTTCACAGACACATATTTGTTAT
Source organism: Sialis lutaria (assembly GCA_949319165.1). Classification (NCBI taxonomy): domain Eukaryota; kingdom Metazoa; phylum Arthropoda; class Insecta; order Megaloptera; family Sialidae; genus Sialis; species Sialis lutaria. The sequence continues at coordinate 26,381,317 of OX439240.1, read as the reverse complement.
AGTATCCACTAATATATGATAACTTTGTTATTTATTGGGATATTTAATTTTGAATACAACCTTTGTTTGAATAATGGCTCTTATTGACTAATATACTGGGACAATTTATTGCAGACATTTGTTTATACGGGCACAATACTTCCTACTAGAATGTAATATATTAATTTTTGTTTACTAGAATCTAAATATGTAAGGGGGTCTATAAAGAAAATCATTGTTTTAAAAGGGGTCTATGTAGGACATAAGTTGGGAACCCCTGATATAATAGATTTATATTAATAACAATTATTATTTTATTAGGAAACGTCCATAAACAATGTAACACTTTTTGGGGGAGGGGGTACAGCTATTTTATAGGGTGGCAAGTTCCTGGAAAACCGGGAAAAGTCAGGGAATTTGATTGGAAGACAGGGAATTTTTTATAAAAATGCAAATTCTCACAAATATTTAAATTTTATCTATGTGACCTTTTTTAGGCTTTTATCTAAATTCTAATATAAAAAAACAGGGAAAAATGGTTACATAACATTAGGCATGAGGGTCAAAGGAATTTGTTACATAGCGGGAGGGAATCAAAGAATTCTAGAAAAAGACGTTACGTTGTTTATGGACGTTCCCTTATTTGTTAAATTAATAAAAAAGTAAAAATAAATTCAGAAATTTATTGATAATTATATTTGAGATTTAGTAAATCATCGTAGATATTTTTCAGAATTTTTATATAGCTTTAATTTATTTGTATTTTACTGAAGCTCGGGTGAACGTTTGTACAAAATAAACACCTTGATTATAGAAACCAACCACCACCACACTGTGCTGTGTGTGTACGTTAGTTGTATTAAATAATACTAGAGATAAACTGTGTGTAACAAACAACAACAACAACGGTGGTACCTTTCTATTACGTGTGAACAATAACTAAATACACACGCTATCACATCAGATAGCTGAGCAATAGAATTATATACTGGTGATGTAACGAATATTCGCATTCGCATTCGCGAATATTCGCACATTTTTAAACATTCGTATTCGCATTCGCAGGTAATGTTGCGAATATTTTTGCGAATATATTATCATGTATTAATATATAAAAATAGTTAAATATCGTTTTAGTGCTCCAAATAATTTCATTGAAAATCTGTTTTATTTTAATATCTAGCTATAATCTATGAATACTGACAAGAAATTGCAAGAAATATTGTAATAGATCCGATTAAAAGGTATTTAAAAAAAATTATTATAACAATTAAAAAATTAAAAAAGGATTGTTTAGCTTTGTTTATTTAAAACTGTACATCACGTTTATCATAAATATTAAACATAAATTGTTTTTGTAAGTAAATAATAGCTTAAACCACGAAATATAAAATTATTTTAATTTTTATATTAGTGAAACGACTTTTCGACCAGCTTTATAGCAACTTCTGTTTGTATTTTATCCATAGATAAGAACACATATAGATATTAAAACAAAATAATTTTTCATGAAATAATTTGGAGCACTAAAACGATAAATAACCATAAACATATCGTTTTTTAATCTATTTTATTCAGAAAACTTTTTTTTTCTTTTTTTTAGCTTTTTTTACAAAAAGTCAATATTCGCATTCGCATTCGTGAATATTGACAGCTAATATTCGTATTCGCATTCGCGAATGTTTAAAATCATACATTCGTTACATCACTAATATATACATACAGTGTGTTGTTGTATCACGCACGTCGTAGCATCATATAGATATAACTAACGGGGGTGTTCTGTAACTCAGTCAGTCACTGTTTGTAATATTCAACAGCAAATACAGCCGCACTTTAAACATGTAACAATATATTGTAGTAGTAGTGTATAGAGTATTACAGAACATCCTGTACTGTGTGTCATTGTTAATGAGGTTATTTAGATAATTTAAATAAGTTGTATTGTATTGCATTTACTTTGTGGCCACCATCACGCTGTGCTGTGCCAGGTCTTCAGTGTTAAGGTAGGGTCTCTGTCAGTGTCAAGATATAGTATATTACACCAATAACAAATATTACAAGACGGTTTAGATATTTAGCCAACAGCGCCTTCACCAACTGTTGCATTTTCCTATTGTTAAGAGTAACATTATAATATAAATACAGGGTGTGGCCACTCTTTGGATAGTCAGGAAAACTTAAAAAGTGATCAGGGAAAGTTGGGGAATTTATTTAAAATTTTGGGAAAGTTAGTGATTTTTATAAGTTTTTTTTTTTCAGGATTTGTATAACTTAATAGAGTATCTACTGTACATATTATATTATTTCATGCAGCTAGCGTTTCTCAATATTTCAATTATCTCTAATATTTAAATTCATTAACAAAAAAAATAAGTAAACAATTATAAATTTCGTAAATACTTCATTTAGTTTTGTTGAAAACAAATTAATTTAAATAAGTAAATAATGTTGATTTAATAGACAGGGGTTGGTTTATCCTGACTTTTTAAAGTAGTTAGATATTGTAATAAATAACTTACCGATAGCATTTTGTAAAATATTTATTAAATCGTTTAAATTAAGTAATACGGGCAAACAGGTCTCATTTAAAAGAACCAAAAAATTTAAAAAATATTAATTTTAAAATCTCTCCATGTAGCTTTTTACAAAAAATAAATAAATGTATTCTAGGGGGAAAGTCACTGTCACGGCTCAAAAATTTATCAATGTTTGGGAATTTTTTTCACAGATATAAATGATTATTTTAGAATCGGGTAAAGTCAATTTTCTTAAGTAAATATTCAACTTATTCAATATTAATTTTTATAGAAAAATAATAAACATTTATAAAGTTATCAGCCTCAATGTGACGACCAAAAAATTATATTTTTCTTTATGGTTCAATCAAAATTTCACAATGGGTTTTTAGAAAAAAATCAATAAATATTTGATCAGTATCTATATGAATGTAGCTATCATTGTGCGTAGCTGTTTATTTTTTATTTAATTTTTTCACAAAATGAGGACGATTTGAAATTTTAATTTTTTTAATTCTAATGGTATTAAAAAATAGTAAATCTCAAAATTTGAAAAATCTCCTACACAAATAATTAATTAAATTTAGAACAAAAAAAAATTTAAATCGGTTCATTAGTCTTTGAGGAATCACAAGAATAATCAAGAGTTTTTTATTTTTATTTTTTTAATTTACAATACAAAAAAAATATAGATACAAAATAAAAATAATCTGGTGAAGGCGCAGAGGGAATATTTAGTTAAAATATATTTACTATTAATTATTAAGAACAAAATAATCTTTATCCGGTGTTGCTACGAAATAACGATTGAATATTACATATTAAATAAATACATAGGTAAGAGAAGGTAATTTAAAATAGGGATTTAAATAAATAATCTAACTAGATTGGTAAGTGTACACAAGAGATCTACCAGCAATGTTGGTTGGTTATATCTTATCCATTACTATTATAAATATGCAAATATATTAAATATTGTACGCGATTATCAAGCAGTCTACACACAACGTTTTATTTATAGTAAACGTCAACAAAATCTTAGATATATATTATACAGGATGGCCAGTTTCTGGAAAACCAGGAAAAGTCAGGGAATTTGGTTGCAAGTCTGGGAATTTTGATAAAAATGCAAAATCACATAAATTCTCATAAATATTTATATACTTTTTTTTTTAGGTTTTTATCTAAATTTTTTAAATAAAAAACGGTAAAAATTCTGCTGGAAAACTGGGAAAAGTCAGGAAAATTTGTTCCAGAGAAATACTGGTCACCCTGTTATAACAACTGTTGCCAAATTGAAGACGTTAGTGCAAGAACCAGACAACAGGTCTAGTACGCGAGTATATGTAGTTACTTATCGTTTATATTTGTATAGGTAGTCTTTACAACAATCAATAGAGGATTGTTTATTTGTCTTATACTTATCTGGTTCTTGCACTCACGTCACGTATATATAAAGAATACATTTGTTTGTCTAGCATCTGTAACGTTATCTAAATATATAGGTAGTATATAAAAGTGTCATTGTTTATTACACGACACTGTTTTTATTAACGGGGGCTCTCTTATTACTGGGCAGTTCTAATATACACGGGCTATTGTTATTTACAGAGGACTGTTGTCTAATATGTTTATCAATTAATTGTTATAGGTAGCGCTACAAAAAAACAAACAAATGTACAAAATCTATAGTTTTTAAAACAAGTAAAAATATATATATTTTTTCTCGTAAAACAAAAATTTAATAAATAAAATGTGTCTTTATATACACGGGCTGTTCTTTATATACAGGACTGTACTAGGGTTCTTATATTACAGGGCAGTTCTAATATAAAGGGGCTATTTTTATTTAAAGGAATGAATCTTGTACATGAATTGTAAAACAAATTAAAATATATATATTTTTCTCTATTGATATTTATCAGGTAATGTGTGGTATTTTATATATAGGGGCCTGTTTGACATGTGTATCTAGGTTGTCTTATATACAGGATTGTTTTTATTTACAGTTCTTATATATGGCGGTTCTTATGTACATATTAATCATCTATAATAGCCTAATAGTATAAATAGGTCCGAATGTATATAGAGGGTCTTTCCATATATATTGACTGTTCTTATATGCAGGGCTGTTTCTTATGTACAGTTCTGATATACAGGGCTTTTCTTATATTAAGATCTGACGACGTATACTGGACCTTAATTTACTTACAGGTTGATCTTCAGGTTGTATATACAGGCCCGAGTGTAATTGTTATTTATTAGAAGATAGTACTATAAAAATATAATAATAGGGGAGATTGGGGTACAGTGGATCAATGCAAATTGTTTTTTTTTTTGTATAAACCATATACACATATTTATTACATCAGGAGTATAGTTTTTCAAATGTCCTACCTGCTCGTTAGTATTTGTTAGATTATCACAAAACGTAGACATGTTACGGCACTCTGACAAAAAAAAAAAACAGTACGAACATTTTTTTCACAGTATTTTTCAAAACAATTTTTTATTGAAAATTTACATTATATTGACGCGTTTTATAATTTTGAACTACGTATAAGTGTGTATTGGTGAAACAGCTGTATTTAATCCATTGTTGCTTGTATTTTTAACAGTATATATATACTTATATAATATATATCTAAAGATAAAAAACATTCTTAATTAATATACTAGAAAACTAATGGAAACGATATAACCAATCAATTATAAGGTATTGTTAATGTAAAATAAATATTCGTTTTGTCAATGAGGTTTCTAGGTTCGCTGCTTATTGTAGAATAAACTCCCTATGGTTATTAGGGATTATTCCTACATTTTGAGGTTTGGTAAAATTGTAGATACATATTATATATTTGATCGTTATTTCTCGTATCGTAGGTATTTTTCTTGGTGTACATAATTAGTTTGAAAGTATTCTTTGCAGGTTAATTTAAATTTATTGGTTTCTGATTACTCGTAAGCTTTTTGACAAATGGCCCCGAAGTATTATGCATAATACATGATAATAATTTAATATACCATTAATATTTTAATATTCGCCTTTGTATACAGGGCTTTACAGGGTATTATTTTTTATATACAAGTGTTGTAAAATGAATAAAATAAATCATTTTCCTTTTTTATTTTTCAGATTGGTAAGTAAATGTGCCCTGTATACAATAAGGCTATTTTTATGTACAAGTGTTGTAAAATGTATAAAAAAAAATCATTTTTATTTTTCAGATGGTCACAAAAATTTCATATATTTATATCTGTACATAAAGATATAAAATACTTTTCATATTTGTAGATAAAGATATGAAATACTTTGATATATTATTACATACTTGTCGATAAAGGTATGGAAATTTTGTATAAAGGTTGTAAGTAACTTATGCTCGCTGTATTTGTAGATAAAGATATATGCATGCACATGATATTGGTAAGATACTGCTTTGTATTTGTAGATAAAAGTACAAAGATTTATATTCGTCGTTCTGTGCGGCGGCTGCTTTAATAATTCAGTCGTTCTATGCGACAGCTGCTTTACTAATTGAGCCGTTCTATACAACGACTGCTTTAGTAATTCAATCGTTCTATATAACGACTGCTTAGGTAATTCAGTCGTTCTATGCGACAGCTGCTTTAGTAATTCAGTCGTTCTATGCGACAGCTGCTTTAGTAATTCAACCGTTATATAGATAACGGCTGCTTTGGTAATTCTATGCGACAGCTGCTTAGGTAGTTCAGCCGTTCTATACGACTGATTTGGTAGTTCAACCGTTCTATACAGCGGCTGCTTGACATTAATTTATGTCGTTTTACAGAGCGGCAAGTATGTTTAATAAAATAAATGTGTCAAAATTGTTACCAGAACGTGTATGTACAAAATCTATGGTCTTTTTAGAATGTAGATCATTATTTGTAATTGTTTAAGAGCACAATGTATTATATTTTTGCCAATAAAATAAAAAGTATTAAGTTATTTGATTGTTTCGCACTTCATATACCAACCCGAACCTGTTTACCTTCCTGTACAGTTACTTTCGTTAGTGAACTAACGAGATCACATGTGGACACTATCCTATCTGTTTTGATATTTTATTAAGGAAAGTAACAGGGGAGCATGAGTGACGGCTACATCATGTTCTCCTGGTATTTTACTAAGGAATGTAACAGGGGAGCATGAGTGACGGCTACATCATGTTCTCCTGGTACTTTACTAAGGAATGTAACAGGGGAGCATGAGTGACGGCTACATCATGTTCTCCTGGTACTTTACTAAGGAATGTAACAGGGGAGCATGAGTGACGGCTACATCATGTTCCCCTGGTACTTTACTAAGGAAAGTAACAGGAGAGCATGAGTGACGGCTACATCATGTTCTCCTGATACTTTACTAAGGAAAGTAACAGGAGAGCATGAGTGACGGCTACATCATGTTCTCCTGGTACTTTACTAAGGAAAGTAACAGGAGAGCATGAGTGACGGCTACATCATGTTCTCCTGGTACTTTACTAAGGAAAGTAACAGGAGAGCATGAGTGACGGCTACATCATGTTCTCCTGGTACTTTACTAAGGAAAGTAACAGGAGAGCATGAGTGACGGCTACATCATGTTCTCCTGGTACTTTACTAAGGAATGTAACAGGGGAGCATGAGTGACGGCTACATCATGTTCTCCTGGTATTTTACTAAGGAAAGTAACAGGAGAGCATGAGTGACGGCTACATCATGTTCTCCTGGTACTTTACTAAGGAATGTAACAGGGGAGCATGAGTGACGGCTACATCATGTTCTCCTGGTATTTTACTAAGGAATGTAACAGGGGAGCATGAGTGACGGCTACATCATGTTCTCCTGGTATTTTACTAAGGAATGTAACAGGGGAGCATGAGTGACTACTTGTTAGTTCAAACTTTTCCCGCAAGATGTCGCCACCTGTACCGATTTTTACAAAAAAAATTTAGTCGGAATGGCTTCTGAAAAAATATTAATATTATTCAGAAGCCATTCCGACTAAGTTTTTGTTAGTTCAAACTTTTCCCGCTAGATGTCGCCACCTGTACCGATTAAAAAAAAACTTAGTCGGAATGGCTTCTGAAAAAATATTAATATTATTCAGAGGTCATTGCGACTAAGTTTTTGTTAGTTCAAACTTTTCCCGCTAGATGTCGTCACATGTACCGTTTTTTAATTTAGACATTTTTCAGAAGCCATTGCGACTAAGTTTTTGTTAGTTCAAACTACTAATACATTAGTCGTCGTATAGAACGGCTGAATTACCAAAGCAGCCGTTATATAGAACGGTTGAATTACTAAAGCAGTCGTTGTATAGAACGGCTCAACTACCTAAGCAGCTGTCGCATAGAACGATTGAATTACCAAAGCAGCCGTTATATAGAACAGTTGAATTACTAAAGCAGTCGTTGTATAGAACGGCCCAATTACTAAAGCAGCTGTCGCATAGAACGATTGAATTACCAAAGCAGCCGCCGCACAGAACGACGAATATAAATCTTTGTACTTTTATCTACAAATACAAAGCAGTATCTTACCAATATCATGTGCATGCATATATCTTTATCTACAAATACAGCGAGCACAAGTTACTTACAACCTTTATACAAAATTTCCATACCTTTATCGACAAGTATGTAATAATATATCAAAGTATTTCATATCTTTATCTACAAATATGAAAAGTATTTTATATCTTTATGTACAGATATAAATATATGAAATTTTTGTGACCATCTGAAAAATAAAAATGATTTTTTTTTATATATTTTACAACACTTGTACATAAAAACAGCCTTATTGTATACAGGGCACATTTACTTACCAATCTGAAAAATAAAAAAGGAAAATGACTTATTTTATTCATTTTACAACACTTGTATATAAAAAATAATACCCTGTAAAGCCCTGTATACAAAGGCGAATATTAAAATATTAATGGTATATTAAATTATTATCATGTATTATGCATAATACTTCGGGGCCATTTGTCAGAAAACTTACGACACTTACGAGTAATCAGAAGCCTATAAATAATACGAAAATTTTAATTAACCTGCACAGAATATTTTCAAAATTATCATTTCAAAGTAATTATGTACACCGAGAAAAATATACAAAAGTTAAATTATCATCACAACAACATAACTACGATACGAGAAATAACGATCAAATATATGTATCTACAATTTTACCAAACCTCAAAATGTAGGAATAATCACTAATACCCATAGGGAGTTTATTTTACAATAAGCAGCGAACCTAGAAACATTATCAAAACGAATATTTAAACAAACTTTTTGTTAACAATAATTAATTAGTTATATCGTTTCCATTAGTTTTCTAGTAAATTAATTAAGAATATTTTTTATCTTTAGATATATATTATATATTTTTAAATAAGTATAATTATATTTTTATAGTATTATCTTCTAATAAATAACAATTACGCTCGGGCCTGTATATACAACCTGAAGATCAACCTGTAAGTAAATTAAGGTCCAGTATACGTCGTCAGATCTTAATATAAGAAAAGCCCTGTATATCAGAACTGTACATAAGAAACAGCCCTGCATATAAGAACAGTCAATATATATGGAAAGACCCTCTATATACATTCGGACCTATTTATACTATTAGGCTATTATAGATGATTAATATGTACATAAGAACCGCCATATATAAGAACTGTAAATAAAAACAATCCTGTATATAAGACAACCTAGATACACATGTCAAACAGGCCCCTATATATAAAATACCACACATTACCTGATAAATATCAATAGAGAAAAATATATATATTTTAATTTGTTTTACAATTCATGTACAAGATTCATTCCTTTAAATAAAAATAGCCCCTTTATATTAGAACTGCCCTGTAATATAAGAACCCTTTTAATACAGTCCTGTATATAAAGAACAGCCCGTGTATATAAAGAGACACATTTTATTTATTAAATTTTTGTTTTACGAGAAAAAATATATATATTTTTACTTGTTTTAAAAACTATAGATTTTGTACATTTGTTTGTTTTTTTGTAGCGCTACCTATAACAATTAATTGATAAACATATTAGACAACAGTCCTCTGTAAATAACAATAGCCCGTGTATATTAGAACTGCCCAGTAATCAGAGAGCCCCCGTTAATAAAAACAATTCCGAGATATGAACAATGACACATTTTATATACTACCTATATATTTAGATAGCGTTACAGATTCTAGACAAACAAATGTATTCTTTATATATACGTGACGTGAGTGTAAGAATCAGATAAGTATAAGACAAATAAACAATCCTCTATTGATTGTTGTAAAGACTACCTATACAAATATAAACGATAAGTAACTACATATACTCGCGTACTAGAGCTGTTGTCTGGTTCTTGCACTAACGTCTTCAATTTGGCAACAGTTGTTATAACAGGGTGGCCAGTATTTCTCTGGAACAAATTTCCCTGACTTTTCCCAGTTTTCCAGCAGAATTTTTAGTTTTTCCTTGTTTTTTATTTAAAAAATTTAGATAAAAACCTAAAAAAAAAGTCCCTCTTATATTACTATATATATAAATATTTATGAGAATTTATGTGATTTTGCATTTTTATCAAAATTCCCAGACTTGCAACCAAATTTCCTGACTTTTCCCGGTTTTCCAGAAACTGGCCATCCTGTATAATATATATCTAAGATTTTGTTGTTAATTTATAAAAGCCCTGACGTTTACTATAAATAAAACGTTGATAATCGCGTACAATATTTAATATATTTGCATATTTATAATAGTAATGGAAAAGATATAACCAACCAACATTGCTGGTAGATCTCTTGTGTACACTTACCAATCTAGTTAGATTATTTATTTAAATCCCTATTTTAAATTACCTTCTCTTATTACTTGAAAAACGGAGAAACTGTGGTTTCTTAGTCACTTAAACTAAAAATACACCTTAACCACAAAATTTATGTCACTCGACACGTGTTTCGACTTCACAAGAAGTCCTCATCAGGAGCCTAACGATTCCACTTATGTATTTATTTAATATGTAATATTCAATCGTTATTTCGTAGCAACACCGGATAAACATTATTTTATTCTTAATTATTAATACATTTTAACTAAATATTCCTTTGCGCCTTCACCAGATTATTATTATATTGTATTTATGAACAAAACTAAATATTTAATTTACTTAAACTAAAGCTTTGGTATTTTAAAGTTTTATTATTGTTTATTTAAATTTGTTAATTGATAGACATGTTCAAATTTAAAGTATTTCAAATACAAGAGCAAGCTCAAATTTTATAAAAAAATAAAAAAGGTTATTAGAAGTTCCATTCAAATTATTAAAATGATTTACTGTCATCAAGTAAAGATATTGATCAAATTAAAATCAAAATTTAACAGATTACAACATTTTAAGCAGAAATGCTTGATATTTAAATTTATTTAATAGCAACGTTATCTTGACTTTATACTACATTGTTTAATTTTTTTTTCTAATACATAACGGACCTTTTTACTCACCGAGAAATACCTTAAATGTTTGAGTGATTTGATATATTGAAAAAAAGAAAAGTGCTAGCTGCGTAAAGTAATATATTATATACCGTTAGACCCAGTTTCTCAATGTCCAGTTAATAATCTCAAGTTTAATTATTAACTAACAGTAGATCAAATGTTAGTTAATGATTGTTGACAAAAATTGTCAACATTCAAAAATAAATAATATAATTTATATTATGCTATTTTGTAATATTATCTGTAATAAATTTAATGAGTGTGTATTTTAACTATTGTCGCTACCTTGTTATACCATTATTAATTTTTAATAGCTAATTTTATGCTTCGATATTTTCAAAATTTAATCTATCATAAATATTGACATCTGATTTATTTTAAATTTTATAGTAGCACTTATATTCATTTATAAATTCTAGTTATTTTTACCCAGTTCTCTATTATTAAAAATAACTAGTTTTTTATCACATTTAATATAAAAATTTAGGTTCATTTTTGGTTTGACATAACAAGAGTTAAATTTCAGATTACGTTAAACTTACATTGAGAAATTGAGTTGGTTTAAACTGTGAACATTATGTCCAGTTTAAACGTAGGATTAGTTGTTTAAACTCATATTGAGAAATGAAGCGTTAGTACTCTATTTATTTATACAATTCCCAAGAAAAGAAAATTTGAAACAATCCCTGCCTTGAAAAATTTCAAACCGTCATATTTTGTTTTAAATAAAAAAATAAACAGCTACGCACAATGATAGCTACATTCATATAGATACTGATCAAATATTTATTAAATCTTTTCTGATAATCAATTTTGAAATTTTGATAGAACCATAGAAAAAAAATATATTTTTTTGGTCGTCACATCGAGACTGATAACTTTATAAACGCTTAATATTTTTCTATAAAAATTAATATTGAATAAGTTGAATATTTACTTAAGAAAATGTACTTTACCCGATTCTAAAATAATCATTTATATCTGTGAAAAAAATTCCCAAACATTGATAAAATTTTGAGCCGTGACAGTGACTTTCCCCCTAGAATACATTTATTTATTTTTTGTAAAAAAGCTACATTGAGATATTTTAAAATTTATATTTTTTAAATATTTTGGTTCTTTTAAATGAGACATGTTTGCCCGTATTACTTAATTTAAACGATTTAATAAATATTTTACAAATAATGATATCGGTTAGTTATTTATTACGATATCCAACTACTTTAAAAAGTCAGGAGAAACCCAACCCCTGTCTATGAAATCAACATTGTTTAGTTATTTTAACTTAATTTGTTTTCAACAAAACAAAAGAAAAGTATTTATGAAATTTACTAAAGCGTTAGTATTTATTTTTAAGATTTAAAAAATTTATAATTGTTTACTTATTTTTTTGTTAATGAATTCAAATATTTGAGATAATTGAAATATTGAAAAAAAGAAAGAGAAACGCTAACTGTATGAAATAATATAATATGTATATTATTTATACAAATCCTGAGAAAAAAAAACTTTCCAAAATTTTAAATAAATTCCCTTGATCACTTTTGAAGTTTTCCTGACTACCCAAAGAGTGGCCACACCCTGTATTTATTATACAATGTTACTTTTAACAATAGGAAAATGCAACAGTTGGTGAAGGCGCTGCTGGCTAAATATCTAAACAATTTTGTAATATTTGTTATTGGTGTAATATACTATATCTTGACAGTGACAGAGACCCTACCTTAACACTGAAGTCCTGGCACAGCACAGCGTGATGGTGGCCACAAAGTAAATGCAATACAATACAACTTATTTAAATTATCTAAATAAACTCATTAACAATGACACACAGTACAGGGTGTTCTGTAATACTCTACACTACTACTACAATATTGTTACATGTTTAAAGTGCGGCTGTATTTGCTGTTGAATATTACAAACAGTGACTGACTGAGTTACAGAACACCCCCGTTAGTTAGATCTATATGATGCTACGACGTGTGCGTGATACAACAACAACACACTGTATATATATATATTCTATTGCTCAGCTATCTGATGTGATAGCGAGTGTGTTTAGTTATTGTTCACACGTAATAGAAAGGTACCACCGTTGTTGTTGTTGTTGTTTGTTACACACAGTTTATCTCTAGTATTATTTAATATAACTAACGTACACACACAGCACAGTGCGGTGGTGGTTGGTTTGTATAACGTAGGTGTTTATTTTGTACAAACGTTCATCCGAGCTTCAGTAAAATACAAATAAATTCAAGCTATATAAAAATTCTGAAAAATATCTACGATGATTTACTAAATTTCAAATATTATTATCAATAAATTGTTGAAATGAACCTCTATATTTTTTTAAATAAGTTATATGAGAAAATAACAAATAAAAGAATAATAATTATCGTTATTTATATAAATCTACAGTAGGTACCTAAGTCATTGACTTGCGAGATTAATTCGTCCCAAAAATTTTCACGAAAAAATTTAATTTGAGAAAATTTTGATATATTATTATTATTAACACGTTCACAGTTATCTAAATCAAATCTCTTATTCAGGAAATGACGTCTATAATCGTAAGTCAAAGAGACATTTGTTGTAAAAAGTCTGTTATATCTGTATTGAAACTAATATAATTATATGATAGTAGAAAGTATTGTGTCCGTATAAACAAATGTCTGCAATAAAATGTCCCAGTAAGAGCCATTATTCAAACAAAGGTTGTATTCAAAATTAAATATCCCAAAAAATAACAAACTTGTCATATATTAGTGGATACTATAACAAATATGTGTCTGTGAACGTGTTAACACTAAATCATATAGTGTGGACGGGAAAGGTAAATGTGTGTAAGACACCTGTCTCTCTCTCTAACTATTGCATGGACATAATAGTTAATGTAGAGGCAAGCAAACGTTACAGATAAATAAAACGCAGCCAAATAAATACAATAAACATTACTTTCTTCAAAACGTATAAGTAATAATTCACGTAAGACGTAATTGCTTAAGTCGAGGACTTACTTACTGTATTAATGTTCAATATATTTTCGTTTAATATTTTTCAGAATTTTTGATATTTTTAAAATTAAAAAAATTATTAACGTAAACAAAATTATTAATTTCTACAATTATTAGGAAGCCGTTTTTTTTTTAAACTATAGTACGTGTACAAACAATTGGTTACTATGTTTTATAACTATCAACTAACTTTCAGCGCCCCCCTTTTCAATAAATATTAATTCACGACTCAAACATTCTAAATAAAATAAAAGATACTGAAAAAAACGTTTTTCTTGTAATTTTTAATTATTGACATTATTTTAGAATAATGCTCTTGTGCACAAACATAGGCAACTCAAATATAGACCAATGTTTTCAGTATGTATCATTCTATAAAACACAAACCTAGACACACTATTAAAAGTTAACGTAAAGTTGAAATATTAGAAAAATTAGGATGTTTTAAAAGTGTATTTAAAATATAATATATTGTTAAGGAGGTTTGGGGGGGGGGGGGGGTAGTTACGTCTAACCGGTAGAAATTAGTTAAAATATCTTACAATTGTATAAACATTCTAAATAAATTAAATACTGAAAATTATTTTTTTTTAACTAACTCGCTTTTAAGAAAATAAAATTTTAAGTTAATTTGTAAAACACGGGTGTTGTTAATTAAATCGTAATTGATGAAAACACTTTAATAAAACATAGAAAAATAATAAAAATCAATTTAAAAAAGCTGTCACGTGTACCACGAGACTTTCTTATACGTAATACTGACACATTGTAACTACGTGATTGTTATTTTAATAAAACATATTTCTAACAAGCTAATAAAACATAGAATAAAATAAATAAACTGTACAAATATTATTACACACATTATGTATCAAATTAATCTTGTTTAACGTAATTATTTAAACGGAAAAAGATGTTTTACTTTTGTCATTTTTTGAATTTTCAATTTATTTATGAAATAAGAAAAAAATGTTTCCGATAAAAAATTTTGAGTATGTTATTATCTATAATTTATTCCCCATACAATTTTACCCAACACTTATAATTTAGCCAGAAAGAATTTTTAAAAATAATTATTTAATAATAACCTATACCGTTTACTCTAAGTATTATTACGTATAAGAAAGACCCTTAGTAATTACAGCAAACACGTACACTATTATTCAGTCAGTCTCTATTTAGAAAGAAAACAACATAAAAACCCAAAACAATATGTGAAACTAAGAAAACTATATAAAGAGAATCAAATCCTTATTCTTAATTAGTATTGTGACTGTCTCCCTTTTCCCTCAAAAGTTACCGTGGATTCTTTGATTCCCCTTTCACGTTAGTCGAAACTCCTTGTGTGAAATAATGTATAAATATTTAAAACTAATGCGTAACATGGCAATATCACCGGCATATAATATAACAAGTAAGAAAGACAAGTTGTAATTTTGGCAACAGCGAATACTGCGCCCTACCCATCAAAAGTAACTCCCCCCCTCTCAACCTCTTTAATAAATACATCAACAAATATAATAACTAGTCGGAAACTGATATAATAAGTTTAAACCGTTTATATTCTGACCAATGTTAAAGTAAACGTACTATAATTGTTGCAACAATTGACAAATCAAATACAACCAACTTTACCTAACTTTTAAAATACTTTCCCGGAAGGAAATATATATATTATTTCATGTACTTTGACGTGTTTTTAAAACGATTCAATAAACAAAAACATTCAGATAAATACTCAGTAAAATATAACTCACCCCCAAACTGTGGCGTGTCACGTTGTTGTTGTTAAACATTGCAATAATAAACAAAATCAAATTTAAAACTATTCAAATATAACAATTAACTATAACATACTTCATTATTTATAAACACATATACTTGGTACCGTTCTAAACTAGAATAAACTATAGCTAACGTATTCAAGTATTCACTAGCAATTAAATATAAAACAAATATACAACATTACATTAATGATACGTTGTTTGTTTCACTAATCGAGTAATAATTATATAAAATACAAACATTTAGTTATTAGAGAAACTAGAAAACAATAAACACAATCACACGGGCGGGGGCAAATACAATATACAACAATACTACTTGATGTGACAGCTGGAACACTGCCGTTGCCGTTGTCACTGTGTACCTCACTAGTTCCAACGTAACACCCGCCGCTGCCGCTACTGTTGTTGTCTCTCTCTCACACACACGCTGGCTACGTCCACGTCACCACAACTTGCTGATTCTTGTTGCCCATTGTTGCTGAAATAATTAACACAAATACTGTTTATTTTATCAACACTTATAAAAGGTAAACTATCGTAACTAACATTACATTACATTGCAGCACGTGAGGTATAACAGATATACGTGTCCCGAGTCGTATAATGAATAAACTCATTTAAAATGTAAAATGGAAAGCTACTGCGTAAGGATTAAGTTACGTAGATTATTGAAGTGTTTGTTAAGTTAGCGTTGAGTTAATGAAAACAATTAAATGTTATAAATATGAGCTAAATAATAACATGTACTTGTAGTGATTGTCAATAAACTAGATAGTAAATATGTATTAGAATAAGATATATGTATGTAGTATGTAGTCTATGAATATAGTATGTAAGAACTAGAGCTGGAAGTAAGACGTAATAAGATATACAAGAAGCCTGTGTGGCGTGTACTTATAAAAGTTTTAAATAAAGTATTTTTACTACGTGTTTTTGATTTAATCTTAATATATATAAATTACGTGTCACATGTTCCTCCGCTATGGACTCCTAAACTACTTAACCGATTTTAATCAAATTTGTACACCGTGTGCAGTTTGATCCAACTTGAAACATAGGGTACCTCCTATGGGAAATGGGGGGGGGTTTGCCCCCCCCCCTTTTTTTAAAATAAAGTTCCCACTTTTTTACGGTGATAGTGGTGGGGGACTGTAAAGCCTCCTTTGGGAAATGGGGGGGGCGAACCCCCCCCCCTTTTTAAAAGAGAGTTCCCACTTTTTTTACGGGGAGGTGGTGGGGGGCTGTAAAGCCTCCTATGGCTAGAGTAAATTTTTGTATGCATCTCGGCTTCTGGGTATAATTTTAAAGCTTCCGCGGTGATTTTCATATGCATTCTTGGGTTTTGGGTATATATTTTTTTTGTAGTAAACGAATTCAATATTCATAGTTAAGACAGGACAACGTCTGTCGGGTCAGCTAGTATAATATAAAATATAACAGTAGTGTACCTAATAGTGGTGTACGTTGTTGTTGTTGTTGTTGTTACAGCAGACGTCATATCCCTGGGTCTACAATATCTAAACGGTGCATCACAAGATGAGTTACTCTGACAGCAAGCCCCCTGGTACACACGTCTAGCTGCTGCGGGTGAGTTCACCACACACGTGGTCTACTAGTTGATACAGATGGCCGTGATGTCCTCGCACCTCTCTGGTGTCTTCAGTCATGTTGACAGAGTCTCGCCCACATATATCAATCAAACAAATATGTTGTTATTATTTATTTGAGTAGAGTTAATTGTAGGGTGTCTCAGTTTTCAACAATGGTATAACTAAATACACGCAATGTTAAAAGTTATGCTTAATTTCAAAGAGTTTAAAATATATAACGATGCAATACTTGATACAAACTGGTAACTTTTGTCTGTTAGCTGCATTTTAGTTTTTCAAAATAAACATTCGTAATGTTTTATTTCTAAGTCATTTTTCAAGAATAGCCTCCATTTTGTAAATGTAATTACTAAGGAATTCAATACACTTAAAAAATCTAATGGATTTATTATCGACCGGTACTTTATCTAAATACTTCTTTAACTAACGGTTAATTTTTTAATTTGAATAATTATTGTAAAAAAAAAAAAAAAAATGCTAACGATAGTTACATTTATACAGATCAGTGGTTTCCAACCAGTGGTCCGCAAAACATTACAAACTTTGAATTAATCTGATTTTTTGAGCAGTTTTGATGTAAAAAAGCAATTTCATGCACTAAAATATGCGCGTAGCTCTGAGGAAAAATATTACCCTAAGAATTCATGAACTTGTACAGAAAATACAACCTTAAAAATCTCATTGATGCAAACTGAATTACTTAATAAAAATTATATATTTTCAATTATAACAATGTTAATTAATGTTACTTTTGAATTTTACCATTACTTATGTTATATTAATTAAACGTTTATTTTTTAACCTAATAATAATGAAATCAAAGTGATCCCTGGTCAAAAAAAGGTTGGGAACCACTGATATAGATATTAATTAATTTTTTGAAGAACAGCCTCCATTTTGTAAATGTAATTACTAAGGGATTCAATACACTTTAAAAATCTAATGGATTTATTATCAACCGATACTTTATCTAAACGCTTCTTTGACTAACAGTTAATTTTTTTATTTTAATAATTTTTGTAAAAAAAAAAACGCTACACCCAACAATAGTTACATTTGATTTTTTTAATTTCTATAACCCTCATTAAAACTTTGATAGAACAACGAAGAGGGACTCGTAACTTTATAAATGTTTAATATCTTTCTAAAAAATTAATTAATACATAAAGTTAAATATTTACTTAATAAAATGTTATTTATCCGGTCCTAAAATAATTAGTTACATCTGTGAAAAAAATTCAATTTATTGACCCGTAGCAGCGACTTACCCCTTTAAGTTACGTAGATTTTTTGAGAGTTAATTTACTTCAATATTACTTAACGTTTATTGTAAAGAATCAATTAAATGGTATAAATATGAGTTAAATGTAAATATTGACTGTATATACTGACACTGTATATTGCGTTGTTAGACTCTGGTGTACACAAGAGTTACATCTAGCTCTGCAAGACCACATCGACTGCGGGTGGGTGTGTTCACCACGTTCTCCTAGACTCTGTATCTTCAGTAATGTCACGACAGCTTTGCCCGCATCTATCAGTCAAACAAATACATATGTTATTATTTAAATACAATCAATTAATTCAAAGACTGCATAACTAAATACCATAACATAATTTAATACTCTTTCCAAATTGATAACTTTTGTATATTCAGTTTATCTGTAAACTGCGTATTTTTCACAATAAAAATATGTAATAATTTATTTAGAAAATAATTATTTTTCAAGAACAATGGCCTCCATTTTGTAAATTAAATTATTAAAAACACACACACACACACATTAGTGATTAGAGATTACATAAATGATTTAATATTGATTGGACAAAGATAAAATGACCTTCAAAATATTTAATGCGTAAAATTTTATTTTCAAATATTATATAATATTCGTCTCTACCTTTTAAATAATAAATACAACTTCAAAATTAAATGTTTTAAAACTACAACAATCACATGTATTTGCAGCAACAATCAAAATATTAAATGATCATGGAAACAATTATTAAATAAAATATATAATTTACCTTAAAATCGTCTATAGTTTATAATACAGCGAACCTTTATTTATTCCATAAACTTAATTGGATCCTTGTATCTATTGCATATACAATTACTGCATGTTATAAGTAAATAATTACATCATATATCTTGAGATTTTAAAAACGAAGAAATTTTTTATCAAATAAAGCACATAATGTAAAGTACATATAATTCACTTAAATAATATATAATTAACACTCGCACATAATTATAACTTTAATAATAACGTAAATAACTTTAATATTATAATCGCGACTGCCTCGTGTTAAATATTATCTAACTATGTTTCTGAAACAAATCGAAAGTTCCATTTTGAAGCCGTTATACGCACGACCTGCCCTCTGCCGTCAAGTGCTTGCATTAACATTAAGGTCTGCCAACTGATGAAATTAAAAGTAATGCTACTAATCGATGCTATTGATGAAATCTACCGATGCATTTATAACCAAAAACGACATATTTATATCAGAATCAAACCATCCCATTAATTCAATAACAAATGAATGTATTTATTCAACAATGCAATGTTTGACTTGCTTTGTTGCCATACTTTTCTCTAGTTTAAAAAGGGCGTCGCGAGTTGAAAAAGTTTGGTTATGATTTTTTGTTCCGCTATATTTATTAAAATTATATGTCTGAATCTTACAAAACATACCCCAAATATTAAATTACAACAGCATTTACAAGAGACGCTCAATAATATTACATAGATATCGAATTAGAAACTAAACATACAGCGTTAACAATCTTAACGTTTATTAACCACAATGCCATTTGTCAAATCAATGCCCTCTTTAATTTTCTACAAAATTGTAATCGATCATTTTAATTTAAAATTGACTGTTTACAAAATAATTCACAAAAAAAAAAACTTTTTACAAACTTTGTGGCGCTGTAACTCGTAAACTATCGATATCACTGACGGAGCATATTAATTTATAAATACTTGTTTATCTACACAAGTGTAGCGAATACACAACTAATATTTATTTATAATATCTAGATACTTATCTATCGACGTTCTTTATTAGTAAGTTAACTGTATTTCATCGTAGAAACAAATCAATAGTTTTTATCTGCAAATTGCTGAAATAAATGTGTTTACGTCAGGTCAACTTTTAAAATAAAATAACAATAATTAATTATATTCCAAGAAGATCTAAAGTAAATACATTTTTGTTTATTATAAAAAAAATTATCACAAATTTAACCAACAAATTAAATAAAACACAACACGACTTCTAAATTTACAGATACACAAAGTAAGCAAAAAAAAAGAAACCAATAATAAAATAGTAATACATATTTAACATCAAAGTGATCGTTTAAATTCAGTTTGGAAAAATTATCATTTAAAAAACCATATGTCACTTACGATTAATTGTACGCCTGATATAAGCCAGTCTATTTGCCCATTTTACACAACATAATATACGTAATAAGATCATAGTTACTGTGATAATAACAAAACACAACTGTCGTGCAACAATGAAAACAATTGAATACATGTACTTATAGTTAATTGTTGCGTAGTTTAAAATTTAAAGTAGATACACACTGACTTACCAAATATTGTTGTTTCAACACACAGACAACTGATATAACAGTAAAACAATTCTAAAAACTTCCAAAACATTGTTATTTTATAACAATCATTAAATATTAATAATAATTTGCTAATTAAAAACACGATATTATAATTCAGCTGATGACATTTGACACTGGCGACATCTGTGAGCCGGTGCCTGTAACTGTCGGTGATCATTGACTTTTTACTTTTAACATATCGGTTGTGATCCTTGATAAATTTTCTCATCAATGTAAACCAGTATTCACAGCTGTCTGTGTGTTTCATAGATAGAGATGAAACATACCTAACAGCCTAATGTATCATCATACCCTCTTTGTCTAGCTAGACTGTAATTATCACCGTTGACATAATATTATAGGTTATTTTGAATTTTGTAACTCAAATTTGTTTTTTGCTGTCTGAAAAAAATAATGTTATGCCCGTAGGTGCTGATTTCAAGAAGAAAGTATCGTAGCATGATTCTACGAGGGATTATTTAATTATTATTATTATTAATCTCTCTAAAGAGCTCCGTTTTCGAGTTATCAGTGTCCCCCCTCTAATTTCTTAACTATCGATGCAAAAAATCTGAAAAAAATTTAGATTGTAGCTTTTGATTAGTACTTTTAATGAAAATTATAAAAAAACAAATTTTGAAATCTTTTTACCCCATTTTAATATATATAACAAATTAAAAATAAGTCAACCTATCACAACAAATTACAGACACCTAACGCAACTAGCATCCGATAATTACTTATAATATCTAGATACTTATCTAAACCTCGATGCTCTTTATTAGTAAGTTAACTGTATTTCATCGTAGAAACAAATCAATAGTTTTTATTTGCAAATTGCTGAAATAAATGTGTTTACGTCGGGTCAACTTTTAAAATAATAACAATAACTAATTGTATTCCATATAATACTAGTAAAATATCTACACACACTCTGTTTTATGTACATTATAAATTCAGATATACATATACCATACAATTATAAAAAAACACTCAAAATTAAATTCTAAAATTATTCGAATGAATTTTTAATTCATTCGAATAAAAACATTTAAATGCAGGGCTGTGGAGTCGGTACAAAAACCTACGACTCTGACTCTTTTATTTTTCTAATGTTCGACTACTAATGGTTAATTAAAGGAGTCAGAGTCGGTACTTTTTTACCAACTCCAACTCCACCCAAAATTACTAAATAATAAAAACATAGTTGCCTCCGCTATATTTAGAGCTGTAGTACGACCAGCTGCTTCGCTGGCTAGATGTCCGGCTGATATTGATTCTGTCAAATTAAAAGGTTTTTTATAAATTCGAAAACTACTGAACCGATTTGGGTGGGGTTCATCAACATATAGATAACTTATTGTTTAAAAAACTTACGATTATTGTGTTCAATCACAGCTGATCGCATTGTCTGAAAAAAAGTAAAAATACATAATTTATATATACAGGTTGTCCAAGATAGGTGTCAATTCAGGGATTAGTATAAAAAATCACCCCCCAAAATTATACTTCTTATTTTCCACCATTTTTAATCAAGCGAAAGTTGTAAAAAAATATATAATACAGCCGCGTGCAAAAGTATTAGGCACCCCTATTATTTCTTACTGTCTGCATAATTATTGCTCAGAAAATGGTTTTATGGTATTACTATTACATCGGCGACTTTTTTTGATATAAATAAGACAAAAACAAATATTTATGACACCCAGGTGTGCATTAAGGCAGTATTTCTTCGAATTTGTAATTTTACGTTTTAGTGTGTTGTCATTGCTTGCAGTGAACATACACATGTTGTACGCAATTATTGCTACCAGAATCTTAAAGATTAACATTTATCGCCTTAATCATGCCTAAAAAAACTGAACTTAGTGCAGAACAGCGCCTAAAAATTAAGATATTACATGAATAAGGCATATCCCAAGTTAAAATAGCCCAAAAAGTTAACTGCTCGCGTTGTGCAGTTAAATATGCACTAAACGCTTCAAAAAGACCAGTGGCTATGAAAATAGACCAAGAACAGGCAAAAGAAAAATAATTACAGAGCTTTAAGACCGATTGTTGATTAGGAAGTCTCTACAGGACTGCAAAAAAAATGCTGTAGACCTCGCTGCAATTTTATCTGAAGCAAAATGCACATCGGTGAGCATGTATACTGTGAGAAGAAGGCTTCTTAAAATTGGATTAAAAGGCTGCAAGGCAAGGTAGAAGTCGTGGCTGTAGGAGGACAATAAGAAAAATCGGTTGGAGTGGATCCTCAAATATAAAAATTGAACAGTGGAAGATTGGTCCAACATACTATGGTCAGACGAATCTAACTTTGAGGTAGTGTTATTAACCTTATGTTTTACATTAAAACAAGCCAACCTCTTTGAAATTACGTTCTGCAAGGAAAATAATTGAATTTTAAATGAAATCTTTTTTTTTCTATTTGCATAGGTGTTTAGAACACCCGGTGAAACTTATGTCAGGCGAAAGGTGGGCAAAGAATATAACCCAGAATGTGTGGTACCTACTGTTAAACACGATGGAGGCTCAATCATGATCTGGAGTTGTATGGTTACCGATGAAGTGGGCGAAATGTTGTTGTATGAGAGGTAAATGAACAGTGCGAAATACACTAAAGTTCTTGAAACAGCTCATGCGCCATCGATAACTCAAATTTTCGACAGTATAAACACCAACGGCGTAAAATTCTAACAATACAATGCCACTTGCCACAAATCAGCGCACACTATGACATGGATGGCCCAAAACGGAATCGATCTTTTGGACTGGCCGCCACAATCACCAGACCTTAATCCAATTGAACTCATTTGGTCCATTTTAAAGAAAAACATCCGAAGACACTCTATAAGTAATAAGCAATCGCTACTGGCCACGTTAAAGCATGAGTAGAAACAGATATCGCAAGAAAAATGTTCTAAGCTGGTAGAGTCAATACCGAGAAGAGTAGCTGCTGTCATTAAATCGAAAGGTGGACCGACAAAATGTGAATTATTTTATTAAAAGAAATCATAATGATCATATATTCAGTTTTATTAACATTTACTATACTAAATCACCCTAAAACTGGCAATACTGTAGGGTGCCTAATACTTTTGCACGCGGCTGTATGTAATTCATAGTCATATATAAATAGTTTCAATCTCATTAAGATACCAGACCTAGAGTAATTTCGGAAAAAATAAATTTAACGTTTAGAGTTGTCATCCCCCATACTCCCTAACTATCAGGGGTAGAAGTCTAAAATTAAGGGTAAATATGTTTTAGATACAGAACTATAAATACAAGGTAAGAACTCTTCATTAGACTCTGGTGCAGTTTTCTTATTCTTATCCGGGTAGACCAGCGGTCAGCAGACCGCGGCTCTTTGCACAAGCGTTTGTAAAATCGTAAAGTAGTAAGACTGCGAAACACATTTTTGAGACACTTTTATTATAAAAACAGGTGCGTGTCGCGGATTAAAACTAATTAAACTTAGTAGCTAGCTCGAACGCATATCACTAGAAAGGAATATTTTTTATATACTCATTTAAAAAAGAAATTCTAAGTAGCAAGATCACAGAACACATTTTTTTGACAATTTTATAATATAACTAAATTTTAATTAAAAATCTTGAAGTTATCACGTTTTTTTTTTTAATTTGTTTAAAACCTATGGCTCTCTGATACCTTTGCAATCCTGTTTCCTTAAGAACTTGGCTCGTATAACTTAAAAGACTGCCGACCCCTGGGCTAGCTACATACCTTTTGAGTTAAGTAAAAGCTTGTAAAAATTACCCAATTACAAACGTATGTAATATAGACTTGTATATTCTCTTTTTAAAAATAATCCCACCATAAAAACATTCAAATTAGTAATTTTTTATTCAAATGAAAAATTTTACTCACGGAGCGGTCTTTAAGCTCGCTGATCTGTTTCTTTATATCTTCAGCGATCTCAGACTTTGCATTTCGGACTTCTTTTTTGATATTAATATCTAGCCTGTTTTCTAAATCTCTACATCTTTTCTCCATCATTTTATCTATAGATCTACGTAGATTTAAAAATTTTTTATCTAAAGGTTCACTCTGAAAATTGAATATAAAAAAATATAAATTAATAACTCTCAATTTCCTATTTTACTTAGGACGATTTATTACATTAAAGTAGTTGGTCCATTAACATTGTTTAAGTCAGATTTTGTTTAAATTACACAAGAATATTCCCTAGATTAATATCTGAAAAATAGCCCATTATAATTAAAATTGACCATCTCAAAGTCATGAAAACCTATCTCAAAGTTTATATTTTTAACACAGCTTATATTGACTAACCGTTTACCAACGTAACGTTTCATTAGTTAAAATTTAAACAAAAAGTATGAAAGAAAACAGTACTTATACTGAAAATTAGAATTATTGACCGTCCCGTTATTAAGATTTAATCCGATTTAACTACCAAACCATCACATAAAATACAGTAAAGTTGACAATGTGACAACAGTGCATTCGTTTGGTTATAGTAAAAATGTGTGAAATAAGCAAATTTTTGTTTTACAAAATATGATAAGTGGATAGAAGGGAATTCAAATTAATTTAATTAATTATTAGTATATTCTGTGGTAGCTTAGATGATTAATTATAATCATCTGACAAGTAGTTAGTAGTATATAATATGCAACGTTGTTATGATCATTTCACTAAATTATAAAATGTACTCATGGTCTACTGTGATCACACTATAATGGATCGACCACCTTAAGGTATTTCTAAATAAAATTATATAAAAAAATCTTTTTAAAATATACTACATATACTCAATGTACAAAAAAATTATTGAAAATGTGTATACGGGGGTTTTTTGGGTCGGGAAATCCATTTTTCATATTTATTTTTATTTTTGACTGCCGCCAGGGGGCGTTTTCGTGCATTTTTGGGGATTTTTTCACCTTTTTGGGGGAAATTGACGAAATTATTGCACAAATCGACGAATCTTTGACATTCCCATATTTAAAACAGCCCAAAATGTTCAGCACTGATAATTACACGACCTATATCAATTTCATTCAATTTAAGTCAACAAATTCGTAAATAAAAACAATATATCGAATTTGTTGACTTAAATTAAATGAAATCGATATAGTGCTGAATATTTTGGGCTATTTTAACCCTCGAAGCTTCTTATGGGTCAATTTGACCCATACACCGACTTTGATCGTAAATAACGCTCAGGTATTTTAAAAAAGGGGGTACCACAGCCTTACAGGTAGAGTTCGAACTCTTGACTATATGTTTCGACAGTTTCTGTAGGCTGCGGAACCATTTGTCGTCGTTGAGAAGCTATCAAAGACGGAGCAGGGTCTGGATGACCCATATGTGTACTAGTTGTCGTATCAAAGAAAATAAATAATGGCTTATAATTTACGTTCGCGTGTCTGCGACGCTTAATTACGAGACAAATATTGGTGAGAAAGATAAACCCGAAGTAATCTAGTACTATAACAAGACAAAAAGAGGTACCGATATGTTTGATAAACTGTGCCATGCTTACAAACCGGTACCTCTTTTTGTCTTGTTATAGTACTAGATTACTTCGGGTTTATCTTTCTCAGCAATATTTGTCTGGTAATTAAGCGTCGCAGACACGCGAACGTAAATTATAAGCCATTATTTATTTTCTTTGATACAACACATATGGGTCATCCAGACCCTGCTCCGTCTTTGATAGCTTCTCAACGACGACAAATGTTCTACACGGATTTTAAAGTGGCTCCCTATCTGAAAATCTTTTTTATGACCTGGTGCATGTCCACAGAAAGTGGCATACCCCAATCAAAAAGTGCAGCGTTTTGGCTTTTTTTGCCACGTACCAGACGTACTAATATGTAGGTACCATACAATACAATTATAAAGAAAAAAAAAAAAACAAAAAAAAAAATATAAAATTGAGAAAAAAAAAACAAAAAAATTAGATGCAGTTATTCTTGTGCACATTTTTCTGGTGTAAAACCAAATCTCGCATATAATGGCATGTATACCCACATGTTCCACATTTAACTTGGTGGGGAATTCCACATTCGTATTTAATGTGTTGGATACACGACTTCTTTAACTTGTATTCATTAAAACATTTGTCGCACACAAAATTCCCTGATTTATTTTTAGTAACTGCAATAGAAAACATAATAAATTGTTTAGTACATAAACTTATATAACAGTCTGGGAGCCAGGTGGGCGGTATATGACGCAATCGCAGAGGAAAAAGTAGACTAGGGGCATAATTAAACCACACAACAAGTTATAGACGGATATTATTCAATTGCGTCATATTACCGTCTGGCCCCCAGACTATAATGTTATACCTATAAAATAAAATATATTGTAACATGTTAGTCAAATCTACCCTTGTATAAAAATATAGTGATTCAGCTTGTTTTGAAATAGGACCGTCCTCAAGCCAGACCCAACCAAACAACCAAGTTTCATCAATATCGGTTTAGTGGTTCATTAGTTATGCGTGTGACAAGTATTAGAGGACAGGCACGCGTTTTAAAACAATAACAAAGCTTCTCGTACTTAGATATTGCGAGGAAGCAAAATAATTCAAATGAAAATTACATTTTAGGTTATACGAGCTAGAGATTACATGTTAAGACTGAATCAATTTGAATGCGGTTTTCATCAACACATAGATAACTTAGTATACAATAATATCAAAAGAAAACAAAAAATACTTACGCACTTGTTTCCACGGGTGGTTTTTTGTTTTTTTCTGAAAAAATTAAAATATATTTTTAGTATATAATTTGTACCCGTGGTACCTTTAAAAATACGTTAAGATAAATTAATGCCAGATAAATCACTGAGAAAAATCATCAAGATAAATTTAATCAATTTTTATAAATCAATACACATAGTCCAGTGCCAATCCGACTTTTTGAAGCTTAAAAAACAGAAAAATTCTCTACAGGCTGGCGATAGTGGGAATCGTTGCTAAAAATGACTACAAAAAGAGGAAAAATAAATGCACCCTTGCACATGAAGCGGTTTCGAAGGGGGGGTGGATTTTAAGGGTTGAAAACGGTTTTTTGCAATTTTCGACGAAGTATGACTTCCTATCGAAAAATGGTCTACTGTAAAGATGTAGATAATAAATAAATCTACAATTTTGTGTCAAAGCAATTTACAACATAACCTCAAAATTTTCAAGATAATAACAAAAAACCGTTTTTTTGAATTTTCGAGTTTTTTATGTTGAAATATTGTTCAAATTACTATAAATTTTCATTAAATGTATGTTTTAAATGTATGTCAAAAATTATGGTAAATATGATAAAAAACTAGTTAATTTCAGTAAAAGAGTACAGGGTACGTGACTAGAATTAATAAAAGAATATAGCGCTACTATAAAATGTAAAAGAAATAAGTAGTGTCCGACCGGAGGTCATTTTTTGGCCGAAGCCGAAGCCGAAGGTTTTTTTCTCTTTAATTATAAAATTTTTTCATACATTGTTTTTAAATTAATAATGAATGATTTTTTTTGCTCTTCACTTCTCAAAAATATAAATATCTATATAGGAATACGAGTATACAGTCGAGTCTCTTTTTAAGCGTATCTTTTTATGCGGTACAATATTTTATCCAAAAAATTGATGGGTATTAAATAAAAGCTGTCAATTAAAGGAATTCAAATATGTAAACGTTTTGTCATTATTTAAAATTAAAAAAATAGAAAGAGTGGACATTTTTGACATAATGATGACACGACTTGCTGATAAACGTCAGTTTTTCAACTAGATTTGGTTTTTTCACTTTATAACAAAGCAAACTTTGCTAGGGAGTTTTCAGGAAATATACACCATGGCAAGTTCTAATCATTGTTTAAATTTGGCACCTCATACAATTATCCTAGTTCTACGTTGCCTGGGCTATTTACATAAATAATAAAAACTTACAGATGGATCCGCTATATTTATAGCTAGATGTCCGGTTTGACCACCGGTTTCCCTTATTGGTTGTCCGGTTGACGTACCTGATAAAATAAAATATATTGTAACATGTTAGTCAGCTGGATGTCCGGCTGATATTGATTCTGTCAAATTAAAAGGTTTTTTATAAATTCGAAAACTACTGAACCGATTTGGGTGGGGTTCATCAACATATAGATAACTTATTGTTTAAAAAACTTACGATTATTTACAGCTGATCGCATTGTCTGAAAAAAAATAAAAATACATAATTTATATATACAGGTTGTCCAAGATAGGTGTCAATTCAGGGATTAGTATAAAAATCACCCCCCAAAGTTATACTTCTTATTTTCCACCATTTTTAATCAAGCGAAAGTTGTAAAAAAATATATAATATGTAATTCATAGTCATATATAAATAGTTTCAATCTCATTAAGATACCAGACCTAGAGTAATTTCGGAAAAAATAAATTTAACGTTTAGAGTTGTCATCCCCCATACTCCCTAACTATCAGGGGTAGAAGTCTAAAATTAAGGGTAAATATGTTTTAGATACAGAACTATAAATACAAGGTAAGAACTCTTCATTAGACTCTGGTGCAGTTTTCTTATTCTTATCCGGCTAGACCAGCGGTCAGCAGACCGCGGCTCTTTGCACAAGCGTTTGTAAAATCGTAAAGTAGTAAGACTGCGAAACACATTTTTGAGGCACTTTTATTATAAAAACAGGTGCGTGTCGCGGATTAAAACTAATTAAACTTAGTAGCTAGCTCGAACGCATATCACTAGAAAGGAATATTTTTTATATACTCATTTAAAAAAGAAATTCTAAGTAGCAAGATCACAGAACACATTTTTTTGACAATTTTATAATATAACTAAATTTTAATTAAAAATCTTGAAGTTATCACGTTTTTTTTTTTAATTTGTTTAAAACCTAAGGCTCTCTGATACCTATGCAATCCTGTTTCCTTAAGAACTTGGCTCGTATAACTTAAAAGACTGCCGACCCCTGGGCTAGCTACATTGCCAGTTACATACCTTTTGAGTTAAGTAAAAGCTTGTAAAAATTACCCAATTACAAACGTATGTATATTCTCCTTTTCAAAATAATCCCACCATAAAAACATTCAAATTAGTAATTTGAGTAAATGAATAATTTTACTCACGGATGAAACGTTTTCATTGATTTTTCTAATCTCTATTATGCTGAGGTGATCAAAACCAGCTTCGAATTTTGTGTCCATTTCATAGCTGAGCGTAGCTATGAATATTCTCTATAGTCCTTGCGCAAATCGTTAGCTTTTTGTCCAGCTGATATTGATTTTGTCAAATTAAAAAGTTTTTTATAAATATATTGGATGGAGTTTTCATCAACACATAGATAACTTATTGTTTAAAAAACTTACGAATGCTACTTTCAGCTACAATTGATCACATTGTCTGAAAAAAAAATAAAAATGGATAATTTATATATACAGGCTTGATATTCTCTATAGTCCTTGCGCAACTGTACTATTTTTACTTTTTTATACATACATGAAATGTAATGTATAAATATACATAATGTATAAATATCCATAAGGAAAGTACGGGGTCCTTTTGTTAGCTCGTTTATAATACCATCTAATTTTTTTTAATTTTTAAGGTTAGGTGCGTTAGGTGATTTGTATTTGATACTTATATTTATATTAAATATGATATTATAAATAAAAAGATATCAACAGGTTGCATAGACAAGCCTCGTTTATAATTTTATAATAATAAATAAAATAATTATATTAAAAACTCACGTTCCATGCCGGACCATGCTTACAGCAGCAAATCGGCGCCAAAATATGTACTTTATACCCATAGATAATAAGCAAGTTGCATTTTCAATCTATGATTTTCAATGAACTCTTAGAGCATATACTACTAGAGCCAGCCTTGCGAGAGAGATAGCGTAAGAGTAATAGCGAATAGCGGGAAGCACTTGCCCCTCTCTGCCGACCAATAAGCACGTGGAACGAGAGAGAAAGGAGGTAGTACTCTTACGCTATCTCTCTAGCACACTTGTTCGCACGGCTAAGCGGCAAGGCTGGCTCCAGTAGTATATGCTCTAAGAATGAACTAAATACACTCAGCGCTTTGCTATACGACCATACAATACACGACCGTTCCGTAATACAATGTGCCGACAGTTCTAACCAACGTCTTCCCCCCATCCTCACCATAATACCACCATGACTGCTATATTTCTGCGCGCTTAAATTGACCAATCAACGTTAAAGTCGGCGCGGTGGTAGTGGGTGCCCCTCTACCCGTCATGTAGTGGAATTTTTAAATTACCGATGCTGTCGTATAGCAGAATGTTAACTGTACATAAAATGTCAGTCAGCGGTTCTCAAACTTTTTCGTATCGTCTATATAGGCAAACAGCTCAGAATATGCGCAAAACAGATTTCATACATCTTGAAAAAAAAACGAAACATGTAGTTTTTTTTATATATATCTTTATCTACAGATATAAGTAATAAAACAAGCACATTTCACTTGCAACCTTTATATGTTTATCTACATATATAAAGATACAAACCATACATACGTGTATTATTATTTTGAAGATAATGATTCAGTCTATTATCGTTGTCATTTAATTTTCAATTCGTAGATATTAACCCATTAATTTCCAAGGGTAGAAAATAAAATTAATTTGATGTTTCGACTGCATTTTATTACTAAATTTAT
The DNA here is from genome assembly GCA_949319165.1 of Sialis lutaria. Lineage (NCBI taxonomy): Eukaryota > Metazoa > Arthropoda > Insecta > Megaloptera > Sialidae > Sialis > Sialis lutaria. The sequence goes on along the minus strand of OX439240.1, from coordinate 26,349,566 downwards.
ACTGTCTTTGAAGTAAAAAAATACATGTTTTTTCAACAAAATGTTGCGTTTACAAAACATTGGAAAACAAAAGTTATTACTTAGTGTGGAATAGTTAAAAACAGTTTGTTTAACGATGTTAGCAGCAAAAAAAGTCATTTCATCAATGAGATATTAAAAAAAAAACAATTTTTAAAAAATGTTTCGTTTACGTAACGTTGGGGATTAATGAATTAAACGCAGTTTACGTAAGGCCCGCTGGAAACTCAGACATCACAAACCCCATTCTAACATCTACAGACAGACAGGTAAATAAATAAAGAATAAAACATGTATAAAATAATATTGTTTATTTTAAAATAAAATAATATTTCTTGTGTATAACAAATAAATAGTAAGTATGGTAACAATAGTCTTTACAGTAAAACGAACGATGACTCCCGAGGGAGCTAAGCATAGCGCTGTACAAAAAGCTATAAATTTGGAAAATATCAAAAATTTAACAAGTATCGTCACTCTGCAAAATTTAGAAATGTTAAAACCAGAACCTACACGTTGTATACTTATTATGTAATGTACAGAGTGACGTGCACTAAATTCCTAGCAATACAATGTCGAAATGTAAAAATATATACTTAGAGAATACGTCTATCGTCAAAGAAATCAAAATTAAAGCATTTATTTATAGAAACAAAAAAAATAGAATCAAATAAACCAAACCCAGTATTTAATAATATAATAATTGTAAAAACAAATAATTCAAACCCAAAAATATCAAAGTACGGTTAGAGTAACCGCATGGTTCCTTAACCTCAAAAATAAATAAATCGCAAGTACAAAATAATAAATAAATAGAAACAATACCTAACCTTACTTAGGCATCTAAATGTTGGTTAAAAATATCAATATTAAAGAGAACGAAAGTGACATATCATTGAGTGGCGGGCTAATGTTTTAGCACATTAGCACAAGTTTATATTACATACGTTTGTAACTTTTTAAATTATTATTTAACGGTAGAAAATAATAAGTATTTTCAGAGTAGAACTAAAACTGAAAACGATAACCAGCGTGATATACATTTCACGCTGGTTATCGTAAATTACTAAAGATGATGATTTATGCTTGGTCAGGACGAAGCGATTCTGATGAGCAAATCTATCGTGAATTAAATAGCTGCCTTCAAGATATAAGCGCCAAGATCAACAGAACTATAGAGAATATCAAGCTACGCTCAGTAATGAAATGGACCCAAAATTCAATGCTGGTTTTGATCACCTCAGCATAATAGAGATTACATAAAAGAGATTAGAAAAATCAATGAAAACGTTTCATCCATCAGTAAAATTATTCATTTACTCAAATTACTAATTTAAACATGATGTATATTTCCTGAAAACTCTTGGAACTATATGTTGATGAAAACCCCATCCAAATTGGTTCAGTAGTTTTCCAATGTATAAAAACTTTTTAATTAGACAGAATCAATAACAAGGTTGCATCAGAGGCACAGAATGAGTTTTTATTATTTATGTAAAGACAACGTAGAATTTTTCAAGACTTTGGAGACACGCTTAGCAAAGAAATGGAAGAAAAATAGAATAACGGATTTGACAGCGTAAGCGCAAAAATAAATAGAGAAATGAGAAAAATAAACGAAAATATTTCAACAATCAGTAAAATTTTTCATGATTTTCATAAAAAAACAAGTACGTAATGGAATTTCTGAATTCACAGAATATCTGAAGAGGCAGATGAGCGAGTTTAACGGCAATATTTCATCCGTGATTGGGGTATGCCACTTTCTGTGGACATGCACCAGGTCATAAAAAAGATTTTCAGATAGGGAGCCACTTTAAAATCCGTGTAGAACATTTGTCGTCGTTGAGAAGCTATCAAAGACGGAGCAGGGTCTGGATGACCCATATGTGTTGTATCAAAGAAAATAAATAATGGCTTATAATTTACGTTCGCGTGTCTGCGACGCTTAATTACCAGACAAATATTGCTGAGAAAGATAAACCCGAAGTAATCTAGTACTATAACAAGACAAAAAGAGGTACCGGTTTGTAAGCATGGCACAGTTTATCAAACATATCGGTACCTCTTTTTGTCTTGTTATAGTACTAGATTACTTCGGGTTTATCTTTCTCACCAATATTTGTCTCGTAATTAAGCGTCGCAGACACGCGAATGTAAATTATAAGCCATTATTTATTTTCTTTGATACGACAACTAGTACACATATGGGTCATCCAGACCCTGCTCCGTCTTTGATAGCTTCTCAACGACGACAAATGGTTCCGCAGCCTACAGAAACTGTCGAAACATATAGTCAAGAGTTCGAACTCTACCTGTAAGGCTGTGGTACCCCCTTTTTTAAAATACCTGAGCGTTATTTACGATCAAAGTCGGTGTATGGGTCAAATTGACCCATAAGAAGCTTCGAGGGTTAAAATAGCCCAAAATATTCAGCACTATCTCGATTTCATTTAATTTAAGTCAACAAATTCGATATATTGTTTTTATTTACGAATTTGTTGACTTAAATTGAATGAAATTGATATAGGTCGTGTATGGGTACCCCACCTAATTATCAGTGCTGAACATTTTGGGCTGTTTTAAATATGGGAATGTCAAAGATTCGTCGATTTGTGCAATAATTTCGTCAATTTCCCCCAAAAAGGTGAAAAAATCCCCAAAAATGCACGAAAACGCCCCCTGGCGGCAGTCAAAAATAAAAATAAATATGAAAAATGGATTTCCCGACCCAAAAAACCCCCGTATACACATTTTCAATAATTTTTTTGTACATTGAGTATATGTAGTATATTTTAAAAAGATTTTTTTATATAATTTTATTTAGAAATACCTTAAGGTGGTCGATCCATTATAGTGTGATCACAGTAGACCATGAGTACATTTTATAATTTAGTGAAATGATCATAACAACGTTGCATATTATATACTACTAACTACTTGTCAGATGATTATAATTAATCATCTAAGCTACCACAGAATATACTAATAATTAATTAAATTAATTTGAATTCCCTTCTATCCACTTATCATATTTTGTAAAACAAAAATTTGCTTATTTCACACATTTTTACTATAACCAAACGAATGCACTGTTGTCACATTGTCAACTTTACTGTATTTTATGTGATGGTTTGGTAGTTAAATCGGATTAAATCTTAATAACGGGACGGTCAATAATTCTAATTTTCAGTATAAGTACTGTTTTCTTTCATACTTTTTGTTTAAATTTTAACTAATGAAACGTTACGTTGGTAAACGGTTAGTCAATATAAGCTGTGTTAAAAATATAAACTTTGAGATAGGTTTTCATGACTTTGAGATGGTCAATTTTAATTATAATGGGCTATTTTTCAGATATTAATCTAGGGAATATTCTTGTGTAATTTAAACAAAATCTGACTTAAACAATGTTAATGGACCAACTACTTTAATGTAATAAATCGTCCTAAGTAAAATAGGAAATTGAGAGTTATTAATTTATATTTTTTTATATTCAATTTTCAGAGTGAACCTTTAGATAAAAAAATTTTAAATCTACGTAGATCTATAGATAAAATGATGGAGAAAAGATGTAGAGATTTAGAAAACAGGCTAGATATTAATATCAAAAAAGAAGTCCGAAATGCAAAGTCTGAGATCGCTGAAGATATAAAGAAACAGATCAGCGAGCTTAAAGACCGCTCCGTGAGTAAAATTTTTCATTTGAATAAAAAATTACTAATTTGAATGTTTTTATGGTGGGATTATTTTGAAAAAGAGAATATACAAGTCTATTGTCTATTACATATGTTTGTAATTAAATAAATGGACATTAAATTACAAGACTGCGGAGAAAACTATTAGTACAAGATAAGAATATTAGATATAATATTACATTACTTATATTACGTGTTTTTGTTTTGTTTAAGGAGCAGCTATCGTCAATTCATGATAGTATTGTGTCAGTGCCCGTCCACTAACAATCAATGGTAATAATTATATATAAGAAATGGACACTTAATTACAAGACTTTAGCAGCAAGCTGCGGTGAGAACTGTACACTGAAATGTACAAGCTGAATGCAGATATCTCAGCCGTGAGTACTGAATTGAAACCTATCTTGGACAAATTATGCATTTTTCAGACAATGCGATCAGCTGTGATTGAACACAATAATCATAAGTTTTTTTAACAATAAGTTATCTATATGTTGATGAACCCCACCCAAATCAGTTCAGTAGTTTTCGAATTTATAAAAAACCTTTTAATTTGACAGAATCAATATCAGCCGGACATCTAGCCGGCGAAGCAGCTGGTCGTACTACAGCTCTAAATATCAGCTGTGTTTGAACAAAATAATCATAAGTTTTTATTATTTATGTAAATAGTCCAGTTATTTAATGAAACGGACATAAAGGTTTCATTCAGAATTTAATTTTGAGTGTTTTTTTTATAATTGTATGGTATATGTACATCTGAATTTATAATATACATAAAACAAAGTGTTTGTAGATATTATAGATAGTGAACTATGTCTGGTCAGGACAAAGTCAGAGGAAACCCTGATGTTAGTCTGAACGACTAATCCAACTATCTAGTAGCTGGTTGTATAAAGTAATCTATTCAATGCAGATGGAAATACAAGATTACACAAGCAGTTTATTGGTTAATTGTTTTAATGAAACCCATGTTCATACACACATAGTGATTCTGACGTACAAATCTATCGTCTGAACTGGGTATAGGGGTGAAAGACTAATCCAACCATCTAGTAGCTGGTTGTATAAAGCAATCTATTCAATGCAGATGGAAATACAAGATTACACGGGCAGTTTATTGGTTAATTGTTTTAATAAAAAATTTTTAAATCTACGTAGGTCTATAAATAAAATGGTCAAGAACGAACTTAGAGATTATAAAAACTCGCTATAAATTTACATAAAAAAACAAGTACGTAACGGTACATCTGAATTTATAATGTACATAAAACAAAGCGTTTGTAGATATTATAGATAGTGAACTATGTCTGGTCAGGACAAAGTCAGAGGAAACCCTGATGTTAGTCTGAACGACTAATCAAACCATCTAGTAGCTGGTTGTATAAAGCAATCTATTCAATGCAGATGGAAATACAAGATTACACGGGCAGTTTATTGGTTAATTGTTTTGATCAACAATTGTTAAATCTTCGTAGGTCGATAAATATAATGGTCAAGAACGAACTTAGAGATTATAAAAACTCGCTAAAAATTTACATAAAAAAACAAGTACGTAACGGTACATCTGAATTTATAATGTACATAAAACAAAGCGTTTGTAGATATTATAGATAGTGAACTATGTCTGGTCAGGACAAAGTCAGAGGAAACCCTGATGTTAGTCTGAACGACTAATCAAACCATCTAGTAGCTGGTTGTATAAAGCAAAGTATATTTATGCAACAAGATTTACGCATTCATTTACAAAGAGTACATAAAACAGAGTAAAAATCAGCTAACAAATATATTACATCAAAATAATATTTTGCGCAGTGATTTTCAAGATTTTCAAGACACGCTAAACAAAGAAATGGAAAAAAAAATTTAAAAACGGATTCGACAACGTTAGCTCAAAAATAAACGGAGAAATTGCAAAACTAAATGAAAATCTTTCAGCCGTCTGAACTGGATATAGGGGTGAAAGACTAACTGAACCATCTAGTAGCTGGTTGGCGAACGAATCTCATCTGGTAAAGCGAAGTCTGTATTACTATATATCAGGAGGGCAATATATATAAAACTTTCATAAGAAAAAGTGATCTACGAATGTGGAAAGAAGAAACTTTTTAATTGACAGAATCAATATCAGCCGGTTCAAGCAGCTGATATTACTACAGCTGAAATAAATATAGCGGTGTTACCAGCTGATGGCATCAGAGCTGCATCAGTCAGGCTGTCAAACAACCGGTACGTCAACTGGATACAAGGGTGAAAGACTAACTGAACCATCTAGTAGCTGGTTGGTGAACGAATCTCATCTGGTAAAGCAAAGTCTGTATTACATTAGAAAAGAGAGAGGACAATAGATCTGCAATACATGTTTCAAAGTTTACATAAAGGTTTCATTTTTTTGTTTTCTCAATTTTAGAATTTAATTTTGAGTGTTTTTTTTTATAATTGTATGGTATATGTACATCTGAATTTATAATGTACATAAAACAAAGTGTTTGTAGATATTACAGATAGTGAACTATGTCTGGTCAGGACAAAGTCAGGGGAAACCCTGATGTTAGTCTGAACGACTAATCCAACTATCTAGTAGTTGGTTGTATAAAGTAAAGTATATTTATACAACAAGATTTATGCATTCATTTACAAAGAGTACATAAAACAGAGTAAAAATCAGCTAACGAGTATTTAACATCGAAACACTTCCAAATATTTTCGTTTAAATGCCATAAAGTCAGGGGAAACCCTGACGGTAGTTTAAACGACTATAATCAAACCATCTAGTAGATGATTCCTTCCGAAGTTTCCCTAAGGATGCCCTTATATATATTCAACTCATTAAAAAACATAGTGAGGAACGACATTAGTGATTTGAGCATCACGCTACAGATTTAACAAATCAGCATCTGATAATAGTCTGAACGACTAATCAAACCATCTATGATAACCATAGATGATTCCTTCCGAAGTTTCCCTTAGGATAGCACAGAGCTGCGGAGAGAATTGCACACCAAAATACAAAAACTGAATAAACAGGGTGGCCAGTATTTCTCTGGAACACATTTCCCTGACTTTTCCCAGTTTCCCAGGAATTTTTACCGTTTTTCCCAAATTTTTTTCCCCTGTTTTTTATATTTTTAGATAAAAAAGCTAAAAAAAACGGTCTCATAGATAAAAATTTTATATTTTTGCAGAATTTGCATTTTTCCCTGACTTCCAACCAAATTCCCTGACTTTTCCCGGTTTTCCAGAAGAATAGCAAAATTCCCTGACTTTTCCCGGTTTTTCAGAAGAATAGCAAAATTCCCTGACTTCCAACCAAATTCCCTGACTTTTCCCGGTTTTCCAGAAGAATAGCAAAATTCCCTGACTTTTCCCTGACTTCCAGAAACTGGCCACCCTGATAAAAATCTTTCTGCCGTAAGTGAAATTTTTCATTTGAATAAAAAATTACTAACTTCAACGTTTTTATGGTGGAATTCAAGTTAAATTGAGCAACGAATTGCGCAGAGAACTGCCAGTACTTATTTTTATCATGTAGACTATAGTTGCCTGCATTAAACACAAGATATATTATTATATACGTTCCGAGCGATAGTCTGTTAACGTTTTGATAATATAAAATCGGACTGGTTTGTCAAATTCTAATTTTATAATGTAATTAGATTATTTACTTTTGACGGTGAGTTAAACATCTCGGACACGTCTCTTCTATGTTTGCAGATCTTCCTACGTTATCCACATCCAATATGACTGCACAAAGTTGACTTGGCATAGTTTCAGGGATGTACCAATTCCTCGATTGAAAATCTGTAAATTGTAAAATCAATTGTTGAAGATAAATATATACAGATGGGCACAGTTAATCAAAAAGTTAACTTCGTTAATTGTTGATTCGTTAATAAAAAATATAACTTCGTTAATCGTTAACTTGTTAATAAAAAAGTTAAGTTCATTAATAGTTAAAGCATTAAAATTCCGATTTAACGAAATTTAAAGTTGACTGAAAATTTTACGAAAGTTAAAGTTAACCACCCAAAATGTTTGAAGACTTTTTTTACTTTTTTATATTTTTTTTTTTTTGCTATTTCGACAACTTTCCTATGTAGGTTATCATTTGGAAATCCCCCTGTAAATTGTGTTATTCAAACAAATTATGACAACTTGTCATCAAACAACCAATGTAACAGACTAAAGTTAACGGAAATTAAATTTAACGGAAGTTAACAAGAGCGTTAACATTTTTTTAAATTAATTCGTTAAGCATTTTGTTAACTTCATTAATTAACGATTAACAAGTTAACGCCCACCTATGGGTATATCGTAACAGTGTTTTGATTAAAATAAAATGCACACGTTAATTTTCAATAAATCACTTTATTTTAATATTGTATTTCAATTATTAACTCAGGATAAAACTTTATCATCGTAACCTACACACGTGTTAGTCTGAATCCATACGTACTAACTTCACACCAACATCCCATGTATACCAACTGTATTTCTAATCCTACGTAAATTATATGAGCTAAATAATAATATGTACTGTACCTAATAATGTACAAATCTAAACGGTGCATCACAAGACGAGTTACTCTGACAGCAAGCCCTCCGTACACACGTCTAGCTGCTGCGGGTGAGTTCACCACACGTGGTCTCCTAGTTGATACAGTTGTCTACGATGTCCTCGCACCTCTCTGGTGTCTTCAGTAATGTCGCCAGAGCCTCATCCACATATATCAATCAAACAAATGAGTTGTTATTATTTAAGTATGATTAATTAATTTATCCAGTCCCAAAATGAATTAGCTATTAAATTATGTTCCTTGTGTATTAAACTGAACAAATCTTATCTTATCCCATAGAAAATCAATCATCAAAAATTGTGTTCAAACAAAACAGCCTAATCCAAGGTTAAATGTTAATTGTTTCATAACTTGTCTCATCCACAACAAAAGTTTCCTAATCCAAATTTGTTTATCAAATTACTCAAAATTACTGATTTATTTTCCTTCATAATGATATAATTGACGATAAAAACTGATATTAGAATTGTACAAAATATTAAAAGAAAAAAAAAAAACGATTTGTAGAAAATAAATTTAAAGTGATAATTCAGTTTCCAAAGACGACATAACTAAAATACAATATAATGATTTAATACCCTTTCCAAATTGATAATTTTTCTGTAAACTGCGTAGTTTTAAAAATAAAAATCTGTAATATTTTATTTTATTTATTTTAAGAACAATGGCCTCAATTTTGGAAATGTAACTTTTCAACAAACACACACACACACGTTAGTGATTATAGTATTACATAAATGATTTCATATTGATTAACACAATGAAATGTTCTAAAACTATATCAGACATGTATTTGCAGTAAAGTTTACTATAAAAAAAACAACAATCAAAATATTGAATGATCACGAAAACAATTATTAAATATATAAAATTTACCTTTAATTGTATTGTGTTGGATCTATTGTATACACCATTACTGCACGTTATAAGAAAATAATTACACATAGCATGAATTTTAAACGCAAACATTTTTTATAACACGAAACACATAATGTAAAGTACATACATATAAATCAAAATTGTAATTCACTTAAATAATAACCATGTTAATGACGTAAATGACTTTAATATTATTATCATGACTGTCTCGTGTCCGTAAAGACTAATTAAAAATCAAAAACACACCGTATATACTTAATACGCAGTTATTTAACATAATCTAATTGTTTCTTAACAAGTTATAACTGCTGCAATTTCCATTTTGAAACCGGTACGGGTACTCGCACGGCCTGGCCTCTGCCGTCAAGTACATGCATTAACATAATGCCTGCCAACCGATGAAAATTGTAACCAATTTGATAGATGCTATTTAATCGCTGAAATTAATCGATTAATTCAATTACTCTGGAACAAATTTTCCTGACTTTTCCCGGAGAATTATTACCGTTTTTCCCTGTTTTTTGTATTTAAAATTTTGATAAAAAACCTAAAAAAGGTCAGATAAAATTTAAATATTTGCGTTTTTCCTGTATAGCAAAATTCCCTAACTTTTCCCAGTTTTCCAGAAACTGGCCACCATAACCTATAAATTATTATAAAATCTACTTATAAATGAAACAGATATAAGTTTTTATCAACAATAGACGTACTTACTTACCGTAGACATACTTACACTAAATAATAAAACATAACCGCACATATTTCTACAAAATAAACGCCTGAAAAAAATCATATACAAAAAAAAACATCTTTATTTTTATTTTTTTAATGATTTGTACACAATTTAAAACATTTTAACTTTAATTTAAATAATTATATCAATCGCTGTCATCGTCGGCCGTCAACGCTGCTATAAGTTTCTTATCTTTTTCTAACTTCCTATCCATCATATTCCTTTCAGCTAAATACTGCCCGAACTGTTCCGGAATTCCGATAAACAATTTAATTTTTGCTCTAATCTGTTTCCACGTCAACTGATAATAATTTCTTCTATCGCGTGCCATTGCTTTGTAATCGTGTCCGTGTTTATCCAACATATAAGTAATAAACTCGACTTGAGAGTTTGGAAGTTTCATTCGCCTTTCCCGTGGAGCTTTTGCATCTTTTTCTAATTGTTCGGCTACGTGGGTCCGTGTAGGTTTTGCATCTTCAATACTAACGATTTCTTCTTCCCATGTATCGGGTTTAATTTGTTTTCTTAGCTCTTCTCTCCGATTTGGTATTTTCAGGATTTGATTTGGATCGTACGCAAGACCCATCTCCGTAAGGTTATTTTTGATTGACTGTTTTTGATCCCAAGCATTAGCTATTTCCTTGCTGAAATCAAATAAACACGTGAACAAAAAATAAATTAGGACATAACCTCAAACTTACCATTTAATTTTTCCTACGCTATATAATTTATTCCGTAATCTTTTCCTATTGATATTTGTGTTATATTTCTTCTTTCGGCGTTGTTTTCTAAGTTTAGGCATCTTTATTACGTATTTTCGTGATATTCACGAATATAGCACGTGTTTACGAAAACAAGCTGTCAAATAAATATCATAGATACCAACGATATGTTTCGTTGACCTCTTCTTTGTCTTCTTTCGTTGTTTTTGTATTTGAATTATTAGCGGGATGAGATTTTATTACTATTTAATATATTTTCCGTTATTCTGTGATATATTTCAGTATAATTATACTAATATATAAAAATAGAATTTGAATTTTTCATATAGAAAAGAAAAAGTTGGTTATATAACTGATATATAATATAAAAAAAAACACAAATTTACATATTAAACATGTTGTATCATATCAGGGTATACCTTATCCGGAAAAAATGAGAAAATAAAAATAATAGATTTGGCCTAGATACGAGAAAATATATCGATGGCTTTATGAATGAAATTAAACAGTGCCCAAAGGCATTGGGCGAATAATTTAATAAACACTTTCTATTAAGAAAAATATACACTAATTTATATGTACAGTAAAATAGAAAAATGAATTATGACAGTATAAAGTATAAATTTATTATATTACCAATTTACTGACTTGACCATAATAATTATTATGTTTTTTGACTTCTGGTTTCTTAGTGATAATGTGCAGTGTCGTATCAAAGCCTGAGGTTGCCAATTTTTAAGGGGCCATACCAGTGTGAAATTTTCAAAAAATCAATTAATTTTTTTGCCCTTTTGGAGAGTTTTTTGTGAAATTTTCAAGGCCGTATCTCTCTAAACAGCAGCCTTCTAAAGAGCGACCGCTCGCAGATATGAAATGCCCAGTAGCTGACGTTAAATACGTTTTTCTCGAAATGAGATTTTTCAAATTTGTTGACTTTGTAACTCAAAGAGCAATTATCCGATTTACTTGAAATTTGAACTGAGTACTCTTGAATATATTTACTCTACGATGAACTAGGATATTTTTGATTGGATGAAAATTGACGATTTGGCATTAAAAATACAACCATTTTATAGGTAATAAAACAAACTTTTTTTTTCATAACTACGCCATTTTGTTAGATTTTAATATTTTTCAAAAATCTTAGTTCATCGTACAGGAAATACCTTCCAGTTTAACGACATTACTTCATTTTTCAATTTCAGCTACTCCATCGTTCGGAATCATGGCCGCAGTGGAGGAGATTTTTTATAGCGCTTCCGAAGACGCTTAGATATCGATATTTTTACGTGAAAAAATTATGGAATACACCTCTAATATAGCTAAATATATTCTCGATTTTTCAAAATATTTCATTGAGTATTTTTCTTCCAAAAAATTTCCGAAAATCACCCAAATTTTCCAGCGTTCACACGGGTATAGCCCCTTAAATAAATTTCATTTTTAATATTTGAATTTAAAAAATAATAATATATTTTTAGGTCTAGGGGTGCCAAAATCGTAAATCTGCCCCCTAAGAGAAGGGGGTGTGGGAGTCTACATATTTCCACATTTTTTTTAATTTTAATTCATTTTGTAGCAGTTATATAGGATTTTATAACAATTTTAATTATTTTTTATAAGAGCTGGGGGCTACAAATGCATATTTGTTTTATTTTTATACATACATACATACATATATTGTAATACAATACACACTGTAATAATGTATGTTATAAGACGTATTAACCAACATTTCAGTTATTTTTTAGACAGGTAATTAAATATTATATAGTAAAAAGTAACATTGAGTGAAAGGTCTTGTCGAAATTGACGTCTTTTTTAATAAAAAAAAAATACTACCGCAGTAATTAAATCAGCGTCTATAAGTAAAATTTGCGACAAAAGGGGGTTAAGTAACAATATAACACCCCCTTACCATTACTATAGAAAAAGATTATGAATAATATTTAAACTACATAGAAAAAAATAATGTGTTAAAAAATGTGATCAATGAAAAAATCCGTGATCGATTTGGCTCCGATAGAGGTTGTTTGTTTAATATGCATAACAGAACACTGGCTCACAGAACAGGAATTAGAGTTGATGAATTTGGGAACATATAATGTATCATCAACCTTTTGTCGTTCAACTAAAAAACGAGGAGGAAGCTGTATCATCATAAACAAAAGTAAAAAAGCAAAAAATATCACATATATTGAAAAACTGTCCCAAGAAACAGATTTTGAGTGTAGTGCAGTTCATGTTGAAGATGAAAATTTAGTGATTGTTTGTGTTTACAGATCTCCATTAGGAAATATTAATACATTTTTCTATTGCTTGGCTGAATGTATGGAAATATTGTTTAAACATTTCAAATGTACTACAAACATAGCTATATGTGGAGATTTCAATATCGACATATTAAAAACGAACACCATTGTAAGTACCTTTTCTGAAATAATTGAATCCTTTAATTTCAAAATTTTAATTAATAAGCCAACTAGAATAACGAATACATCAGAAACCTGTATAGATAATTTTTTAGTTAATTTTGAAAATACATCAATACAAATTATAGATAATTCATTATCAGACCACACGTGTCAATTTCTTCAAGTTAGACTTAATAAAAATACGAAAAATTTACATAAAGATAAATATTTTAAGAAACGAATGTTTTCAACAGAAAATATATCGTATTTTAATTTAGCACTGGGTAATGAAAATTGGAACACAATCGGAAATACACTAGATGTAGATGCATCTTACGATTTGTTTTATCAATTATTTAATCACTATTATAACTTATTTTTCCCATTAAAAAAATACAAACACACAAATTCTCAAAAAAAGCAATGGATTACACCTGAAATAATTGAATTATCAAAAATGAAAAATGATCTGTTCTATATAATCAGATCATGTAAAAACAAATACAAAAACATTGAAATATTAAACAAAAAATATAAAATATTATGTAACCAATTAAAAACACTAATAAAAGAATCTAAAAAATCTCTTAATAGTGATATTATTGAAACATCAAATAATAAATCAAAAGCCGCTTGGTCCATTATAAAGGATAAAACAAATCGTTGCATGCATAACATCAATATTGAAAAGATAGTATATGAGGGTAATATTATAGAAGACAAAAAAGAAATTCCTTATATATTTAATGACTACTTTTTAAATATTGTTAATAAGCTACAACTCAATAAACCTGTATTCGATAACAATTTAAGAAATATAAATAATAGTATTTTTCTAACACCATGTACGGTATCTGAAGTTCTCAATATTTGCAATAGTCTAAAAAATAAAACTAGCGAGGGGTGGGATCAAATATCCCCGAAATTCCTTAAAAGTTGCGCACATGTAATAGCTGAACCACTCAGTATAATCATAAACAAAGTACTCAGTGAAGGTAAATTCCCCAAGTCTCTAAAAAAATCAATTGTCGCACCGATTTTTAAAAGTGGTGACTCTCTAAATGTAAATAACTATAGACCTATATCTATTCTACCAGCCTTTTCAAAAATATTCGAACAAATCATACATACCAGATTAATAACTTTTTTTCAAAATTTTAATATATTGTCAACCCAACAACATGGTTTTATTAAAGATAGGTCAACGGATCAAGCAGTTTTTAAATCACTTTTCGAAATATTAACAGCTTTAAATAAAAACGAGTCAACAATAGCTATATTCCTAGATTTAAGTAAGGCGTTTGACTGTATTGATAAAGAACTACTACTATATAAATTAAGTCACTATGGCGTCAGAGGAATTGCCTTAAATTTATTACATTCATATCTGACAGATAGAGAACAATGCGTAAAAATAAAATATAATGACGACACTAACTATTCTACATTTAAAACTTCAGTCAGAGGAGTTCCTCAAGGTTCAATTCTGGGACCACTGCTTTTCTTAATTTACATCAACGATCTACCAAAAAATGTCACGGAAAATGTAATATTATACGCAGATGATACATCAGTGTTTTATCATAATTCAAATAACAAAATACTAATAAATACTATAAATAAGTCCATAAAAAATATCCAGTTATGGTTCAACAAAAATTCCTTAAAATTAAACGTAGATAAGACTAAAGCACTACATTTTAAAAATAACTCCCTACAATATCTCAATCTACCGGACTTTGGTATTATCAAGTTAATAAACGAAGTAAAATTCCTAGGAATTATAATAGATAAAAACCTAAATGGAAACCAACACTGCGAATATATTAATAAAAAAATTAACAAATATACATTTTTATTAAGAGCGTTACAAGGTACAGTATCAACAAATGCCCTAATGCAGGTTTATTATGCTTATATCTATTCAAATATTAAATACGGAATATTGTTTTGGGGACATTCTTGCAAAACTGAAAATATTTTAAAGACACAAAAAAGGTGCTTAAGAATTATTAATAATTCGGGTAGTAGGGATCACTGTCGACCTTTATTCAAAAAATTTAAAATACTAACAGTTACTGATGTATATATTACGGAGTGTGCAAAATTTGTTAAATGCAATTTAAATTTATTTGAAAATTATTTCCTAGATCATTCCTACGACACTAGGTTCAAACATAACATGATCCAAGAACAAACAAAAAAATCTTATATTTACAATGGTGTTGTAAATAATTGTATCAAAATATATAATAAAATACCAGATGAAATCAAAATGTTGCCAGTTAAAATATTCAAAATAAAAATAAAAGAATTTTTACAGGAAAATCCACACTACAATATAACGGAATTTATTCAATAAAGTACATACAAGAAAGCCAAATTACATATAATTACAGAATATTGTCTTATTTTTATTTTATATATATATATATATATTTTTCCTTTTCTCTATTTGACACATTTAATGTACTATGTACAATTGCTTAAATAAAGTATTATTATTATTATTATTATTATTATTATATGATAATTTTTTACCAATATGAAAATATCCACGTTTATCTTATTGATAAATGTATATTATTACAAACACGGTGAAAATTTTGTTTCGTATTGAAAACATATATTTTAAATACAAAAAAAATAGTTACCATATCGAAAATTGCACTTTCACTAGTTGGGTGGTGTAAAAAATATTCATACTGATAAATATTTATTAATACAACTATTATGTTTAATCTATTTGAGAGTTTCGTTAGTTGGTGTAATAAATTATATATTAATTTGACAAATGAAACATGAAGATATATTTTTCAAATGAATAAAATATCCCCAATCAATTTTTTTATTATTATACTGAAGAAATATTGTTATATTAACAAGATAAAATTAAGCATTTTTCCATCTCAAATTTTCAACAAGATCGAGTTTTTTTTTCTTCTGTATAATCTAAATGCTATGCAAACAATTATAACAAATATTTTTAATATCTATATTTTTCCCCATCAATCCTATTAGTTACGTCATTGATTTTAATTACCCCCCTGGAACAATACTGATAAGCACATTTGCCTATATCATCTACACATGTACATATGTAATATTATTGAAATTTCTAAATCAATAACACCCTGATAATATGAAATGAACAAAAACAATAGACAGTATATGTATGTAGATATTAATAAACAATTGATACCTGTCGTATTTCGATAATGAGTCCCTGGTATTGGTACAGAATACAGAGACAAAACGCTATTGTGAAAATATCAATCATGTTATTATGCATACATATTCTAATTTGTATAGTTAGGTACCTATACACTATACCTACGTATTTACCATAATACAAATATGTATAACGTACTGATGAATAATATAATTGAATTTTTAAAGTATTACTATCAGGTGTGTATACAATAGGGGGGTTAAGAGGTCATACCCCCCCCCAAGAAGTAAAGAGATACACTAGATGTTACGAAGAAATTTGAAAGTTATTTTTAAAGTAGTCAAATGAATACTAAATTTTAAATCATTATCTATTAATGAATTTTCAACTACAAAATCATTATATTATGACTAGCTGTCGGATCCAATTTTACCCGGGGATATAAAATTAAACTATATAACGTATAATGCTGTGGGGTGCGATCCTTTAGGTCCACACAATCAACTTCCCAACATGGTATGACTTACAATACTTGAATACTGATTACTTATTGTTTCCATAATTAATATTACTATGTTACAGTTTGTAAATTTTTTTTTTTTAATATGTATATGAAAAATTTTAATGGAATTTATCAGAAATAAAACTCACCCTTTGTATTATGAATATTAGTTTTCTAATATCCTAATAATGTCAATAATATAATGCACATTTTTAGAAAAACTAATCTGACAGTTTGAATTTTGAATTGTGTTGTTTCCAAGGCAACATGAATTATTAGATGTATTTATAAGTATGAAATTCAAATTTTGATGGTGGTTTTCATCCCTTTAATGGCTGTTTGGACCCATATAAAAAATAAATACTGAAATACACGTTTCGTTATTTGTATTGTATAGTATTTATTCTAAGTTCCGACTAAATTCGACCAAGAAAAAAAATAAAAATGAAAAAAAACACCCTTTTTACCCCCGTAGGGGTTGAATTTCGAAAAATCCTTTCTTTCAGATCATATTCACGTCAAGACGCTTCGATTAGCACCCCAACGAAGTCAATAGCATTTTTTGTTCGCGAGATTTCGGCCCGGAAAAAATGACACGTACGTACGTACGTACGTACGTACATACACACACACACACACACACACACACACAGACATTTTTCTAAAAATAGTGTCAATATACTCTAATGCCCTTGAAACATGAAAATATGTTAAAATTTTTGATTTCGATTTTCGGACCAATTACAATAACTCCCTATTGGGAAGTTAATAATTAACTACTTAACACGTAGAAATGAAGATTTACATACTATTTTTCATATAATTAATTTTAAACGTAGCTAAAATAATTATTTTATATGAATTATAGGAAATTTATTTGATTTCATTTCTAGTTGTTGCCATATTGTGTATCTCTCTCTACTACCTTTTATTACAAAATTCGAATTTTTAACTTATTAAAATATAAATTAAAAAATTTGCAGTCAAGATAATGTTTGTTTTAACTAATATCTCGTGCAAACAACAGCTCTAAATAAATTTTGATTAGCAAATTTATTAATCAGTACATTTTTCTGAATTGAGATTTATTATACGTTTCTTTCAAATATATTTATGCTACATATTAGAAAGTTAATTTTTTTCTGTAGAATACTATGACCCCCTCCGAGAAGTAAGGCTATACACGCGCCTGATTACTGTACACAAATACAATTTAAATTACAGTTTATATACAAAGAGTTTTGTAGTGTTATTAATTACGTACTTAATTGAAATATGTTATCGCAATTCAAACATTGATAAATTAATTTATCAAAGTTTTACATAGACCCCATTTAATGGAATAACTTTCTTTAGATATCCTTTTACATATTTAGATTCTAAAAAACATAAATATAATATAAACTTGTTGAAAAAATACAAGTAGAAAAGTCGTTGTAATATAAGGAAAAAAGTAAAATGAATTAAAAAAAATTTATCATCGATATATAAATAATACCTCTGGAATACTATAGACTCTTTTTAAACTTTCATAGACCCCAAGGGGTCCACTTGAACCCCGCTGGGAATCCCTGCTCTAGATAATTTAACAATTCAGTTGCTGAACTGTTTGACGCCAAAAAAAAAGAATAAATATAAATGTATATTACATACCATAAGTTTTTCACCATTTTGTTGCTCTTGGGGCGAGTTCTCCCCCCTTTTATTCTTCTCAGCTACCTGTAGGTAATTATCATTTATCAAAATGGGCATATATGATACTAAAATTAGCAAGTTTTAATCGAATTTATAAAATATAAAATATCAATATATTTTTTAATGTATTTTCGGGGGCATAACTCCGATAAAAATGCACCAATTTGGAATTTTGTTTGTTTGTAAGGAAAAGTATATTCTCGAGGTGGTCCCATATAAATTTTATCAGAATTTGACCATGTACTTCAAAAATACGCCATTTGAAATAAAAAAATAAAAAAATTATAAAAAAATCAAATTACTGAAAAATATATAATAATCAAATTTAAAAGTTTTTGAAGTCAGTTTCATTTTTTACTCCTTAAAAAGTCTTGTATTTTATTAAACTTTGAGAAAATTACGTATATTATAATCATGAAAATTAATATAACTTGTACTTTACAAATAGTACTTATTAAAGATGAATGAAAAGTCAAAATGTATCAAGGGCATGTCCCTAATAATCTTACCCCCCCCCCCTTCCCCGCTTCTTGTATTATATGTAAATGACATTGCAATTGGCAAACATAAAAAAATGTATATGTAATTAGAATGACATGAAAACGTTGTGTAATAGAAAGTAAAATTGATTCTAATGATCAGTTTTTTTATTTTATTTATGTATCAACTTCTGCTACAGATTTAATTTAACTTTAACCTTTTAAAGATAGTAGACTGTTATTAGTTATCCAATTATGGCATAACAAAAGGTGAACGTATTATTTAATTAAATATAACTATAAATAAAAAATGATAAAAATTTTATATTTGATTTTAATTTTTTTTAATTAGTTCCCAAAACTTTATAGTAAATTTTCATGACATCAAATTTTATAGAAATACATTTTAAAATTTAATTTATAACATAACATATATTAAATTGTGTCACGATCGTGACCCATTGGACGTGAGTAAAGAGTATTAGGTACTTGAATTAAAGAAAAAAAAAATAAATTAAATTATACGTCTAGCACACTGTAAAAAAAGGTTTTGGTTCGAAAAATGTTGTTTTTAATTTATATTCAGAACACATGTACCTACATTTAATAAAATATTTTACTTTGTTAATTATTGAAAATAAATTTAATTTGAAAATTGAAATAGACAGAACGGTATATAATAGTAACATGTACTAATTTGTACTGCAGTAATGGCAGAGCTAGTTTTTCATTATATGAATATATATTTGTTTTATAATTTTTATAGTATTCAAAAAGGTTGAAGTTTCGAATAGTTAGTTTTTAAAACATCTCTATTTCAATAAATAGAGCACTTTTGGTAAGTTCTCTCATTTATCGTGTGTTAAAAATTCTATTTTTAATATCCAATTACTCAAAAACTATACGTCCAATATTTTAAATAAAAATGAGTAAAATATATGAGCTATCCATAAATACCATATTAAAATTTTATACATTTATCTACATATACATTTCTCTAACGATCGAATAACCTTAACTAATTTCACCAATCAAAAAAACAACGATGTCATAACTTTAACTGGAGTGCCTTTAAGGACGATTACCTTTAAAACTTAAAAAGGATAATCTGGCACATTTACATCAGATAAAAATACAATACTTATGTACATAATCCGTTACGAAGCCTATTTATATTACATATACAATATACATATATGTAATATATAAAAGTGTGTCTGACAGATCCTAAATATAGATATAATTACGAACAATTATAAATGACAGTGAGTGTACGCAGTGTACCCAAGATACCATCCGTTATATGGGCGGCCGGTGTAAAGCGTGCAAGTTGTGCAATATACAATATAAACCTGTTTATTTAAAAGGGCAAGTGATATAGTGTGTCCGGTTAGTAAAGCAAATATTGTGAATTTAAAAAAGAGAATGCTATTCTCTGTAAGGCTGTCTGTGGTCACTTACAGCCCAGACCCCCCCCCCCCCTCAGATTGTAAAATATATATATAAAGAAGTATTTCTCATAGGATAGAACTCTCCAATGTTGTACACTGAAGTTAATTTTTAACATAAAAACATGTCAACGGGAGGACGAAATTTCATTCTGTGAAAAATTAATCGGTAACGTAGTAATATTTCATACCAAGAGTGTCAAAAATTACTATACCGTATGTGAAAATAATTATAAAAAAATTAAGTTATTCATAGTCAGATGAAAAAATTTCATTAACATTTTTATTTCTTTACGATGCGTAGGAATGGGAAAAAAAATAAAAAATTGCATAGATTGATGAACAAAATTTTGATCCTAGAAATTTTGAATGGTAAAATTTAAAAGGACGTCTACTACAATTCAATATACTGTATAGCAGTTTCTATTTTGGCGATAGGCCAGATATGAAAAGTAATATAGAAATTTAGTAAAATTATAGAGAATGTACGTAAAATTTTCATATGCAAGAAATTAAATTAAAGAATAGCGTATATTACTTTTTCAGAGTAAATAAATTTTAATAGGTACTATGTTAAATTTTACCAGTATGTCATTGTAATTTTTCATTTACTTTAATTTTAAATTCTAGCGACTTTTCTGTTAATTTTTTCAGAAGTTGATTCTGTCCTCAGGTTCACAGCGTTTTCTGTTAATTTTTAAAAGAATATTCTCTCCGTGTACATCTGAACTAACCAGGTGTCAGTTCAATAGAAAACCTCTAGAGATAGTCAAAGGAAGAGTTCTGACAGCTCGAATCGATATCTGATTGGTTGTAGTATAGTCAAGTCTCACTTGCACCTGTATTTTCATTATTTATTATATTATAATTTTTTTTACACATGTATATGAAATATACATATAGTATAAGTAAGTATTGTAAAACCGATTTTTTGTACTTTTTAAAAATAATACATAGAAAATTTAATGCCCTAAATAATGGTTTTTGTCCGACCACGATAACTTTAAAATTGTTCAAGTTATAGGTAAATATATGAAGACTAATTTTCATAACAAAAACTTTTAATATACCTACACTGTTTTTGAATGCAGTTGTGATAATTATAATTTAAATTATGAGCTTTGTATATTTACCTATAACTTGAACAATTTTAAAGTAATCGTGGTCAGACAGAAACATTATTTAGGGCATTAAATTTTCTATGTATTCCTAGCTGGAATTTATTTTATTCGGTGTAGAAGGTCTTCTCTGTAGTCCTCAAAAAACATGAATAATTTTTCTAATACCTAGAACGGTCGAACGTAACTCTACATTTTAAGCGTGATTACCAAACACGACGTCACTAAATGTTTTTTTCACGGGCTCTAATTCAGTAACTATAATTTTTAAAAAACAATATTTTGTTCAAAATTTTATCAGCTTCAAAATTTATCTGACCTATTTTATCCTAAAACTAACAGCCCCAGTGTTATTTCCAAATAACTGATTTTAGACAGATTTGTAAGCCCCTAGAAAGTTATGCACCCCCCTTCGAAATGAGGGAAATCGAAATCTACACAGAAAAAAAACTGTATTGGACCAAGAAAACCTTGTTTTGTATATAACGAAAACAATATTTTCTTAATATAAGAAACATAATCTTAATCCAACTACGTTATTCCTTCGTTCAAGAATACTATAGTTGGTTTAAGAGATTATTGCTTATCTTAACAAAATATTGTTTTCGTTATATACAAAACAAGGTTTACTTGGTTTGAGAAATCCTTTCTACCAGTGTACCAATTTCTTGAAAAAAATGTCATTTTTTTCTAGCGCCACCTCTATAGATACGAAATTGTCTAGCGACTGGACTATTGGTTAAAAATGTTATAACTTTTACTGGTGTATCTTTAAGTAAAATTACCCCCCTCCCCATGACTCTATAGTGTCTATAGCCATAGGTGGGCACAGTTAACGAAAAGTTAACTTCGTTAATCGTTAATCCGTTAATAAAATAGTTAACTTCGTTAACCGTTAAAGCGTTAAAATTCCGAAAAAGTAACGGAAGTTACAGTTAACCGAAAATTCGAAAATTTAACGAAAGTTAATGTTAATCGTTAAAAAGTTAACCATCCAAAATGTTTTAGGACCTTTTTTTTGTTTTTTCGACAACTTTCTTATGTATTTTTCATATCAAACAACCATTATAACGGACTAAGTTAACGGAAGTTGAATTTAACGGAAGTTAACAGAAGCGTTAACATTTTTTTGAATTAACTTAAAAGTTAATCCGTTAACCATTTTGTTAACTTCGTTAATTAACGATTAACGGATTAACGAGTTAATGCCCACCTATGTCTATAGCCTATACATTTCCTAAACACTCAGAAAATAAAAATAAACAGTTTCATCTGATGTATAATAAAAAAAAAAAAACACATTAAAAATCACCCTAGAAATAAAAGACATACAGACATACAGATATCACAAAAGTGCTTGCACACACGCATATTGGATACGTTTCTTCTTTTTCTCCATCACAAAGAATCGCGCATCAAACAGAATGAAGTCTTAAAAGAGAAATTATGACATAAAGAAATAAAAGGACGAAGACACGACCGACGCTATACCGGAGAAAATGTTGTATCCTGCATTTGATTGATGAAGGATTAGTCAAGCAAGGAGCAACGAGTTATTTTTGTGAACTGCGTAACAGTTAGAATCGTTAAGAGTTATTACAGAAAAAAAATCATAAACTTTAATATACATATACAGGGTGTTCCATCTTCGAACGACTACGTAAAATAATTTCAAAATTATATAAAACTATAAAGCAATAAATAAAACGGGCAAGTGCGTGATAGGGTTCCGTAGTCATTCTCACTACGATTTATAAAAAAATAGTTATTTCAAAATTTTCTTGACTGAAGGGTTGAAATCAAAAAGTTATTTGACTTTTATTATTGCATTTTAGGAGACCTATCAAATGACACCCGACTCAATGGGATAAATGAAAAAAATGTGAGTTCATTTTTCAATCTATGAAAATATTTTTGACAATGTTCGTTATAATTTTCAGTGAAAGTACTAATTAAAAGCTACATTCTGGAATTTTTTCAGATTTTTTGAATTGATAGTTTATAAAATAGAGAGGGGGGGGGACGCTTTTATAATGACTTTGGAGAGCAAATACATCGTGATTGAAGGGTTAAAATCAAAAGGTTTTGATACCTTTTTTGAGACCTTTCTAACAACTTTCATTTTATGGAAAGGGGGTCTAAAATTTTGTTGTTTTCAAAAATCTTATAATTTCTGTTTTTGGGTCATCAATCTACGACTGTATACCAAATTTTATCTTATTATCAAAATTTTTCAAGACGGACGGACGGACGGATATGGAGAAACTATAAGGGTTCCTAGTTTTCTACGGAACCCTAAAAATGATCTTTAATAAATTAATAATCAATGATAAATTATTAAACTAATTAATGCAATGTTACTGCTCAGTCATTTCATTGGATAGTGTGTTAAAAAATATTATTTAGCTTTCTTATGTCGGGTATTATAAAAGGAATAGCAAAATTTACTAGCTATAGCACGTATTCTCAAATAATGTGATAGTATCTATAGATTTGCTATAGAATTTAGAGCAGTGATACTTGACTAGAGTATTGTAACACAGTTGGTGCAGACTCTGACAGTATATGAGATAATTATCATAATATCACCACTGTTTTAACACCCTTGTTTGTGTTTATATACAACACGTACGCGAAACTTGTCTTCATGAAACTACAAGAGAACTGTCATATATATAAATTTGATACTACTTCATTTGAGAGAACTTATTTGCTAGTAAATTTATGATAGATTTTTTTCTGTTAATAAACGTTAAAGGACTGTCATATAAGTGCTTTGTTAGTTAACAAGTATGTTTTAAGTTACTTTATTACCTTGTCTTCTTCTAAAGTTCTGAGTACCATTGTTGGACTAGGTCAAAATACCAGTTCGATATACAATTGCATTTGTTTTTTATGTATTATTTATTGAACAATCCGATTAATTCAGCTTAATAATTTATTGGAGTATTGTTTGTTAAGTTAAATAACATTATTCGATCTCGTGAACAAAATTACATAGATTTGCTTAAAGTAATTATATAGACAAAAAACAGATATACAAGTAGGTATACTTATATAGAGGCTATTATTATTCTTATTAATGAAACTTGCTACATTTCAATTTTGTTTAGAGGAGTGGTACCTAACTATTAATCGAAATTTTTGCATGGAAATAAAATTTTGATGACATAGAACTCTGAAACTATAGATATAGATCATAAAAAATTCACAATGATCTTAAAATGTTTGTTTTATAGTCTAGATTCATGTATACAAATTTAAAAAAAAATTTACTAATAATTTTTAGAAAAATGTATTAAAAATATCATTCATAAAATATTTTAATTTTTCAATTATTATTTTTGACAATATTCCTACATATTTTTTTAAATCTGTATATAGCTACACAGAAAAAAAACTGTATTGGACCAAGAAAACCTTGTTTAGTATATAACGAAAACAATATTTTCTTAATATAAGAAACATACTCTTAATCCAACTACATTATTCCTTCGTTCAAGAATACTGTAGTTGGTTTAAGAGATTATTGCTTATCTTAAGAAAATATTGTTTTCGTTATATACAAAACAAGGTTTACTTGGTTAAAGTAAACCTTTCTACCTGTGTAATGCATACCTTTTCTATAATTGAAAAATATCTTAAAGTTTAGTAATTTTTTCTGTTTTTACTGTAATATAAATAAAATATAACAAAAATCAGTTTTTTCATATTAAAAAAAAAAAAATGGTATTTAATTTAAAATATGGAGATACGCGCCTGTTTTTAATGTACATATATGTATGCGTATGAAAACTTACTCAACCAAATATTAAATTTATTATAAATATCTTTATGCGAATCTATATGTTTTTATTTTCAAGTGCCATACTGACATTTTAATTAATATAATTCAGCTAGGTTACAAGAAGAAACTAGATCATTTTTTACACTTATTAATCACAGAGGTGTTAGATAAAAACTATGGTAAAAAACACCGTAAACCATAGTCAAACATAATTAACTATAAATGTCAATTGAATTTAATACAAGTTATGCTAATAAAATTATTTTAAAGTGAATTTTTAAAATAAAAAAAGAAACAAGTATTGTTATATGAATTGATACTTTTTATATGTCAATTTAAACATATCGAGATAGTGATGCCATAAAACCTTTTCCTAAGGTACCTAAAATCACCTATGTTTCCAAATATAATTTGAAATACATATTTGAATCCATTTTTCTATTCTTTACTAATTTAAATTCGTAGTTAATAATTGATTTATGAATTTTTTTTTATAAAACTGAGACACAATTAAGAAATGGAGATTACCAGAGCAAGATTAAGATTAAAAACTACCACCGGGGCAGCTAGCCCCCCCCCCCCCCCCCCCCCCCAAAGCAGCGTAAAAAAGGTTACAATATAATACGATCCAATTAGGTGTCAACGAAAAAAAAGTTTATTAAAAATTAATAACAAAAAAAATGTTTTCAGTTTTTATTTTGCATATACTGGGGGGGGGGGGGGGGGCTTCATACACACTCTGCCATGGGGTCCTCGAGCTTCTAGTTACGGCTCTGTTAAACACATACGTTCCAAGAAATGTCTGAATGAAAAAAATATGAAATTTAGTACATTTGTTAAAAAATTATTGTATGGAAAAATTTTTTTTTTAAGTAATGCAAACTTTTTATAATATATACATTATGAAAAATAGAAGGTACTTTATAGACGTATAAGAACGTACACATCAATGTCACATGCTATGAATTCTCTACATCATTATGTAAAAAAAATCAAATGTATCACTTTCTATAAAATTCTTCCAATTGAATTAATGAGAAGTAACGGGGATTGTATTAATTACTGTACGTTAGTTCTTGTCAATTAAATTCAGTTTAAGGCCAGCTTCACTTTTTATACACATTTACATACCATAAAAAACGTTTAATTAAAAAAAAATTATAATAAAAAAAATTTCGATTTTAAGTAGTTTCAGTTTACACCATTTTAATACAGAACACATCATCCGCGGAAAAAAAGGATCTCAGTGTACTCTTTAACTCTGTGGGGTACCAGGCGCTCCAAATGTAAGCTGTTTAAATTTTACAAGGTTTTAAATATATTAAGGGGAAAGCCACTATGACAGAAAAAAAATATAATTTTTTTTTTTAGATTTTTTTTAAAGTATACATATTCATTAATATGTGTACAAAAAATTGAGTTTAAATTTTGAAAATTGACGGAGTTACAGTCAATTTAGTGAGACGAGGTAGCACGGCTGGTTATGATAAAACAAAAACATTAAACACGTTTATCTCGGAATGACATTTTTCGACCTGGTCGACACGATTCCGCTCTAATAAAAAAATAGGTCTTAAAATGAAAAAGAATTTCAAACGATTGCCATTTTGTGAAAAAATAAAATAAAACGGCTACGTGCAACGATAGCTACATTCATATAGATATTGATAAAAATTTTTATATATTTTTTTCATGTAACCCTTCTCGAAATTTCGAGTCAATCATAGAGAAAAATATTTTTTTTGGTCGTCACATCGAGTCTCATAACTTTGTAAATATTTAATATTTTTCAATAAAAATTGATATTAAATAAGTTGAATATATACTTAATAAAACGTCCTTTATCTGATTCAAAAATAATTAGTTATATCTGTGAAAAAAATTCCCAAACATTGACAATTTTTTGACCCGTCACAGTGGCTATCCCCCTTAAATATTATATTGAGTAAATTTCGTATCGTTCGAAGATGATAGATGGATTTTATTGAATTAAAATATTCAATAGCTTACGATTAGTTAGCATTTTATTATCTGGGGTACAAGATGACCCCAGTGTGGCAGGTATGTATGTTATTCTAGAGAAGTAGAGCAGCTAAGGGGTAAGTTCATTTAATTATTATTTCACACAAATAATCACATAGTTGTATGTAACAATATACAATAATTGTCGTAAACAATTGGTGTGTACCATGACACACATTGGAGAAAGCATTTTTATGTATATGTAGTTTTAATTTAAAAGGTTACGGTCGGAAAAAGGTGGGACCGATACTAAAATTAAAAATAACAATTATTTCATGTGAAAATTGGAATTGAAATTTGCTGTAAATATATAGGTGTATATGAGTTATTAAAATTCAATTATTGGTTTCCATCAAGGCCAAGATTAAGGTTTTCATATTCCCTTGATCTGGTTTATTATATTAACGGAAATAACATATTATTTCTATATAGAGTAATTTTTATACATAATGTGTATTTTATGTACATATTAAAAAAATATTTACTGTAGTAAATTTTTGATCTATTTAGTTTGAAATGATTTAATAATGCATATACAGTATTATTATAATTTCATAAGAGATAAATATTGTTACTAAATTAATAAATCATGATAAATATGATATTATGAAATAGCATTTATGTATTTCAATATTAGTTCAAGTATTTTTATAGTGCGGTATAAAATAATAAGGTACTGGGCACTAGTCTTGGCTGCTTTAAAAGCCTTTTGTAATTTTAATGAACTCATGTTATGTACCAAAAAAACAAGTATACTTTATTAAATTAATTTAAATACCAAAATTCGTAATTTTTTAATTATAGCATTTTATTTTGTTTATGTTTTTTTTTTCTCCACTTGATAATGATTAATAAAATTAATAAATAAAAATTAATAGTATAAAATTGTAAAGCAGATGCTATGATAATATAATAATAAATAGATTACACTAATAATTAGTTTAAATGTCCACCATTTTGAAACCCATTGACCGATTGACATCAAATTAAGCTATTTTACAGTTAAGTAAATATGGCAGTAATGGCAATATAATCAAATATCAATAATTTTTAATTTAGAAAAAATTAAACATTAATTATTTTCAAAGATACAGGTTTAGAAATCATTTCTTTATATATCATTTCTATTATAATGTTTAGAGGCACATGAAACTATCGGAGCCCCTTATTATTCCAATTTAACCAAACAATATTTCCTATTTCTGAATGTAGGTACGATATACAATTTGACTTATGTTAAAATAACTTTGAAAACATTTACAACAAAATCTGACGATATAACAAACTTAAAACAAAAACATTTGTAAGTCAAAAATGTAAGAAAAGTATATTTTGCACCCCCGCAAAAAAGTGTCACAACTCAAAAAATGTAGTTTTGAGGGAATATTAATAAATGAAATTATAACAATTTAGATAAATCAAAATTGTATAGTATAGGAAAAGGACTGATACACAGTATTTAATTTAAATATTTCATTATTCCTGTGATGTTTGAAAAATAGTAACTATTAAAACGCTGAGTGATTAAGTATTTAAAAAAAATGTGACATTTATTTAAAAATATTCTAATTTTGTTGATGGTAGGTACACGAAGTACATTAATGACAATTTTTAGTAGAAATATATAGTAATTTGGAATTATTCTACATATTTATCTCAAATATGACATTTTTTGCAGGGGTGCGATTTCACTATAATAAAATGAACAATTCGACAAAAAGGGAAGTTATTTATCTATATAATTATACTTTAGAATACTTCATTTAACATGAGTACTCTATGGAACCAAAAAGGAAGGGTACTATTCAATTTCATGAACAGTTATTAAATGAAATTGTTCAAATAACTTAATTCAATGAGTATACGATATTAATTTCAGCCCAGTAATCAACAAGTTACTTTGTATATACATATTTTAATAAAGATTGCAATAAATTAAAAAAACTCCTTTCGCTATCACACGATAGAAAAATTTAATACGTTGTTGGTTGCTTAATAACACACACATCGTGCAAAAAAAAAACACAACTAACAGTATTTTCAACATAGATGTTACATATAGTAATAGACATACCTGATAGGTAATAATAATTATATAACCATGCACGAAAAATAATATCCACCTTACATCTTCAACGAAATTTCATTCGAGCCACTGTTTTCAACGCCTACTATATTTGACACATTTTTATAAAAATGTGCACATAAATTATATACATGATAAATATATACAGTGTTGGACTAAGGGGGTATTATCGAGTTAATATTTATATTTAGTATAATAGAGAAATTTATTAAAATTTGAAATATTAATGTTGACTATTATAAAACAGGGTGACCAGTATTTCTCTGGAACAAATTTCCCTGACTTTTCCCGGTTATCCAGGAGAATTTTTATCGTTTTTCCCTAAAAAAGGTCACTGTTTATAAATATTTGCGAGAATTTGTGTGGTTTTGCATTTTTTAATAAAAAATTCCCTGACTTCCAACCAAATTCCTTGACTTTTCCCTGACATTTCCCTGTATGGCAAAATTCCCTGACTTTTCCCAGTTTTCTGCACTATAAAATGGGGTGGTAATTTTGTGATAGTATCTATAGATTTGCTATAGAATTTAGAGAAGTGATACTTGACTACAGTATTGTAACACAGTTGGTGCAGACTCTGACTGTACGTGGTAGAATTATCATAATATCACCACTGTTTTAATACCCTTCTTGATGTTTACATACAACGCGTATTGAAACTTGTCAAAGTCTTCATGAAACTCCAAGAGAACTGTTATATAAGTTTGATCCCACATTAGAGAGTACTTTATAGTTAGCTCGTTTATAATACTGGGAATAATAATGTTTTTTTTCTTTTTTTAAATTTAAAACAGTGGTATTTCAATATACTAAATCATATCCTTACTATATGCGTCACCACTGTTTGAATACCGTATTTACTGTGTTTGAGCTATGCTATTAATAAACGTCAAAGAACTGTCATACAAGTTTGATAACTCGTTTAGTTAATTTTTACTTATATCTTCATAATATTTAACACAAGTTTATAATTTTATTCGTGTTATGAATTATGATATATATCTAGCCTTAACTACACTGGTAGAAAGGATTTCTCAAACCAAGTAAACTTTGTTTTGTATATAACGAAAACAATATTTTTTTAAGATAAGCAATAATCTCTTAAACCAACTATTCTTGGACGAAGGAATAACGTAGTTGGATTAAGAGTATGTTTCTTATATTAACAAAATATTGTTTTCGTTATATACAAAGCAAGGTTTTCTTGGTCCAATATAGTTTTTTTTCTGTGTAATATAGGATCTTAGGCTTATTAACAATGAAAATCCCACCAAAGTATTTTTTTTTAATTCAATTCGAAAAAAATATAACAAAAATATTTTTATTAAAAATGGTAAAACTAAATTTTTAGGGCATAAATCAACTATTAATTTTTATATACATAGTTTGCTGTAACCCTTTGTACAATATGTAAGCATGATCCTCCCCCCACTATTACAAAATAAAATTACTAGTATATTAAAAAAAAAACAATTTGCATTATTTAAAAAAATATACAATTTTTAAATTTTCAAATACTTCCCTGTGTATATTACCCGTAGTTGTAAATATATCAATGTGCGTATTGTTCGTGCAGTTTACCTTTCACTCAGTCCCATCTAACCGAATGGGCAGTTTCACAATAACGAGAGAGAGAAAAAATAAAGCAAATGTATGAAGAAAAACGCCTATAGTAAGATATTATGTCGAAATATTAAATAGGTGGTCAAGACATACTCCACCCAACGTATGTGTGTGTGTGTGTGTGTGTGTGTGTGTGTGTGTGTGTGTGTGTTTGTGTGTGTGTGTTTGTGTGTTTGTGTGTTTGTGTGTGTGTGTGTGTGTGTTCGTTGTCAGATGGTAATCTCTCACCACCGATACATGTGAATAACAGTGGCGTACTTAATAAAAATAAAAATAATAAAATGTTTCTTGTTTGATCAGTCATTGATGTCTCCAATTGTTTTTGCTATGCATGATCGATATTATATTGATTTTAATAAAAGTTTGATACATGGGGAGGCTGAATTTATGTATTTAAGTACCAGATTACTTATATGTATTGGAAAAAAATATTATAAATTTATAAA
The DNA here is from genome assembly GCA_949319165.1 of Sialis lutaria. Taxonomy (NCBI): domain Eukaryota; kingdom Metazoa; phylum Arthropoda; class Insecta; order Megaloptera; family Sialidae; genus Sialis; species Sialis lutaria. Next base: position 26,318,147 of record OX439240.1, on the reverse strand, counting down.
CACCGATTTTTATCGAAGGAAGGATTATTTTGAATATACCTAATTTTTTTTATTTACTTATATTAAAATCAAGTGTATTCTTTTTTATACACAGGTAGAAAGGTTCACTTGAGCCAAGTAAACCTTGTTTTGTATATAACGAAAACAATATTTTCTTAAGATAAGAAATATATTTTTAAACCAACTATAGTATTCTTGGACGAAGAAATAATGTAGTTGGATTAAGAGTACTTTTCTTATATTAAGAAAATATTGTTTTCGTTATATATAAAACTAGATTTTCTTGGTCCAATACAGTTTTTTTTTGTGTGTGTATATAGAAATAAATAATTAATAGATAAAATACCTATCAGTATTTGTATATAGCAATTAAGTTTTTACTTAATTTGTTTCTAATATTTTTAACACAATTGTATATTTTATAATATATCTTTATGTATATCTTTTAACAAATTTCTAATACGTGCAGATTTATTATATTATAAAAAAATAATCTAAAATAGATGTAAGATCATTACTTAAAATATAACATAACTGAACAATTTTCATATAAAATAAATGAGCCAATAAGCAATAAAAAAAGAAATTAACTTATTAAAAATATTTCCTACGTTGAAATTATATACGATACGACAATATTTCTAAGTATCAATTAATTTACATTTAGAAAAAAAATCTCACTTTTGTTTTTAATGCATATATATCATATCAGTTATAATTTCACTTTATATTTAAAATAATCCATCAATTTAAAAATTGGCAACACATTCTGTAGAACCGAAAACACGTTAGAGAACTTTCGTTTTCATAATAAATGCTCTAGAAAAAGATATTCAACCCGGCACTCCCTCGCGGTACGCCATTGTCTCAATATTATGTGAATGCTAGCACTGATTTACTTTACATTCACGTGGTACCAAAAAGAGATAACGTTTCATCATTGTATCAGCCTCTCTTACTTTTCGAACACCGGCAATTAATTTGTTTCAGAAATACAGGACCGAGGTCTTATTAGATATGTCTATGTGTCGTTCTCCCCCCCTTTACAACGGGGTGGATTTTAAATTCCCGCCCTTTCCACAATTACGTAACCAGCACTGGTAATGCGATCAGTATATAAGGCAAAACTGAAAATTATTAGTCAGTTAACTGTGAAGTTTTCAAATACAATACATCAACATGTTCAAGGTAAGAACACAGTGTTGGTGAATACATTGTTGTGAATTATTATATAGTGTTATATATTACCAAGTGCACACAAAAAAATTGTATTGGACCAAGAAAATCTTGTTTTGTATATAACGAAAACCATATTTTCTTAATATAAGAAAAGTACTCTCAATCCAACTACATTATTTCTTCGTCCAAGAATACTATAGTTGGTTTAAGAATATTTTTCTTATCTTAAGAAAATATTGTTTTCGTTATATACAAAACAAGGTTTACTTGGCTCAAGTAAACCTGTCTACCTGTGCACAGAAAAAAAACTGTGTTGGACCAAGAAAATCTTGTTTTGTATATAACGAAAACAATATTTTCTTAATATAAGAAACATACTCTTAATCCAACTACGTTATTCCTTCGTTCAAGAATACTATAGTTGGTTTAAGAGATTATTGCTTATCTTAAGAAAATATTGTTTTCGTTATATACAAAACAAGGTTTACTTGGCTCAAGTAAACCTTTCTACCTGTGTGATTGTTATACAAAAAAACACTTAATTGTTATATTAATTATTCAAGTTAATTGTTATGTTTGTAAAATATTTCGTGTGGAATTAATAATAATTATGTTTTCAGCTTTTCGTTTTCACCACCTTGGTCGCTCTCGCTCACTGCGGAGGTCCAGCTTCATACAGCATCTCATCCGCCGCTCTTGACTACGGCAGCATTGGAACAACCCATGAACAAACCGTCAAGGGATACGGAGGACAAAACGTTCTCTCAACATACTCCAAACAAGTAAACAGCCCACACTCTTCAGTCAGCATCTACAACTCCAAAGCCAGCAATGACGCCGTATCTTACGCTCATGCCCCAGCTTACGGTTACGCCGCCGCTCCAGTAGCTCACTACGCTCACGCTCCAGCCGTCGCCACATACGCTCACGCTCCAGTCGTCGCCAAGACTTATGCTGCCCCAGCATACAGTTACGCCCATGCCGCCCCAGCTTTGAGCTACGCTCATGCCGCTCCAGCTGTTGCCACTTATGCCCATGCTGCTCCAGTCGTCGCTAAGACTTATGCTGCTCCAGCTTACAGCTACGCTCATGCCGCTCCAGCTTTGAGTTATGCTCATGCCGCTCCAGCTGTCGCCACTTACGCTCACGCTCCAGTCGTCGCCAAGACTTATGCTGCCCCAGCTTACAGTTACGCTCATGCTGCTCCAGCTTTGAGTTATGCTCATGCCGCTCCAGCTGTTGCCACTTATGCTCATGCTCCAGTCGTCGCTAAGACCTACGCTGCCCCAGCTTTGAGCTACGCTCATGCCGCCCCAGTTGCCGCTTACTCCCACGCCCCAGTCGCTGCCTACGCTCATGCTCCAGTAGCTACCGTTGCTCACGCTACCTTCTCCGGATTGGGAGCCAGTTATGCTTGGTAATTTATTTGAATGTGTATATAAATGATGTGATGTGTTTTAAATTTTCTACAAAATTCTAAATGTACTGTATATGTTATTTATACTGTACTATTTCTGTATCTTTCTTGAAAACTTTACCATGTACCTATTTATTTATATTTAATAAATATTACAACAAATAATACATATATGTTTATTTATTTTTCATCTTTATGAAAATTAATATAGGCTCTTACAATTAGTTTGTAAGCAGGTTATATTTATTTATGATAAATATAATTTTCTGTAATCCTAAATTAAAATATATCAGTGCAAAATTATAATCAATACTTTCTTTATTTTAACATTAACTAAAACCGATTTAAAATAATTCATTCATAAATATTATTGCATTAATACAAGTAAATCAATAATATATAACTATTAATTTACAATAAATTATATAGTGTTCTACAAAATTCACCCGTTTACTTCGAAATCAAATCATTACCAATTTGAATATACACCTAATTCTGTATTATACAGGGTCCTCCAATAGTGTGTCCGGCATTGTTTTACGCCCAAACTATTGAAGATAGAGTTTTAGGATAAAAAATTTATTATATATATTGACCCTAAAGAATTTCAGGAAAATATTTTCAACCCCCTAAAACCGCTCCTTGGGGGGTAGTTTGAGGGGTACATACCAGTTTCTCAGTTAAATCAAATGGAATGGTATATCAAAAAGTACATATTTGTAAAGATCATAAAAAAATAAGAAACTTTTGTAAAACAAAAATTTTCATACTTTCAATTGTTTAAAAAATATGGCAACTTGTTCTCAAATTTTAGGGTTTCACTAAAAGTGCTCTAATTTCGTTAAATATTAATGGAATTTTATTATTTTTTCAAATTTAGAAAGTAGAAATAATGAACTTTGTAAAGATGTATGACTATTTGTGATTTTTATAGTTTAAAGTGTCATACGCGATATATCAAAAATTCAAAAGTTCAACTAGGGATAATTCGAAATTTTCAAATACAACGGTATATCAATTAGTACTTTTTCTTAAAAAGGATATGTAAATAAACAACTTTTGTTAAGAAAATTTGAAATTTAAAATTATAATTTTAAAATTGAAAACTGAAAATTAAAATTTTTAATTTTAATTTTTTTTTATCAAAAACTGTTTATTTACATATCTTCTTTAATAAAAAGTACTAATTGATATACCATTGTATTTAAAAATTTTGAATTATCCCTAATTGAACTTTTCAATTTTTGGTATGTCGAGTATGACACTTTAAACTATTAAAATCTCAAATAATCATACATCTTTACAAAGTTCATTATTTCTACTTTCTAAATTTAAAATAATAATAAAATTCGATAAATATTTAACGAAATTAGAGCACTTTGAGTAAAACTCTAAAATTTGATAATAAGTCGCCATATTTTTTAAACAATTGAAAGTATGAAAATTTTTGTTTTACAAAAGTTTCTTATTTTTTCATTATCTTTACAAATATGTACTTTTTGATATACCATTCCATTTGATTTTACTGAGAAACGGGCATGTACCCCTCAAACTACCCCCCAAGGAGCGGTTTTAGGGGGTTGAAAATATTTTCCTGAAATTCTTTAGGGTCGATATATATAGTAAAATTTTTATCCTAACTCTCTATCTTCAATAGTTTGGTCGTAAAACAATGCCGGACGCACTATTGGAGGACCCTGTATACTCTAGATACGTTCCAGAAAAAACCGTGTAAAAAAAGACATGAAGTACATAGAAAAAAAGGGGATTAGTTCCATATCCTTCAACCCTGTAAAAAATAGCTAAAATGAAATGATTCATACAAAAAAAAACTATAAATTAAATTTTGATGTGCATTCATGCAAAGTTTATTTCATAAAAATTAAAGGCAATTCAATTCTTAAAGTAAAAGTAACATAAATATAAAATTATCACAAGTTTAGGAACTGAAAACTCATACAAGGCTAAAATATATAGGTACTTAATCTGCTATGAAAATATAGCATATCATATAGATAGAAAAAAAATCCTAGAAGATTACGACTAACAAAAATATTTTTATTTAAAATTTAAATCAAATAGCTTTTTTAATCGTACTAAATCGAACGAAATCGTGTAAAAACAGAATTAGGTGTATATTTGTTAAAAAATATAAATTGCAAGCCATCCTTTATACGAACCTGTCTAATATCAGTAATATAAACTAATTCTATTGAGTCTTAGGCTTCCTATCAGTGAAAATACAATTAAAAATTGCTTAGTACTTTTTATCAAAAAGTAAAAGTGGAATAGTATAACTTTAAAACGAAAAATCAATAATATTAACTAATTCTATAGGTCTTAGGCTTCCTATTAGTGAAAATACCATTAAAAAATTGTAAATTATTACTATTCAACAAAAAAATACTTTTGTAATATAACAGAGATCTGAATAGAAAATTTAGGAGGCTTTTGTCATACAGAAACCGGATTTGTTGCCCAATTGGTTTCATCACGTCAGGGTTTTGAGATATTCTAACCTAAAAGTCCATTGGCAATGTTAAAGAATTTATTATCAAGTAGGTAATTTTTTTCTAAAGTTTTCTGTCACGGTAACAAATAGTATTATCTTTCCTCTTTAAAATGAGTTTTAACTTTTTACTGTACGATTTTTTTTAGCCGAGATGTACTAGTTTGAAGATATGATAGAGTGTAGTATAGTAGATACAATGAACTTTACTACATATATCTTCAAAGTAGTATATTTCGGTAAAGAAAAATCGCATAGTAAAATGTAAAAAAAACATTTTAAATAGAAAAGATAGTACTATTCAAAATCATGAAAGAAAACTTCAGAAAAAAATTACCTACTTAGTAATAAATTCCCCAACATTGCCAACAAAATCGTCATTTTTGGGACTTTGACGTTCGGATATCTAAAAAACCTAGAATCATTTAGGCAACGAATTTGGTTTCGGCATAACAAATACCTTCTAAATCACCTATTGAATTTTTTTTGTTGCAAAGTGTTATTTGTTATAAAAATATAAAGGTGAGATACTAAAATTTTAAAACGAAAAACAGTCTTATATCTATTTAAAAAATAACAAAAAAAAAACAACAATATCTTCTATTACTTCATTTTATTTCCATACACCAAAAATATACATATATAAAAAAGAAAGGGCAAAGACAATAATTCATTTTCAACATATTTAATTCGCATGAACAGCTTGGTCATTCCTATTGAAGATAGTATTGAATCCTTTACTTCCAGAATTAGAGTTATAATAATTCCTAAATGTAGATGGGCTGGAATATTCTTGTTCATGTTCATATGGATAGTTGACATTATTGTCTGTATTGTATCCTTGGTTATAAGAATCGTATGCACGTCTGTAGTAGTTGGGATATGATGAATATCTGTAGTTAGTGGGATATCCTTGTGGATGGTGAACATTATAGTATCCTTGTTCGTCTTCATTGGTGTATCCTAGACTTCTACTTGCTGGATATTGCTCGTATCCATTTTGGTATTCAGTGAAAGGTACGACACTGGAATGAAATCATAATAAAACATGATTCTTGGTTTATGGGTGTAATCTATGTTGTCTTGGTCAGTTGATATTTCATCACAGATTGCAGTTAACTTATTCGAAACTTGCTTAATTTTCCATTTTTTTTTTAGGAAAATTATTAATTCTAAAGTTCAGAATGTTAATTTTATATACACTAAAAAAAATTAATGTTAATTTTTAACATAAAAAACATGTTAACGGAGGATGAAATTGATCTTATAAAAATTTTAAACACCCGATATAGTAAAATTTAAAAGAACGTCTACTACAATTCAATATACTGCAGTTTCTATTTTGGCGATAGGCCAGATATGAAAAGTAATATAGAAACATAGTAAAATTATAGAGAATGTACGTGAAATGTTCATATACAAGAAATTAAATTAAAGAATAGCGTATATTACTTTTTCAGAGTAATTAAATTTTAATAGGTACTATGTTAAAATTTACCAGTATGCCATTGTAATTTTTCATTTACTTTATTTTAAATTCTAGCGACTTTTCTGTTAATTTTTTTTTCAGAAGTTGATTCTGTCCTCAGGTTCAGAGCATTTTCTGTTAGTTTTTAAAAGAATATTCTCTCCGTGTACGTCATAGATATATGAACTGTGAAGTAACTGGTGTAAAAATGTGACAGAGACAAAGCGAATATGTAGCCAATACCTGTCTCTTTCTATAGAATTCTAATTGGTCACGTCACAGGTTTGTTTGCAGTCATTACAGACCTACAGAAAAGAGACAGGTATTGGCTACAACTACATATTCGCTTTGTCTCTTTAAAGAGAGTGCTCAATTTTATGATGCTATTGCTCAGTCCATTATATAGGACTGTGGTTAACAATACATATTCTAAAATAATATTCTAAACGAATTTAGTCAAATAAAATATTTGTTCTAGATCTGCTGAAAATGCAATTTTTTTTAGATTTTATCTGCTGCTGATTTATATGAACTAATAATGCTGCCAGTGGCTCTACAAATGTTCCGATAATGCAACCAAAGACACTTAAACTATCTTCGATAAGGACCAATTTATGTCCCCATTCGATTTGTAACTGTAAGTACATACATACATACATAGAAGTGTTCCAAATGTCCCTATATTTTTTTAAATCTTAAATTTCAAATAAATGATACTATTTAAATTTATGTCTTCAGTCGATTTGTAATTTTATGCATATACAGGTGTTCCAAAAGTTCCTATCTATGTATTTTATTAAATTTCAAATAAATGATACTAAAAAATACACTCAAATCTCACTTTACGTCAGAGATACGTTCTCGATACTAAAAAGATGTATATTTTGTAAGCATATAAAAATACAGTTTACAAAATATCATTTATTTTGAGACCATGCTGTACCTGGATGTAAATACAGGGGTGGCAGCAGTGCGGGTTATTTGGTGTCTAAATGATGTAGAGTATGCTGGTACCAGTGGCTGCACAACAGGGACGGCGACGTCAGCGGCGTACGCGACACCCAACAATAAACTAAATAAAATCTAGAAATACATATATACATTAAATATTAATAAATATATGTATATCTTATGCATTACGTCCTTCCCTGATTGCCCCGGGGCAAATCATTTTCCTAACGGTAATCCATGTATATTTAAAAATTAAACCATACATAAATATATTTTTATTTAAAAGCAAAAAAATACAATTTGTAGTCTATCTGTCTATATATTATTTTTCAAGCAATAGTTTTAAAAAAACTTGTTTATTTTGATAAGATACGAAAACTATTAAAAAGCCTAAGACCCTAGAATGTTCAATGATAAGAAATTTACGAGATTTCAGTATTAAAGAATAATTTTCTATAATAAAAAATAATATGAGGTGTTATTAAAAATTTATACAAAAATATATAAAATAATTGTAGCAAATAAATAAATTTGTTTCTTATATTTTTAAAATACTAAACAACTGTGTCTTACCTTAAACTGCATTTTGTATAAACAATTATAGCAACAAACTACTAATGATAATTAAAATCAGACACCATACATCTTATATATAAAACGAGGGTTGATTATTTTTACATAGATTATAACAAATGTTAAATAAGGACATGTTTATATTAAAACAAGAACAACACATAATCGTTCCTCTTTTATTAAATAATAAACAAAAGAGAATGTAACGACAAAGGTAATTGTTATATGATATTTTCTTTAGTTCCCGTGTAACATTATATGTTCTATTTTTTAATGTTTACCATATACTTCCAAATAATGACATTTTATTTAAAGTTCATTAAAATATCCTTTAACCAATCAGTATCACGTACAAAAACATGGGTGTTTAAAAATATAATTTGATGTTTTAAAGAGGCCTTAGATCTAATACGAAAAAAACATCGCACCCCCGCAAAAAAGTGTCACAACTCAAAAAATGTAGTTTTTAGGAAATAGGAATAAATGAAATTATAACAATTTAGGTAAATCAAAATTGTAAAGGTAGTATAGGAAAAGGACTGATACAGAGTGTTTAATTTAAATATTTCAGTATTCATGTGATGTTTGAAAAATAGTAACTATTAAAAAAATAGTGATTAAGTGTTTAAAAAATAAATAAAAAATGTGACATTTTTTTTAGAATATGCTAGTTTTGTTGACGGTAGGTACACGAAGTACATTAATGGTAATTTTTAGTAGAAATATATAGTAATTTGGAATCATTCTACATATTTATCTCAAATATATTTTTTTGTATTAAATTCAAATTACAACATAAAATATAAGAACGTAACTCCGTTGTATATCGAAAATACATATAAGATTTTGTCATAAAATTGAAAGGGTTACATATACTATGTGCTATTGTATGAAATAAAAACAAGAAAATACAGTAAAATGAAAAATTATATTGGAACAAGAGAATTCGATGAAAAATATGATTTTTTTTGTGTCATATTTTATTTATTTTTTATTTTTTTCATGCAACGAACGGTGAATAGCTTCGTCTAACACTGTAAATTTTGGTTCTGCATATTAAATTTCAGTTCATATACACTACTGCAATGGCGTCATATCAAATAAACATTAAGGGTAGAAAATGTAATAGACATTAATGTCTTTTCGTTTCTGTTAGTCTCCAATTTCTAAAAATCTGTATAACTAATGAACCACTAAACCGATTTTATTGAAACTTGGTTTGCTAGTTGAATATAGATAGTAGAAGGTCCCATATAAAAATCATCAAAATTGGTTGACTCTGGGGGTGGTATTACAGAATTGTAATATTTTCAAAATAAACACTGTGCATTTTTTTGTTTTTAATTTGAAGTACATATTTTATTTATTTGATAATAATTATAGAAACGGGGTACTATGACTCCCCTTCCTCCCTTATAAAAGGTAGCTACTGTTTTTAAATATACCGTACATATGATTCACCTTTAACATTATCGTCTGCACTGGAATAGAATTTTAAATTAAAAAATATTACACAAATTAACTTTGTAAATCGGTCGATAGTTACGACGAGTTATCACTAGACAACTAAATTGAAAAATATTGCTCTATTAGTCGGATAGTTAATGGTATAAAAATGGGTTCTATACTTAATCAAAAGGCTTTAGCGGTGCGGGCAATGCGGGCATTATTTTTTTGGTTCAATTTCTTGTATAGGTAATATTTTTATATAAATTGTATTTTGGTACGTAAAAGGTTAAATAATTAAAGGTTATTCGATCATTAGAGCAATGTATAGATAAAAGTATAAAATTTTAATATGTTATTTATGGATAACTCATATACGTATGGATTTTGAGTAATTGGATATTAAAAATAGAATTTTTAATACACGAACTTGCCGAAAGTGATCTATTTATTGAAATTTTACATAATTGGCTATATAGAGACGTTTTAAAAACTAATTATTCGGAATTCAACCCTTTTAAATACTATAAAAATTATAAAACAAATATATTCACGTGTAATTTATTCAAAATAATCAAAAACTAGCTCTACCATTACAGCAGTACAAATTAGTACATGTTACTATTATATACCGTTCTGTCTATTTCAATTTTCAAATAAAATTAAACTTATTTTACTTTTAATAATTAACAAAGTAAAATATTCCATTAAATGTAGGTACATGTGTTCTGAATATAAATTAAAAACAACATTTTTCGAAACCAAATCTTTTTTCAAAGTGTGCTAAGCGTATAACTTTAAAACAATATTTAGGAATATTTTTTTATTCACTTATATTGAAATTAAATTGTGAAATTTAATGTTTACAATTAAATGTATTGATTTCTTTATCGATTTTAATTACTGAATGTTTATTAAATATTTATTAAATAATGATTATTTAAATTATGTATATTTTTTGTTTGGTGGCTTAGAAACATATTAATAACCAATCAATTTAAGGAGTTACATTATTACCTATACAACAAAATGTGGACTTTCAAATTAGCTCTCAGTTTTTTGATTTTAATAATCTATATCCAGGTAAAAAAAATATATATTTTTTTAAACAAATAAATAAATACTTAATCAAATAATTTATTTTTTTGTTCCAGGAAAATACAGCAAGTAAGAAGAATTTTTATTATTATACGTTATATTAAATTTTTAATTAAAAATATGTTTTTTAGGTAGTAACATTTTCGAGGGCCAATATGTAGACCTAGGTGAAATACCATGGCATGTTGGTGTGTCATCTAAAGCCCCAAATTGTGACCTATTTAATTGCAGTGGGTCCATTATAAATTCTAGATGGGTTCTAACATCAGCGTATTGTGTTAAAGAGTATGTATTAAAAAAATTATAGAAAAACATCGAAAATTTGAAAATAAATAAAAATTTAAGTCTGGACTAGGGGGTGCATCTAATATTCTACATTAAAAAAATTATAGCAAAATATCGAAAATTTGAAAATAAATTTTATTGAATTCCGGATGAGGGGGTGCATCTAATATTCTACATACATTAAAAAAATTATAGAAAAATATCGAAAATTTGAAAATAAATAAAAATTGATTTCCGGATGAGAGGGTGCATCTAATATTCTACCGTTAACCTCGATTAAATTATATTCTAATGCATTATAACTTGTGAGGCAAATTTAATAATTTATTACTAATTTTTTTGGGAATTAATTTTTTGATAGTTATTCTTCCTGGGATCTGAGATTTGGATCATTAAGAAAAAACGGGGGAGGTGAACTTCAGACTTCTGTAGAAGGTTATTATCACTCCAAATATGATGTAGTAGAATTTTATAATTGTCTCGGCTTAATCAAAATTCCAAAAAAGTTAACATTTAATGGTGAGTTTTATTTTTAATTTTTTAATGCAAGTAAAATTTAAATAATTTAAATGATATTTGATACCAATGTAAAGACAATAAAAAATCAGTTATATCTTTCAAATATGACGTCACATAAAAAAACTTAAGCTAGCCAAACTATGGCAAATAATTTATCTTTGTAGAAAACATTTTTTTATAAAAGGTATCTTATTTTTAAATTATTTTTTTTAAAACATATTTTAGAATATATTTCACCGATCAAATTACCAAATCGAGAAGATAAATTAAACGATTTAATGGGAGAATTAGTAGACGTAAGTGGATGGGGGAAAACAATAAAAAATACAGGTAAATTTATACCTACTAACATTAAGTGGGCTCTCACACTATATAGCAATATAGCAACACAGTAATAAAGTAACTACTAATTAGCAACTAGCAATATAGTGATATCATATTGCTTTGGTGTGAGACAATATGTCCGATTCAATGTATATTGACAGATAGCAATAATATTCGCTAGTTATAAGTTGCTAGTTGCTATATTGCTATATAGCACCGGTGTGAGAGCCCACTTAGATGTATTTTTTAACATTATGTATAATTTATATAAATGAATAATGAAAAATCATTTAAGAATCGCCATATTTAATGAGGGGGAAGTTACCAGTGATTGCTAATGATGAATGTGACTTCTATTATGCATCTGGTACAATAGATAACCATATGATGTGTGTCAGTGGACCAAAAAAAGGTAGCTCGTGTTTTGTAAGTATTTTTTTAAATTTTATACAAAAAAAAAATATTGTAAAATTTTTTATCTAAATCAAAACTTAACGTATTTATCCCATTCACGCTAAAAAAACATGCAAAATATTTTTTTAAATGAAATTAAGTACATATTCAATATATTTAACTAAATATACAACAGAAACTTTTTTTTAATATTTAGAGAAAAAAAAATAACAGTGTGTACTCAAGCGAGTAAATTGGGCAGATATGAAGTCTATTTTGTGTGAGACTGCTTTTCTGATATCATTTTTATTTAGATAAATTTCATTTAAGTTATTTTATATAATTTGAACAAAATTCTAAATCACATGCTCTAGTCGGATAAAATATATTAGCATACCACGTACCTCTTTTCATATAAAAATTATTGAGAACAATTAAAACAACACTTATGAAACTAATAACGTTAACAAATTTTGTTTATTGCAATTCTACCAACTTAAGGAAATATTGTGAATTAATATCCATAGACAGCAGCACTAATTATAAAATTAGGTGTACACAAATGTGTACAGCGGGCGTTAATGGGTTAAATAGAAATCAGCAGTGGTGATGATTATACATTTATTACCCCTTAGGGGTTCTATTGTCCATCCATCTGTCACAGTATAAAATTATAGTACACAGAAAAAAAACTGTATTGGACCAAGAAAACCTTGTTTTGTATATAACGAAAACTACGTTATTCCTTCGTTCAAGAATACTATAGTTGGTTTAAGAGATTATTGCTTATCTTAAAAAAATATTGTTTTCGTTATATACAAAACAAGGTTTACTTGGTTTGAGATATCCTTTCTACCAGTGTACCTAACATGAAATTTAAAATGTAATATTTATTGTAATAATATTTTTTTAAAGGGAAACAGTGGAAGTCCAGTTTTTATAAAAAAACACGGTGAACCAATTCTCATAGCAGTTGCAGTATTTGAAGTACGAAATAATTGTCTATTGGGTCCATCAGGAAATATAAGGACAGCCTTCTTCCTAGACTGGATTAAAAATACAATGAAAAAATATGAATATAACGATAGAATATTGGTTAACGATAATGGTGTACATATACAGGTTGTGCCTGTACCTTAACTGGGTTGAAAAATAAACAATTTTGAAAAAATGAATAATTTATAATCATTTTAAACTAAGTATCACATTAACGAAACCCTACTGTATACATATGTTTAAATATTAAAAAATATACAATTTTGAAAATGAATAATTTATGATCATTTTAAACTAAGTATTCATTAACGAAACCCAATTTTTGAATTAAATTTTTCTATGCAATTATTATATAAAATGATAATAACTGTATTGTTTTAAAGTTTAAATAAGTAAAATATATATTTAAAATATACAATTTTGAATAAACGAACAACATATAGTCATTTTAAACTAATTGTAAGTATCACATTAACGAAGCCCTACTATATATAGAATAAACTATAAACCTATGGAATGTGGATGAGAGGTAGGGGGGTTAACGGTTTAATTTTTTCGAATTTTGACTATCACCATTCAAAAGAGTATAAAAAATCATGAAAGTTTTGTATTGTATATTTTTTTAAATTTTCATTAGTTTCATAGTTATTTGAAATATATGATATTTTGCACATTTTCATAGGGGTGTTTCACCCCCTTAAACCGTTTTACCACAGCTAAGAAATTTTTTTTTATCTTGACCTTCTCTAAGTATATATGAATTTTAAACTTGATACGAATTTTCGACTTGAAAAGGTTCCCAATAACGAAGCTTACTGTATATGTCTAAATTTTGAATTAAAATTTTCTATGCAATTATAATAAAAAATAATAACTTTATTGTTAAAATAAGTAAATATTTATTTAATATATTAATTGTATGATTTTTAATTTTAATTAAAATTTTGTTTTGAAGTTGTATATGAATAAAAAAAAATATATAATGTGTAACGATTTTGTTATTTGAACGAAAATATAATTAAAATGAAAGGTTTTTGCTTTAGTGTTTTCATATCTTTAATGATTTTTTATGTGGTGAGTAAATAACAATTTTTTTAAATGTATATATAATTTTCAGAACTTGTTATTATACTTTTTTTATATTTGTTACTTTTTTAATAGGGATGTTTACAAAAGAACGAATTAAACGAAGATGTATGGAAAGAAGATGTTAACATTGGTAATTGGTACATATTTTTTATTTTAATTCAATCTATAGTTAACGCGAAGTCAGTATATTTTTCTAAAACTTATCTAACGTTAATTGTCTACATTATTTAATCCGATAGTTCACATAAGTACATATAGGGACTGATTAATCAATAGGTTGTGACTTAGGGCGAGAGAATTTGGGGGCGCTTTATATCTTGTGTGATCTATCGATTTTAAAAATAATGTTTTATCATTATAACCATATACAGACTAGAAATAAATAGCTAGTGTTTTTAAAGAACATGCTTACTATTTATTATGAATAATTATTATTTTAGCTTAAAATTAATTGATTATTAAGTATAGATCTATAAAAAATAGTTTGTACTGTTCAAAATGCTCAATTGCAGCAAAAATCAAGGTCTATGAACTACGAACCGAAATTTTTAGTGATTTATAATCTGATGCATACATTGGTCAATTTTTATAAGTTTTGTATATAGAGATAGCTTCATGATTCGATAGTTTAGATGTTTAACTGATTGATTGTACTACAAATATATATTTTTCTAGCTTAATTTTCTTATTTTCTTGTATTAGAGTTGATATTTCTATGATAAATTGAAGTTTGATGCATGAAATATGACGAAAAATTTTGTGTTTTAGATTTCGTTAAAAGTATGTTAATTCTATAGAAAATGATGTGAAAAGTTTAATTTTTCAAACCGCAGGTCTGTATCTCATCGCGTTCTCGAGTTATGGCCTCTTAAAGTTTTAATTTTTTCAAAATTTTGGAGAAAAATGGTCGTAACTTTTGAACGTGTGGTCGGATTTAATTTTTGTTGGCAGATTTGTAATCAGCGTGTCAAAATCTATCTGAAAACATGTATAATACTTTAAAATTCGAAAAATTTTTTTTTGCTGAAAATTGAAATTTTTCCAAATTTTTAAAAAAATGTCGATTTTCGACAAAATTTTTTTTATAGAATTTTACAGTATTATACATGTCATTATATAGATTTTGACACGCTGATTTCAAATCTGTCAACAAAAATCAAATCCGACCACACGTTCAAAAGTTACAGCCATTTTTCTCTAAAATTTTGAAAAAATTAAAACTTTAAGAGGCCATAACTCAAGAACGCGATAAGATACAGACCTGCGGTTTGAAAAATTCAACTTTTCACATCATTTTCTATAGAATAAACATACTTTTAATGAAATTCAAAACACAAAATTTTTTGGTCATATTTCATGCATCAAACTTCAATTTGTCATAGAAATATCAACTCAAATTCAAGAAAACAATAAGAAAAATCATAACTTACTATATAAACAACAAATTCAATCATTTGCCAAGTAATTTTTCATTTAAATCGCATATATTTTTACATAGAACGTTTTGATAACATAACTTTCAACCGGAGTAAAAATCGAACTGCTTTTTTAAGCTCTGGAAACCACAAACCGAAGCCAAACCAACATTTAATATAATTTCATAGTTTAAACACATCAACCTATAACTAAAACTATCATAAACCAATTTATATTTAGACTATAGTGTATCATTTAAGTCTATGTAGTAGTTGCCAAGGTATTTGACGGTATGAATCACGATTCATACCGTCAAATCACCATGCAGCCACTACAAACTTAAAAAAAAACATACTATAGATTTTATTTTCTATAGAAAAAGCTCCGTATGCAAAGTATGATGAATTTCAATGGCATGTACACATATACGGTATAGATTCAAAATCAAAAATAATCCATTGTAGCGGCGCCCTTATACACCCTCATTGGATCGTAACAACCATATCTTGTGTTGATAAGTAAGTATCATTTTATTAAACTAATTTCAGTATCAAAAATAAATTAAAGAAAATTCTTTTATTCAAAACATTATTTTCTATTACACACAAAATGAATCCATTTACAGACAGACAGACAGACGTAATTGAGATAATGACCGACTATACTTAACTATAATTAATAAAGTATACTATTAAATATCATTTCAGAAGTGGTAAGTATCATTTTATTAAAATAATTTCAGCCTCAAAAATAAATTATAGAAAATACTTTTATTCAAAACATTATTTTTTATTACACTCAAAAAATGAATCCGTTTACAGACAGACAGACAGACAGACAGACAGACGTAATTGAGATAATGACCGACTATACTTAATTATAATTAATAAAGTATTAATTAATATAATTTCAGCCTCAAAAATAAATTATAGCAAAAATACTTTATTTAAAAAAAATATTTTTTATTACACGCAAAAAATGAATTCGTTTACAGACAGACAGACAGATGTAATTGAGGTAATGACCGACTATATTTAAATAGAATTAATAGAGTATTTATCAGTATAATTTCAGCCTAAAAAAACTATAGAAAATACTTTATTTCAAAACATTATTTTTTATTATATCAAAAAGTTAATCCATTTACGGACAGACAGATGTAATTGAGATAATGACCAACTATACTTAATAATAATTAATAAAGTATACTATTAAATACCATTTCAGAAGTGGTAAGTATCATTTTATTAATATAATTTCAGCCTCAAAAATAAATTATAGGCAAAACTTTTATTTCAAATATTATTTTCTATTACACACACAAAATGAATCCATTTACAGACAGACAGATAGATGTAATTGAGATAATAACCGACTATACTTAATTATAATTAATAAAGTATACTATTTATTAAATATTATTTCAGAAGTGAAGCATGGAGAGTTTTTTATGGATCATCACAAATGGAAGTCGTTTGTGAATCACAACTATCTAAAGAAGCACATAGATTTGAAACTGGAGGTTATGCATTAATTAGGTTAAACGAGAGTATAAACGAGAATTGTAAGTTAATATAACTTCAGTTGAAACCCGGTTATAAAGTCATTGGTTAATATAACATATTATAGTTTTTACGTCTATTAGCTTTTACGATCTAATATCCCCCCCCCCCCGCAAAAAGTGTCACAGCTCAAAAAATGTAGTTTTGAGGAAAAAGGAATAAATGAAATTATGTATAACAATTTAGATAAATCAAAATTGTAAAGGTAGTATAGGAAAAGGACTGATACAGCGTGTTTAATTTAAATATTTCAGTATTCCTGTGATGTTTAAAAAATAGTAACTATGATTAAGTATTTAAAAAATAAAATAAAACTGTGACATTTGCTTAGAATATGCTAGTTTTGTTGACGGTAGGTACACGAAGTACATTAATAATAATTTTTTAGTAAAAATATATAGTAATTTGGAATCATTCTACATATTTATCTCAAATATGACATTTTTTGAGTTGTGGCACTTTTTTGCGGGGGTGCCATATGACAAGTCCCTTCGATGTCGTTTTAAACAATTTCGAATGTATACAATAGTAGAAAATTTAATATTAACATGTATTTTATTGTTTTTTATTTTAGCTTTATCAAAACCTATAGATATTCTACCAGATTCTGAAGAAATAATCACACTGAACTTAGTTAATTTGACAGGGTTCACTTACAAATTTCAAGGTAAGTATGAAAAATCAAACAAGGGGTTAAAATATTGCAATACATAAAAAATAAAAATTACATAATTACAAAAAAAATACTTAAACACCCCCTCTTTGAATTTCCTACTAGTTACACCACTGAGTATGGTATAGTAGAACCTCTCAAGTTAGAATATTTGAATATTGCAATACATAAAAAAATAAAAATTGCATAGTTACAAAAAGAAAATAGACTTAAACCTCCCTTCTTTGAATTTTCTACTGGTTGCACCACTGAGTATAGTACAGTAGAACCTCAGGTTAGAATATTCGAATATTGCAATACATAAAAAATAAAAATTATATAAATACAAAAAAAATAGACTTAAACCCCCCTCTTTGAATTTCCTACTGGTTGCACCACTGAGTATGGTACAGTAGAACCTATCAAGTTAGAATATTCGAATATTGCAATACATAAAAAATAAAAATTATATAAATACAAAAAAAATAGTCTTAAACCCCCCTTTTTGAATTTCCTACTGGTTACACCACTGAGTATGGTACAGTAGAACCTCTATGCACCTTTTTAAAAGCATATTTCCCCTTTACCCCAAATATATTCAACAAAACACTTAAATTAATATTAATTTGTACAATACCTTTATTTTGTATAAGTACACCGCCATTTTGTCATATGTACATCATCACAAAAACACTTTATTTTATATGTTTATTTAAACAATGTAATAAATAGTTAAGTAGCATTACACACATGTCTAATTATTATTAAATAATAGTATTTGATATTAAATGTATCCACATATAAACTATTTCAACTGTATTTTTCTATAAATCTATTTAACTAATTAAAAACATGCACTGACCGGGTTTGGTTCTGAGTTTTGACAAGACTATAAGTAACCATGCTGTGTATAGATTAGATATAAATAATTATTTATTATTAATTATCACAATCGATATTACCGACTTTTGTTTAAATTTAAATGTTTATATTTAAAAAAATTATGTATAATAAAAATAAGTATTTTTTAGGACACAGTGTTCTTAAATATGTAACTGTTAATATTACAAATATTGAGAACTGTCATAATGATACTTTACTGAATAATAAAACAGAGGATCTCAAAATGTATGATGATTTTTGTTTACTCGATAATTCTTCATTATTTATAGTAAGTATATTAAACTAAAAAAAAATCATATAACACTCAAAACATTAATTAAAGGGGCACCTAAATATGCAGTTTTTTTCAAAATTTATATAATTACATAAAAAATGTTAAGGAACGAATTAGACCGTCAAAAAGTAGAGTAAATTTGCTCCATTTGAGAATAAAAAAGTTTTGAAAAAAGTTAATTTTTGACCAAGTTACAAGCATTTGAAAATAGGCTATTTTTTGGGTATCCCCTTAATTAATGTGTTGAGTATATTCAGGCCCTGAGAGAGCTTCAAAGGGACCCGGACCAACCCACATTTTGGGGGGCCCATACCCCCCCACCGAGCATAAGGACATCCCAATTAATTTCGTACTGGTAAAATTCTAATAATTTTCTGATATTATTTTAGTATTAAAAATCAGGGTTTTTTAAGAAAATTTTCCTTTTCTCAAAATATATATATTTCCCTTCTACCCCCATATAAGTAAGTACCCCCTCCAAATCGCAAATTAATATGCATATACCAGAGTATATGATTAAATAAAAAATATAAAAAAATTCTAAGGGAACTTAGTTTTTGTGAAATATTGAATCCAGAAATGGGTATATTTTTCAGGATACTCCAGGATGTCCGGTGTCTTACAGGAACAAATATGGACAGCCGAATCTTCTTGGATTTGTGAAATTTTATAATTTTACTAAACCGTATATTTATGGTATTTCTCTTGTGAACCATTTTGAGAAAATTCAAGAATTTGTTAGAAACATGGCTATAAATGATACAGTGTAAATGAATTGTAATATTCAAGTTATAAATAGATATATTTGATGTCTTTAATATTTTATTTACCTTAAACTAATTAAAAATAATTTATTGCCGATAAAACTATATGATATTCATTATTGTTTTAAATAAAACAAATATAAAAAACGTTTAACAATAATTAAAATAATTATAATAAAACTAATTCAAAAGAATAATGATATTTATGTACATTTCATCTAAAAATATACGTTATCAAAAAAATACTTAACAATTTTTATTTATAATTAAATAATAAACAAACCCCACGAAATTTGGTTATCATTAATAAAGGGTACCTAGATTTTATTTATGTATTTTGAAATGATCAAGGGGCGAGGGGGGGGGGGTAGTAGATAAAATAACTTAAAAAAATTACGTTTTAAATATTATTATATTACGTCAATTTAAACAAGAGTTAGTCCTCGGTTCTCCTGTATTAAAAAATGAGTGAACAATAAAAAAACAACTGTAAATCATTATATTTCAGGTACGTACATACAGTATTTTCAGATATTGTCTATACATGTTCAAATATAAATTGATAAGAAATTTTAAACCTAACAAAGCTAGAAAAATTAACCAATAAATAATGAATCCAGTGTATAATATACATAAATCATACTACAATCAAGTGGATGAACTTAATAGCATTAAAAAACCCCTCTACCCCCTTCCATATTCAACCAGAGCCGGCCATGAGTGCGAAAATAAATGTGTGTTAAAAATTTAATTTTCTAATTTCATAATAAAAAAATATCGACTGGGGGAGGGGGTTAAAAATTAAAACTACCTGTAGAAAGAATCAAGGGGCTTAAATAGCATTAACCCCCCCCCCCCTCCATATATTCAACCAGAGCCGGCCATGAGTGCGAAAATAAATGTGTGTTAAAAATTTAATTTTGTAATTTCATAATAAAATATATCGACTGCGGGAGGGGGTTAAAAATTAAAACTATCTGTAAGGGAGAAATAATAAATATTAATAAATACATATTCTTATAAAAAAAACATATCTGATATAGATTCTATAAGACCTTTTTATACGTATCATTATTTGCAACATCTGCAAGTCATTATTTCTCGTATCAATCAACAAGATACGTTCCTGAAAGTCTCGGCAAATAATACAACGTTGAAGCGTCGCCGCGTCGACTTTAAAACAATATTTGTAAAGTTAAAAAAAATAACCAATTTTATTTTTTATTTTTACTGTATGTATAATAATTTGTATTTAAAAATTTTATAAAAAATATTTACATATTTTAGCTAATAAAATTGTATAAAACGAATATCAACAAAAACCGAAATTTAATTATTCTTAAAAATGTTTACAAAAAAACTAAATCAATTCGATGCATTGGGTACATAATAGTAATTACATATATTGTATTAATTTTGAAACAAATATCGAATAATATATAATATATTAATAAAAAATATTACAGTGAGTATATTTATTAAAAGTAAACCATGAACAGGCTCTGGGTTTTGTTCTGGGTGCTGATTTTATGCCAGGTATTTTATATTACATATATTTTTTTAAACTAACACCATTTTTCAAAATCAATTCTATTAGTTTTTTAAATACATTTTATTAAAAATATTTAAATGCATTTATTTTTAAAACCAGGCAAATATAAAGTAAACTGGTATACTTAATATTATTCTAAGGTCTTAAACTTTCGAACAGTGAAAGTCCCATCAAATTCGGTTAAGTAGTTTTTCACTTAAATCATTATTTTTTTTTTAAATATAAAAATATTTTTTCTGAATACAATTCTGCTTAAATTAAATTATCATAAAATATAGCATAAACGCAATCAAGGGTCTTAGGCTTTAAAACTATGAATGTTTTCACGTAAAATCAAAATAAACAAACACATTTTTTTTAAATATAATAAAATCGGTCACATTGACTAAAAAACTAAAAATTAACTTTTTAATTTTATTTATAGGTATGCTTTTCTGCATCTTACCGACATAATGGTAAGTTATTTATATTTATTAAATATAGGTATCTAATATAGACAGTACGTCACTCAATCAAGTTTATGGGGGAAAGCCACTGTGGCAGAAAAAAAAATTTTTCTTACATTTTTTTAAAGTACAGTGGTACCTCGACATACGAGTTTAATTCGTTCCGCAACCTTGCTCGTATCTTGAATTACTCGTATCTCGAAGCAAATTTCCCCATAAAAAACAATTGAACTACCATTAATCCGTTCCAACCTCCAAAATGTCACCCCAGTTATTTTTGTTACGTGGTTTTGAATAATAAAAACGTATTTATAAATGACAAATATTTATTGTACAAAAACAAAAAAGAGAATGTAAAGAAATAAATTAGATATCCTCACTGGTCTTTGCCTTTTTCGCTACATTTTTCTCGCTTTTACCTGTAGGCCGTTTAGAAAAAAACATGCCCAAGGAGGTTTGTTTCTTCCTCCCTCTCAGAATGTTCCGGAAATGAGTTAGGCAAGTGTCGTTAAAAAGATCAGATGCACGACCTGCTAAACTAAACGAAACTCGTATCTCGAATTTCGCTCGTAACTCAAAGCAAAAAATCACTCGCTCGCCGGCTCGTATCTCGAAAAATGTTGGGGCACTCATATGTCGAGGTACCACTGTATACATATTCATAAATATGTATACAAAAAATTGAGTTTGAATTCGGAAAATTGACGGAGTTACAGTCAATTTAGTAAGACGAGGTAGCACGGCCGATTATGGCATAACAAAAACATTAAACACGTTTATCTCAAAATGACATTTTTCGACCTGGTTGACATGATTCCTCAAAAACTAATGAACCGATTTCATATTATTATTTTTTATAATTTTCGTAATTGTAGTAACCGATGTATGAAATTTTGTTAATTACTATTTTTTTAACCGTTCTAACAAAAAAAATAGGTCTTAAAAATTAAAAAAAAAATTCAAACGATAGCTACATTCATATAGATTTTTTTTTTCATATAACCCTTCTCAAAATTTCGAGTCAACCATAGAGAAAAAATTTTTTTTTGGTCGTTACATCGAGGCTTATAACTATAAAAATTTAATATTTTTCAATAAAAATTGATATTAAATAAGTTGAATATATACTTAATAAAACGTCATTTACTTGATTCAAAAATAATGTGAAAAAAATTCTCAAACATTGACAATTTTTTTACCCTTCACAGAGACTATCCCTCTTATTAACTTTAACTTATGTTTAAATATATTTCAGACGTACTTTTAAGACGCCTGACCCAAAAAGACGACGCCCTAACAAGAATCATAAGACAAGATCACGCCAAATACAATTCAAAAAACGAGTTATTAATATTCCTGAAAACATTCCAAGGGTGGATAGAAACATATCAAATCGAGAGCAAACAGAACAATGGGAAAAAGAACTACACCCCGAAGGATATCAATAAAATACAACATTTGTTCAATGAATCAAAACTTATTGAAAATAAACTAAATAAGGGTTTCAGCTCAGAAGAGGCAAGGAAAAAAGTAAAAGATGAATTACTGAAATGGGTGATTTCTTTTGTAGATACTGCAAGGGAACTGGGGTACCCCAATGAAATCAAAATTAATAAAACTTTAAAAAATAATAATGGTAGTAAAACAATTGATAAAAATAAATTAGTAACAGTGAAAAAAGATCTTAAAATTAATCTTACTGTAAAAAATTATACAGAAATAAAAACACCTAAAATAATAAATTCTTCAAAACAGTCAAAATTAGTTATTTCAAATAATTCAGTTAAAAAAGACCTTAATAATAATTCTACTATAAAAAATATCACACTAATAAAACAATCGAAGGCTTTTAATACAGTAGATAAATTACCCAAAATTGTAAATCCTCCAATAAAGTCAAAAGTATCGATAAATAATCAAGATAATAAAATTAAATTAAATTTACCTTCAAAACCTTCTAATAAAGTAGCTTTTACGAAGGTTAAAGTTAAAACAAAACAGAAAAATATAGGAGGAATAAAAATATCTCAAAATGTAAAATCTAGGAATAAAGTTAATCAAGTTAAAAAAACTGTAGCTGTTAAAAATTCAGGAAAAATAAATAATAAACAAAAAATAAATATTGTGAAATCAAATAATAAAAAAATGGTTCAAGGGTCTTTTAAAAACAAAATTAAACCCACAGAAACTATTAAAATGAATAAAAAAATAAGCAATAAACAAATATTAAATATTGTTAAATCAAATAATAAAAAATCGGTTCAGGGATCTTTAAAAAATAAAATTAAACCCACAAAAACTATTAATAAAATTAATAAAAAACAAATAATAATTAATAATTCAGGAAAAATAAATAATAAACAAAAATTAAAAATTGTTAAAACAAATAATAAAAAATTAGTTCAGGGATCTTTAAAAAATAAAGTTAAATCTACAAAAACTATTAAAATGAATAAAAAACAAATAATAAACAATAAACCAAATTTGAACATTAAAAAAACTACTCCAAAACAAAAATGGAACAACCTTATAAAAAAAGTTAACAAAAAACAAAATTCAAGTATTCAGAAAACTATTAAAGCAAACAAAAAATTAATTACAATAAACAAATATAAACAAAAACTACAACTTAAAAACTCTGAAAAAGTAAAAGTGGCCCAAAATAAAAACAATGGAAAGGTCCCATTTAAAAAAATCAAATCAAAAAATACTGTCGAAGTATCTACAAAAAATAATACTAAAATACCAACAGAACAACTGAAAATCAGTACAAAAAACAAATTAATTATTAAAACTAATTTTATCAATAATACAAGTTCTAATAAAAGTTCTAATATACAAATGACTCAATCAGTTAATAAAAATATGAAAAATGATACAAAAGGCTATACAAAATTACCTAAAATTCAGCCAGTACCTATTTTAAAGAACCCTATAGTCAAAACTAACATAAAAAATGTAAAAAATATTAATTCTGTTTTACAAAATATAAATACGAATAAATTTATAAAAAATAAAGTACAATTTTCTAAATCGAAAGAGGTCAAACATGAAGAAATAGATTTAAAAAATAATGTAAATGCACAAGTAGCTGTAGCCAAAAATTGGATGGGACAGTTAACAAAAGAACGTGAAAAATTAATAAAGAACAACGATAAAGATCCTGAAATAATTTTATTAAATAATAAACTAGTAAATATAGCAGATAAAGTTAATAAAATGATTGAAAATGATTTAAATAAAAAAGAAATTAATAAACACGAAAATGTTGTAAATAAAAAACCAAGAGTAAAATATAGTCTAAGTAAATTTTGGAAAGGTTTTTGGAAAGTAACTAAAAAGCCTATAAAGAAGCCTATAAAGAAACCTACAAATAAGCCTAAAGAAAATGCACAAAATATTGTAGACAAATTTGAACGCTGGGTTGATAAAGTTAAAAAAAAAGTACATAAGGCAAAATTGTATTATGATGATTTGAAAAAGACAGCTAAACATAAAATGATGAGTGTTATGTTTAATTTACAAAAATGGACAGGTCTATTAATAAATAATTTGAAAACTGTTAAGAAGGTTTTAGAAAATCAACTCAAGAAACATGAAGATAGTGGAAATCCAGTTTAGTAAAATAATAAATGTTATATTTTTATTTTAAATGTACTTATATGAGTAATAAAGAATTATTAAATAATTTATATTTAAATTTTATTTCTTATTACTTTTTACAGAAAATATTTAACTTAAAATATTTGCTATACACTGCCGTACAAAAGTGTTTTAGATTTTGAATGTAAATATACAGATTTCAGTCAATAAAAATACACAAAATAATATGTTTACTCGCAGTCAAAATAGTAAAAAAAAAAATTTCTCGTTAGCTTGAAAGACACTGTGCGTCAATACTTTCAACTTGAGTAAACCTGACCTTTCAGAGGCATATAATTCAAAAATAACATGGAAAATTATAAATGCTGTATTTTAGATATGCTAGGATTATTACAAAAGTTGTAATTAAGTACTCTTATCAACATTTAACCAATTTTTGCAGTTTTATATTTAAAATACGCAAAAAATGACTTTTGTACAGCAGTGTATAGTCTAAGTAACTTTATTTGTTAAAAATTACAAATCATTTTGTCTGATAGTTTTTTAATTATAAACTCTTTAAGTAAATCTTACAAAGGCTATTTTTATTTGGTGCATTTTTAATCAATACATTTCAATTATAAAATAAAACCAGGTGTTTCTAAAATGACAGAAGAATTATGTTCTCAAAGATTTTAGTTAAAATTAAAATTATTATTTATTCATTTTTCTATTACTTTTTGATGTAACCACTTTACTTAATGAGCTCTAGGCTCTAACTACCAAACGATTCATCAAGATAATTTGAAATTTTAATACGTAAAACTAGAAAATATAACATATATTTTAAGATAAATTTGAAGTTTGTAAAGTTTATAATTTCAGAGTTCTATGTCGTTAAATATGCGACGTTTTTTTTATTCATCAAATTCAATTTTTTTATAATTTTTTTTAGAATGTAAATAAAAAATTTAATTTCATTTGATACCTAAGCATGTGGGGTATCAAAATGTAGGTTTTAATCAAGGGAATATGACCCTGTATTTTTTAAATCAAAAGTAAAGTCAGAAAGGATGTATTTAGGCTTCTATGATTTTATTTGAATTTCTTCAGGATCTGAATTTAGTTTTAGTTTAGATTAGTATACAAGTTAAAATCTATTTTGACTATCTTAACACTTAGTTGCCACTGTGGGGTATCAGATGCCTCACATTTTTTCAATTACAATGTAAGCTGTTTAAATTTTACAAGGTTTTCAATTTTTTAAATATATTAAATATTACATATTTTTTTTAAATAACCGAGTGAAGTGCATTTCGTATCGTTCGAAGATGATAGAGGAATTTTATCGAAATAAAATACTCAATAGTTGACGAGTAGTTAGCATTTTAGTGTCTGGGGTACGAGGTGATCAAAGTGTGGCAGGTATGTTATTTTGGAGAATTGAAGCAGTTAAGGGTTAATAATTAATTTAAAAAAATTAGGCGTACTTATATTCAAAAAATAATAATTTGTTTGTACTAATTTCAATTATTTCCGCACGTGGCTACTTTAATTAAAATTTAATAAAATAAACAAAATACAGTTCGTTGTGTTTGAATCAAATTGTAAAACATTTTACAAAATTCCAAATAACTTTTATATACGAAATTCAACAAAAATGAAAAGTTACTTTATTTTTGTGGTTGCTATTTTACAAGTAAGTTTTAACTTTATTCTATTTGATCAAATAACCTATATTCGTTTTAATTTTTTAAATTTATTTCTCTTTCAGAATGTAGTCGCTCAAAATAAAACAATTAGTACGTAAAAAAATATATAAAGAGTGGCCCAAAAGTAGGTGTACAGTGTATTAACTATATGTTTGTATTTTACTATATTGCTTATCATTATATTTAAATACATATAATTATGCATACAATCTTCCATCAATGTTTTTTAATGCTTGTACACAGGTAGAAAGGTTTACATGAGCCAAGTAAACCTTGTTTTGTATATAACGAAAACAATATTTTCTTAAGATAAGAAATATATTCTTAAACCAACTATAGTATTCTTGGACGAAGAAATAATGTAGTTGGATTAAGAGTACTTTTCTTATATTAAGAAAATATTGTTTTCGTTATATACAAAACAAGATTTTCTTGGTCCAATACAGTTTTTTTTGTGTGTAAGATGGAATAACTGTATACTTAATTTTGGGTAATCCTGTATGTACTTAACAATTAGACTTAAGTTATAATCTATACTCTATAATGGCATCACTGCCTTATGGCTTCATCAATGCACAGCCGAAATACAGTTAGGCAACTGTATAATACATGAAAGTATAAAGAATAAAAAATAATATCTAATATCATCTACCTATTAACATATCTGAATCGATTTTAATAACAATTTTACTATTAGAAATCCTAATGTCCGGTATTATAAAAGGCTAGCTAAATGTATTAGGTAGCAAGCACTCTCAAACAAGGTATAAATTTTGTGATAGTATTTATGAATTTTTCTATGGAATTTAGATGAGTGATACTTGACTAGAGTATTGTAACACAGTTGGTGCAGACTCTGACCGTATGTAAGATAATTATCATAATATCACCACTGTTTTAACACCCTTGTTTGTGTTTACATACAACACGTGCGTGAAACTTGTCAAAGTCTTCATGAAACTCCAAGAGAACTGTCATATAAGTTTGATACCTCATTTGAAGGTGTTTACTAGCTAACAAATTTGCTAGATCCTTTATGGCACCAGACATAAGATTTACTTAAATTTTGGTTATATGATAATTGAATTAAGACAGACCCGTATTAAACAAAAATTCATAGAAGCTATGTGCTATAATTTTAATTAATTATTGATCGGTTTTATATACAGACAATAGTTACTAGCAGTTTATCTCTAAATGTTTTTTTATTAAATAATATTGCACCCCTGCAAAAAAGTGTCATATTTGAATTAAATATATAGAATGATTCCAAATTGCTATATATTTCTATTAAAAAATTGTCATTAATGTTAATAAAACTAGCATATTCTAAATAAATGTCACATTTTTTTAAAATACTTAATCACTAAGCATTTTAATAGTTACTATTTTTCAACCATCCCAGGAATACTGAAATATTTAAATTAAACACTCTGTATCAGTCCTTTTCCTATACTACCTTTACAATTTTGATTTACCTAAATTATTATAATTTCATTTATTCCTATTTCCTTAAAACTATATTTTTTTGAGTTGTGACATTTTTTCCGGAGGTGCAATATGTGTATATATTTAATCAAAGTATTTATTTTGCAGCACCTCCTTTAGACGAGGCAGTTAGAGAAGGACAATACCCATTTCATGTTAGTGTCGATGCAGTAAAAACGGGAAATAGAAAATTAACTATAAGTTGTCACGGGGTGATTTTTAATACGAGAACTATTCTAACAGCTGCAAGATGTGTAGAAGGGTAAAAACGTAAAGGGTCGATTGCATTAAGCGAGTTTACTAGCTACAAGCCGGAGAGTTTAGAAGCGGGCGAGTCAGCTAGTACGATAGTTTAATTTTTTTCGAATTTTGACTATCGCTATTCAAAAGAGCATAAAAAATCATGAAAATTTTGTATTTTAGTTTTTTTTTAATTTTCATTAGTTTCAGAGTTATTTAAAAAAAATGATTATTTTGCACATTTGTTTCAAAACGCGCTCCCGCATGCTGCTCCGACCTCCTACATTCAAACGCTTTGAGATGTTTTTACAAATATGCGTGTAACTTCGAAAATAATCATCGGATTGACTTGAAATTTTCTGTGCGTGTACTTAAATATATGTCCATTACGAAAATGACATAAAAAATCGATTTTTTTTTAAAATTCTAACTGTATATAACCCCTTAATGTATTCGACCCATTAAATACTATATAAATTATGTTTATTAAAAAATAAAAATTAATTTTACTATAAAACTAGATTTAATATTTGGACTGTACGATATGGATCGATAAAAAGGAAAGAAGATGGTACAATTCAAATAAGCAATTTTGCTAAAGTGGATCAAAACAAACAATTAGCTTATATTAAACTAAATAAAAGAATTTCATACGGCCGTAAGATTTTTTTTTATTATAATTTCTTTAAGAATAGACTAACTGTATGATTTTTGTGTTGCATTTTAAAGTCAGTCAGTTGCCAATTTGACTACCTGACCATGGATTATTTGGTTACTTAAAAAAAATATTAAGTATTTTGCATAATTCTATATCTTAACCCATTACTTCCCAGTGTCCTATTTACAGGACATCATATTTTCTAATTTTTTTCTCTAACATAATAACGTTGTTAATTTAATTTACATTACTAAAATGTTTTTTAAGTCTCTCTACTTACAATAATTTTTAAAATGAACTCTAAAGATGATTCAATGACAAATTATAACATTTTTAATGTAATAGTGTAATTATTCCAGCTAGCTAACATTTTTTTTCACTTATTGTTAGTAAAAGTTATTACTTATGAGGATGTTAATAAAGCATAAAAATATCAATGATTTCAAAAATAAATTCAGGTACAGACTATCGTTGTTAAAAAAAGTGCCGTCCTATAAATATGACATTGGGTTTTCATGATAATAATCATAGGTGGGCATTAACTCGTTAATCCGTTAATCGTTAATTAACGAAGTTAACAAAATGGTTAACGGATTAACTTTTAAGTTAACTCAAAAAATGTTAACACTTTTGTTAACTTCCGTTAAATTCACCTTCCGTTAACTTTAGTCCGTTACATTGGTTGTTTGATGAAAAGTACATAACAAAGTTGTCGAAATAACTAAAAAAAGGTCTACAAATATTTTGGATGGTTAACTTTTTATCGGATTAACTTTAACTTTCGTTAAATTTTCGAATTTTCGGTTAACTTTAACTTCCGTTACATTTTCGGAATTTTAACGCTTTAACGGTTAACGAAGTTAACTTTTTTATTAACGGATTAACGATTAACGAAGTTAACTTTTCGATTAACTGTGCCCACCTATGATAATAATCTAGTCTGCAATTGATAATTATATATCTTGTATTGAATTTATCTTTTTGGTTATAATTTTAACAAGAATTGAGAGCTTGATCAAAAAATTCGATGAAATAAAAAGTCGGGAAGTAATGAGTTAACATTTTTTTGTGAAAAGTAGGCCCTAAATATACAAAAGGGCGAACATCCAATGAGGTTTCAGATATTTTTTCTAAGCTATTATCTACAAAAATCAAAATACAGCTGTTCCATTCTTACGTTAAGTAATTTTTGATAGAAAAACATTAATTCGATTATTTTTTTTTTAGCGTTCAGTTACAATCTAGTTATGAATCCATTAAAGTACATGACTGGAACTGAAATAATTATATTTTACTGGCCAGAAGTTAAAGAAGAAGGTAAATATTAACTAATTTAATTACATTTGAGTTATATTAAATTCCCATATCTACTGAACCGAATTTGAAGAAACATTCAATGTTCGAATGACTAAAACTCTGGAATTCATTTTTAATTAATGTATACGGAGAGAATATTCTTTTAAAAACTAACAGAAAATGCTGTGAACCTGAGGACAGAATCAATTTCTGAAAAAAATTAACAGAAAAGTCGCTAGAATTTAAAATAAAGTAAATGAAAAATTACAATGACATACTGGTAAATTTTAACATAGTACCTATTCAAATTTATTTACCCTGAAAAAGTAATATACGCTATTCTTTAATTTAATTTCTAGCATATGAAAATTTCACGTACATTCTCTATAATTTTACTATGTTTCTATATTACTTTTCATATCTGGCCTATCACCAAAATAGAAACTGCTATACAGTATATTGAATTGTAGTAAACGTTCTTTTAAATTTTACCATGTCGGGTGTTCAAAATTTCTAGGATCAATCTATGCAATTTTTTATTTTTTCCCCATTCCTACGCATCGTAAATAAATAAAAATGGTAATGGAATTTTTTCATCTGACTATTAATAACTTGTTAAAATAATTATTTAAGTTTTATAATTATTTTAACATACGGTATAGTAATTTTTGACACTCTTGGTATGAAATATTACTACGTTACCGATTAATTTTTCACAGAATGAAATTTCGTCTTCCCGTTAACATGTTTTTTATGTCAAAAATTAACAGTAAATTTTTTCAGTGTATAGTAATAAAAATATATTTAAATCAGATATAGTTGCTATGTTGATGTAATTAAACGAAATATTAAATCAGGCACGTATTAAGTAAGAAATAGAAGTTGTAGTAATATAATATTCACGTTTAGGTACAGCACATTTAAGATATAGAAGATATCATATACAAAGAAATATCACATCATGTTATGGTAAAGCTATTCGTATAATACAACCGAATACTCAAGAAAAAGTATGCTTGGATAGGGAACCAATAATCACTCGTGTATGTATCATTTTATAAAAAAAAAAATTTACCTAAAAAATTATATAATTTTTTTTAAGGATGATTATGGAAGTCCAATTATATTTAATGGAAGAAAATCAAAACTAAGATTATTGAGTATTGTTACACCAAGAACGGTGTACGGTTAATTATTATTTGTATTATTGTATGTATTATAAAAAAATTTGTTCGTAAGTAAAAGCCAATAAAAATCCTTTCTACAGGGTACCATTCTATATTATGTTATCTATTCTGCCGTGCTAAGCACAAAAGCGGTATCTCAAAAAAAATCATAAAGTTGATTTTTATGGCATCGAATAGCTTAAAAAAATACTAATCCAATGAACTAAGCCAAATAACGATATCTTATTTAAAACATATGAAAAAACCCTTGAAAAAGTTTTTCCTATCTCAGGTTTACCTTAAATTACTAAGAGAATTAGAGGAATATCAATAATACGTAGGCGAATAACTGTATATTTTGATACCGCCAAAATTCCCAATACAATGAATAAATTCCATTTAATAAATCAAAAAAAACAATCTGTAAAGTAAAAATAAAACTATTTTAACAAAACGTTGATTTTCTCGAAACTCGCCTTTACTGAGATACCGCTTTTGTGCTTAGCACGGCAGTATTATTATCAATAAAAATTTGTGTAAGAATTCAATTGTTTAAATGCACAACATTTTATCTTAGGTACCTAATATTATTTACCATTCTATAATAATTTGGGATCTGTTGTGAGGAAAATAAAAAAAATAAAAAAAACATTGTATTTGTTATAAAAAATATTAATTTTTCTTACAAAAATCACAGTAAATATAAAATATAATAAAATAATTTTACTACCTATAACTTGTAATAATTAATCAGTACTTTTAAACATTTCTTTTTTACTACAAGTCAAATAATACTACAAAATAAATCAATTGTCTTGAAAAGGTTAAAAAAATAACAACAAATATTAAATAAAAAACAAATCATTCTTGCAAGCCACTGGCGTATCAATTATTTAAATCTCATAGCTAACTTTACCACTTTTGAACTTAATTTGCGACACTTGCGTCGCTGGTGAAAAAGCCACACCAATAAGTCCATTAGTTCTCGCACTATCCGTTTGTGTTTGCGCGGCGTTCGCATCGTTTATTTGTTGTCTTAAAGCTTCCTGTTGCTGCGGACTAGATTCCTGACTTCTCTGGGGTTGGTACACTTGCTGTAAGTTCTGTGGATTCGAAGCTAATTGTTGCTAAAAAAAAAAAATATTTTTTAAAAATATTTCTACCCCCCTTTAAAAAAAAACTTACTTGATATGCCATATTAGCTTGCTGTTGTAAAATCTGCAGAAAAGCAGGATTATAGCCAACATTTTGAGGATACTGTTGCACCCCATCGTAAATTTGAGGTTGCGCTGCATAATTATTTGCGTAAATATTCTGAGGTTGGCTATACTGCTGTTGTTGCTGTTGCTGTAATTGTTGCTGTTGTATCAAGTTGGCGTAGTCTACTTGTTGCTCTTGTTGCTGCGTTTGGTAATTTTGAAGATATCCAG
This sequence comes from Sialis lutaria, assembly GCA_949319165.1. Classification (NCBI taxonomy): domain Eukaryota; kingdom Metazoa; phylum Arthropoda; class Insecta; order Megaloptera; family Sialidae; genus Sialis; species Sialis lutaria. Next base: position 26,284,759 of record OX439240.1, on the reverse strand, counting down.
GCGGCGTTGATAGTTTTGTAGTAAAAGATTGTTGGAGACTCGGTGTTGTAAAAGCAAAACTATTTTGGAATGGGCTGCTGTATGAAACGGTCCCAACATTTTGAGGTATAGGTGATGTTGAAGCAATTGATAAGATGGCGGATATGAGAATTAATGTTGACTAAAATTTTAAATGTTAAAAGGGTTAAAAAAAACTGTAGTTAAAATTTCTTTATCTCATTTGAAAGCATAGGGTTTTAGCTTCAAAATGTATATTTTAGATTCGTTTTCTGATTTTTTATCGCAGAGAAAATTGATATATACAAAAAAAATACGTTATAAAATTTCATTTTTAAAAGTGTATCAAAAATAATATATCAGTTCTAAAGGGTAGAGGGGGGGTAGTTACAGTTTGAAATTGATTAACTGTATTTTTATAATTGTTTCAGCTTCAAAATGCATATTTTAGATTTGTTCTCTGATTTTTTGTCGTAGAGAAAATCAACATTAAAATAAAATTTACGTTATCAAATTTCATTTTTAAAAGTGTATCAAAAAATAATATATCAGTTCTAAAGGGTACAGGGGAGGGGAGTTAAAATTATAAATTGATTAACTGTATTATTATAATTGTTTCAGCTTCAAAATGCATATTTTAGATTTGTTCTCTGATTTTTTGTTGTAGAGAAAATTAACATTAAAAAAAATATTTACGTTATCAAATTTTAACACATTTTTAAAAGTGTATCAAAAAATAATATATCAGCTCTAAAAGGTAGAGAGGGGGGGGGGGGGGTAGTTAAAATCAGAAATTGATTACCTGTATTATTATAATTGATAATATTGATATAGAAAATAAAATAAAAAATTAACTAATTAAAAAGATTTTTTTAAATTTAAAATTTTCAGAAACGAGTTAAGAGTTCTTTTATATTTCCTGCATTCATTTAGAATAATCTCTAATTAAGAGTATTGATTTTAAATTACTCTTTATAGAATTAGACATTAAGTCTTACAAACCACTGAACTTGAAGGTTTCTTTTACATAAAATTATCATTCTACCGAATTTATTACATGAATATAAAAGTTTTTGTTGTAATGTATTTTTAAGCTAACTAATGTTTTAAATATATCCCTAGGATATTATGTAGATTTCTATGAAAATATGTTCTGTTATAAAACTGCGTTGGCTAAAGGTCATATACCATAAACCAGAAGTTCTCAATTTAATAATAAAACACAAAAAATAAAAATAAAAAAAATCAAAATCGAGTGACACTCATTAACCCCTGAACCAAAAAACATGAAATTTGATGGGTGACTTCCTTTTAAAACGTATACACCCACTAATAAGATATTTTCCCAAATTCAACCCCTAATCACAGAAAAAAGGATGTTAAACTTTTATTTTCATTTTAAATTACATATATATAAATTTTCATAAAAAATCTAAACAATAAGGATGAAGCCACGGTTGGGATACGTAAGTTTAAAATAACAATATTCAGATATTATTTAAAATAGAATAACTTACATTATAAGTACGCAAAGAAGAAAAATTAATAACGAATAAAAAAAATATAAAAATATTTATTTTTGTTTTAGATTGTATAAATTTTCATACAAAATCTAAACAACACGGGTGAAACCACGGTTGGGATACGTATGTTTAAAATAACAATATTCAGATATTATTTGAAAAATAATAACTAAAATTATGAATATATACAAAGAAGAAAAATTAATAATGAATAAAAAAAATTATAAAAACAAATTATTTTAAATTATATATAAATTTTTATAAAAAAATATACACGGGTGAAGCCACGGGTGGGATACCATATGTAAGCTTAAAATAAAAATACAGATATATTTTTTTAAATAATAACTTATATTATCACTATAGAATCAAATGAATAAAAAAATGTAATAATAAATATGAAAACAAATATCTTTAGTTCCATAATAATAATAAACTGCCTTGGCAGGCACGAGACTTTTTTATACATCATGACACCGAAGTATTTATATGTGATTACTTTTATAATTTAATATTTGATTTTAAAATTTTTTACTTACAAAATGATTTTCACTGAATGAAATTGATACATTGTATTTAATATTGACATTAAATATTAAACGAAATCAATTAAGAATAGTGATTATTGTATTAACTATTTATTTTGCTAGAATTCAATTATGACACTTCTAATAATAAATGCCAAAATTTTCATAGATAACTAGATTTTTTGTATTATACAAATCATTTTATATTAAAACCATTAATTCTTTTTTTGGTTAGTTCATAAGATACAACAAAAAAATAGAACAAAAATTATAGAAAATAATATTCTCTACAACTTGTATCTAAAACATTTTTTTCTAATACCTATAACCGTTTAAAAAATAAATCGAAAAAATTAAATTTTGTAGAAAATCAATTATTTCCTAAAAACAATTTTGGGGGGGGGGGGGGGGTAAATAGAACATAAATTATAGATAAATACCCTCTACACAACTTTGATCTAAACATTTTTTTCTAATGTGCACCGTTTATACATCATGACACCGAGTATTAATATGTGATTACTTTTATAATTTAATATTTGATTTTAAATTTTTTTACTTACAAAATGATTTTCAATGAATGAAATTGATGCATTGTATTTAATATTGACATTAGATATTAAATGAAATCAATTAAGATTAGTGATTATTGTATTAACAAGTATTTATTTTGCTAGATTTCAATTTTGACACTTCTAATAATAATAAATGCCAAAATTTTCATAGATAACTAGATTTTTTGTATTATTCAAATCATTTTTAAATTAAAGCCATTAAAATTAAAATTATTCTTTTTTTTGGTTAGTTCATAAGATACAAAAAAAAAGAATTGAACATAAATTATAGAAAATAATATTCTCTACAACTTGTATCTCAAACATTTTTTTCTAATACCTACCGTTTAAACTAGCTGTCGGATCCAATTTTACCCGGGGATATAAAATTAAACTATATAACGTATAATGCTGTGGGGTGCGATCCTTTAGGTCCACACAATCAACTTCCCAACATGGTATGACTTACAATACTTGAATACTGATTACTTATTGTTTCCATAATTAATATTACTATGTTATAGTTTGTAAATATTTTTTTAATATGTATATGAAAAATTTTAATGGAATTTATCAGAAATAAAACTCACCCTTTGTATTATGAATATTAGTTTTCTAATATCCTAATAATGTCAATAATATAATGCATATTTTTAGAAAAACTAATCTGACAGTTTGAATTTTGAATTGTGTTGTTTCCAAGGCAACATGAATTATTAGATGTATTTATTAGTATGAAATTCAAATTTTGATGGTGGTTTTCATCCCTTTAATGGCTGTTTGGACCCATATAAAAAATAAATACTGAAATACACGTTTCATTATTTGTATTGTATAGTATTTATTCTAAGTTCCGACTAAATTCGACCAAGAAAAAAAATAAAAATGAAAAAAACACCCTTTTTACCCTCGTAGGGGTTGAATTTCAAAAAATCCTTTCTTTCAGATCATATTCACGTCAAGACGCTTCGATTAGCACCCCAACGAAGTCAATAGCATTTTTTGTTCGCGAGATTTCGTCCCGGAAAAAAATGACACGTACGTACGTACGTACGTACGTACGTACATACACACACACACACACACACACAGACATTTTTCTAAAAATAGTGTCAATATACTCTAATGCCCTTAAAACATGAAAATATGTTAAAATTTTTGATTTCGATTTTCGGACCAATTACAATAACTCCCTATTGGGAAGTTAAAAATAAATCGAAAAAATTATTTTTTTTAGAAAATCGATTATTTCCTAAAAACAATTTTTGGGGGGGAAAATGGATAGAATATAAATTATAGATAAATACCCTCTACAACTTTGATCTAAAACATTTTTTTCTAATGTGCACCGTTTCAAAAATAATTCAAAAATAATTCGAAAAATAATTATACTTCCGTTTCCGGTTTAGTGATGGTTTTCAAAAATAGGAGGTGCACATCTAGAGCATACAAGAACCTTAAGTTTAAAATTTCATGTTCGTAAGTATTACAGTTTTGGCTGTAGAGCGTTCACAGACACACAGACAGACAGACAGACAGACACACAGACACACACACAGACGTCATTGAGTTAATGGTGGTATATGATTCAGGGACCCTCAAAACGTGTAATTCCGTTAAAATCTCGAGTTCGATTTTTTTCGTGATCACTATACTTTATTTATACATTACATTTCATTGTATGTATAAAAAAGTAAAAACCAGTGCAAATAATCTCGAGATTGTATTAAAAGTCCTGTGAGTGACAACATACCACACAAGGCGTAGTAACGGGGGGGGGGGGGGCACCCCCCACTTATACCACAACAATAGTGATGATTGTTTGTTCAACTTGAACTACATAAACTGTTTTCTTTTCATATCAATTCTATAACGTTTCTTTTTTTCCAAATGATCGGTTATGATTATTGACTTATATAGAAAATAGCTTTTCTTATTTGATCTTATTCTTATAAATAATAATATAAGTTTATACTTATTTAAAAATACATACACTGCCATACTAAAGCCTTTGGACACAAAATCTGAGTACTTAATTTATAATTTAGTGTTTTAGATTTCGTTAAAAGTATGTTTATTTTATAGAAAATGATGTGAAAAGTTGAATTTTTCAAACCGCAGGTCTGTATCTCAAACCGTTCTCGAGTTATTGCCTCTCAAAGTTTTAGTTTTTTCAAAATTTTGGAGAAAAATGGTCGTAACTTTTGAACGTGTGGTCGGATTTGATTTTTGTTGACATATTTGAAATCAGCGTGTTGAAATCTATATAATGACATGTATAATACATTGAAATACGACAAAAAATTTTTTGTCGAAAATCGTCATTTTTTTAAGGTATACCCCTTGGAAAAATTTCAATTTTCAGCAAAATTTTTTTTTTCTAATTTCCAAGTATTGTACATGTCATTATATAGATTTTGAGACGCTGATTCCAAATCTGCCAACAAAAATCAAATCCGACCACACGTTCAAAAGTTACGACCATTTTTCTCCAAAATTTTGAAAAAACTAAAACTTTGAGAGGCCATATCTCGAGAACGGTTTGAGATACAGACCTGCGGTTTGAACAGTTCAATTTTTCACATTATTTTCTATAAAATAAACATAATTTTAACGAAATCTAAAACACACAAATTTTTGGTCATATTTGATGGATCAAATTTCAATTTGTCATAGAAATATCAACATAAATACAAGAAAACAATAATAAATAACTTAGGTACTACATATAAAAACAATAATACTATTATTTAATGATAATTTAAATTACATTTATCTCAAAAGAACAGGCAAAACTCCTAGCATGCTCGCATTAATTATTTATTCATCAAAATTACTATTCATATCATAGTTTAATTTACATCTTCAAATACAAAACTATGCTAGATAAATTATTAACACTGCCGTGCAAAAGTCTTTGGACACTCAATTTTTTGCGCATTATAAATAAAAAACTGCAAAAATGGTTGATAAAAAATCTTAAATGTTGATAAGAATACTTAATTACAACTTTTGTAATAATCCTAGCATATCTAAAATACAGCATTTACAATTTTCCATGTTATTTTTGAATTATATGCCTGAAAGGTCAAGTTTACTCAAGTTGAAAGTATTGACGCACAGTGTCTTTCAAGCTAACGAGAAATTGTTTTTTTTACTATTTAGACTGCGAGTAAACATATTCTTTTCGCTATTTTGTGTATTTTTATTGACTGAAATTTGTATATTTACATTCAAAATCACAGGTGTCCAAAGATTTTTTTCTGGCAGTGTATCTGTCTTTTTCCAAGGGGTATATTTAAATCAAAAATCATATTTTCAATTTCTATTAATATTCGTTTCGAGTAAGAAAACACCAAAAGTTTAAAAAAATGATATATTTAATTTTTCAACACTTGAAATATTTAGAGTTATGACAGAGTCGCTATCTTTAATCAAAAACTTGGGGACCTTGGGGCTACTATAATCAAAATCAATCAGAAATTCGGGCTGTCAGAACTTTTACAATAAATATCTAAAAAAATATTGAATATGCTTTGTTTTCTACTATTTTTTTATAGATTAATTTAATAAAAATTATGAACACTTACCTTCATTTTGATTTTGTTATCACACTTTTGTACTGTATATATATCACAATATTTGTCTTCTTGAATTAAACTTTATCAACACGAAGATACTTAATTTATAATAACATTATTTTACTTGTCAACTGCAATCGGAATTATAAGACAAGACAAAATACAACCTTCAGGGAAATTTACGTTCTTTTATATAAGCAGCAAAAAGAAAGTCTTCCTCCATTTCTTTGTAATACAATTGTCATAATAAGTCATGGCATTTCAAATGTACTGTACGTATTAAATATGTTAATCAGTGTAGAAACCTTTCTTATACGATATAGTATTGTAATCGTGAAATAAAATCTATTGGATATCGCACTCCTCAAAAAATGACATATATATATATTTGAAATAAATATGTAGAATGATTCCAAATTACTATATTTCTATATACTAAAAATTGTTATTAATGTAGTTCGTGTACCTACCGTCAACAAAACTAGCATATTCTAAATAAATGTCACATTTTATATTTTATTTTTTTAAATACTTAATCACTAAGCGTTTTAATAGTAACTATTTTTCAAACATCACAGGAATAATGAAATATTTAAATTAAACACTCTGTATCAGTCCTTTTCCTATACTACCTTTACAATTTTGATTTACCTAAATTGTTATAAATTCATCTATTCATATTTCCTCAAAGCTACATTTTTTGAGTTGTGACACTTTTTTGCGGGGGTTGACCTCTCTTTATTAAAATAAAAAAAAGATCATTATTTAAAATTTAAATGATCCATTTTTTTATTCACATACAATTATTTGTTTATAATAAATCAACATTTATATTAATTTTTTAAAGAGGGGGTCTATCTTGACGTCAATTGACGCATAATAATTCATATATGTACGTATGTAATAATAATAAAAAATAATTTCGTAATTTTTTAAGTATATTTTTTTTAAACAAATTTCACAACTTTTAAATGTTTTGTTCGGCAATATAATGACTTGTTAATATATATGTACATTCAATTCAATTTTTTTTACTATAGATCATTAAAATTTTACAATAATAGTTGATAAAAAAAATTACTCAGAGAAACAATATTAATACAATTTTCCACATTACATTTATTTGTTTTAATATGATACGCTACTGACTTCTATTTATAGTACCCCCTCCCCACTCCCCCCAGTAACCTTAAAATTATACATGAAATTTTCTAAATATTTTCACATTTATGTATTTTTAACCCCCTATATAAAAAAGAAAGAGTTATGTATTTGTATAAAATCCACACAAAAATATACTAAAATGTCTATAAAAATTCAAAAAGGACTTATTTTAACCCATTTTTCGGGAGGGGGGGTACAAGTATCCTTATTACAATCTTACATCAATTCACAAAAAAAGTAAACATTTAAAACGTTTCAATTACCACCAAAATACGTATAAAAAAAAACGACAGACAAGTTTTTTTTATATATAAATTTAATTATGTTTGTTATTTGAAAACTTCAAAATAACAACTATACAAAAAAAAAACAAGACATGCAGTAAAAACCGCACTCTAAACATTTATAAATATAATTAACATACAACCGTTTAATTGTTATATTTTCTATCTCTTTTTGCTTCACAAATGCTCACATCATGTTGTTTTTAAGCACGCAAAATTAACAATTCATTAAACGTATGCAGTACTGGTATATAGCGTAAAATACACATGATTCCGTTTTACCTAATACGTGCCTGGAATGCCCAATAAACCAATAGTGATAGTGAGTTTTATTGCCCAATCGTTTTTCTAAACACTGTTGAAATATTAATGCCGAAACTACGAATCAATTTCTGTCTGGTTTTTTATTAATCATTTTCGTTACATAAATCTACGATTTTGTTTTATAAATCACATAGGAAACACGTTGCATGCAAATTTGTATGTATTAACCCTTTAATCCCCAATGATGCGTAAACGAAACATTTTTAAGAAAATGTTTTTTTTTTAAATATCTCACTTTTTTCTGCTAACATCGTTGCAGAAACTGTTTTAAACTATTCCACATTAAGTAATAACTTCTGTTTTTCCAACGTTTCGTGAACGCAACATTTTGTTGAAAAAAATGATTTTTTTTACTTCAAAAAGTTGAGTACATATTTTGTAATAAAATGCAGTTAAAACATCAAATTAATCTTATTTTCTACCCTTGGGGATTAATGAGTTAAAATGTAGTTTCTCAATTCGAAGGAAGGGTGCTTCGTGTTGAAACGCCCCCAAAAACTCCTCCACATATTTTTTTTATTTGTAAATAAAAAAAATAAAAATAAAATTATAAAAATCGTTTGGATACATTACCGCAATAACAGATAGACAGGGTGTAATTGGTTTCTTTTAAAAATATAATTTTTTATCTATTTTAAGTCATGTTAATTAAAATGGTTAAGGTTATACGTCCAGGCTAGCACGCTGTAAAAAAAGATTTGGGTTCGAAAAATGTTGTTTTTAATTTATATTCAGAATACATGTACCTACTTTTAATGGAACTTTTTACTTTGTTAATTATTAAAAGTAAAAAAAAATTAATTTAATTTGAAAATTGAATTAGACAGAACGGTATATAATAGTAACATGTACTAATTTGTACTGCTGTAATGGCAGAGCTAGTTTTTCATTATTTTGAATAAATTACACGTGAATATATTTGTTTTATAATTATTATAGTATTTAAAAGGGCTGAAGTTTCGAATAATTAGTTTTTAAAACGTCTCTATATAGCCAATTGTGTAGAATTTCAATAAATAGAGCACTTTCAGCAAATTTGTGTATTAAAAACCCTATTTTTAATATCCAATTACTCAAAAACCATACGTCCAATATTTTAAATAAAAATGAGTTATCCATAAATAACATATTAAAATTTTAGACTTTTATCTATACATTGCTCTAATGATCGAATAACCTTTAGAGGTAAATGTTTCAGTATTTTCACAAGACATCTGCTAGACAGACCGACAGACAGACAGTTCTAAAAATTATAGCCAGTTAAAACATAAAAATTCATTAAAATTCAATTCGACGAAAACTAATACATGTCTTATCACAAAAAAGTATATTTATTGCTTTTAATATCCTTTTAATGTGTCTTACCCCCCCCCCCTCTTTCTACAGCTGATCTTATTTACACTATTGTCACTATGTATATATGTATAAAACATGTAAGAATACATTTTTTTTTATAAAATACAATATCGATATATTGTATTTTCTTGTCGTCTGGAAAACCTACACCCAACATTTCCATGAGCATTAAACTGTTTGTCTGTGCTCGATATTTTATATAATGTTTACATACGGTCATTGGACAGTTTATGTACACCAAAGTCCACAAAAACCTTCGCACAAATGAAACCTTTCCATGTTTATGAACTAATGAAAAATACTGATTTCTTTTATAATAATAAGTTTCAATAATTTTTGTCTTTTTTATTTATGACTGACTCATCAACGCACAGCCCAAATCCTCGGACCTAAGAACGTAAAAATTCAGGAGTATCTTTATTTTATGATGTAAATACTCACTAATAAATAATTTTATTAAATTCAATTCGTAAAGGTATAAAAAAGGGTGTTAAACATTTTTTTAATAATTAAAAAAAAACTTTGGAAGGCGATATCTCAAAAACGGTTTAAGATACAGATATTTGTTTTAAAAATTTCAACTTATCATGTATTTTTCTATACAATAAGCTCAATGAACCTCTAATAACTCTGGTCAACTTTTGTAATTTAACAGAAACCGAATTCGTTGCCCAAATGGTTCCATCACGTCAGGTTTTTGAGATATCTGAATCTAAAAGTTCCAAAAATGATAATTTTAGCAATGTTGAGGAATTTATTACTAAGTAAGTAAATTTTTTCTGAAGTTTTCTTTCATGATTACAAATAGTACTATCTTTTCTCTTTAAAATGATTTTTTACATTTCACTATGTGACTTTTCTTCACTGAAATATACTGCTTTGAAGATATATGTAGTAAAGTTGATTGTATCTACTATACTACACTCTATCATATCTTCAAACTAGTACATCTCGGCTAAAAAAAATCGTACGGTAAAAAGTTAAAACTCATTTTAAAGAGGAAAGATAATACTATTTGTTACCGTGACCGAAAACTTTAGAAAAAAAATTACCTACTTGATAATAAATTCTTTAACATTGCCAATGGACTTTTAGGTTAGAATATCTCAAAACTCTGACGTGATGAAACCAATTGGGCAACAAATTCGGTTTCGGGATATCAAAATCCTCCTAAATTACCTATTCAGATCTCTGTTATATTACAAAAATATTTTTTGGTTAAACAGTGTAAAAAGTTCCAATTATTTTTTTATTTTTTATTTATGACTGACTCATCAACGCACAGCCCAAACCCTTGGACTTACAAACGTAAAATTTCAGGGGTATATTTCTTTTATAGTATGAACAACCCACTAATACATAATTTTAATAAATTCAATTCATAAAGAGATGCAAAAAGTGTACGTATCCTTAATAACTAACACATTTTGAAATTTATCAACTTAAAATAAATAAATCAATTTAACCGCAGTAATTAATTCAAAACAAAAAAATAGATACACACATTATTTTTAGACGAAATAGATTAAATTGTCTATTTCTATTTTACACAAGTCCCCATTAATACAGTACGTATCAAAATGTCCTCTAACATGTACCAATAATGCTTTAATAAAGCGAACGTTACTGTGTAAAGTTCAAAGCATACACAAAGTAAAATAGCTAATTAGTTTGTTAGACCAGTATAACCTACTCAAAATCAGAATACAGTTATCTATCAAATTACTTCACTTAACTTCATTAGGGACGAGAACATTGTTTAAAACTAGGTTCATTTGTAATAATTATCAATTACTTTAGACTTTGATGTATAAAGGGTCATTTTTAATTAAACAAAATAATTAATTTATCATATGTAAAAAGAAATATAATTTTTATATTTCTTTAAAAAATAGGAATTCATAAATGAAGTTAAAAAATTAATAATATCATTTACTTTAGACGTTGATGTACAAAGGGTCATTTTTAATTAGACAAAATAATTAATTTATACATATAATATAATTTTTATATTTATTTAAAATTAGGAATTCATAAATGAAGTAAAAAAATTAATTTGTGGTGGGAGCCCGATAACTCAATATTGTTTATTTTACGTAGAGTTCCATTATTCATTATTATTTCAATTTTAAATTTAAATCGTGCTCCATTCTGCTTTGTTATTAATATTTTTTTCAAATTGAAATTTGATGAATTTAAATTTGCATTTTGTATTACTGAAATTATTTGGATTCGATATATTTATAAATAGAACCCCGCACAAAATACCATTAGAGAATTAAGTATATTGATTGTAATTAAAACTAAACATTTTCCAAAAAAGCCACCATTTTGCCAAAAAAATTTATTTTGCTTATTCCTTCGATTAAGTACAAGATTATACATTACTTTAAAGAAATCCGTTTGGGTTTTTATTTTAAAAGATGCAGTCCAGAGATATCGTGGTCACCAGAAGGCGCCTTTTTTGAGAGGACCTCCTGGAGAACAGCTGTAGCAGCTTTCGAAATTATTATTTTTACAAATAAAAAATGTTAAAATACAATTAAAAGTTACCATAACATGTGTACAAAAATTTACATTGATAAATTATAAAAGTCTACTCTTAAAAAAAATTAATGAAAAAACACTTTTTTTTTGGCCTTCTGACTGTATGTAACCCCTTAATTCATAACACGAACTTTCAAACCTTATCAGAGACCCCCAGTCCACTTTAACAAAGTTTTACTTGACTCGAAAGTGTGAACAAACAATTATTTGGCTATAATTCAAATATTTCTTTTTATTTACACGGTGTTTAGTTTTCGATCGAATACAGTTTTCCAAGCACGTGCAACAAATACACATTCTAAATGACAAACAAGAAGAAAGTGGGGTCAGTAAGGTGGGGAAGTTTTTTTTATAAACTTTTTAACATTTTTATAATTCGCACAACATGGAAAAAAATTAATAGTTTTTGTTTTATTTTCTATTCTTTTAAACTTTTCAAGCACGTGACTATGATCTGTACCTACTTCTTTTATATATTATACAGGATGAATAAAAACTAATGAGCCTGATGGTACCTTCCTAGTATCTAAAGAATGAGGAACATGACCTCCCCCCAAAACTTCAAAATTTATAGCAAATTAAATATAAATAACGGTATGGAGAACGTACATGTTCTATAATATGTTTTACAATAATTTTTAAAGTTTTATGATACACATTTTTGTAGAATAATAATTATTTGACATTTCAATTTTAACTGCGCTTGTTTCCATGGCAACATGAATTTATTAATATTTAAAATTAAAATTTTGAGGGTAGTTTTCACCCCTTCAGTGACTATTTCGGCATATTTTTTAAATAAATACCCCTTAAATTGGATTGAACTACAAGTGTACCAAGTCAAAATTGGTGAGATAATATTCACTTTTTAAACGATAATTTGTACAAATTTTCGAATATTTCCGAAACCCCTAATCCGATTAGCACCAAAATCAATAGGTCTAAAGTACTCACTGAGACAAACATTTTCCCCAAAAATAATTCAAATCGGTGCATATTTAGAGTAGTTATCGTGAACGGAAAAAAATTCTACATCCAGACAGACACACAAACACACGCACAGCCGCCATGCGGAAATTAACTATACTTTACGTTTTGAAGTTAGTACAAACAGAATCTGGTCTTATCTTTGACACGATTTTTCGATGGTATTACAATACTTCCATTTCTTCGAACAAGGAAGTAAAACGGTTATTAAATATAGTATGTACCAAAAAAATATTTTATGTCGATTTCACAGACCATGAGCCCCCCCCCCCCCATCCAAACTGTCATGTCCCACTTCAAATTGTAGGTCTAGATACGCACCTGGTTAAACCGACATCGTTTAATACAATATATTAGTTTTAACGACCCAAAATAAAAGTACAACTGAATCTCATATTTTTTTTACTAATTTTTATGATTTTTACGACCAAATATGACTGGTCCCCTCTATTTCGTTATAATTAATTTCGACTGTATTGTTTATCGATAAGTACGTAAGTATATTACGTAAGTAAGTACCTTCTTTTGTTGTTAATTTGTAAATTATTATTTTAAGAAATAGTAATGACAATTAAAATTATTTTATTATATAATATTAATATGTATATGTAAAAAACAATACAGATGATAAGGAAGTTAATGATCTTTAAAAACAATACAAATATTAATCTAATAACAGAATATTAGTATTAAAAAAAATCTAAAATTCTAATGTAATACTATTTGAACACCTATTGTAGTTTAAAATTGTTTTTTGTCGTTTGAATTTAACAGTGCAAGATGACGCTACATTTCGAATGGATAAAATTTTATTTGTTATTAGTGTATCTATTTAAGGTAAAATATTTTTTAATTTATCAGTGGAGAAAAGTCTCAAAATTATTTTGAATGGTAAAAATAAGTTAAATTTTTATAATTAATACATTTTTCTATATACACAGAAAAAAATAATTTGTCTATGTTTTCAAAAATGTAATCAATGTAAAAAAATCCGTGATCGATTTTTCTCCGATTTTGTTAATATGATAATTTTTGACCAATAAGGAAATATCCACGTTTATCTTATTGATAAATGTATATTATTACTCACACGATGAAAATTTTGTTTCGTATTGAAAACATATATTTTAAATACAAAAAAATATTTAATAAATGACATCACTGAATTTACCATATCGAAAATTGCACTTTCACTAGTTGGGTGGTGTAAAAAATATTCACACTGATAAATATTTATTAATACAACCATTATGTTTAATCTATTTGAGAGTTTCGTTAGTTGGTGTAATAAATTATTTATTAATTTGACAAATGAAAAGATTTTTAGATAAACATGAAGATATATTTTTCAATCCTCAATAAGATTTTTTTAAATTATTCTATTAAAGAATATTTGCTATATTAACAAGATAAATTTATTAAGCATTTTTCTATCACAAATCAATAAGATCGAGTTTTTTCTGTGTTCTGATCAGGTTACATAACATAATATAACATGTATAACCATCTCTAATAGAAAACAAGTTCACTCATCAAAAATTCCCAGTGAAAAAATTTGCCTAATTTTATTTATTGTTTTCGAAAAATAAAAAAATATATATTCTCTTAAAAAATATTAAAAACTAGCGGAATCCCGCGGCTTCGCTCGCGTAAACTTCGAAACTTATTAGAACCCTCTATAAGTAATAGGGGATGACATATTATATTTTTTTATATTGATTTTTATTCATAACTTATAAAAAAACGTAAATATCCCGGATCTTAGTGAATTTTTTTTTAAACTAATTCCCGTCTAATCTCGTCATTAGGGGTTGAATATCAAATTCTTTTATTGCAGATTAAATCCATCCTAGTCCCCGCCGAACTTTCATTAATAATTGAATATTAATTTGTCCGAATTTATTTGAATATCATGAACAGTTATTATTATTATTCCCTTATGGGTTGAATTTTCGTAACTGATATTTCTCTTGTAGAGTACCTACTTGTGCCATGTTTCATTCGGTGAATACAAAAAAAAAAAATATATTTTACAAATTTTTCCACCCCCCTAACACCTTAGGGGTTAAATTTTGGGGAATGCTGAAATAATCGTTTCACTATTTATATGTATTTTAGAGTATGTTCGATAAGTTTCAATTAAATGCGAACAAAAAAAATATTTTTTTATATAAACTTTGACACCCTGTTTTAACCCCGTAGGGGTTGAATTTCGAAAAATCCTTTCTTAGTGGGTGCTTACATCATAAAAGGAAGGCACCTACGAAATTTCACGTTTCTAGGTCCAGGGGTTTGGGCTGTACGTTGATATATGAGTGAGTGAGTGAGTGGTTAAGGACAAACTCTTTTATATATATAGATAATTTATTTATTTATTATTTTTTGTATAGAATATTCTTGCATTTAACGACACAGTTCTGTTAGCTGATTACATTCCAACAAGAGGTAAGCCATGGCATGTGACAATAAACCCAATGAAAGAAACGGGGACAAGATTTGAATACAGTGGTGCACTGATTGGAGTACAATGGGTGCTTACATCTGCATTTGTAGTCAAAGGGTAAATTCTTACATAACTGAATATCATCTCAAAATCTGAAAAATCATAACAAGGGGGTGTCTGTTATATTATAAATTAATTTTAAAAAATATGCCTGAAAATTTAATTTATTTTATCAACAAATTTTGAAATATATTTTTTTGGGTCGTTAAATCGAAGTTTTACTCTACTTTTATTAAATCTACTGTACTAGTAAAAGCAAAACATTTCTATTTTGCTACGTACATCTTTTGAAAATTGATCAAAATGTGGATAAAAAAGTTTAAAAAATTACAAATTTTGATTTTTTTTTATTTTCATTAATAATCTGTAAACCAAATTTAATTAAAATGCATCAATATGTTAAGAAATAACAGACGTAAATTTACCTTAAACACATGTTTTTGTTTTAGTCGATTTAAATTAAATTTTGTATTGTTTTCGAATATCCACAAAATTGTTATAATTATTTTACAAAAATAACACAAAAATACATTTAAATCATTTTTGAAACAATGTACAGTAAAATAAAATGCAATTACACAGAATCTGTTTGATATTTCCACTTTTTTGTTTGAGCGTTAACCAACCATATATTTTTTATGTGAGACATATATCTACATAAAAATACGTATGCAAGAAAAATAAAATAAAAAAAGATAATTCATTTTTCAGATTAAACTAGAGACTGCTAAACTTTTTTTATTTGCGAACCCTTTTAATTCACAACACATTTTTACGAACTCATTACATTCACATTTTAAGAGCCACTGGTTAATAATATATACGTTTAATAATTTCTTATAAATAATTATTTTATTATAAGGAGATAGACGAAAGAGGGTTAAAATAATTAATTTTTATGCAGTCATTTTTTCGACGATTTTTGTCTCAATTTGATTTCGATCGTATCTTATTTTTTTTTAAGGGGGATAGCCACTGTGACGGGTCAAAAAATTGTCAATGTTTGGGAATTTTTTTCACAGATATAACTAATTATTTTTGAATCAGAAAAAGGACGTTTTATTAAGTATATATTCAACTTATTTAATATCAATTTTTATTGAAAAATATTAAAAATTTTCAAAGTTATGAGCCGACCAAAAAAAATATTTTTCTTTATGGTTCACTCGAAATTTCGAGAAGGGTTATATGAAAAAAATAAATAAAAATTTTATCAATATCTATATGAATGTAGCTATCGTTGCACGTAGCAATTTTATTTTATTTTTTCACAAAATGTTGATCGTTTGAAATTTTTTTGTATTTTTAAGACCTATTTTTTTATCAGAGCGGTTTTAAAAGTAGTAATTATCAAAATTTAAAAAATCGGCTACGTGCAACGATAGCTACTACAATTACGAAAATTATAAAAAATAATAATATGAAATCGGTTCATTAGTCTTTGAGGAATCGTGTCAAGTAAGTTGAAAATTTTCATTTCGAGATAAATGTGTTTAATCGTCTCACTAAATTGACTGTAACTCCGTAAATTTTCTGAATTTAAACTCAATTTTTTGTATACATATTTACGAATATGTATACTTTAACAAAATGTAAAAAAAAATATTTTTTTCCGTCACAGTGGCTTTCCCTTTTAAGTATGTATTTTTTTTTAATGAATATATTTTTTCAGATCATTGTCATGGGATTTGACATTTAATCTTATGGACAGTACACAAATGCAGAGATCCAACACTGCATGTTATCACAGAAAATACCATGGTCGTCCTGAGTATGATATAGGGATTATAAAAACACCTATACCATTAACATTCACAGGTGATTTGAAAATTTCGAACAAAAACTTTTTTAAAATATTGAGATATAATTTCCGATTTCCGAGTATATAAATTATGTTAACATCCAATTTTATGCCCTTCATAAATTTTTTATAAATATTTTGAAATAACAAGAGGGGTGCTTCCTCCCCCCCTTTAATTTGATATGCAAACCCAACCAGCAAAATTTCATTAAAATCTATTATAGATTTTATTTCGTAAATAAACACTATACATTGTATATTGTATAGTTTTTTTCATCATCTTATTGTTATAAAAAATTGCAAATCATTTAAATACAATACATAATACTGCTTTCTTTTAGTTAACTATGAGTTAAATACGTCACTTATGCGGTGTTTACACTGAAAAAACAAAACAGAAACATCGTGTCTTGAAAATACTTCGTATTTAAAAATGTATAGGGTTTATTGTTTTTTTTTTGCCAAAAAACACCGTGTTTCTGTTTTGTTTTCTCGGTGTAAACACCGCATTAGAAGTTCAGGCCATATAGACAGTAGCGTACTATTAACATATAGAAAAAAATAATTTGGGATCCCCTTTTTTGAGAGACATTTAAAAAAATTGGAAAATTTTTTAACTATAAAAAAATTTGTTTACTTAAAAAATACCTTTATCCCCCCCCTCAACGCATTTAAATCAGAGTTTCAGATACTTGTCTACTGTATAATGCCCCAATTTTATTTATTATCAATTTAATAAGTCTAATTTTTAACATGAATGCAATACTTATTAATTTTTCAGCTACGTTATATCCAGTAAGTTTAGAACCACCCTGTGATATTCAGATAAATCAGTTTCGCAAGCCGATTGATATGAGTGGATGGAGACGGTGGAATAAGTTTGAAGGTAAGGCTTCCACTGTCGAGATGATACCTCCAGTTACAACAAGTTGTTTTTTTTTTGATAGATATTAAATATTTAAATTTAATTTTAGTTCTACGATACATAGAGTGTCCAAACCTGACAGTTATGAATATGAACGAGTGTAGAAGAGAGATGCATGATACTACTATAAGAGAGCCCTTACTTTGTCTTAAAGACCTAACGCGAACATGTCCCTGTTATGTAAGTATATAAAAAATGTTTTTTAGAAAAATATTTTTTTTTCAAATGCTTAAAATTTATTATTTCAACGATATATAGGGTGAGTCATATCACGTGAAACAAACATAAACAGTTGATTGAGAATAATATTTCAAGTAAAAAAGTTCATATAAACATGTGTCCGGAAACTCTTCGCGAGGGAACTACAGACCCTCAAAGATTTTGCCTAAAATTAGTTTTTATTTAATATCTGGAGAACCCATTGTTGTATAGTAATGAAAATTAATACCCGGTTTAGTATTAATACGTGTTATCAATTTCCAGTATCAAATAATGATTGTTTAGACCAGTGATGTATGGGGCTTGTGGGCCCTCTGATTTTTATCTATCATTTTTTTGTTCTTAATAGTTATTATTACATGTCACAAAATATACATACATAAACTTTCTTGGTTTATCATAAGATCAACCATTTACGAAAAATACGATGGTAAAGATAGTTTTAAAGAATTTAACATAATAATAATATAATAGGAAAGTAAATAAGTGCATGCATCGAAAGTAACATTAGTTTCCCTATGTACTGTAGCCAACTTTCAGTTGTGTTTAAAAATATATCAAATATGTAAATTTGAAAAAAAGTTTCTGAAATCGAAAAAACTTAAAATTTATTTCAACGATATATAATAGGAAAGTAAATAAGTGCATGCATCTAAAATAACATTGATTTCCGTATGTACTGCAGTCAAATTCTGGTTGTGTTTAAAAATATAATCAAATATGGAAATTTTGAAAAAGTTTTTGAAATCGAAAAAACTTATTTCAATGATATATAATAGGAAAGTAAATAATTGCATGCATCTAAAGTTACATTAGTATCTCTATATGTAACCAACTTTCAGTTGTGTTTAAAAATATATCAAATATGTAATTTTGAAAAAAGTTTCTGAAATCGAAAAAGTTTAAAATTGTAGATATTAATTAATTTATGTGCCATTTTCACTTAATATAAAGATTAAATAATTATAAAATATAGATTAGTTTCGATTTTTATGGTTTTTTAATACACGATAATATGAATTTAATATTTAAAAATAAGTTTAAAGAAACATAAAAAAAACTTCCAATTTTGATTTAATATTAAAATAAGTACCCTAAAGTACTGGGCACAAGTCTTGGCCACTTTAAGAGCAAGATATACCGTTTTCTGTAATTGTCATGAACTCATGTTATGTACTAATAAAACAAGTACAACTTTATTTAAATCAATTTAATTACTAAAGATCGCAAATATAGTTTTTTTTAAATTATAACCTTTATTTTATTTACGTATTTTCTCCAGTAATGGGTACCGAATTATGAACACTTGGTAATCATTACAAAATGATAAGTACTACGACATAATATGTATTCATATTAATTTGTACAATACCTTTATTTCGTATAAGTACACCGCCATTTTGTCATATGTACAGCATCACAAAAACACTTTATTTTACAAGTTTATTTATAATAAATAGTTAGGTAAAACTACACACGTTTAATTATTATTAAATAGTAGTATTTGATATTAAATATATCCACATATAAACTATTTAAACTGTATTTTTCTATAAATCTATTTAATCAATTTAATAACATGCACTATAGTCTATTTCATTTAAGATTGCAGCGGTAGCTAGCATAGGAAGTATAATACGCGCTCCTGATTGGTCAAAACGGCAGATAAATTCACAATAACACAATTTTCACTAATGCAATACATCATGTTGCCTTGGAAATAATTGCAATTAAATTGAAACTGTCAGATTAGTTATTCTACAAATGTATGTATATATACAGTTGACATTAGGATATAAGAAAAGTAATATTTATGACACAAAGGTGAATTTAATTTCTTGTAAATTCCATTAAAAGTTATATGACAGTTCAGATATGCCAAAAATTACGTGGTTTTAAAAAAATTACATGTCTGACGTCAAGAAAAAAAACACTATTGAGTATTTACAACAATCAGTAATAAATTAAAATGCGAGTTATTTCCCGTTTTGCCAAACAAAAAAATCACAGCATAAAAACTATAAAGTGTTGAAAATAAATTTTAGCCTATATTTTGTATGAAGGATGAATCTAAATACAGTGAAAGTTTGAAAAAAATCACTGAAAGGTTTAAGATTTTATAAATTTCTAGTGAATAAACTTTTCTGTTAGCTATAAAATAGTTCCTGTGTGAATCGTACCGTCTAATCCCCGCCCACCACTGCAAACTTAAATGAAATAGACTATAGCCGGATTTAGTTTTGACAAGACTACAAGTAATCATACTGTGTATACCGTAGATGAAATATAAATAATTAGTTTTTGATATAATTATCACAACCGATATTACCGACTTTTGTTTATTTAATTAATGCAAATTTGGTTGCATTCAGAACAAATACGTATTTTTATATGTCACCTACATATAATTATCACAACCGATATTACCGGCTTTTGTTTAAATGTTTATTTAATTAATGCAAAATTGGGTGCATTCAGAACAAATATTAAATGGTTAATTTTACACCTATGTATAATGTATTGTCTAATTAAACTAGTTTACCCATAGATATAGAGAATGGATAGCGCATTTGTATTAACATAAGGCCGCGGCAATACGCTTCCAGTCGACTAGACCGAGTTCACAGCAGCAGCGAACTCGCATAAAATAATCACGTATAGACATTAAAAAGCAAGACATCTGTTGCAGCATGCTGCCAAACCTGTCCTGCTTTTTAATGTCTACACGTGATTATTTTATGCGAGTTCGCTGCTGCTGTGAACTCGGTCTAGTCGACTGGAAGCGTATTGCCGCGGCCTAATAGTGTAACATTTGTTCCGAAAGTGAGAGAGATGCAGTATAGTTTGGAAAATATCTATATCGTTTTGTAAGCATCTGATTGATAGTTTACTACAGTTCAGGGTAGTATTTCTGTCGTATATTTATTTATTTACGTACAGTCAATATAATTTGTAGTGATAAAAATATAGGTAACGAAAATCATCGCGTAATTATTTCATATGAACACGAATACAATATTCCGAGTATTTATGAAGGCATTAATTATGATTACATTATTGAAATAATTAGTTATATGTCAGGAATTCTTTAGCAAGGAAAATACTAAAAACAAACAAATGTTTTAATTGCAACAAATTGCTTATTTCGCAGCAATCACCTTTTTTATTAAATATAAAAAATTGAGGCAATTTACAAAAACCGTCAACTGATCCCATAGAAATTTGTAAAATAAGTGAACGGATTTTCCGAGAAAGTTATATTTTTGGTAGTGCAAATATTAAATGTTTATTAATAAAAAATAGTTTTAAAGCAATTCCCATGTGGTTGTTAAAAAATAATAAAGTAAATTGCACTAACAATCACAGACAAGATTTAATTAATAAGATTTTGAATATTTTTTGATATAAAGTAACAAAAAAAGATGAACAAGAAATTAGAATTACGTCAAAAAATATCAAACTGATATTATTTAAAAATCAGTAATCATTTTTAATAAATAAAATATTTTATAACGTTAGTTATTTAAGCCAAAAATGAAACAGTTACACAAGGATAAGTATATTTCCAAACTACTTTCTATCTATTTCATTTAACACGGCTCTTTTTTCGAGTCCATTTCTCTATGTCTATGATTTAAATAATGCAAATTTGGTTGCATTCAGAACAAATACGTATATTTATATGTCACCTACATATAATTACCACAACCGATATTACCGGCTTTTGTTTAAATGTTTATTTAATTAATGCAAATTTGGGTGCATTCAGAACAAATACGTATTTTTATATGTCACCTACATATAATTATCACAACCGATATTACCGGCTTTTGTTTAAATGTTTATTTAATTAATGCAAATTTGGGTGCATTCAGAACAAATACGTATTTTTATATGTCACCTACATATAATTATCACAACCGATATTACCGGCTTTTGATTTAAATGTTTATTTAATTAATGCAAATTTGGGTGCATTCAGAAAAAATATTTTATACCTATGTATATGTATTGTCTAATTAAATTAGTGTACTAATGTTCTATATTTGATATTTTAATTACAATGCTATGATATATGATCTAATGTCATTATGTTAACTATATTATTTACTCAATGTTTACCATTCAAAGTCAAACAATATTTGTGTTGTGTTTAATTGGATTAAAATTATGCCTCATACTTCAATGGTATTCATTTACGTTTGGAATTCGTAATTAAAAAAACATTTACGAGTTTTATTACACGGACTTTTGTCAATAAATCATTGTTTTTATTTTTTAATTTTATTATGTATTTTTTAAGGGTGTTATTCGGGTAATTTTGTAATGTTTAAAATTGTGAACAATACGAAAAAATCGTAAGAGTAAAAATTATAATATACTCTACAATTTTTTCCTTATTACAAAAAAAGATAAATTAGTGATACTCTTCAAAAATAGAAGGTGCACATCTATTATATTTTATGGCGCAGTAAAAACAATAATTTTTGATACTCTGACCCTTAAAACATAAAAATTATTTTTTAGAGATAACTAATTATACACTGAAAATATTTAATGTTAATTTTTAACATAAAAAACATGTTAACGGGAGGTCAAAATTTCATTTTCAGTAACGTAGTAATATTTCATACCAACAGTATCAAAAATTACTATACCGTTTGTTAAAATAATTATAAAACTTAAATAATTATTTTAACAAGTTATTAATAGTCAGATGAAAAAGGTTCATTAATATTTTTATTTATTTACGATGCGTAAGAATGGAAAAACAATAAAAAATTGCATAGATTGATGAAACAAATGTGATCCTATAAATTTTGAACACCCGACATGGTAAAATTTAAAAGAACGTCTGCTACAATTCAATGTACTTACTGTATAGTAGTTTCTATTTTGGCGATAGGCCAGATATGAAAAGTAATATAGAAACATAGTAAAATTATAGAGAATGTATGTACGTGAAATTTTCATATGCTAGAAATTAAATTAAAGAATAGCGTATATTACTTTTTTAGAGTAAATAAATTTCAATAGGTACTATGTTAAAATTTACCAGTATGTCATTGTAATTTTTCATTTAGTTTATTTTAAATTCTAGTGACTTTTCTGTTAATTTTTTTTCAGGAGTTGATTCTGTCCTCAGGTTCACAGCATTTTCTGTTAATTTTTAAAAGAATATTCTCTCCGTGTATATAATAATATACTCTACATTTTTTCCTATTACAAATAAAGCAAAATAAGTGACACTCTTCTAAAATAGGAGGTGCACATCTATTATATTTACGACGCAATAAATATAACTGTAACCCTTAAAAAATAAAAATTATTTTTTTAGAAATGACTAACTATACATAAAAAATATATTTTGCTTTACAGACAAACAGTGGAAGCCCCTTGGTCTATAAAGGAGACAACGGTGACAACATTTTACTAGGATATATAAGTTTTTTCAACCCCCATAGTCCATTTTCATGTGTTGGTGCAGTCAGGGTATCATATTATTTAGAATGGATTAACACTATGGTTTGCGAATTATAAAAAATATAATGAAATATAACATATTTCATTATATTTAATTATAAATGAAAATGTACATACAATAAGTTATATTTTGTATAAGAATCTAAATAAATTTTTAATGAATTGGTCTTCTGTATATTATTATTAATAAAAATATAAATTGTATTATTATAAAAAAGTATAGCATATTTCAATATAATTAATTCTAAATGAAAATGTACATACAATAAGTTATATTTTGTATAAGATTCTAAATAAATTTTTAATGAATTGGTCTTCTGTATATTATTATTAATTAATTAATTAAAATATAAATTGTATTGTTATTAATTCATTAGGTATTAAATTACGTGAAAATTACATACGTAGGTGAGCTGAACAGACATGTATATAGCTTCTTACCAATGTATTAAACCATAGGTGTCCAACCTTTTGAGCTTTGCGGGCCGCAGAGCGCAAAAAAATTTGTTAAGGACCGCAAAAAAATTTGAAGACCTTTTTTCCGTTATTGATTTAATTAATTTATAAAATTATTTATATCTCTGTACCTATAATTTATATTTCTATAAAAAAATCGAATTTTCATATTTCACTTTTTTTTAAATCTTATGCGGGCCGCACGAAGAGTGCTCGTGGGCCGCGGGTTAGACAAACCTGTATTAAACTATTCTAAATATATATAATAATGGAAATAGTGTAGAAAGAAATTAAAAAAAATGGGCATATCAATTTTATTATTTTTAACAGTTTTTTTTCAAATTAAATTTAATAAATGATGTTAACCATACAAACAACAAAGTCAAATATTTATTTGTAAGATGTTTTCACATAATATTATTGCCATTAAATTATATTAAATAACTAATGTCTTTTACTCTTAAAAAATTTATACAGTTCACTTTTTTGAAAACTTCCATGAAAACTGAAGATGCAATAATAAAAATCTTGATTTTTGATTTTGCTAATTCTTCTTTTACTGCCCCATATTTATCAATAATAAATAATTTCACGTACAGTTTTTTTAACATTAATTAACAATTTATTATTTTCTTCACTCACTGTTTCCATGATTATTAATTTCTAACTTTTAATAAAGGACTTCATTCTTCTATATACAAGTTTATAAATTTCCATTATGTGTGCAGAAAAATTCAACTCTACCATTCAAATGTTCGCTGTTCACAAAATTTAACAAATTTTATTTCTTCCGTTAAAATTTTTTATCGATATTTGATTTTCATGTAAATATAAGATAATTTTTATCTATATTATGTATTAATACAGTGGTAATCAACACGTGGTATCGCAAACTACGTGTTGCTACAATAGTTACCTACTCAAATGCCCGGTATTATCAACCAATTTAAAGCTCTTTTAGCGCTAAATGGTCCTTTAAAGTAAATTTGATGTATTACAAACGTGATTTAAATCAATATTTAAGTTCTCAATGAAAAATAGACATAATATACGTTGTAAAGAAATACTGCAGATAATTTAAAATCTATTTAATTAAATGTATTATGGTTGGATCTGTTGATAATATGACAGTTAGTTAAAGGAGCATTTAGTTAAAGTTGATAATACTGGGCGAAAGTATTTTATTTAAGTATCAAAAAATACTTGAAAAAAAAAATTGTTTATAATGAAACAATCAATTTGAATTCATATTTCAATGTTTATAAAAAAACAAGCTGCCTTTACGCGGCTTCGTCCGTGCTGTGCCCGTATTTATGAACAATTTATATAATTTATAAAATCTAATACTTATTTGGAACGTTTTTTTTATTCTTATTAATAAAAAACGTATAATACCTATTCCTCCACATTTAGGGGGTGAAATTTTGGAAAATTATTTCTTAGAAGGTGTTTACCATATTAAAAGAAGCTACACTGGTAGAAAGGATTTCTCAAACCAAGTAAACCTTGTTTTGTATATAACGAAAAACAATATTTTCTTAAGATAAGCAATTATCTCTTAAACCAACTATAGTATTCTTGAACGAAGGAATAATGTAGTTGGATTAAGAGTATGTTTCTTATATTAACAAAATATTGTTTTCGTTATATACAAAACAAGGTTTTCTTGGTCCAATACAGTTTTTTTTTGTGTATCTATGAAATTCCACATTTCTAGGTCTAGGGGTTTAAACTGGGCGTTTATATCTATATCAAACTTTTTTTGAAAATTGAAAACTGAAATCTCACATACAAAAAAAGTAAGTGAAAGTTTGGATACCACTGTATTAATATATATTTGAGTAATATTATGTAACAGGCATATCAAAGGCAAATAAAGGCTTGTCAAATAATACAAATAAGATATTTAAGTATATATTTGTATATTATATACATAAATATTATTTACTCATAACCCCTCCCCCCCTCCCTCCCAATCCAATCGCTCGTCATTGAGAACATAGTAGTCGAGAAAGATAAGCAGTGTAAAAATCTATTTTTGTCTTTTTATTTGTACGAAAAAATATGTATCGAATTTTATAAAACAGTTAAGAAAATTTAACAGAATTTAAGGGGGTTATTATTAGCAAGTCTAGCGCCCCTGAAAATACTCAATATTTGTGAATTTATTGTGGTCAAACGAAACAACGAATTAAAAATAAATTAACACAGCAGTTTAATCACTATTTAAAGTACATTTTAAATTATTGATAGGTTTTCATCAAAAGTTGACACCTTCCGTACTTGCTTTTAGCCAAATGGTCAGATCTGGAACTATTTTATAAAGTGACTTTAGTTTTTGAAACTATCCTCTATGGAATGAACCACTTTTACACCTCAAAGTTATATATTTAAATAATTATAGATATGTTTATACTCTAAAATTTAAGCTTTATTTGAACTGTAATTTTGATTGGCCATAAAAATCTACAGGATTTTTTGTTTCCAACCAAAGTAGTTCATTCCATAGAGGATAGTTTCAAAAACTAAAGTCACTTTAGATCTGACCATTTGGCTAAAAGCAAGTACGGAAGGTGCCAACTCCAAATTTTAGGATTAATAATTTTCATTCATAAAAATCTGAAAAATAATTTAAAATATAGTTTAAATAGTGATTAAACAGCTGAGTTAATTTGACTTTAATTCGTTGTTTCATTTGACCACAGTAAATTCTCAAATATTAAGTATTTTCAGGGACGCTAGACTTGTTAACCCCCTTAACTTATGTATTGAATTTATAAGTAGAGACGTATAATTTTCTCAAATTTCACTATTCCAACCATATGTATATAATCTATATGTACATAAATTAACATAATATTATATTTATACATATAATATTAAACTAGTTTAATACCATATTAGTTTAATAATATATTATAACTTTAAAACTATAATATCTACATACATATTTATTCATATTATATGGAAATTATATTACCATGAGGAAAATATTAAATCACTAATCTATGAAGGATATTATATTATATTAAACATATGTACATACACTGGTAGCAAGGATTTCTCAAACCAAGTAAACCTTGTTTTGTATATAACTACTACAATATTTTCTTAAGATAAGCAATAATCTCTTAAACCAACTATAGTATTCTTGAACGAAGGAATAACGTAGTTGGATTAAGAGTATGTTTCTTATATTAATATTGTTTTCGTTATATACAAAACAAGGTTTTCTTGGTCCAACACAAGTACGAGTAATATAATACTTAAAAAAAATAAGGGAATAAACATTTTATTGTACACGGAGAAAAATGGATTCATTTTTTTAATAAAAATATCAATTTTGTATCAAAAAATACTATCAGTTTTAATTTTAACAAACATGTACCTATACTGTCAATTGAGTTACTTCTACAATCTCTATAATAACTTTTATAATACACAATTTTTACTATATTCGTAGTAAATATCATTTAAATGATTTATTCAAATATTGAATTATTTGTTAATAAAGTGATATACAAATTATTTCATTTCAATTAATATACAAAGATTGTGTAAAGTATTAATTATACTAATAGTATATTTGTTTATTGGTATAACAAATTAAACTATACCAATAATATAGATTGAGATCCTGTACGCAATAATTACTAATTGATATTGTTACTTAAGTAACAAACATGTGGCCTACCCTACACTGGTAGAAAGGATTTCTCAAACCAAGTAAACCTTGTTTTGTATATAACGAAAACAATATTTTCTTAAGATAAACAATAATCTCTTAAACCAACTATAGTATTCTTGAACGAAGGAATAACGTAGTTGGATTAAGGTATGTTTCTTATATTAACAAAATATTGTTTTCGTTATATACAAAACAAGGTTTTCTTGGTCCAACACAGTTTTTTTTCTGTGTAGCAAGAATTACAATATTTTGTACCGTTTACGTCTAATAGTAATATTTATTTAAAAACTGAATCATAGTTATGAAATATTTTTCTCCATGCAAGAATTAGAACTTATTTATAAAGATTTCTATAATGTAGTGTTACACAAAAAAAGGTTATTGTAACCTAGATGATACAAAAACAATTTAAAACGTTATAAAATGTATATTTTTTAATAAAACGGTTCCAGTCTATGTCTGCAAAACTGTAACAGATTAACGAACATTTCCATGTACAAACATTACACGTTACGATCTCATTTTACCACCTGCGAACTATGTACAGTAAAAATTAACTACACAGAAAAAAATACAAAGACGAAAAAAAAAAATATCGAGTTTTTTTTTGTTATGAATTTTATTTAATAATGTGTTTTTTGAAATACTTCCGTTCTCTGACTCAATAAAGCAGGGGTTTACTAACCTTTTTCCTACATAGATCCCTTTTAACCCATTAACGCCCAAAAGAAAACAAAAAAAAAATGCAAAAGATTTTTTTAAATGAAATTAAGTACATATTCAATATATTTAACTAAATATACAATACAAACTTTCTTTTAATATTTAGAAAAAAAAATAACAGTGTGTACTCAAGCGAGTAAGTTGGGCAGATATGAAGTCTATTTTGTGTGAGACTGCTTTACTGATATCATTTTTATTTAGATAAAGTCATGTTATATGAATATTTAAGTTATTTCATATGATTTGAACAAAATTAGAAATCATGGATAAAATATATTAGCATACCACGTACCTCTTTTCATATAAAAATTATTGAGAACAATTAAAACAACACTTATGAAACTAATAACGCTAACAGATTTTATTTGTTGCACTTCTACCAACTGAAATATTGTGAATTAATATCCATAGACAGCACCACTAATATTATAAAATGAGGTGTACACAAATGTGTAAGACGGGCGTTAATGAGTTAAAAGAATAATTAATAAGAAAGAGAAATTTTTTTATATACAAGTAACACAAAATACATCTTTATAAAGATATGAAAGCAAAAGTTATTCCATCTTATATATTTTATACATCATCAGACCTTTTCTACGATGACAAAAAATGTTCCAACTTCTAGCAAATACGTATCCAACATACATACATATATTTTTTACGTACAACATGTCATCCTAGTGAGACATTTTTATAGGAATATTTACCTTTTTTTATATACATACCAATCTAGACGAAATTTCTAGTTTCAGTAAATGGCATTTTTTGTAATTTTCCTAATCAACGTTTAAGATGATACAGTAATACAGATATACAACCTTTTTCCCTTTTTTAGAAGGGGGGGGGGGTATAAGCTTTAACACAGAGTAGACTTTATTACCCCTCCTTCTCGAAACCAACGCTTGTTATGAAAAAAATATAGGTACTAAAACATATTTTTCGTGATAAGTCCAATTAAATCAGTCAATTAAAACTCTCTAGAGGGGGGGGGGGGGAATTTACATTGAATTATTTTATACCTCTAGAGTTTTGGAAAATAAACTATAAACAACATTTTAAACGGAAGTTACATTAATTAAATAAATAAATTAAAATTTATTTCTAAGAAATGAATTTAATTCATAATAATGTACAATAAATATTATGTAGGTACATTTTCGTGTTGTCAAATAAAGATTTTATCATCCGAGATATGAGTTAGAGGGAGGGGGTTACTCCCAAGAGTGTAATAATACAAAAAACAACATATAATTTTTCTTTTATATCGTACGTTTTTAATATACCTACATATATAATTTATTTTTTTTGCCTGTATGTAATATTTTATTATCTTCCCTGTACTTAACAGTAACTTAATTTACATAAATTTTTATGAATAATATGCAAAATGTAGAACATATTATTTTTTTATGGTTGTTAACATTTTTGTACTGATTTTAAAACACTGTGGAAATTTATTCAAACTATCGTTAAAAATATATCAAATAAAATTATGTGCATATATCTTTGAATGCTCATAATTTGAATAATAATTGAATTTAAAAAATCTAATGAATTTCATAAAGCACATACCATAATTATGGATACATTAACAGAATTTGGTTTTATCTCAACTCAAAGGTTGTCAAAAATTAATGTGAGTTTTTCATAATTATTGTGTTTTTTTTGTTTACCTTTAAACCGTTATATCTTTCTTAATTTTCAAGTTTTTGGAATTTTACTGATACCAACGTAAAGAGAATTTAATTTAGATTAAAAAAATATCAATATCCTTTAAAATTGATGGATCAGTGCAATAGCAGCGCGAATTATAAACGGGAACGAGACAAAAATTGAGTTATCACGCTTCGCACATAAACAGGTCAGATTGTAACGGTCGTATATCGGTCAATTTTTATTGTTTTGGAATAGAATAAAAAACAAATTAAAGGTCTAACGCAGAGCTACAAAAAACATCTGAAAAATTTTTCAATAAAATAGGCCATCTTGATGTTATTTATGATAAAACACATTTTCACCCCTTTCACCTACCACCAAACAACCCCTGCACCCCTTAGCCGACTACGCTCAACGGTTTCTTAAAGTTCAGGTATAAAACTACATAATACCATCGAACATGTAAGAAAGTTAAAGTCAATTTTGATAAAAATACATTTTTTTTAGTTAAATCAGAATTAAAATTAAAAAAATGTAATTCTAATCATAAATAATGATTTTTTTAATAATAATAAGCACCCATCTTATTTATATAGTAAATATTTTAATATTTGATGAAAAGGTTCAATAAAAAAAATTAATTAACTTTTTTAAAAATAAAATTTGAAAGAGTAACACGTTAATAGAGTAATACAAAGTAGATGAAAAACTGTTTTAATAAAAATAAGTCGAATCTCACGTAAAGAAAAAAGAAAAACTTTAATTAAAATGCGAATTTTAATAGTAAAAGAAAATTAAGAACATTAATTTAATTTAGTTTTTTTCTTTTAAAGAATTTAAAAATACATTTTAACTAACACAGAATTGAGAAATGACAACCTCTCTTACAGTACACTCCTTCAACGTATATTTTCCCTTTGACCCCCTCCCCCCAACCCAAATTTAGTTTAAGTAAAACTTTTTAAAAGAAAATATCATTATCTCTCTATTAAGGGGTTACATACAGTCAAAAGGTCAAAAAAAGGGTTTTTTCAATAATTTTTTAAGAGAAGATTTTTACAATTTATTAATGTAAAAATTTGTATACATAGTATGGTAACTTTTAATTGTATTTTAACATTTTTTATTTGTAAAAATAATAATTTCGAAAGCTGCTACAGCTGTTCTCCAGGAGGTCCTCTCAAAAAAGGTGCCTTGTGGTGACCACGATATCTCTGGACTGGATCATTTAAAATAAAAAACCCAAACGGATTTCTTTAAAGTAATGTATAATCTTGTACTTGACATGATATTTTCTGTGTGTGTACCTAAATATATGTACATTACGAAAATGAAATTAAAAAAAAAATATTTTTTTTGAATATTCTAACTGTATGTAACCCCTTAAATAAACTTCAAACAATAGAAACGATGATTAATTTAAAAAAAAAAACTATTCTATGATGATCTTACGTGTCTCCTATTTTACAAAAAAATACTTATTTCTGCAGAAAACAAAGGTTTAATCGCAAAAATTTACTATTTTAAAACTAATTTTGTATTTGACGCCAAAACACTCGCAAGTGACATTTCATAGTTGTGACGTCAAACTTCTTGTCAACAATTATCAAACATTAGAGTTAGACAATAATTTAATTATTTTGTGTGTTAAAAATGAATTCCAAAGTATATAAGTTCTTAAATAAGGTATGTACCTAATAATCTTGTAAGAGGATTTGATATTTCTCTAAAATAAAAGACGTGACGTCATTCGCTCCGATTGGTGTTCCATTTAACATGGCGCGGCGGATTGTTGTATTTTGCATTTTTATTTTAACAAAAATTATATTAATCTTGCTTTTAATATAAAAATAAATACATTTTTTAGAATCGTTTTAACCTATTTCATTATTTAAAATCATGTCTATTGAGATTAACTCGAAGTAGAATAATGGGGGTAGAGGAGTAAATATACTTTTAGAGAGGTTACCAAGTAAGGAAAGTTATACAAACTTTCTTATACATGTATAAAATAACAATAAAATCGAAAGAAGATTTTTTTTCTTTATCAATATGTATGTATTTCTAAAATTTCGCAATGCTATTGCAAATCCTGTTCAATTTAAAAAAGGATGATGTTCTACAGCCTAAAGACACTTCCCAAGTGTATTCTATTGTTATTTGACTATGAATACAAAATAAAAATAGATAACTATACTATCAGAAAAAATTTACCTCAAGAGAATATTCCAGTATCGATTTTACGATTGCTTTTAAATAAGTATTAGATATAAATGTATACACAGCAAAAAAATCACCATTGACGTGCCTACATCACTTTGATAGACAGGACATATACAAAGGTCTAACAATTGATTACGTTTGAATCTGAATACAGTGGCGGAGGAGAAAAAAATTATATTAAAAATTGAAATTTTTTTTTATATTTCTGCATTTTTAATTTTTGTTTAATATTTTTCAGATCTTGATGGTTTTATTACACAACAACCTACATTTTCTTCTTTAACCTTTAACCACTCGCGCTTACATATTTGTGTAGAGCAGTGGTTCCCAAACTCTTTTGACCCACGGACCCATTTTCATAGTCAAAACTTGCCCACGGACCCCCTTTCATAGTCAAAACTTTCCCACGGACCCTGGGTGAAAAACTACTAAATTTTGACACGCGCAGTTGATATAGTACCACTTCGCCAATTTTTATTCGATTACGTTGAAATTTTAACACAATGAAGAAGATAGATAAAGCTACTAATTTAGTGAATAACATTAAAATTGGACAAAAATTGTTTGTGTTAATGCGTTTTGAATTTTGAAAATTGCCGAATTTTCGCTAAAAAATAGATTTTTTTTCGTTTAAAAAATGATTTTCGAAGGGAATAACTTTATGAATGTATATAATTTAAGGCTTTTTAGTTCAATTAGGACCCATAGCTTCATTCTGAATGCTCTTTGGTTAAAGTCATTGATTCAAAAAATATATATACGAATTTGAATGTTTGCATATCGAAAAAAACATTTTTTTGCAATATTGCAAAAACAAGAGCTGATTGACCAAAATGGTGGTCATTTTTGGATTCAGCGTGTCCAAATTACCCTTAAAAAGTTGTTGTATGCCCTGCAGCAAAATGGCTGTCGGCCAGTGTAATTTATTCATTGTTATTTATTTTAACTTCCATATTAATAAAAATGTGCACGGACCCCCTGACGTTGTTCAGGGACCCCCAAATCGATTTTAATTTTCCACGGACCCCCTGAATGATGCCAGGGACCCCTTGGGGTCCGTAGGGACCACTTTGGGAACCACTGGTGTAGAGGGAAGAATCATATTTATTTAAAAATATTTATTTCCATAAAATTTTTCGTTTATATATTTTTACACACGCTATTTTCTAATGTCTACGCTTCTGTGTCTACCCCCTCGTTACTAGAACGTTACAGAGCATGTAATAGCTGTAACGATAAAGCCTACATATGTACAGATAGAGGCCTGTTGTAGTAAGACAATGGGACACAAAAGGATTTTTTTTATTCTGTGAATTCAGCAAGTGCTATTATCACAGTTTGTAACTTGGCCGATCGTGCCGAGAACTTTAAACTGCTTATATGAATAGCAATGAGTACAGAGTCTGTACGCAACCAGTGGTCAAGAAAATGTTTTACCTAAATCAAAGATAAAAAACGTATCTGACCTAACGATAATTTAAAATATTATAAACAATAAAAAAAATATATTTTCAGATATAAAAAAAATCTTTAAACTGCTTATATGAATAGCAATGAGTACAGATTCTGGTATGTACTATGTACGCAACCAGTGGTCAATAAAATGTTTTACCTAAATCAAAGATAAAAAACATATCTGACCCTAACAATATTTTAAAATATTAAAAACAATAAAAAAAATATATTTTCAGATATAAAAAAACTTTAAATAGCTTATATTAATAGCAATGAGTACAGAGTCTGCTCTGCACTATGTCACAACCAGTGGTCAATAAAATGTTTTACCTAAATCAAAGATAAAAAACTTATCTGACCTAACAATAATTTAAAATATTAAAAACAATAAAAAAAAATATTTTTTCAGATATAAAAAAAACTTTAAACTGCTTATATGAATAGCAATGAGTACAGATTCTGGTCTGTACTATATAGCAACCAGTGGTCAATAAAATGTTTTACCTAAATCAAAGATAAAAACGTATCTGACCTAACAATATTTTAAAATATTAAAAACAATAAAAAAATATATTTTCAGATATAAAAAAAACTTTAAATAGCTTATATTAATAGCAATGAGTACAGAGTCTGCTCTGCACTATGTCACAACCAGTGGTCAGTAAAATGTTTTACCTAAATCAAAAATAAAAAACATATCTGACCTAACGATATTTTTAAATAATAGTCCAATAAAAAAAATATTTTTTTTAGATATAAAAAAGTATATTTGAAAAATATTTCTAAAAGAGTTATAGCCCCTCCCCCCTTCCCAAATTTAAAATTAGTTCTTATTTAACACCTAGAGAAGCCAATGTTATGAAATTTTCTAAAAAACAGTTTAGTATTAATAATTGCTAATGATTTTTAACATCAATCAATAATTATTTAAGACAGTGTTGAAAATATTAAGGCAATGCCCCCTTTTCTTGTAGTTTTTGCACCTATTTAATAAAATATAATAAAAAACAAACAGAAAAGTATTTTTTCCTAAAATCAACTATTTACGAGAAATATCGAATGTTTAAAATGAAGAGAAAAAAATTGACTTACCTTATAGAATCCTTCCATATCGATTGAGGCACCCCTGTTAAAATTTCTGTAAATTGAAACTTGTACACCAATTTGATGAAGATGAATTTTTTGAAATGATAATGAATCCTGAAAAAAATATTGGTATGAAAAATATGCATTGAAATGTATGAAAGGTAAAATGGAAATAAAAAAACACAAATTCGTGTTTTTAATATTTTTAATAAATTGTGTCTATACATAGAAACATTTATTAATAGCATAAGGGTACCAAGTTCATAAAATTAGCTTCGATTATAGTAAAACACCTTCCATAAGACCTTAAAAAATATTTAAAATATATGGGTATTTCTCTACTAAAAGGGTTACTGCCCCAATGATATTTTTGCTTGATTGATGCAAAAAAATATAAAAATTAGATATATACAGTACATTATGAGACTCAAAACAATTTGCAATATTATACCATTTAAAAAAAAACTTGCTTAAAATTTCACGACAAAAGTGTAACTAATTTTAATGCAGACTTATAAACATCAATTTTACAAAATAAAAGTATGGTATTTGCATATGATAACACTATGCAACAAAAAAACACTTTTGTAATATAACAGAGATCTGAATAGAAAATATTGAAGGCTTTTGGCATGCAGAAACCAAATTTGTTGCTTAAATGGTTTTAGGTTTTTGAGATATTCTAACCTTAAAGTCCATAGGCAATGTTAAAGAATTTATTATCAAGTAGGTAATTTTTTTCTAAAGTTTTCGATCACGGTAACAAATAGTATTATCTTTCCTCTTTAAAATGAGTTTTAACTTTTTACTGTACGATTTTTTTTAGCCGAGATGTACTAGTTTGAAGATATGATAGAGTGTAGTATAGTAGATACAATGAACTTTACTACATATATATTCAAAGTAGTATATTTCGGTAAAGAAAAATCGCATAGTAAAATGCAAAAAAATCATTTTAAAGAGAAAAGATAGTACTATTCGAAATCATGAAAGAAAACTTCAGAAAAAAATTACCTACTTAGTAATAAATTCCCCAACATTACCAAAATCGTCATGGGACTTTTTGATTCGGATATCTAAAAAAACCTGGAACCATTTGGGCAAGAATTCGGTTTCGGCATGACAAATACCTTCTAAATCACCTGTGAATTTTTTTTGTTTCATAGCGTAATTAATCTCTGAAAATATGATACGGAATTTAATATTTCTAATTACGTATTTCTGAAATTAAGTTATTCTGAATTGGTGACCGACTATGGGACTGTGTTTTACGATTTCAAAATAACATTTTTACTGTAACTTTTGTAGGTATATTACGCACAAGTAAAATTCATTATTAATTTTCATCTTTCATAATAATGAAAATAAAATAATAAAATTAGTATGAGACGCCAGTGGAGAAATACCCATATATCGAAATTATTACTTATTTAAGAATTATAAGAAAAGATACAGTGAAACTTCTCTAACTAACCCATACTTCTACACAAACCCCCTCCCTCCAGAACGACCAATATTTGATTTTTTTCGACTCATTTTATTAGCACTATAGTTAATCAATTTAAAGAAGTTTCACTGTATAATTTAACATATTCGACCGTCCAATAAATAAAGGACTAAAAGAGCTTATCTCCACCCAGATTAAAACTAAATTTTGTAATGTACTGTTGTGTCTGAAAATACATTTTTTTTAATTTCCAACTTCGATTTAAAGTCCCTTTATTTTTCGTCTAGACGGTCATGATGATAATATTTGTACGTATTTTAAAAATTATAATTTATGTACAATTATAATTAATAATAAGCAAATTGAGTAATTATTTAACTTGCAGTTAGTTATCCGGAGATTAAATCGCCATTTAATACATTTAAGTTTAGACATGTGGATGTATTTTTTTCGGGAAACACTATTATTTTTAAATTTTACTTTAAATATTATCACAATTATAAAAGACGAGTAAAATTCGGTATTTATTAAAAATACATTATTATATATTATATTTTCAAAAAAAATCTAACTAGATAAATATTAAATACTCAAAAATTGACATGATTCGTAAAATAAGAGTATTATTTATCCATCTAAAGAAACTTAGTGTATGACATACACAAAAAATACGTAACATAGATATTTGAAACAATTGAAAGAGGGTAAGATACTTGACATTTCAAAAATACATTTTTTTTTAAATTATTTAAAAAAATTAATACTTTTTCATCTCGCAATTTTAAACATTTTTTCCCACTGTCTTTGTATAAATTTTTATTGCCCCAACCCTGATTTTAAATTATTATACCCCTCTTTCAAGTTTCATTAAATGATTGAACTTTAATATTTAGTTACAATAATGTATACGACACAAAAAAACTACATATTTCTAAATGTTTATTAAAATTGCTGGTATAAATATAGTTTATTTATTTTCAATAATAATATTACTACAATAATTGTAGATTGGTCAACTAGAAAAAACACGTAATATGAAATATTGTATGAATATATATGTTATATATATATTTATTATTATCTTTATAATTTGGCATGTTTAACACGAGTTACTTTACTTATATCAATAATATAATAATACATTTTTTTTGTAGTTTCTCATAAAGCGTTATTTCTTAATTTTTCTGTATTCTGACCGAAATGTTTCAGATATAACTCCACACTGTCCTAATACATGGGCACCCCCCTCTTCTTGAATAAATTGTTTCAATTTATAAAAAAAATTATTGATGAAAATATATTTTGAACAATTTTAGTTAATTTTTAACGTACGCTCCTGTGTTATGTATATTTTTTTAACACACGTAAATGAAACATTATTATTTCCCTGTACCCCACACTGTCTTAATACATACCCCCCCCCCTCTTCTTGAGTAAATTGATTCAATTTATAAAAAAAATTATTGATGAAAATATATTTTGAAAAATTTTAGTTAATTTTTAACGTACGCTCCTGTGTTTTGTATATTTTTTAACACACGTAAATGAAACATTTTTATTTCTCTGTACCCCACACTGTCTTAATACATACCCCCCCCCCCTCTTCTTGAGTAAATTGATTCCATTTTTTTAAAATAATTATTGATGAAAATATATTTTGAAAATTTTTTGTTAATTTTTAACGCACGCTCCTGTGTTATGTATATTTTTTTAACACACGTAAATGAAACATTATTATTTCCCTGTACCCCACACTGTCTTAATACATACCCCCCCCCCCTCTTCTTGAGTAAATTGATTCAATTTATAAAAAAAATTATTGATGAAAATATATTTTGAAAAATTTTAGTTAATTTTTAACGTACGCTCCTGTGTTTTGTATATTTTTTAACACACGTAAATGAAACATTTTTATTTCCCTGTACCCCACACTGTCTTAATACATACCCCCCCCCCTCTTCTTGAGTAAATTGATTGCATTTTTTTAAAATAATTATTGATGAAAATATATTTTGAAAATTTTTTGTTAATTTTTAACGCACGCTCCTGTGTTATGTATATTTTTTTAACACACGTAAATGAAACATTATTATTTCCCTGTACAACGCAAATATGCCGAGTAATTAGATTTTTTTTGATAAAAGCTGCTAAAATATTTAAAATTCTTTTGATGTATAATAATTTCGTTATTATGAGATTAATCGATCCGTAAATTTCACTCAACGTTCTTTCCATATCAACTATTATAAATCGCACATCCTGTATATTTTAACATATTTATTAAAAAAAAATTAACGACCCACTTACCATTCATTGCCACCCTTTTTGAAGCCCCTCCCTCTTAAATTACGTCACAATAAAATGCCTCCTG
The DNA here is from genome assembly GCA_949319165.1 of Sialis lutaria. Lineage (NCBI taxonomy): Eukaryota > Metazoa > Arthropoda > Insecta > Megaloptera > Sialidae > Sialis > Sialis lutaria. The sequence goes on along the minus strand of OX439240.1, from coordinate 26,245,875 downwards.
ACCTTAGTTAACATCAATATAACGTAATGCATATTTTTAAATTACACACCCTATATATTTTTACATATTTATTAAAAAAAAATATATCGACCTACTTCTCATTCATTGCCACCCTTTTGTAAAGCCCCCCCCCCCTCTTATTTACATCACAATATAATCCTTCTCGAACTTAATTGATATCAAAATAACGTAATGCATATTTTTAAATAGCACACCCTGTATATTTTTACATACCTATATATGTAAAAATATTTTCTACTTCATCCCCATTCATTTTCACCCTCTTGTGACTCCTCCCCTCTTAAATTCCGTCACAATATAATGCCTTTTAGCCATACTTGATATCAATATAACGATATGCATATTTTTAAATAGCACATCCTGTATATTTTTACATATTTATGTAAAAGTTATTTTCAGTCTAATCCCCATTCATTTTCACCTTATATGCCCCCCCTATCCCTTATATTACATCACATATCATGCCCCTCTTTACGCTCATTAATATTTTTCACGTATATCGGTTTGGTTTAATCCAGGGACTTTATAACCACTCTCTATACAGTGTAATCGAGACTGGTATGTCCATTATACTAATTACGCTTCGATGACATCGAAATTAATTAGTTGATTAATCGAACACCATGTAAAATTGTAATCATTAATTATTTTTGATTTAAAGGATCTATTTTGTTATTTGAAAATAATTGATTTTTTAGGTAAAATTACAATTTTAGGTACTTCGATATTTTTGGAAAATTAAATTAATATTAAAATAACGTTTTCATTCGGTTAATTTATCTGACAGACAGACACACAGACCCACATGAATTTAGTAATCAGGAAAATATATTCTTTAAAATTTTAACGTAAAAAAAATGTTTTTTTAAATTTATTTCTGTTATAAAAAATGACAGCTATAGAATTTTTTTGTGAAATTTGTTATATCTGAAACATTTATCTTCTAATATCAAGCAAGAACTCTTTGATTTAGATAATATGGTATATAAATATTATAAAATACGAAATTTAAAAATTATTTTTACAAATCCTAATTTCTATATTATACTTTACTTAAAAATTAAAAGCAATATTTAAGACAAATATATATAATTGAGCTTTTTTTTACAATATAATATGTAACATTAAATATATTCCTACCCCTAAAACATCTTATCGAAAATACAGGATGAATCAAAAGTTTACTTTACTATACATATATACCATTTCATTTTCTTATGATTTTTCAAGCTCCATACCTTGTATTCTGTATATATTATTAAATATATATTTAAATATAAATACTGTTAGTTTGAAGTTAAATTCTACCAATCCATATTGTCAATTTTTTATATATACAAATAAAGTTTTAAATCAGTTTTTTTTAATTCGTTGTTTTCTTTCTAAAACAAATAAGTAATTCATGGGCTCAATGTATTACTTTTTTGTTGAAAAGTTTTATTTATCATTAACCAATTTAACATAACATACAACCTTACCCAATATTTCCCATTTCTTTATCTTATTATATGTTTTATATATAATTTATTAAGGCTATATTATAAATAACATAACTGTATATAGTTTCACATATACAAAAATAAATACAACATTAACGATTAAAGTAATGTAATATGTATAGTTTTATATAAGTTGTTCATTCAATATTCTTACAGTCTGACCTCTTGAATCACTGAAAGTACAATTATATCTTTGTTTAATTAAATCCCTTGAATAAAAAAAAAGATTTTGAAATAAAAAATTATTTTTTTTTAAAATTGGATATTAAATAAAAAAAAGGATTTTGAAGCTGAAACTACACGCTTTTGAACTGCATTAGTAGATTTTGTCTAATATTTTTTTTTACCCTGTGTACGCTATAGTATAATTTACAAAAAAATCCATATTTTTACGAAAAATTAATAAAAGTTAATTTTGCAAAAAATTAATAAAAAGATGAGATTTTAATCTTAATGGGGGAAAGCCACTGTGACGGAATTATTTTTTTTTAAATATACATATTCATAAATATGAATACAAAAAAAATTGAGTTTAAATTCCAAAAATTGACAGAGTTACAGTCAATTTAGTGAGACGAGGTAACGCGGCCGGTTTTGACATAACAAAAACATTAAACACGTTTATCTCGAAATGACATTTTTCGACCTGGTTGACACGATTCCTCAAAGACTAATGAACCGATTTCATAATTTTTTTTAATAATTTTCGTAATTGTAGTAGCTATCGTTGCACGTAGCCGATTTTTTTAATTCTTATAACTACTGTTTTTAAAACCGCTCTAATAAAAAAATAGGTCTTAAAAATGAAAAAAAAATAACGTGCAACGATAGCTACCATTCATATAAATATTGATAAAATTTGTATTTTTTTTGTTCATATAACCCTTCTCGAAATTTCGAGTGAACCATAAAAAAATTTTTTTGGTCGTCACATCGAGGCTCATAACTTTGTAAATGTTTAATATTTTTCAATAAAAATTGATATTAAATTAGTTGAATATATACTTAATAAAATGTCCTTTATCTGATTCAAAAATAATTAGTTATATCTGTGAAAAAAATGTCCAAATATTGACAATTTTTTGACCCGTCACAGTGTCCATCCCCCTTAAATTTATTTTTTATTTATTGATGTACGATCAATTTTATTATAATTAAAGATTTTTTTGTTTAAATTAATAAATACTATAGATTTTAAAATAATAAGGCACAAAAAATAGAAAAACTGACAATTTCGACATAGTTTAAGTCTCAATTTTGACTCAGAATTAAGTATAATTTTTTTCTTAAACTAGATTGAATACAGTTGCAATTATATCATGACCCCCCCCCCCCCCCTTTCTGCAGTTAAATTCAACACAAAGTATTTTAAAGACAAAATCTCTAATCAGTGAAAATAAAGAAACGCTTTACTTTCTTTCAAATCTCAAATTACAAAGAAACAAATAAAATGACATATTCTTGTTTTAAAACCCTGGCTAAAGAATTCGGAAGAGGATCAAGTCAGAATTACGCAAAAGGGAACAATTAAATATCTAACAATAATGCATCTCCATCAGAATAAAAATATATCATACAGAAAATGAGTGAAGAAAGTTAAAATGAATTAATAAAACTGGAGGAGGGGTGTAATTATATTTAAGGGGGGATATGGAGGAATCAGGGGGAAGTTTCCCTTTTCCCAAGTACCAGAAAGTTGTAGAATTGTGACTCTGTTTAAACAAACAATAGGAAAAAGTCTCAAACTTTTTGGTAGCAAAAAAAACACTTGTATTAATAGATATTCCTTTTGTCCTGAAATAATTGTCATATTTCAATATTTCTAAAGAAAATTGAATTACGAGAATAATCTCGTATATAATAGAAATACATATTTATTTAAAATACAACTAAATTTAAGAATACTTCAAATTTAAATTAATTTTACGACAGTTTTTTGCATTCAAAAAATATACATTTTTTGGCAAATGGAAATAAACAAAATCTCGGCTTCTGGGTGTTAGTCACGTCAATTTGGTCATGTAACCAGCCGACGTTTCGTCATACATTGCAGTGGATCTTTTAAAGTTGGCCGATACAAAAAATTTACACGACTTATACATCAATAATGTATAAAGCATTATAAGGTTTTCGAGAAAAACTTGAAATGAATCTCGACTTCTTGGTATAAGCCGTGTCTTTTTGGACATTGTAAATTAGAGTGGACATTTTTCACTTTTTACAAAAACGTTGGTTTATAACCAGGAGCCAGTATTTTTTTTATGTGTAGGTAGGCCCGGATTTAGAAATTTGCCGCCCCTAAATAGTTGCGAAAATCCCCCCCCCCTCAAATGGTGGAATAAGTTTTTCAATAAATAACATTTTTGATATCTGTAACTTTAACCTTTATTTTTATTTTTTTTATATAAAGTTTATTAAAAATATAAAAATTAAATTAAAATTTATTCAAAAAAGTGTGAGGACCTTTTTTCCAAAGTTTCCGCCAATATTAGCCGCTATAGGCACGTGCCTACACTGCCTGCATGGTAAATCCAGGCCTGTGTGTAGATATTTATAAGAATTAATAAAATAATAATATTTTTACTCGTTTGACAAAAAAAGTAAATAAAAAATATATCAAAAAAACGAAAATATTTTTTTCATTTATTTCAAAATAAACAGAAAAAAATACGTGTTATTTATTAATTAGACAAGCCATGGAATACGAGTGAACATTTTTTCTTTGTCTATGTATATATGTATTAAAATTCCTGGTAAAACAAATATGTATGTAAAAAAATATATACTTAAAAGAATTACAAGTTTTGTTTGAACAGATGATAATAAAGCTCGCAAAGCTAGACTTGAAAACTAAAAAAAACACATCAAACACATCGAAGGAAAAATAATGAATTATTATTTCCAATTATTCGATTTGTATCATAGAAATAAAACACAACTAGAATACTCATACTCCCAACGTACAATGGACGCGTAAAATTAACTATCTAGACAAAATATCATAATTTAATATTTAGAGACACTCGTAATAAGAGTTCTGACAGCCCCAATTGATTGCAGTACCATTTACAACTCTATTTTCTGATTTTAAAATTATATATACTTAAAATTATTATATTTTTTTCAGTTTGCGTAAAAAATAATACGTAAATTATTTTTTCTACAACCGTGTTAAAAAGTAGGCTTTTTCTTTGTCATTTCAGTGCGTAAAGTAGTACTTTTACGCACGGCGAGCGTAAAAGTGTTTCTATAGTAACAGTAACACATACATTTTTATATATTAATTTGGATTTTGTCGGTAGTAGATTTGAAATTACCGATTTTGCAGCTTCCGATATTTCTGGCAGCATGCAATTTTCATTATCACTTTCCATATTATTATAAAATTACAATAATAAAATCACAGAATAAAATACGTGAGTGAAAATAATCCACAAATAATCTGAATATAAATGTCAAACAATAACAATATTCATTTGTTTTTTCAAAATTTAAATTTCAATATTAATAATTAATATGTCAAGTTATTATTATTTAATTAAAAAATCATGTTACATTATTATTAATATTATAATAAGGTTTTAGAAAAAATAGTGTGTGCACCTCGGGTGTAAAGTGCGTTTTTCGCACTCGTGTGATTGTTAATCTCGGCTAGCGCCTCGATTAACAAACATTCCCACTCGTGCGAAAAACAGCCACTTTACGCCCTAGATACACAAATATCTATTTTTAATAAATTCGATTTGGTTAAAAATGGCAGCACTGTCATAACTCTTAACAGAGTATCTCTAGAACATCGTGGATATTAACACATTACTTCCCAGTGTCTTATTTATAGGACATCATATTTTCTATTATTTTTTTCACTGATATAAAATTTACATTACTAATATGTTTTTTAAGTTTCTCTACTTACAATAATTTTTAAAACGAACTCTAGAGTTCATTTAATAACAAATTATAACACTATTAAAGTAACCGTGTAATTATTCCAGTTAGCCGACATTTAAATTTACATTTTTTTCAATTAGTAAAGCGTTTTTAAACTGACGAAACTATAAATAAAGCATAAAAATATCAATAACTTCGTCGTTAAAAAAGTGCTGTCCTATAAATATGCCATTGGGTTCTCATGTAAATAATCTAGTCTGCGACTGATAATTATTATGTCTTGTATTGAATTTATCTTTTTGGTAATATTTTCAACAAGAATTGAGAACTTGATCAAAAAATTCGAAGAAATAAAGTCGGGAAGTAATGTGTTAATAACGATTTTTTTTCGGTTTCAGTAATTAATTTTTTATATTTTATATAAAACATATGTTATTTTCTATTATTTTCAACTCGTTGACGTTCTAGTTATAATATATATTTCTATGATCAGTCATAGAAAAAAAAACGATACTGTTAAAAGTTTATTGAATATAAAAAGTATGATATAAAAGTATCTTCAACATTTTACATATATTTAGTAAAAAAAGTTATAAAACTTTGTAAAAATTCATAACAAGAATATTTTTTATTGAAATTGGAATAAATTTTACAAGACAATGATTTTATCTAAAAGTAGAATAAATAATTAAAAAAAAACTTTTACTTCAAATGTATTGTAAAGTATTTTTTTAATTCAAGAAAAAATCACTGTTATTTGAAACCGTCTGTAATACATTTGTTGTACACTCAGCGTTCTGTAAGACGACGGCATGGGTAATTCAAAAATTCCACAATACAACGGCTAGAAGAGCCCCTACCACCACGCCTAAAAATTGACAGGTAATAATAAAAATGGCGCTGTTGGTGAACGAGATCCTGGTTTGTTGACTTTTTAGAATTGAACTCTAGACAATTGTTATTCGTTGCTTTAATACTGGATCAAAAATGTATAGATTTCTATATAATCATATGCCAATAATTTATTTTTGTTATTTCCTTTTTTAATCGTTTTCAAATTATCAAATTTTAAATAAAATGTACCTTACACATTTTATTATACTATTTATTATATTTAAATTTCAACGAAATTTGTATTTTGAATTTAATTTTTTTTCCGCATTGAGTCACACCAAAACAAACTACATAGAAGACTTTAACGTCAATTTGTTAATTTAAATTTCGCGCTGAACTATAGCAGTCGCAATGGTATTATGGTGGAGGTTGGGGAAAGACGTTCTATAGAACTTTTAGAACATTGTCTTACGGAACGGTCGTGTAGTAGATGGTCGTCCTACAGAACGCTGAGTGTACATATAAAATACCTAACATAACAGTTAAAAGCGAAAATAAAAATCAAAGAAAGCTATGAAACAAAAAACAAACAAAACAAAACACTACTTACAGAAATCAAGACGGAGATAACTGCTGTTGATAACCAAAAGAATCGATGCTCTGTCTCCCTTCGAAAGAGCTCCTCACACTTCGGTTGCTACGATTCCCGTTAGGATTCGAGGTGGCTATGATAGACGAGGTATGAGGATGGTGGGGTGTCCCTCTTTCACTTCTGGATCGACTTGACGTAGATCTCTGGCTGTAACTTCTTGAGCTCTTTGTGGAACCACCATGGTGAACTATAGCTGGCTTTTGCGAAAGGTGGTTTTTGTTGTAGGTACCTGACAAGGAGAAAAAAACAAAAATCTTATATACTTGTTCAGGGATACCAAAAATTTACGTTGACTAAACACTAATTTAAAAAAAAAGTGGATACTTTTTTGAGTCCTCAAAATTTCGTTAATCATGCATTTTTTTTTTGATCACGATCAAAATTTATCAAGTGTTCTAAATTTATTATTACTTAACCCATTACTTCCCAGTGTATCGTATTTTCTAATTTTTTTATCTGACATAATAACGTTGATAATTTGATTTACATTACTGATATGTTATTTAAGTTTCTCTACTTACAATAATTTTTAAAACAAACTTTAGAGTTTATTCAATGACAAATTATAACACAGTGTAATTATTCCAGCTAGCCGATATTTATAGTTAAATTTTTTTCCCTTAGTAAAGCGTTTTTAAATTGACGAAACTATACATAATATTACTTATGAATTAAATAAAGCATAATAATATCAATAATTTCAAAAATAAGTCCAGGTACAGACTATCGACGTTAAAAAAAGTGCTGTCCTATAAATATGACATTGGGTTCTCATGATAATAATCTAGTCTGCGATTGATAATTATTATGTCTTGTATTGAATTTGTCTTTTTGGATATATGTATTTTCAACAAGAATTGAGAACTTGATCAAAAAATTCGATGAAATAAAAAAGTTGGAAGTAATGAGTTAAATTAAAAATACTAAAAAAATATTTTTTCTACAACCGTGTTAAAAAGTAGGCTTTTTCTTTGTCATTTCAGTGCGTAAAGTAATACTTTTACGCACGGCGAGCGTAAAAGTGTTTCTATAGTAACAGTAACATATACATTTTCATATATTAATTTGGATTTTGTCGGTAGTAGATTTGAAATTACCGATTTTGCAGCTTCCGATATTTCTGGCGGCATGCAATTTTCATTATCACTTTCCATATTATCCATATTATTATAAAATTACAATAATAAAATCACAGAATAAAATACGTGAGTGAAAATAATCCACAAATAATCTGAATATAAATGTCAAACAATAACAATATTCATTTGTTTTTTCAAAATTTAAATTTCAATATTAATAATTAATATGTCAAGTTATTATTATTTAATTAAAAAGTCATATTACATTATTATTAATATTATAATAAGGTTTTAGAAAAAATATTGTGTGCACCTCGGGTGTAAAGTGCGTTTTTCGCACTCGTGTGATTGTTAATCTCGGCTAACGCCTCGATTAACAAACATTCCCACTCGTGCGAAAAACAGCCACTTTACGCCCTAGATACACAAATATCTATTTTTTGTATTGGTGTTTTTGATATACTTTACTAAAAGGGCTTTAACTACTAAGCTGTTTATTGGATTGATTTGAAATTTTAATACGTAAAACTAGAATATATAACACACATTTTAAAACCTTTTTGAAGTTTGTGCAATTTATTATTCCAGAGTTCTATGTTACCAAATATGAACCATTTTAGTTTTCAATTTTATGATATTTTTCTAATTTTACTAACTATATATAAAAGTTATTAATGCAGTTCAGTAGTCCACAAACTGTTACGTTTTATATATAAAATTATAGATATATTAAATATATTTTAAACAACCACCATTTTGTAAACCCCTGTAGTAAAGTTTTCTCTCTGGATAGTTAGTTTTATAGCGTAAAGGTAACCCCGTTTTATTCCTTCCTCGAACGAGCTACAATTTATTCTGTTTTGCTTTCTTGACCTAAATAAAACATTTCGACTTTTTTATTGCCAGGTGTATCAGAATTTACCATCATTTATGACATCTCGTAAAAGTAGAGCACCAAAATAAGAATAATGTACTTCTCAGACAACCCCCCCCCCCCTTAACTATACTGTATTAATAAATAAATAAATTGTATTGGTGAAGTGAGTACAATATATACACAATAACATGAGAATGTATTTGTTTTTTAGAATGTACTTACTTGTATTTCCGTCACTTGTGTGGGCGAATTTGTCGAATTTATGAACGTCCATTTCGTGATCATGGGCTGTTGAAGTTGTGTCTGTATTATGCAACCCCCCATGCGATTGCTGGCTACTTGCTGTCGAGTTAATAACCGCTTCGCACGAGTGTCGCAATTTCCTGTTGCTAAACCGGAAGTAACCACGAAGACGTTCCTTCGCCGGTCTGCAACATCCGGAAAATCAGTTGTGTGAAATGATGTCCAAGGGAAACGATCTATTTTTAAAGAAGAATTTATTTCTTGTAATTGAAAGTGTACGTGTCTTTCTATGCCAATCAAAAATAACTATTAATACGACGTATTGCACTGAAAACATTTAATGTTAATTTTTAACATAAAAAACATGTTAACGAGAGGACGAAATTTCATTCTGTGAAAAATTAATCATACCAAGAGTGTCAAAAATTACTATACTGTATGTTAAAATAATTATAAAACTTAATTAAAGTTATTAATAGTCAAATGAAAAAATTCCATTAATATTTTTATTTATTTACGATGCGTAAGAATGGGAAAAAAAATAAAAAATTGCATAGATTGATGAAAGAAATTTTGAACACTCGACATGGTAAAATTAAAAAGAACGTCTACTACAATTCAATATACTGTATAGCAGTTTCTATTTTGGCGATAGGCCAGATATGAAAAGTAATATAGAAACATAGTAAAATTATAGAGAATGTACGTGAAATTTTCATATGCAAGAATTAAATTAAAGAATAGCGTATATTACTTTTCCAGAGTAAATAAATTTGAATAGGTACTATGTTAAAATTTACCAGTATGTCTTTGTAATTTTTCATTTACTTTATTTTAAATTCTAGCGACTTTTCTGTTAATTTTTTTCAGAAGTTGATTCTGTCCTCAGGTTCACAGGATTTTCTGTTAATTTTTAAAAGAATATTCTCTCTGTGTGGTTATAACGACTCAAAGTAAAAGTCCCGGCTGAATCACGAATAAATACCTTTTATAATATATCAATATTGCTTTATACAATATAAATACAATACCGCATTTAACGTCTTTTTGTTTATTATATTTAAAGGTTTATAAATTAATTAGACACTGGCTAAACGTATTTTAAATTAAACTTTAATATTTAATTCTTATGCACATGTTTACACGTCTACAGTTCTATGCAGTCTGAGGTCTGAACAATATTAGACAAAACTGTCTAAACATGAATTTTATTCTTATCTTAATTAATTATTATACAACATATTAATTTATAAATTCTATTTAATTATAAACTATAGTCTATTTCATTTAAGGGGTGATATACAGTCAGAAAGCCAAAAAAGGGTTTTTTCAATAATTTTTTGAAGAGAACACTTTTAAATTTATTAATGTAAAAATTTGTAAACATATTATGGTAACTTTTAATTGTATTTTAACATTTTTTATTTGTAAAAAAATAATTTCGAAAGCTGCTACAGCTGTTCTCCAGGAGGTCCTCTCAAAAAAGGCGCCTTGCGGTGACCACGATATCTCTGGACTGGATCATTTAAAATAAAAAACTCAAACGGATTTCGTTAAAGTAACGTATAATCTTGTACTTAATCGAAAAATTAAAAGCAAAATAATTTTTTTTTGACAAAATGGCGGCTTCTCAAAAAAATCGATTTTTGACAAAAATTTTGACCTTTAATTTTTTATAAAAAAAGAAATATTTATCGGTGAGATATAACCTTCGATTAATTACTAAAAAATATACTTAAGAAACTTATGGTAAAATTTGAGACTGATCGGTTCAGCCGTTTCCGAGAAATCTTAGTCACCGACTTTAAAAACACAGATTTGAGAAAAACGCGCTGCCGCTCCGACCTCCTACATTCAAACGCTCTGAGACGTCTTTACAAATATGCGTGTAACTTCGAAAATAATCGCCGGATTGACTTGAAATTTTCTATGTGTGTATTTAAATATATGTACATTACGAAAATGCAAAAAAACGATTTTTTGAAAATTCTAACTGTATATAACCCTTTAAGTTCCCGGCTGATTTGACCGTACGAATCACGACTCGTACGGTCAAATCACACTGCAAACTAAAATAAAATAGAGTATATATGTTTACAATATTTTCGGAATTTTATAACCAACTTTAGAAGTTAAAACATAATCTACTGATTGAAACGTTAAATACACCCCTAACCCCTCCCCTGTAAACTAAAACAAAAACACTTACCTGCTCATTTGCCACGACGCAAACAAACACGGTGTAGTAACAGTCGGTAAAAATCCAATCCACACCAACATGATATAAATAATATCGAAGTTAGCGCTGTTCTCATACGTCTCAAATAAAGCAAGTCTCGCTAATTTCAGAATCATCAGCGGGCACATGCATATACCAAACACTGTGACCATAGATATGAGATATTTCTGTGTACGGTTCTCTTTATCTACGTCTAGTTCAGCCTCATACGTGTCACAGCGTCTATGATGGTGAAAATGAGCTGTCGTGATATCTCGTGATGGTCGACTGCAACTCCCGTTACGGCTGCAATCGCTGTACCGGTGTGAGCCGTCGTTGAAACTGCTGAAACGAAATATTCAGTTAAGGGAGTGCTGAAAGGGTACTTGAAAATAATAATGGTTTAAGGCAGGACCGTATTTCCATACAAAAACCTTTATAAAAAAATATATAATAAAAAATAAATATATTTCGATTTTTAATTAGTTGGCACCACTTCTGAACACCCTGTATAATAAATGACAGTACAGATGGGATAGTTTTATTTTTAAAAAACATGTCTCTCAATATATAATATCAGTAATAAGTATTTAAATTCATTTTGTTACATTTTTTAACAGAATACAAATTACCCGGCACCTCCACCATAAAATTAGAATTATTTATTTAAAAGGGAACCTTTTCAAGTCGAAAATTCGTATCGAGTTTAAACTTTGTATATAGTTAGAGGAGGTCAAGATAAGTAAGGAAAAAATTATCTTAGCTGCGGTAAAAAGGTTTAAGGGGGTGAAACATCCCTATGAAAATGTGCAAAATAATCTTTTTTTTTTCAAATAACTCTGAAACTAATTTAAAAAAATGTACAATACAAAATTTTCATAATTTTTTATGCTCTTTCGAATGGCGATAGTTAAAATTCGTAAAAATTTAACCGTTAACCCCCACCTCCCACCCACATTTCATTCGAAAGAGCATAAAAAATCATGACAATTTTGTATTGTAGATTTTTTAAATTTTCATTAGTTTCAGAGTTATTAAAAAAAAGTATGATTATTTTGCACATAGGGGTGTTTCACCCTATTAAACCGTTTTAGCGCATCTGTGATAATTTTTTTGTTACTTACCTTGACCTCCTCTAACTATATACAAATTTTAAACTCGATACAAATTTTCAACTTGAAAAGGTTCCCTTGTAAGTGTACTCTTTAACCCTTAACTGCCACTGTGGGGTACCAGGCGCCCCAAATGTAAGCTGTTTAAATTTTACAAGGTTTTTAATTTTTTAAATATATTAAGGTTATTCGATCATTAGATGTATATAGATAAAAGTCTAAAATTGTAATATGTTATATGTTATTTATGGATAGCTCATATATTTTACTAATTTTTATTTAAAATATTGGACGTATGGTTTTTGACTAATTGGATATTTAAAATAGAGTTTTTAACACACGATAAATGAAAGAACTTGCTGAAAGTGCTCTATTTATTGAAATTCTACACAATTGGCTATATAGAGACGTTTATTATTCGAAACTTCAACCCTTTTAAATACTATAAAAATTATAAAACAAATATATTCACGTGTAATTTATTCAAAATTAATGAAAAACTAGCTCTGCCATTACATGAGTACAAATTAGTACATGTTACTATTATATACCGTTCTGTCTATTTCAATTTTCAAATTAAATTAAACTTTTTTTACTTTTAATAATTAACAAAGTAAAATATTCCATTAAATGTAGGTACATGTGTTCTGAATATAAATTAAAAACATTTTTCGAAATCAAATCATTTTTTACAGTGTGCTAATCAAAAGTTGTGCGCAATCGAAAAAAAGTCAGAATTTTTGCTTCAGAGGGTACCCAAAAATATATAAACAGTAAATAGTGCGTAAAATTAGTGAGTTTTTTACTATTTGTAAAACGTTCTAAAATTGTCTCTTTAGGAGAAAATTGTGTTTTTTTTTATTTTACTCTTTGAACTTACATACAGTGCCCTTTTAAAATGTTTCACAATCCATTATAAAATAAAATACTTTCTTCCAATAAAAGTAGTTAAACTAAAAAAATAATATTACAAAAATCAATCAGAAAATAATTGAAAGTCAACTATACGAGAGATTTTCTATTTAACATATTTCTCCGTTCACCGTGAAACGGAAAACTAGTTTTTACAGGAAGAAGAAAATGAGGTCGACCAGATGAAGGATATTTTTTATATACAAACATAAGGATTCTGTACAAATTGTAAATCATTTTTCTTACACTACACATATTTTTTGGGGGGGAGGAAATTGAAATAGAAATAAAACCCTTGACCTAGATTATATCAACTTTAAACCAATCGATGATTCTAACTAATAACATAAACATATACTTAGTCCTTTTTTCCAGTAATATACGTGATCAAATATAAATTTATTAATAATTCATCGACAAAAACGAAAACGTCCTCTCATCATCATTTTGATTACAAATTTATAAAGAGTTAACTGAACTATGTATATTGACATTTTGTTCGAGTAAATAAGGCACACTGAACTCTGTTTCAACTTTGAATATAATGACATTATAATAACAAGGAAATCATTTACAATATTTATATAAAACGTCTTTTTCAATTACCAGGAAACAAATGTATAACAGGGGTTCCCAACGGGGTCCTGATAGACCCCTTGGGGGTCGATGGAAGTTTATAAAGGGTCTATACTATTAGTATTATTATTATGTTGTATATATGCTGTATATTATAAAGAAAAATTACGAAAATTATTATTTTAAAAGAAGGGGACGATGTACACCAATACCTCGCTTTGCGTCGTTTCGTTTTGCGTTTTTTCGAAGTTGCGTCGCTGCTGAATTAGTACTAATTTTCACTGTGCGTCGTTACATTTTCGAAGTTGCGTTGTTTTGGGTTCGAGTCTTTAATTTTAACTTAGTATTTTAACAGAGTTTTTAATTTAACCTCCAAACAAATTTCCAAAGCGATGTGTTTGATTGACAAAGCTATGGAGATTTTTTTTTAAATGATCCTGACAGCGGAAGGAGTTTTAAAGTGTCCCAGGCGGTAGCTACGAATATCAATTGCTACAAGGAAATTTATTTTACGTTGAAAAAAAAGCTGTTCAGCAAACATTGGACCATTTTTTTTGTGAAAGAAAGCCGACTTACGACAACAGCCACTATGGACTCATCAGACAGTGATTAATTTTTATTTTGTTTTTATAAATTAATTGAATATTTTATTTTGTTTTAATTGAATTGTTTTTTTTTTTTTTATATGTATGTAATAACATTTTATATTATTTTTGTTTTTTAAATGTTTACTTTGTTCAATTTTCTTTTTAAAAAGTAGTATTTTTGTAACCTTGGAACCTATCTTCGATCTTTACATGGTTTACTATAGAAAATCATAATTCACTTTGCGTCGTTTCAATTTGCGTCGTGTTTTTTTGGAACGTAACCATGACGCAAAGTGAGGTATTGGTGTATAGGAAAAAGATTGGGAACCCCTGATGTTAAGTATATAATAAATATTATCTCTTACAACCCCCCCCCCCTCATAGAGATGATTCATTAAAAGTTATGACAGTGTTACTATTTATTAAAATAATTAATGTATGTATTATTTTTAACAACTCTATAAAAAATAAAAATTCAATTGAATATAATATAATATAATATGAAGCACATATATTAAATGATATTGATTGCTAGTGTAATCAGTCAGATTTCAATTCAGGCTGTCAGAACTCTTGCTATGAATATCTTTAGTCAACCCTTCAAAAAAGATTTAATTTTTCTGAATTTTTAAAATAAAATTTATTACGAATTTAATATTAAAAATTAAACTATTTATGTATCCTTTGAATTGTGGAGTATCCGTACTTTATACATGAATTATAAAACACATATGATATTAATAATACATGAAGTAAAGAGCTTGCTATCTATAAAATATACTAAAAGGAAATTTGTTATTTATTTTCATAGTTAATGGATATTTTCAAATACAATAAAAATGTTATGTATTTTATAAATCCTAGCTGCAGGTGATACTTATTTTAAGTTTATAAAAAAACCTTTCACAATTTGAATAATTATAAACATAGGGTACAACCCCACCTCCCTTTAAATAGATTAAATTATTAATAATCTACTTGTGAACAAAAAAAAAAAAAAAACACAAAACATCTAATCAAAGTTTATTGATGTAAATATTAATTATTTTGTGAGCACCTTTGCTTCCAAAGGAATTATTAGTTTATTAGTAGGTATATTTAAATTTTCCTTAGATTAAATCATTATTTGAACAAATATTCCCACTGATATTTTCTTTTCAAATCTGAACCAACATCATTAAAAATGCATAGAGAATCCTGTTTTAAAATTTAAACACATCACGTATACATGCGTACAAAAATCGATATAAACCACAACAGATAACGAAAAATTCAAGCCTCGAAATCTCTATAAAACCGTCATCAAGCCACCCCTTCCCCCCTTCCAATGCCTACCTCATTAAATACAAATAGTGTGATAAAAACAGCACATCCTGAAATCGACACTTAGGTAACAGAATACCAAATAAACACTATATACAAAAATAGTCGTGATTAAAATGAAAAGGCGAGACGAATTTTGTAACACAATTCAGGAAAAGGAAGCTCTTATAAAAAAATAACTGTATTGTTTTTACTTTCTTATACATACAGGGTGGCCCAATTAAAACGAAACGGGCGCTTTCGGTCATTTAAAATAAGATTTTGAAAAAAGCTCGAACACGTCGATTTTGCTTTCGGGGGGACATCTTTTGCTATACAATTTTTGCAAGAATCTTTTCAACCCTCAGCGCTATGAGCACAACTCTTAAAATTTTAAATAATATGATATATGAAGTATGAAGATGTTGTATATGAAGTATGAATGTATATGAAGATGTTGAAAAAATGTTACAAAAATGATTACAATTGTACTTACTTGCGATAAAATACATAAGTATTGATAACTGATGGTATAAAAATAAACGCAAAGGTTAGGCCCCCGTACAATATCTGTTCTTCAATAAAATACTTGATACCTAGGAATATATCAGAATAAACATCAAATAAACAGAATCCAACTGATACCATCAACATCACAATCTTGAATCGTCGTTCCCAAACTGAAACATTTTCATCCAAACTTTCTGTTTTAGTATTAAACCCGTCATTAGAATCAACATTATTTTCAATAACTTTCTGATAACTTATCCCCTTTATACCCCAATATTTTGGAACAGATGTATAATAGGCTTCTAAACGTTTATCGGATACAAGTAATATATCTTTTAACTTCAAATATGGCGATAATTGAAATGTATATCCAGTTATTTCTCCTTCTGAAATGTTTAGTTTTTTCAATTTTATTTCTCTGATTTCATAATCTGCATTTAGTTCTTCTTGATTTTCAATTACTTTTGAATCGTTTCCAATTGTTTTATTATCGATACGGCAGTTTATTTCTGGATGCGTATAATGGTAAACGACATTTCTTGACGCCATCAGGTATTTATAAGTTTTCTTATAAATGCTATTATACAGAATGATTTACAACTTGTGTAAAAAAATTAATTGTAGATCGAGGATGTTATTTTAAGCAAAAAACTTTATGTGAACATGTGTCCTGAAATTCTTTGTGAGGGAGCTACAACCTTCCAAAGATTTTGTGTTCATTTAATAAGTAGAGAACCTATTGTGGCACAGTTATGAAATTTGATATCCAGTTTAGTATTAATAAGTGTTATCGATTTCCAGTATCAAACAATAATAACTTAGTTCAGGGGTTTGTAGGGCCAGTAGGCCCACCGATTTTTATCAAGTATTTTTTTGTTATTTTTTGTGATACCTCATTTTCATTCTGAATACGGTGCTTTTTTCAAATCTGTTTAGTTTTAGTTAAGTTATTTACATTTTAAATTCCATAAATTCAATAATTTTCTGATCAAAAAACAAACATTTACTACTAAAATTCAAAACAAAATAGGCTCATTATCTTATCAAATAATTCAAAACAATCCAATTTATTGAATAATATTGAATTTTCGATATTTTTATCTGAAACATCATTTTCTTATTTCAAAAATAAATCGAAAATTCAAAAAATGACAAGAGTAAACATCCGTTTCCGTCTTAATAAAACGTTAAACAAAATTCATTCGATACATAATGTATATAATAATATTTCTATAGTTTATGTCCCATTCATTTTTTATTACTTTTTTCAAAAATATGTTTCAATAAAATAAAAATCACGTAAACTGTTAGTATTACGTATAAGAAAGTCCCGTAGCGCCAATGGCACCTTTTTTATTCAAATTTGTATTGTAAAAAAATTTTTAAGAGTCAAGCAGTAATAGGGGATCGCCTGTATGATTATTAACGATTGGTCAATTAAAAAATGAATAAAAAAAAATTAAATTCAATTGTTAACAGAGTTAGATTAGATTATTTTGAACCCCTCGTCTTGTTTTATATATATTATGGTTTCATCAACTATTTTGAAATGTACGCAATTTAGAATTAATTGAAAAGATGGTAGACCAATTACATTTAACAACAGAATTAATTTTGTGATGCATATTACAATGCAAGCAATTAAAAATCAAAGCAAATTAATTTGTCTGTGATGTTATTCAAAGGAATATGTCACCAACATTTAATATACTTGGTGTAAATAGACGTGTTTTAAATCAATGTTTTTTTTAATAAACGTAGTTAATTGTAATACACCTACCTATATAATATAAAGAATGTTCAAGAATTTAAGGGCATATCGTTACTTATAAAGTTAAAGGTAGGTATCTTCATCCAATTATTATTAGAAAAATTAATTAATTAAAAACATAAATAATTCTTAAAATGTGTTAATTATAGTATACCTATCTATATAAAATAAAGGATGTTCAAGAATTTAAGGGCGTATCGTTACTTATAAAGTTAAAGGCATCTTCATTCAATTATAATTATTATTAGAAAAATTAATTAAAAAACATAATTAATTTTTAAAATGTGAATACACCCAATTCGGTCTAAAGAAAAAAAATGATTCCGTTTTTACACGATTTCATTCGATTTAGCACGATTAAAAAAGCTATTTGATTTAAATTTTAAAGAAAAATATTTTTTTCTATCTGTTATTTATAAAATATGTAGTTAGGGAGTCGGAATTCCCCTTTCTAATTTATTTTCATAGCAGCTTAAAAGTATATATTTTAGCCTTGTACAAGTTTTCAGTTCCTAAACTTGTGATAATTTTATATGTATGTTACTTTTACTTTAAGAATTGAATTGCCTTTTATTTTTATGAAATAAACTGTGCATGAATGCACATACAACATACATTTATAGTTTTTTTTTGTATGAATCATTTCATTTTAGCTATTTTTACAGGGTTGAAGAATATGGAACTAATCCCCTTATGTACTTCATGTCTTTTTTTACACGTTTTTTCTGGAACGTATCTACCGTGTAAAAACAAAATTAGGTGTAATATTCTTTAAAATTTTCGTATTTTTTTTAAATTTATTATTTAAAAGTATTACACTCAGCACTCTGCTATACGACCATCCACTACACGACCGCTCCGTTACACAATGTGCCGACAGTTCTAACCAACGAAATATTATAATTCAGTAATGATAGTAATCAAATATCAACGAATATTTTTAATTTAGTACATTTAATTAAGCTGTTTTTACTTTTATTCCTTAAATAAAGAATATCTATACGAAAATATATTTTTTGTAAATTTCTTTATCATAAAAAATGCTATAAAGATCTATTAAACTAAAATCTACGTGACTAAGAAACCACAGTTTCTCCGTTTTTTCAAGTAAAAAAAATGCTATAAATATTACATAAGTAAGGTACCATTTTTTGTTTATTCTTCAAATAAAGTATATCTACATACGTAAATAAATTTTTTGTAAAATTCTTTCTCATAAAAAATGCTATAAAGATAACATAAGTAAGGCACCACTTAAAACGAGTTAAGTATCGATGTAACTTTTAATAAGTCATCAAAACAAACTCGACTTAAAAAAATCCTTTTTTAAGTACAATTTATTTTTCCAGCTTGTGATAAGATATAAATTGTCGTATCTTTTTTTTCAGCATGTCTTCACTTATTAAACGACTCAATATCAAATAAAAGGATTTATAGCATACAAGAATCACGTGTAAGCTTTCTTTCATTTAATAAAGAACAAGAAGAAAAAACGCGCAAGCAAAGAATGGGGGTTAATCCATTTATTAAAGTGAACAGATGTCATATGTTTTTTTTGCCAATTTCGAAATTAAAAATGTACTACAATTCCTATTTAGGGTAAGGTGTATTAATTTATAACTGTAGGGGGTTTTTACATACTTAGTATTATTAAAATAAAAATAATTGTAAGTTAATCATATTGAGTCAAGTTTTCTGAAGTGGGCACACAAAAAATCAACTTGTTCAGATTAAATTTTTTATTGTAGAACTTTGAAGATTTATTGATCAAAATTAATGCTCTAAAATATTTTTTGAAAATTTTCAAAATTTAAAAAGTTATGAACAAATGAATTTTTATATACGTTTTTTTTTAAATTGCAATTTCTCAGTAATTACTAAATAAAATTTAATGAAATTTTTATGGTATGACTAAAAATAATTCACAATTTAGATGAAATAAAATTTTATAAATTTTTTTTTTTTTAATATATAAATAATAAATATTTTAATAAACAAATAGAAATTTAACCAACTTCTGCACTAGATAGAAACAAAATTTTTATACAGTATTGTTCTGTAAAATCTACACAACTTTATCCCGAAAAAAAATTTTAGTACATTTCATAAAAAAAAAAGTTACGAGTGTTTAAGTGCCGTCAGATAGACGCGCGGCGCGCTGCCGCGCGAGGCACACGGGCGCGTTCACGCGCTTAGCTACCTCAAACTGCTTGTTTAATCATTCCCATTAAAGTAGTAAGCTAATTTACATATATGTTATGGTTGATTATTATAGATTTGGGTTCAGAGAATTCGAGAAAAATAAACCGGACTGGCGAAAAGTGGTGCAATACCCTTAAAAATGGGGTTGAAGTGTGAAACCCCCGTTTCCAAGTGTATTTTCAATTTATCTCAAAATCTAAAGCGACAATGGGGTATTTTTATGAATGATATTTGTTAAGGGCACTGAGATGAATCGATTGAGGTCACATATACTGAATTTCACCAAAAATTACCCCTTCCAAAAGGTTTAATTTAGGTAAAAATGCTTCTTTTTGATGAAAATAGTTTAAAAATTAATAACTTTGGTTATAATCATCCAAATGACTTGAAATTGGTCTCAAAAAGTTCCAATGAATAATGAACAACTATAATTTCAAAAAATATTATTTGTTTAACCAATGAAAATTGCTCATTTTTATGAGCAAGCGACGTAAATTTTTGGAAAACTGCCTTTTTACTAAATTTTCAATAAAAACACAAGGATTAAATATTTTTAAGTAAAACCAACGAGGATATCTTTGATTTGTACATATAAACAAAATGAGCTCCTCCCAAAAAATATTCAGTCACTAGAACGGATGCAATTGCACATTAAAATGCACCAAATTTTTGTTGCTTACAATTTAAAAAAAATTACATTTTTTCAAATAAAATTGTAAACTATGATTTTAAAATATTTATATGCATTTTTAACGTAAATTTTAAGTTTATGCATCAATATAAGCTCATATGAGTTCAAAATAATGCATGCGAAAGTGCATTTTTTCAATAATACGTATATTCATTTTTATAAAATAAAAATTATATGCAACAAAAATTCGGTGCATTTTAGTGTAATTGCATCCGTTTTAGTGACTGAATATTTTTTGGGAGGAGCTCATTTTGTTTATATGTACAAATCAAAGATATCCTCGTTGGTTTTACTTAAAAATATTTAATCCTTGTGTTTTTATTGAAAATTTAGTAAAAAGGCAGTTTTCCAAAAATTTACGTCGCTTGCTCATAAAAATGAGCAATTTTCATTGGTTAAACAAATAATATTTTTTGAAATTATAGTTGTTCATTATTCATTGGAACTTTTTGAGACCAATTTCAAGTCATTTGGATGATTATAACCAAAGTTATTAATTTTTAAACTATTTTCATCAAAAAGAAGCATTTTTACCTAAATTAAACCTTTTGGAAGGGGTAATTTTTGGTGAAATTCAGTATATGTGACCTCAATCGATTCATCTCAGTGCCCTTAACAAATATCATTCATAAAAATACCCCATTGTCGCTTTAGATTTTGAGATAAATTGAAAATACACTTGGAAACGGGGGTTTCACACTTCAACCCCATTTTTAAGGGTATTGCACCACTTTTCGCCAGTCCGGTTTATTTTTCTCGAATTCTCTGAACCCAAATCTATAATAATCAACCATAACATATATGTAAATTAGCTTACTACTTTAATGGGAATGATTAAACAAGCAGTTTGAGGTAGCTAAGCGCGTGAACGCGCCCGTGTGCCTCGCGCGGCAGCGCGCCGCGCGTCTATCTGACGGCACTTAAACACTCGTAACTTTTTTTTTTATGAAATGTACTAAAATTTTTTTTCGGGATAAAGTTGTGTAGATTTTACAGAACAATACTGTATAAAAATTTTGTTTCTATCTAGTGCAGAAGTTGGTTAAATTTCTATTTGTTTATTAAAATATTTATTATTTATATATTAAAAAAAAAAAAATTTATAAAATTTTATTTCATCTAAATTGTGAATTATTTTTAGTCATACCATAAAAATTTCATTAAATTTTATTTAGTAATTACTGAGAAATTGCAATTTAAAAAAAAACGTATATAAAAATTCATTTGTTCATAACTTTTTAAATTTTGAAAATTTTCAAAAAATATTTTAGAGCATTAATTTTGATCAATAAATCTTCAAAGTTCTACAATAAAAAATTTAATCTGAACAAGTTGATTTTTTGTGTGCCCACTTCAGAAAACTTGACTCATTATAAATTAAGTATTGAATTTCTTGTTTAATTAAATGTACTAAATTACAAACATTTGTTGATATTTGATTACTACTGCCATTACTGAATCGTAATCTATAGATAGTTAACTGTAAAACAGCTTAATTTGATGACAATCGATCAATGGGTGTCTAAATTGTAGACATTTTAATCTAGTATTTATTTATAAAACTTAATTTAGTTTTGAATCTTGGTTTCTAGGTTTAAACCGCGTCGATTTGGTCGTGTTATCGGCCGATAACACGATCAAATCGACGCGGTTTACACCTAGAAATCAAGATTCATATCAAGATCACCGCAGAAGCCTCAAGACAAGTTTAATTTAGTTTTGTTGAATTGTCACAAATTTTAATGAACATATTTTAAAGTGTTTTATACAAATAAATGTGATTTAAATGAAAAAAATATATAAAAAATAGCAAAATCTATTTTTTGTGTGTTAATGTTATGATTTTATTTCGTATTTTCTTGTATATTTCTATGACAAATTGAAGTTTCGTGTATGAAATATAACCGAATTTTTTTGTGTTTTAGATTTCGTTGAAAGTGTGTTTATTTTATAGAAAACGGTGTGAAAAGTTGAAATTTTCAAACCGCAGGTCTGTATCTCAAACCGTTCTCGAGTTATGGCCTCTCAAAGTTTTAATTTTTTCAAAATTTTGGAGAAAAATGGCTGTAACTTTTGAACGTGTGATCGGATTTGATTTTTGTTGACAGATTTGAAATCTATATAATGACATGTATAAAACTTTAAAATTAGACAAAAAAAATTTTGCGAAAAATCGAAAAAATTCAAAGGGGTATACCTTAAAAAAATGTCGATTTTCAACAAAATTTTTTTTTGTCGAATTTTAATGTATTATACATGTCATTATATAGATTTTGACACGCTGATGTCAAATCTGTCAACAAAAATCAAATCCGACCACACGTTCAAAAGTTACGGCCATTTTTCTCCAAAATTTTGAAAAAACTAAAACTTTGAGAGGCCATAACTCGAGAACGGTTCGAGATACAGACCTGCGGTTTGAAAATTTAAACTTTTCACATCATTTTCTATAAGATAAACATACTTTTAATGAAATCTAAAACATGAAATTTTTCAGTCATATTTCATGCATCAATCTTCAATTTGTCATAAAAATATCAACTCAAATACAAATAAAATAAGAAATAAAAACAAACAGTATACTTTCCTTTAAGAGCAGACTGTAGCCAATACAAATATACATCACTGCCCCATGTATATATCACAAATATAATTTATTTTTTAAATGAAAACAAATTGATCTAGAATCGATTTTAGTTTCAGGAGCACCCATAAAAAAATTCCCAATCAGGGGGGGGGGGCTTATAGATAAATAATAACACTAATATTTTTTTTCTCATAAGTAGATTATAGTAAATACAGTATAATGTTACAAATTAGTCAAATACTTAATTGTACATCATTCAAATAATTATAGAGTACAGCTTACTTTCAGGAACACCCACAAAAAAATTCCCAACCATGGGGGGGGGGGTACTTGTAGATAAATAGCAACACTAATAATTTTTTTCCAATAAGTACAGAATAATGTTACAAATTAGTCAAATACTTAATTGTACATCATCCAAATAATTATAGAGTACAGTCTACTTTCAGGAGCACCCACAAAAAAATTCCCAACCATGGGGGGGGGGGGGTTGCTTGTAGATAAATAGTAGCACTAATATTTATTTTATTATTAGTAGATTATAGTATTTCAGTATAATGTTTCAAATTATAATTGCAAATAATACCTACCTCGTTTTTAAATCTTACTGCCAGAAGTGAAAGACTTATTAAAGTATATCCCAGCAATTTTAAATAGATACTCAATTTATAAAATAATTAACATTCTATTATCTATTAATAAATCAAAAAGCAAATTTCCAAACATGTTGGTTTAGAACAACTAATCAATATTAAATTATTTAGTAGCTATATTAACATCAAGTATGTAACTTGAGCCTCCCTTGGCTATAATCTGTCAACAGAGTGCACTATTTACGACCACTCTGTACATTCATTATCATTAAATACATTTAAAGCGGTCACGATACCATCATGGCTATTATTAAGTCACTGATACCTACATTTTGTTTATGGTTGTACTTTAAAACGTTTTACGACTTTTTACCGAGTGAATATTTTTTTAACTGTATAAAAGTATACCCTTTTTTTAAAGATGCATGTTATTTTGAACACTGAATTTTGCTTTCTCGCATTATCGAAGATATGAGAAGCTTTGTGATAGTTTAAAAAAAATTTATCTGATTTAAAAATTTTGACTCGATTTTTTTGATTCAGGTCAAGACAAAGACTTTTTATTCCATGTCTGTCTGTTCCCTGAATCATTGTTGGGTCTGGTTTGAGGACGGTCCCATTTAAAAATCATGTGTAAGGGGGAGGGGTGACATCCCAAAATATTTATTTTTTGATTTGAAGATATCTCAAGAAAGACACATGTTACGTGAAATTTTTAAAGAATATTTTTTGAAGAACATTAAATTTCCTATAATATAGATCACCTACATTTGTTGTAAAATATTCCCTTACAAAGATTTATCTCAATTTGTTTTAAAAAATCGTATTTTTTTTAATTGATATTTACTTTGACATACTAACTGCCAAAAAATTAAAAATATGCGAATAAAGTGCGTCTTATAAAAAAATTTGAACTAATATTTTTTAACAATATTGTATTTGGACTTTTATTTAAATTGCTGAATAATTAACTATACCTTTAATGAATTAAGCACGAGGAAGCACTGTGCATTTACTTGACCAATATTTTTTTCTGAAAAGTGATTTTTTCGTAGATATTTAAAAGACAAACATTTTAATATACAAATATATATTTATTCTTAAATTTATACATTAAATATTTACAACAAAATCAATAGCATATAAAAATTTGTCAATGTCTGTACACTAAAAAACAGTACTATATTAAATATCACATTATTTTACAAAGACGAAGGCACTTCACGAATTTTACAACTTCTATACGTATACTGAAATCTAAACGGTCTCTTCATTAACTGCAGCCTCTTCAAACGATAACTAGGTGACCTGGGTGGACACGAAATCGGCGTCAATTTCTTCGGCCATGGAATCAATTCTTTAACTAGATTTCGAGTACACTTTAACGCCGTTTTCTTCTGAATACAGTCGCCACCATTTAAAGAAATCTTACTTGTAGTATCACTAACACATTTCAATTCTTTAACTATATTTCGATTACACTTTAACGCCGTTTTCTTCTGAATACAGGAGACGTCATTTAAAGAAATCTTACTTGTAGTATCACTAATGTATTTCAATCCTTTAACTATATTTCGAGTACACTTTAACGCCGTTTCCTTCTGAATACAGTCGCCACCATTTAAAGAAATCTTACTTGTAGTATCACTAACACATTTCAGTTCTTTAACTATATTTCGATTACACTTTAAAACCGTTTTCTTCTGAATACAGTCGCCACCATTAGAAGAAACCTTACTTGTAGTATCACTAACACATTTCAGTTCTTTACCTAGATTTCGATTACACTTTAAAGCCGTTTTCTTTTGAATACAGTTGCCACCATTTAAAGAAATCTTACTTGTAGTATCACTAACACATTTCAATTCTTTACCTAGATTTCGAGTACACTTTAAAGCCGGTTTCTTCTGAATACAGTTGCCACCATTTAAAGAAATCTTACTTGTAGTATCACTAACACATTTCAATTCTTTAACTATATTTCTTGTACACTTTAAAGCCGTTTTCTTCTGAATACAGTTGCCACCATTAGAAGAAATCTTACTTGCTATAGTATCACTAACAAATTGTTCAACTGTATCAGTTTGTTGAAGTAAAGCTAATTTCATAGCTTTCTCTTCGCGATTCCTTCGTAATTTAACTCCACCACGACGACGTTTTCGTTTATTCTTCTTCTTTTTAGGCGATGGTGATGGAGGATTTGCCGGATGTGCCATTTGAAATGATGAACGTAGAAATAAACTTCAGAATAGCACGTGACACTAACTATATATTTATGTATATCTTTACAGCTAGCTGGCTAAACACTGTATGACGTTTAAGGAATAAGTCCCTTCGATATTTATACTAGCCCAAGGACACACGTGCGTCAGCCTGTGTGTAGGGCGGGGGGGGGCTTAAGACCCTTTTCCTGGTAAAACCCAGCCTTTCTGAGAAGGGGCAGTTCCAGGTACAGCTAACTGTATATATGTATTAGTTTATTATAATATATTTGTTATAAAACCAATATTCTTAAAATGTAAATTTTTGGTTCGTGCGAATATATTTTTTTTTAAAAAACAATGTTTACAGTTGAAATGTTAACTACTGATTGTGAGTAAAGATACGTTGCTAGAAAAGATTATAAGTTTTTTTAAATGATAAAATGTATTAAGTTACAACTACTTGATAATAATATCAGTAGAATGCTGAGAAAGCGATTCCCATCAGCAATTAAATCTGGATACATGAGTGTATAACATACAAATGTAAGTATGTGTAATTGTATATAAAGTCGGTATACCGGGTGGTCTATTTAAATTGAGACAAGCAAATATCTCGAAAATTAAAGTTTTTCAGGGAAAATATTTGGTACAAAAG
This sequence comes from Sialis lutaria, assembly GCA_949319165.1. Taxonomy (NCBI): domain Eukaryota; kingdom Metazoa; phylum Arthropoda; class Insecta; order Megaloptera; family Sialidae; genus Sialis; species Sialis lutaria. The sequence goes on along the minus strand of OX439240.1, from coordinate 26,218,859 downwards.
TTTCTGGGTTAAAAGGGGGAAAAATTTTTAATTTTGAGTGGAGGTTTTAAGGTCATTTTGGGATCAACTTCATTTTTTTAAATGGAAACATATTTCTTTTTTTACATATTCGTATCTTACAAACAAAAAAAAAAAACTTTTGTCAGAAGTTTTTTCAAAATCGTCAGTTTTAACCTATCTTTTTTAAATATTCAAAATATAAAAAAAAATCTTTTAAAAAACCCTAAAATTAAAAAAAATCATTTTTTAAATTTAACTTTTACTTAAACATGCATAGTTATTAATCATAAATAATAATTTCGATTTTTTTAAAATAAAAACAAACAAAAAATTAAAAAAATACATTTAAAAAATGCCCCTGAATTTAAGGATTTTGAAGAAACTTCTTAAACAAAAGTTGTTTCTTTTTTTTCTGCAAAATACGAATATGTAAAAAAAGAAATAGGTTTCCATTTAAAAAAATGAAGTTGACCCCAAAAAGACCTTAAAAACTCCACTCAAAGTCAAAATTTTTACCTCCATTGGTTTACCCCCTTCTAACCCTGAAACTTTTGTACCAAACATTTTCCCTAAAAAACTTTAATTTTCGAGATATTTGCTTATCTCAATTTAAATAGACCACCCGGTATATGGAACACCATTCATGTTTTAGGTAAGAAAACTATGATAATATTATTTAAGGGTTGACCCCCCCCCTCCCGAATTTGTCGAAATGTATTATTTAATTTAATTTGATACATACAAAATAAAATTACAACAAAAAATTAAAACCCCTTTCGATTTTTTGTGGATGCGCCACTGTATCCGTATATTTTTATAATATATTATGAAGGTTATATTACATATAAAACTATGTATATACTTACATTAACGCCGCAAAACCAAAACATACATATCAGAAATAAAGCGTGTTTATACAATAATACAGAATTGCACAAACAGAACAATATTGGATAATAAAACGAGAGTGCTGTGAACACACACACGCCACATATGTGTGTGTGTGTGTGTGTGTGTGTGTCTCACACATACGTACAAATATCTACATTATATACAGCCAGTTTGATTTTATTATAATGAGTACCTAGGATCGAAAAATCTATATATTATTGGAAACTATATTGCATAAAGCGGTTTGTCTGTCTGTCTGTCTATGCCCTATGCCAGTGGTTCTTAAACTTATGTAGTCTAGGGACCCCTTTTTTGAACAATTATTTTTCAGGGACCCCCATCCCTGATAGAAAAACAAAAATGGTCGTTAAATACTAATTAATCACTGATAAATAGAAATATAAAAGTACTTTATGTAAATTAATTTTTAGCCAAAAATGTTTCACGGACCCCTGAAAAAGTTTTGCGGCCCCTAGTTTAAGAACCGCTGCCCTATGCGATTGTTTTTGTAAAATATCACGGAATCCCGCGGCTTCGCTCACGTAAACTTCGAAACTAATTAGAACCCTTCATACGTGATAGGGGAAGACAAATTACTTTTTAATTTTATATTGATTTTTATTCATTACCTATAAAAAAACGTAAATATCTCGAATCATAGTTAAAAATTGTAAAAATTAACCCCCTGTGTACCCTCGCCATTACGGGTTGAATATCGATTTTTTTTATTGTAGATTATTTTGTACGACTCCACCATTATAACTTAAGCAGCTATGCAGATAAACATATCAAAAACACAGACTCTGTCTACCCCCGCCATTAGGGGTTGAATGTTGAAATTTTTATTTTAATAGATGACTATTTTTCCCGAATTTACCTTTATAAATAAAGTAGGTATGCAGATAAACATATCTAAATCCATCCTCGTCCCCGTCCCATGCTATTAGGGCTGGAATATCGAACTTTCATTTTTAATTGAATATTAATCTGTCCGAATTTACTTTAATATCATGAACAATTATGAAGATAAATATATCAAAATTTTACCCCCCCCTCCAATTCTCATAGGGGTTGATTTTTTGTAACTGATATTTGTCTTGTAGAGTGCCTACTTGTGCTATGTTAATTGTCTCATTATTTATATTGTAGAGTATGTTCAAAAAATTTCAATTAAAATACGAATAAAAAAATATTTTTATATAAACTTTCACACCATGTTTTAACCCCGTAGGGGTTGAATTTCGACAAATCCTTTCTTAGTGGGTGCTTACATCATAAAAGGATGGCACCTACGAAATTTCACGTTTCTAGGTCCAGGGGTTTGGGCTGTACGTTGATATATGAGTGAGTGAGTGAGTGGTTAAGGACAAACTCTTTTATAGATATAGATTATGTTATGACTAGGCATACGTACATTTATAGAGATAGTTTGATTTTATTAGTTAGTAAATATTATTGGCAACTATACTGCATATAGCGGTCTATCTGTCTGTCCGATTTGAAAAATATCAGTTATTATGTTATGACCAAAGAACCATTGAAGTATAAAGAGTATAAAAACATTAAGAGCAGTTTCATCCTGCTACGTATTTTAACAAATAGAATAAAAAATCTACCCAACAGAACTAGACGTATAAAAATAAAATAAAAGTGTAAAAACTTCATTTCCCCCCCCCCTACTAAATTAATTAACTGTTTCACACAGGCTACATTTAAAATAATTAAACAAGAACATGAAACAACACTAAAATGGTGCAATAAACTATTAAACAAGAAACATCTCTAGACTTACTAATTTCCATTTCACACTAACAAGTACATAACAAACTAAATGTATAGGTATATTAAACTAGTTTGATAGGTCGTAAAAAGCTTTGGAAAAACCTAACATGTAATACCTACAGGCTGTACCAGAAAGAATTCGAGGTATAAGAGGTTTCATTAAAAAAGGTACTGTCTACTATACACACTATATAATCTTGGGTTGCATGAAGCAAAATTAACCACGATTAGTTATTTTCAATCCATATTAATAATACTTAACTTAATCTCAATTTGTAAATGATCCGATGACTTATTGGTCCGTAAACAGGTCAGATTTTGTTTAAATTGCACAGGAATATTCCCTAGATTAATATCTGAAAAATAGCCCATTTTTATTAAAATTGGCCATCTCAAAGTCATGAAAAACGATCTCCAAGTTTATATTTTTAACACAGCTTATATGGACTAACCGTACACTAACGTAACGTTTTATTAGATAAAATTTAAACGTAGCGTCAGATTTTCATAAAAAACTGACATGTTGTATATTTATATGAAAGAAAATAGTATACCAAAAATTTGAATTATTGACCATCCCGTTATTAAGATTTAACCAGATTTAACTACCAAACCATCACATAAATTACATTATTGTTGACAATGTGGCAACACCGTATTCATTTGATTATAGTAAAAAATACACGAAATAATGAAATAATTTTTTACAAAATATGATAAGTGGATTGAAGGGAATTATAATCGATTTCATTAATTATAAATATATTCTGTGGTAGTTTAGATGATAAAATACAATCATTTGACAAGTAGTTAATAGTAGATAATGTACAGCGTTGCCATGATCATTTCTCTAAATTAAAAATATGTACTCATGGCCTAATGTGATCACATTATGATGGACCAACTACCTTAAGATAATTATTTACCTTATTAAATGTACCATAAACGTGATTGTTTTTTTTTTAATTGACGTAATAATGCTTTTAAAACAACTGATTAACTAGTAAATATCAAATGTTTCGTGTCTATGGTATATATACATATACATATATCTTACCATAAAATAAACCTTTTTATGTTTTAATAAAAATAATATAGATTAAATTTTGGTTCAGATATCGATAGTCGTTTTTGTGGTTGGGTTTTTAATTTAATTTTTAATTTATTATTCCGTTGTTAACAATTAGTTTTATTTCTTATCAATACATTCTTTTATTTAATTTCAATGTCAAATGGTACTTAAATATTAATGAAATTCTGTACCAATGTCTTTAAATGAATTATTTACGGATATTATAAGAATTTTTTAAATCTAGTATATTTATTTCTAAGAGTTAATTGAGTTTTATTTGATATTAACACAATTTAAAGTTTTTTATTCAAATAAATGTGATTTAAATGAAAAAAATACATAAAAAATAGTACCTACTATTTATTATTTATATGGTAAATTTACGACTTTCTTCTTATTTTCTTGTATTTGAGTTTTTATTTATATGAGAAATTGATGTTAGATGTATGAAATATGACCGAAAAATTTCATGTTATAGATTTCGTTAAAAGTATGTTTATTTTATAGAAAATGATGTGAAAAGTTGAAATTTTCAAACCGCAGGTCTGTATCTCATCACGTTCTCGAGTTATGGCCTCTCAAAGTTTCAATTTTTTCAAAATTTTGGAGAAAAATGGTCGTAACTTTTGAACGTGTGGTCGGATTTGAATTTTGTTGACAGATTTGAAATCAGCGTATCAAAATCTATATAATGACATGTATAACACTTTAAAATTCGACAAAAAAAATTTTGGCTAAAAATCGAAAAAATTCAAAGGGGTATACCTTAAAAAAATGTCGATTTTCGGCAAAAATTTTTTTGTCGAGTTTCCAAGTATTATGCATGTCATTATATAGATTTTGACATGCTGATTCCAAATCTGTCGACAAAAATCAAATCCGACCACACGTTCAAAAGTTATGACCATTTTTCTCCAAAATTTTGTAAAAACTAAAAATTTGAGAGGCCATATCTCGAGAACGTGATGAGATACAGACCTGCGGTTTGAAAATTTAAACTTTTCACATCATTTTCTATAAAATAAACATACTTTTAACTAAATCCAAAACATGAAATTTTTCGGTCATATTTCATGCATCAAACTTCAATATATAGAAATATCAACTCAAATACAAGAAAATAAGAAAAATAAGCCAGAAAAAAAGATATATGTAGTATAGTTAATCAATGAAGCATCTGAATTAAAGAATCATGAAGTTATTACAGTAAAACTTGAATGTATATATACATTTTAAATGTTTATATACATTTCAGTAAAAAATACAAAATGTACCATTTGTAAAAAGTCGTAGTATTCAGTAACACATGAACCTGAGACGGTGATAAAGCAAACTAAGGTTCACAGTTGGTCGTTATTTCTACTAACACCCTTTTAGAATCGATTCCATATAACATAAAGTCTGGCTTTATACATTATATTTTATGAACGGTCAACCACATCTTAATGTACATAAACAAATACATATATAGTGAAAATTCAGGAACATAAAAGGGAAACTTAAATATTTGATAAGGGGATAAAACAGAAACTTCCAATATTACATAAAAATATCGGCACTCATATAACAATAAATATGTATCTACATGAAAATACATATTTAAGTTAAAAATCTCCATTTATAATTAATTATAAAATTATAAAAGAGGTATAAAACTTATATGATAATTCTTTTGGAGTTTCATGAAGACTTTGACAAGTTTCTCGCACGCGCGGTAAGTAAACGTCAACAAGGGTGTTAAAACAGTGGTGATATTATGATAATTATTTTGTATACAGTCAGAGTTTGCACTAACTGTGTTACAATACTGTAGTGAAGTATCACTGATCTAATTTCTAAAACAAATCCATAGATACCAACACAAAATGAATACCCCATTGTTAACTAACAAAGTTTGTTCAGCTTTCGAATAGTGAAAACCTCAATAAATAACATTGAAAAGTTTTAACACCATGTATCAGAATGTTTTTACAAAATATAAATTTTCCTGAATACGGACCTGTCCTAATTCAATTATCATATAAACTAAATTAAATCCAAGGTCTTAGACTTTCGAACGGTGAAAGCCCCATCAAATTCGGTTAAATAGTTTTAACGCCATATCAGTATTTAAACAAATAATATCAATTATAAATTTTCCTGAATACGGACCTGTCCTAATTCAATTATCATATAAACTAAATTAAATCTAAGATCTTAGACTTTCGAACGGTGAAAGTCCCATCAAATTCGATTGAATAGTTTTAACGCCAATTATCAGTATTAAAAAAATATATTAATTATAAATTTTCCTGAATACGGACCTGTCCTTATTCAATTATCATATAAACCAAATTAATTCTAGGATCTTAGACTTTCGAACGGTGAAAGTTCCATCAAATTCGGTTAAATAGTTTTCACACCATGTATCAGTATTTAAAAAAATAAAATATCAACTATAAATTTTCCTGTACACGGACCTGCCCTAATTCAACTACCATATAAACCAAATTAATTCTATGGTCTTTGGTTTTCAAACGGTGAAACTCTTATAAAATTCGGTTAAATAGTTTTAACGCCATGTATCAGTATTTAAAAAAATAAAATATCAATTATAAATTTTCCTGAATACGGACCTGTCCTAATTCAATTATCATATAAACCAAATTAATTCTAGGGTCTTTGGTTTTCGAACAGTGAAACTCTTATAAAATTCGGTTAACTAGTTTTAACGCCATGTCAATATTTAAAAAAATAAAATATCAACTATAAATTTTCCTGAATACAGACCTGTCCTAATTCAATTACCATATAAACCAAATTAATCAAAACTAGAGTCTTTGACTTTCAAACAATGAAAATCTCATCAAATTCGGTTGAGTATTTTTCGTGTTAAGTCAACACAAGAAAAAAAATAAAAAATTCCAAAATATTATTTCTAAAAAAATATAAACAATTTTTTTTACACAAACTCCCAGATCCAATATCGAAGTGTTCAGTTATAAAAAAAAAAATCGACATATCTACAATTCCCATACCTACGAAATTCAATCGAGACCCCCCCCCTCTCCATTCATTTATGTTTACCAGGTAAAAACGTATATACTATATACATAAATAACATACGAGATTGTCACCTGTTGAAAACGCGCAGCAGGAAATAGATATTCCTGCTAAATAGATAGGCTGTGTTGTGACCTACATAGCTTGATTGTCTACAGGAAAATGTAATGAACAAAAAAAAATCAGGTCAGCAACATTTTTCTTCGTGATAAACAGGAAAAATGCAGTGTAATCGAATTTTCTTATTAATTGATCGAATGCTTGTTTTTATTCGGTTAAATAGTTACGTAATTTAATTGGATAAAGGCGAAAGAAAATAAAAAATCATAACTAAATAGGAAACGCCTTAAAATACAACAAATATTTTTTTAAATCTTTTTTTTTTATTAACCTATAGGAGGTCGGAAAACCAATATTTTGGCGCACCAAATTTTTTTTAGATTAAAATACATCGAAAACGTATATTTGCACTTCCAAATAAATAAAAATCGTTCACGCGAGGCAAAGGGGTACTTTTTACCCTATTGTTTTTGGGTTTACTGTATTTTTGACGTCAGATTTGGATTCAGCGTCGAAAAATACATCAAAAACGTATATTTGTATAATGAAAAAAGGTTATGTACTATTTAAAATAATATTTTTTCGAATTTGAAATTTTTAATACTTCCGGGCCGGAAAGCCAATATATTGGGTCACCCCGTGATCGAAACATTACCTATGATCAATCAATGATATAAGATACCTTTTATACCAGTTTTCTGAGGGCAAAATGCTCCCTGAAATCCCGGCCCTTTTATAAAGGTTAAAAATATTTGTAGGCATATAAGTTAGAAAATTAATCATAAACTCAGAGTTTGTTGGGGGGAGGGGTGCAGAAGAGAATAAGAGGGGTAAAAACAATTTGATAAATAATTTTCATACAATTTGAGAGGTTTCATTGTAATCTTAAAAAATAGTAAAAAAAAGTTCAAGATTTTTAACATCATAATATTTGATTAATATTTCAACTTTGGTATTTATGAAAGAAAAAACTTTTATATTGTTATCGTAAATAGATTTCCAAGAATTTTGTCATAATAATATTATGATATTATAAAATATATGATTTATTCTCTAAAAGAATTATTAACGAATGCAATAATCAATAATCGTAAATTTGATATATTAAAACACAATATGCATTATCATGTAATTTTATATTACCTACCACAGTTAATAAAATCCAATTAAAAATCTTTTACATTCATGATGAAACAAAACTTTTCATGAATAATATCAATGCTACAGTGGTCAAAAATATGTAAAAGTTAACACTTTTCTCAAATTTAATTAAACTGAACTAATTTCAAAAACTGCTGGACCGATTTTGTTGAAACTTGCACCGCATATTCCTTGAAATATGAGAAGAGCATTTTATGAATAACATCAATGCTACAGTGGTCAAAAACATGAAAAAGTTTACACTTTTCTTAAATTTAGTTTGACCGAGCTAATTTCAAAAACTGATTAACCGATTTTGTTGTAACTTGTACCGCATCTTCCTTGAAATATCAGAAGAGCATTTCATGAATAATATCAATGTTACAGTGGTCAAAAATATGAAAAAGTTGACACTTTTCTAAAATTTAATTTGACCAAGCTAAATTAAAAAACTGTTGGACCGATTTTGTCGAAACTTGCACCGCATATTCCTTCAAATATCAGAAGAGCATTTCATGAATAATATCAATGCTACAGTGGTCAAAAATATAAAAAAGTTGACACTTTTTTAAAATTTAATTTGACCAAGCTAAATTCAAAAACTGTCGGACCGATTTTGTTGAAACTTGCACCGCATCTTCCTTGAAATATCAGAAGAGCATTTCATGAATAATATCAATACTACAGTGGTCGAAAATATGAAAAAGAATGATATTTTTCTCAAATTTAGTTTGATCGAACTAATTTCAAAAATTGATTAACAGATTTTGTTGTAACTTGTACCGCATATTCCTTGAAATATCAGAAGAGCATTTCATGAATAATATCAATACTACAGTGTTCAAAAATATGAAAAAAATTGACACTTTTCTCAAATTTAATTTGACCGAGCTAAATTCAAAAACTGCTGGACCGATTTTGTTGAAACTTGCACCGTATATTCCTTGAAATATCAGAAGATCTATACAGCATACATACATAACCACGCTATCACACAAAACAGCTGAGCAGTGAATAAAAAAATAATAAAAAAATATATATAGTTGCATCAAAATTTCATAAGGATTTAAATCAGTAATACATAGGTATATTTAAACCGCTACAGTCTGAATTTAAAATCAAATTACAGTTTTGACCGACTTTTATATAATTTGGGCCCACTGTGTGATGTTTAAACAAACAAAATGTTTTCGCTTAATTAGGGCAGACATGAGCGTACTTGGCATACTAAATTTTGAAACAAATAGGTAATTTAGTTGTAGAAATACTACATGACATACATATTACATTAATTTGTATGTATTATATCTCACTTGTAAATAATTAATAATTATATTTACATATTAGATATGAAGGTTTGTATATTTATAAAATACATATGGAAATAAAAACCTATATTTAATCATTCAGTCATATACGAAAAGTATTATTTTTAATTTATATAATATGTTTAACAACATAGAACTTTGGAACTACAAATCATAGAAAATTCAAAATGGTCTTAAAATGTACGTAATATAATCATGTTTCACGTATAAAATTTTCAAACCGTTTTGATAACTCGTTTCAAAGTTATAGCTCTTTAAGGTTATACGTCTAGCACACTGTTAAAAAAAGATTTGGTTTCGAAAAATGTTGTTTTTAATTTATATTCAGAACACATGTACCTACATTTAATGGAATATTTTACTTTGTTAATTATTAAAAGTAAAAGTTTAATTTAATTTGAAAATTGAAATAGACAGAAAGGTATATAATAGTAACATGTACTAATTTGTACTGCTGTAATGGCAGAGCTAGTTTTTCATTATTTTGAATAAATTATACGTGAATATATTTGTTTTATTATTTTTATATTATTTAAAATGGTTGAAGTTTCGAATAATTAGTTTTTAAAACGTCTCTATATAGCCAAATGTGTAGAATTTCAATAAATAGACCACTTTCGGCAATCGTGTTTTAAAAAGTATATTTTTAATATCCAATTACTCAAAAATCATACGTCCAATATTTTAAATAAAAATTAGTAAACTATATGAGTTATCCATAAATAATTTTTTACTTTTATCTATAAGTTGCTCTAATGATCGAATAACCTTAAGTAAATTTATCAAAACTACTGCAATATATTTCAAAATCGTACCTCTTTCAATTAAGTTAAAACTTAAATAGCTGTAATTAATAAACGAGTTATTGAAACAGGATGAAATTTGAATATATAAAACTAAACTTTATACTGAACATTTTAAAACCATGCAGAAGTTTGTGAGATATATAATTCCAGAGTTCTATGTCATTTAATTTTTTACCCGTAAATTCATGAACAAAAATTATACCTTCCAAATAATTTAAAACTTAAATGGCTGTTATTATTAAACGAGTTATTGAATCAAAATGAAATTTGAATACGTATAAGAAGACTTAATAACGAACATTTTAAAACCATACAGAAGTTTGTGAGATGTATAGTTCCAGAGTTCTATGTCACCAAACAAGAGATGTTTTATTTTTTAGAAGCTACGAGTATATATTCATAAACAAAAATACAAAACAATTTACCGGAAGTCCGTAGTTGCCGTTGAATGCGAGTCTGTACGGGACCGGAACGGTGTATCACGTGACCTGGCTTCGAACATCATCACAGCAAGAGGTCCTTCCTGTGTTTGTAACTCTCGAGATACACGGACGTAGAGATATGCGATTGTAGATAGCGGTGCAACATACCTGCAAATAAACATACATATATGTAATAAAATACAAATAAATCTTGTTCAAGTTTTAATTCATCCTGTATAAGATACTGACTTGGTACAGGAAGTAACTAGAAACTCGGGGGTCTCGAGGCAGAGTGTGTGTGACCCCCCCCCCCTACATGCAAAATAAAAACTGAATACTCTTGGGAAAAAATGTAATAAAATACAAATAAATAAATATTGTTTTAAGTTTTAATTCATCCTGTATAAGATACTGACTGAGTACAGGGCTGTCAATAGAAACTCGGAGGTCTCGAGACAGAGTGTGTGTGACCCCCCCCCCCCCCCGCTACATGCAAAATAAAAACTGAATACTCTTGGGAAAAAAATGTAATAAAATACAAATAATTAAATATTGTTTTAAGTTTTAATTCATCCTGTATAAGATACTGACTGGTACAGGGCTGTAACTAGAAACTCGGGGGTCTCGAGGCAGAGTGTGTGTGAGCCCCCCCCCCCCGCTATATGCAAAATAAAAACTGAATACTCCTGGAAATAAAAACAAACAAATATATAATAAAATATAAATAAATAAATGTTAAGTTTTAATTCATCCTGTATAAGATACTGACTGGTACAGGGCTGTAATTAGAAGTTTGGGGGCCTTGGGGCAGAGCGTGTGTGAGCCCCCCCCCCTCTACTGCTATATGTAAAATAAAAACTGAAGACTTTTTTTTCGTTCACACCTAATTATTTTTGCATCTTATTAATTGTAACCTATTTTTACGCTGCTGTGGGGGCCCCTTATAGTCAGGGGCATCGGGAACTACCCAGGTGGTAGTTACGACAGTGGACTGACACCAATCTTGGCCACTTTAAGAAGAATGTATACTGTTTTTTTTTGTAATTTCATGAACTCATGTTATGTATTAATAAAACAAGTTGATACATATTTATTAAATCAATTTAATATTTTTTAAATATTTATATATTTTCTCCAGTAATGTTCAAAGTTAAAGTCAGTAATGGACACTTGCTAATAATTACAAAATGAAGTACTACGACACAAAAGTTATAAAATAAAATATCGTAAAATTACCTTCTCCTCCCGATTTTTTTTTTGTGTACCACTGAGTATGATACAGTAGAACCTCTATAAACCTATTTAAAAGCATATTTCCCCTTTACCCTACATAATAAAACTACCTTCCATTTAAAAAAAATAAAATTAATAATATTAAAATGTACAAAATACCTTTAGTATAAAATACATCGCCATTTTGTCATACATATGTACAGCATCAAAAACACTTTATTTTATATGTTTATTTAAATAACTAAATGTAATAAATAGTTAAGTAACATTACACACACGTTTAATTATTATTAAATAATAGTATTTGATATAAAATATATCCACATATGAACTATTTAAACTGTATTTTTCTATAAATCAATTAATTAATTAAAAACATGCACTACCCGGCTTTAAGTTTTGACAAGACTACAAGTAATCATACTGTGTATAGATTAGATATAAATAGTTTATTTATAATATAATTATCACAACCGATATTACCGACATTTGTTTAAATGTTTATTTAAATTAATGCAATTTTGGGTGCATTCAGAACAAATATTAAATGGTTTATTTAACCGTTAGAGGGCCGGGATTTCAGGAGGCATTTCGCCCCCAGAAAACTGATATAAAAGGTATCTTATATCATTGATTGATCATAGGTAAAGTGTCGATCACAGGGTGAGCCAATATATTGGCTTTAAGGGAACAGCCCGTGTTAAAAATTTCAAGTTCGAAAAAATATTATTTTAAATAGTATACAACCTTTTTCATTATGTAAATATACGTTTTCGATGTATTTTTCGACGTTGAATCCAAATCTGACGTCAAAAATACAGAAAACCCAAAAACAATAGGGTAAAAACTACCCCTTTTCCTTGCTTAAACGATTTTTATTTATTTGGAAATACAAATATACGTTTTCGAAGTAATTTTCGACGCTGAATCCAAATCTGACGTCAAATTTTTCGGCCCGGAAGGATTAAAAATTTCAAATTCGAAAAAATATTATTTTAAATAGTATACAACCTTTTTTCATTATACAAATATACGTTTTCGATGTATTTTTCGACGCTGAATCCAAATCTAATGTCAAAAATACAGTTAATCCAAAAACAATAGGGTAAAAACTACCCCTTTTCCTCGCGTAAACGATTTTTATTTATTTGGAAATACAAATATACGTTTTCGAAGTAATTTTCGATGCTGAATCCAAATCTGACGTCAAAAATACAGTAAACCCAAAAACAACCCTTATAATAACGTAAAAACTACCCCTTTGAATCGCGTGAACGATATTTATATATTTGGAAGTGCAAATATACATTTTCGATGTATTTGAATCTAAAATAAAAATTGAAGATTTTTTCTGGTGCCCCAAAATATTGATTTTCCGGCTCTCTAGAGGTTAATACCTATTAATCTATATCTATAAAAGAGTTTGTCCTTAACCACTCACTCACTCACTCACTCACTCATATATCAACGTACAGCCCAAACCCCTGGGCCTAGAAACGTGAAATTTCGTAGGTGCCTTCCTTTTATGATGTAAGCACCCACTAAGAAAGGATTTGTCGAAATTCAACCCCTACGGGGTTAAAACAGGGTGTCAAAGTTTATATAAAAAATATTTTTTTTGTTCGCATTTAATTGAAACTTATCGAACATACTCTAAAATATAAATAGTGAAACTATTATTTCAGCATTTCCCAAAATTTAACCCCTAAGGTGCTAGGGGGGGGTGGAAAAATGTGTAAAATATTTTTTTTGTATTCACCGAATGAAACATGGCATAAGTAGGTACTCTACAAGACAAATATTAGTTACGAAAATTCAACCCCTATGGGAATAATAATAATAACTGTTCATGATATTAAAATAAAATCGGACAAATTAATATTCAATTAAAAATGAAAGTTCGACGGAGACTAGGATGGATTTAATATGTAATAAAATAATTTGATATTCAACGGTAGTAGACGGGGGTAAGTTTTAAAAAAAATTTTTAACTAAGATCCGGGATATTTACGTTTTTTTATAAGTAACGAATAAAAATCAACATAAAAAAAATGTTATATGTCATCCTTTATTACTTATAGAGGGTTCTAATTAGTTTCGAAGTTTACGCGAGCGAAGCCGCGGGATTCCGCTAGTGTATTATATTATAATAAATATTCTGAAGACAAAACGATTAAAATATCATTTGACTAAAAGTGGTTACATATAAAAAAGAAAACGGCATAAAATTCGTGCGGTTTTCACAATTATCTCAATAATTACTCTTCTGTCAGAAAACTTTACTGGACTTAAAATTTATAGAGGATAATTTTACATAAATTATTATAAATGAAGAAATAAATCTCGTTGAAGGAAGACATTTTATAGAGAAGGTATATTTGTTATCATCATTTCAAGCTAGATTTAATTATCATTAAATAGCGAGAAATTAATTTAATAATAAAGTTTGTACTCTTTATTTTTTTTCTGGCATTTTTTATTTGTCTTATAAACATATCTTAATCATGAGGGGTCATTGAGAGATAATAATAAAGAGATAAATTAGATATTATGAAGAAATCTTAAAGTTATTTTAAGTAATCAGATCAATACTGAGTTTAAATCACTATCTATTAATACAGTTTGAACTACAAATCATTATAATTTTCAGTATTCAATTTTAAAATTATAATTTTGAATTTCCTTAACAAAAGTTGTTTATTTACATATCTTGTTTAAGATAAACTACTAATTGATATACCATTTTATTTGAAAATTTTGAATTATCCCTAGTTGAACTTTTAATGAATTTTTGATATATCGCGTATGACACTTTAAACTATCCAAATCTCAAATAATCATACATTTTTACAAAGCTCATTATTTCTACTTTCTAAATTTAAAAAAAATAATAAAAACCCATTAATATTTAACGACATTACAGCACTTTTAGTAAAACCCTAAAAATTTGAGAACAAATCGCCATATTTTTTAAACAATTGAAAGTATAAAAATTTTTACTATATTTTACTGCAAAATTAGAATTTTTAACTTATTAAAATTTAAATTAAAGAATTTGCAGTCCAGAAAATGTTTGTTTTAACTAATATCTCGCAAACAACAGCTCTAAATAAATTTTTATTTACAGATTATTAATCACCGATTTTTTTTAAATAAGTGAAATCCTGTTCTGGAACATCTTGTATAATATTTAATTATATACGATTTATTTTTCTATATGACCCCCTACGAGAAGTTAGACTGTATACGTACCTGATTGTGTTTTGAAGTTTAAATTGGAAGATTTTGAAAATAGTACTTCATAAAAAAAATGCTCTGGTATATAGAAAATGTCATAAAATATTAAAATATCGATGGAATTTTCATCTCACAATTTTTTTCAACTACAAAAAATGTATGAGATATTGGTAGCAACGTTGTTTTTTTCTATTTTAACACAAAAAACTGGGTTTGTGACAATTCAAAACGTGGTCAAATTATACAGAACAAAAATTTTAAATAAAAAGTTATAATATGCATATAAAGCAGAAATATTGTATTGCCTTAGTCATACCTGACTTGCTATTCTATAATATCTAATATGAAAAATTTCCCAGACAATACGTGGTTTGAATGTTGCTTTATTTCAGTGGCGTAGATAACAAAATTTTATTATTAAAATATTATAACACAATAAAAAATTTATTTTGTCCCAAATCTTGAGCAAAATTTACTAGTGATTGAAGGAGCTTCGAGTATGTAAAGGAGGAAGATCATGACCCCCCCCCCCCCTTTAATCTACAAGAGTGGTTCATTAACTTTAGCAGCCTCCACTTTTATAAAAAAATCTGTAGGCAAATATATTAAATAAAAAAATTCAGTAAGTAATTTTATTATTAAAATATTAAAACACAATAAAAAATTGTTTTTAATTTAATTTGTCTCAAATCTTGAGCAAAATTCACTAGTGATGGAAGGGGTTTCGAGTATGTAAAGGGGGCAGATCATGACCCCCCCCCCCTTAATCCACAAGAGTGGTTCATTAAGTTAAGCAGTCTCCCATTTTATAAAAAAATCTTTAGGTAAATATATATTAGATAAAAAAAATTCAGTAAATAAAAATTATTCTAACTTTGACTCAAAGTGAGAAGTAGGGGAGGGAGGGGGGGGGTAAGGAACTAAGTAAACATAACTTGTGTATTTAATTTTTTAAATAGTAATTAACTTTTCAAAGTCTACACAAATAAAGCTGTAACTTCTACTCGCTAATTTAATTATTACATGTAAAGTTTTAAAATAATTTTTAAACGAATTTTAAAATGTTATACCTACAAAAAAAATGTATTAAAAAAACGTATTTTTAATTTTTTAACATCCTCTACATCAGTGCTTCTTAAACTTATATAATCTAGGGACCCCATTTTGAACAATTATTTTTCAGTGACCCCCTCCCCTGACAGAAAAGTTTTAAAATGTAATAACTACAAAAAAATAACGTATTTGTAATTTTTTAACATCTTCTACCTACACCAGTGGTTACTAAACTTATATAATCTAACGACCCCTTTTGAACAATTATTTTTCAGAACCCCCCTCCCCTGACAGAAAAACAAAGAAGGCTATTTGATACAAATTAATGACTTGTAAATAAAAATGTAAAAATATATATATTTTAATTCATACTAAAAATGTTTCACTGACCCCCAACAAAAGTTCAGCGATCCCTTGTTTAAGAACTGCTGCTATACATGCTAAACAAACTTCTACACTCGTCTCTCCGAACAGCGACGGCATCGGTAGTTCAAAATCTCCTAACAACGACAACTAAGTAGAGAGGCACCTTTGGTGAATTTAAATTTCGTGCAGAAATATAGCAGTCACGGATCGTATTATGGTAGGGATAGGGGAAGGTCGTTACATGGAGTGGTTGGTCAATCGTTTCTCGGAGCGTACGTTAGTAGGATGGTCGTTATTTAGAGAATTGAGTGTATACTGTTAAACTATGTTAACTATGATTAAAAATAGTCGTTTATATTAATAGAAATAAAGTTATAATTTTTAAATGCATAACTATGGGAGCAATTGATTGATCATAAAAATTATTACAAAAAACGATTCGTTTTTGGAAAGTACCGTATGACATTTTTTTTTTTTTGTTTAGTTAATAACTTTTGTTTAATTTTTTTTAGAGTTGGAGCAATTTCAGATATATGAGGAGAAATTAAGGAGCAATTTTTTGACCTATACAAAACATTGCCATATTGTATACTTATTAATACTGTTTTACAACAATTAAAGTGAGAAATTTAAATTTAAATTTTGACTTAAAAATATTGATACTTTTGAATAACTAAGTAGAGAGCATTTTGGAGCAATTTGGGAGCAATTGTTTGACCATAAGAAATATTACGAAAAACGATCAGTTTTTGAAAAATGTCATTTCAGGATTTTTTGTTTTTTTTTTTTGTTTAGTTAATAACTTTTGTTTAAATTTTTTTAGAGTTGGAGCGATTTCAGATACATGAGGAGAAATTAAGAAGCAAATTTTTGAGCAAAAAATGTTTGTTGTTTTTCACAAGTCCGCGCTAACTTCCTGACGGTATAACTATAAATATTTTAATATTTATTACTAAAAATATATGATTTTTTTTTCATTTGAATGATTAATATATAAAATAAGTTATGTTAAACAATAATAATAATAAATAACAATTAATGTTGATTTGTTTATACACACATCAATAAACATATATTGTGTTTTGTTTCAAATTAATGATACATAAATAAATATCCATAAACAAATAAAGCGTTAGCTGACTTTATAATTTTTATAATTGCAAATATACAATTCATTTCACATAAACTACAAATAAAATATTTAATGTATTCATTTTCGTTTATATTTAATTTCTCAAAAATAACAATAAAAAAAATTATGAAAGTTATGTTTTTGAACTACTGTATTTACGTTATTTGAAGGATGGAGGGGAGGGGGGGCTAGTTTTATTAAAAATGGGACTATACACAGAAAAAAAAACTCAATCTTATTGAAAATTTGAGATGGAAAAATAGTAAAAAAAAATTATCTTGGTAATATGGCAATATTACGTTAATATAATAATAAAAAAAAACTTATTAAGGATATTTTATTCATTTGAAAAATATATCGTCATGTTTATCTAAAAAATCTTTTCATTTGTCAAATTAATAAATAATTTATTACACCAACTAACGAAACTCTCAAATAGATTAAACTTAATGGTTGTATTAATAAATATTTATCAGTGTGAATATTTTTTACAGCACCCAACTAGTGAAAGTGCAATTTTCGATATGGTAAATTCAGTGATGTCATTTATTAAGTACATTTTTGTATTTAAAATAAAATATATGTTTTCAATACGAAACAAAATTTTCACCGTGATAAGAACATTGTTAGTAATAATATACATTTATCAATAAGATAAACGTGGATATTTCCATATTGGTAAAAAATTATCATATTAACAAACAACCTCTATCGAAGCTAAAATCGATCACGGATTTTTTACATTGATCACATTTTTTAATACATAAACAAATTTTTTTTTTCTGTGCACAGTATTTACGGGTTGAAAGATGGGGGGGGGGGGGGGGGTTAAAACTAGTTTTATTATAAAAAGGACTATATAAGCTACCTATTGACGTTTTATTTGATACTATACGAAATAAATTTTCAAAATATTCTATTAAAGAAAAAAAATAATCCAATCATCCAAATTATTAACAAACTAATTTTACTTACACCGATTAACAAATATACATTTTGCAATGTGCTAAAATGAATTAAAACTTCGTAAATCATTTTAACATATAAGTCTTTATATTCCAAACCATCCTGTATATTTAACAATACATTCAATATTCATTTATTATCCAAATTATTAACAAACCAATTTTACTTACACCGATTAATTAACAAATATACATTTTGCAATGTGCTAAAATGAATTAAAACTTCGTAAATCATTTAACATATAAGTCATTATATTCTAAACCATCCTGTATATTTAACAATACATTCAATATTCATTTATTATCCAAATTATTAACAAACCAATTTTACTTACGCCGATTAATTAACAAATATACATTTTGCAATGTGCTAAAATGAATTAAAACTTCGTAAATCATTTAACATATAAGTCATTATATTCTAAACCATCCTGTATATTTAACAATACATTCAATATTCATTTATTATCCAAATTATTAACAAACTAATTTTACCTACACCGATTAACAAATATACATTTTGCAACGAGCTAAAATGAATTAAAACTTCGTAAATCATTTAACATATAAGTCTTTATATTCCAAACCACCCTATATATTTAACAATACATTTAATATTCATTTATTATCCAAATTATTAACAAACTAATTTTACCTACACCGATTAACAAATATACATTTTGCAACGAGCTAAAATGAATTAAAACTTCGTAAATCATTTAACATATAAGTCTTTATATTCCAAACCATCCTGTATATTTAACAATACATTCAATATTCATTTATTATCCAAATTATTAACAAACCAATTTTACTTACACCGATTAATTAACAAATATACATTTTGCAATGTGCTAAAATGAATTAAAACTTCGTAAATCATTTAACATATAAGTCTTTATATTCCAAACCATCCTGTATATTTAACAATACATTCAATATTCATTTATTATCCAAATTATTAACAAACTAATTTTACCTACACCGATTAACAAATATACATTTTGCAACGAGCTAAAATGAATTAAAACTTCGTAAATCATTTTAACATATAAGTCTTTATATTCCAAACCATCCTGTATATTTAACAATACATTCAATATTCATTTATTATCCAAATTATTAACAAACTAATTTTACTTACACCGATTAATTAACAAATATACATTTTGCAATGAGCTAAACTTAATTAAAACTTCGTAAATCATTTAACATATAAGTCTTTATATTCCAAACCATCCTGTATATTTAACAATACATTCAATATTCATTTATTATCCAAATTATTAACAAACTAATTTTACTTACACCGATTAATTAACAAATATACATTTTGCAATGAGCTAAACTTAATTAAAACTTCGTAAATCATTTAACATATAAGTCTTTATATTCCAAACCATCCTGTATATTTAACAATACATTCAATATTCATTTATTATCCAAATTATTAACAAACTAATTTTACTTACACCGATTAATTAACAAATATACATTTTGCAATGAGCTAAACTTAATTAAAACTTCGTAAATCATTTAACATATAAGTCTTTATATTCCAAACCATCCTGTATATTTAACAATACATTCAATATTCATTTATTATCCAAATTATTAACAAACTTATTTTACTTACACCGATTAATTAACAAATATACATTTTGCAATGTGCTAAAATTAATTAAAACTTCGTAAATCATTTAACATATTAAGTCTTTATATTCCAAACCAACCTGTATATTTAACAATACATTTATTGTTATAATTAATAATTACTCATAAAAATAATCATGAAACAACAGAACTATACTGTTAAAATTTCAGCTGGCTTCATCTAGAACTAATCAATACCTACTATGCACATTGTTTAAAATGTTTATAATAATTATGTTTTAAAGTGATCGTTGTTCAATAATGAAAATATGTGTTTTTGTAATATTTTATGGATTAATAAATATTTTAAATAAAGGAATTTTATAAAAACACTAGTAACACTATGTTTGATGTAAATTCATTACTGATTTTACTGTTTTTTTATTTGTTATCACACGTAAGTAATATTTTTTTTTACTTTTATTGTATTTATATATTTTAATTAATATTCTATTGTTTATTATATTAAATAAAAATATGTTATAGAATTATAAACATATACGTAATTGTAATTTATTGCAAAAATATGTATTGTAAGTACCAGGGTTGTATAAAAAAATAGTAAATAAAAAAAAATATACGTAAATTTTTTTTTTTAATTTCAAATATTTAAATTTGTATTTCAGGGTGTATTAACTTACAGAACTTATAACCAATATCCAGGTTAGTTAAAATCAGTCAAAATGTAGATAACTTTTTTTGTTGATACAATTTATTCTGGAATTTGTTATAGATGAAAATGCATTCTTTAATTTTATATACCTTTAAAAATTCCAGCTGGCATTCAAAGAATTTTAAAAGGAGATTTCGCGAAAAAAAATCAAATTCCATGGCAAGTTTACATTTCTGCGTATGATGAAAAATCCGGGAAACCTTTTAATTGTGGAGGATCTATTATTGCACCTGATTGGGTCCTTACAGCTGCCCATTGCATTAAAGGGTAAAAAATTAAAATTGTAAAAAAAATAATATTTTTAAATTAAATTTTAAATTCATAATAAAAAAATTTGGGTACTTGATTCAGTGTGTTTAAGTTCTGGGACATACTGTATATATGTACCTTATTATGATAATAATTTAATAAATTATAGATATAAGCCAGCTGCCCATTGCATTAAAGGGTAAAAATCATATTCTTAAAATTATAAAAAATCATGTTTTAAATAAAATTTTAAATCCAGTAAAAATTTGGGTACTAAAAAATGTACTGGTGTGAACAAGTTCTGGGACATACTGTATATGTAATAATTTAATAAATTACAGATATAAGCGTTGGTCTATGTATTTTGGATCTATTTATGGGCAAGAAGGAATTTTAAGAAAAAGTACTAATGCAACGTATCATACAAAATTTGAATATCTTGGAGAAGGGGCTACAAACGATATAGGGTTAATAAAACTACCAAAACCCTTGAAATACAGTGGTAAATATATAAAATTGATAATTAATAAAAAATATATTTTTAATCTTATTTAATTTCTGGACTAAATGTTAATTATATTTATTCCAGTAAATATTAAACTAATTCATTTACCCTGCCAGCGTGATAAGAACTACAATTTTTCGGGGAAAAAAATAATGATAAGTGGTTGGGGGTACAATGAAAAAGGTATATTTATTTATATATCTAAAAAATAACATTTCGTACCCCCGCAAAAAAAGTGTCACAACTCAAAAAAATGTCATATTTGAGATAAATATGTAGAATGATTCCAAATTACTATATATTTCTACTAAATAATTGTCATTAATGTACTTCGTGTACCTACCGTCAACAAAACTAGCATATTCTAAATAAATGTCACATTTTTTAATTTATTTTTAAATACCTAATCACTAGTTACTATTTTTCAAACATTACAAGAATACTAAAATATTTAAATTAAACACTCTGTATCAGTCCTTTTCCTATACTACCTTTACAATTTTGATTTACCTCTAAATTGTTATAATTTCATTTATTCCTATTTCTTCAAAACTACATTTTTTGAGTTGTGACACTTTTTTTGCGGAGGTGCGATATATCTATATTATACCATTTTTTCAGCAAAAAAATCTATATATCTTAAGTATGCTTACATAAATTTGATACCTCCGAATAAATGTAAACAATATTTTCAACCGAATAATATAAAGAATTCGACTATTTGTTATATAGGGTCACATGGTGAAAATGGATGCTATGTAAGTATTTAAAAGAGGTATGCATGTGACAGGGCACAGACAGACAGACCGACAGACATAGAAAAGTGTTTGTCTTGACCTGATCAAGTTAAAATTTTGAAATCGAATAACATTTTTTTGCTTTCATTTAAAAACGATCACAAAGTTTCTCGTATCTTTGATATTTCGAGTAAATACTATGTAAGTATTTAAAAGAGGTATGTGTGTAACAAGGAGGACAGACAGACAGACAGACCGACAGACATAGAAAAGTGTTTGTCTTGACCTGATCAAGTTAAAATTTTGAAATCGAATAACATTTTTTTGTTTTCATTTAAAAACGATCACAAAGTTTCTCGTATCTTTGATATTTCGAGTAAATACTATGTAAGTATTTAAAAGAGGTATGTGTGTAACAAGGAGGACAGACAGACAGACAGACAGACAGACATAGAAAAGTGTTTGTCTTGACCTGATCAAGTTAAAATTTTGAAATCGAATAACATTTTTTTGTTTTCATTTAAAAACGATCACAAAGTTTCTCGTATCTTTGATATTTCGAGTAAATACTATGTAAGTATTTAAAAGAGGTATGTGTGTAACAAGGAGGACAGACAGACAGACAGACAGACAGACATAGAAAAGTGTTTGTCTTGACCTGATCAAGTTAAAATTTTGAAATCGAATAACATTTTTTTGTTTTCATTTAAAAACGATCACAAAGTTTCTCGTATCTTTGATATTTCGAGTAAATACTATGTAAGTATTTAAAAGAGGTATGAGTGTGACAAGGAGGACGGACAGACAGACAGACAGACATAGAATAGTGTTTGTCTTGTCCTGATCAAGTTAAAATTTTAAAATCGAATAACAATTTTTTTGTTTTCATTTAAAAACGATCACAAAGTTTCTCGTATCTTTGATATTTCGAGTAAAAAATATGTAAGTATTTAAAAGAGGTATGCGTGTAACAAGGACAGACAGACGGACAGACCGACAGACATAAAAAAGTGTTTATCTTGAGCTGAACAATTTAAAAATTTTGAAATCGAATAAATTTTTTTTGTTTTCATTTAAAAACACAAAGTTTCTCGTATCTTTGATATTTTGAGTAAATACTATGTAAGTATTTAAAAGAGATATGCGTGTGACAAGGAAGACAGACATAGAATAGTGTTTGTCTTGACCTGATCAAGTTAAAATTTTGAAATCGAATAAATTTTTTTTGTTTTCATTTAAAAACACAAAGTTTCTCGTATCTTTGATATTTTGAGTAAATACTATGTAAGTATTTAAAAGAGGTATGCATGTGACAAGGAAGACAGACAGCTAGACAGACAGACATAGAATGGTGTTTGTCTTGACCTGATCAAGTTAAAATTTTGAAATCGAATAAATTTTTTTTGTTTTCATTTAAAAACACAAAGTTTCTCGTATCTTTGATATTTTGAGTAAATACTATGTAAGTATTTAAAAGAGGTATGCATGTGACAAGGAAGACAGACAGCCAGACAGACAGACATAGAATAGTGTTTGTCTTGACCTGATCAAGTTAAAATTTTGAAATCGAATAAATTTTTTTTGTTTTCATTTAAAAACACAAAGTTTCTCGTATCTTTGATATTTTGAGTAAATACTATGTAAGTATTTAAAAGAGGTATGCATGTGACAAGGAAGACAGACAGCCAGACAGACAGACATAGAATAGTGTTTGTCTTGACCTGATCAAGTTAAAATTTTGAAATCGAATAAATTTTTTTTGTTTTCATTTAAAAAACGATCACAAAGCTTCTCGTATCTTTGATATTGCAAGGAAGCAAATGTATATTTAAAGTATAAATTTAAATATTTTTAATTGATTCATATATTTATTTAATATAAATAAAAATGTATGAAAAAATATACGTTTTTTAATGTTATTTTTTTAGGGCGATAGTGGAGGTCCTATTGCTTATGAAAGAAGCCCAGGATCTTGGGTCCAAATGGGAGTGATTAGTTTTGGAAGTAATCTAGGATGTGGAGCTGGACCATCGGGTGCTATGAATGTAGCTCATTATGTTAAATGGATTAAAAGTAAAATAGGAAAAACTAATAAAAATTATTATAGATTTTTTCACACATATTTTGTATAATTAATTTTAATACAAAATAATTTTTTTAAGTGTATTTAATAGGTTAGATTTAATTTGGGGGGGGGGGAATTCTTAATTTTACCTAGTTTCCAAAAGTTATATTACCTATATAATATAGTTATTATTTTATAATATTATGAGCTGTGAAAAAAATTATAATAAACAATTTTTTATGTGATAGAATAAAAATAATATAAAATTATTCTTGTTTTTACTGAATTCATACATTTTTGATGACGTCAGAACTTTTATTGCCTTTAAAAATGTAAATTTATGTAAAAAATACACATATTTAAAACAGAATATTATATGAAATCATCTCTTAATAGAAATATTTCAATGCAAAATGAAGAAACTTATTTTTACAATTTTTATTTTATTTTTTTCTGTTTCTTGGGTGAGAACTTTTTTTAAATATTTTTCTTTAAACGTACTTTTATATATTTTACATATAAATATTTTGAAAATTGTATTTTAGGGAAAGTACAGACTGCCTTATAAATATGGTATGTTATTTTTTTATTCATAAAATAATTCAGTACAATATACTATAGTGAAATGTGTACCCCTTTCAAAAGTTACATTTTTTAAGTAGGGGAGAGGGGGGCATAGTGGGGTAGCGGGGCATAGCGGAAATCTCTCATACAGGTCGAATCAATTGTCGTGCAAAAATTCAAATGTCTCGTTTTGATTGGTCGTCAGTCGGTGCGTGACCTTCATAAGTGAGACACGCCATTTCGACAGCCGTTTATGCTATATAAACAAAAGTGTTAAAAACAGTGTTTTCGGTAAAAAAATACGTGAAATTAAACAGCAATTGTTTTTCGAGTCTTATTGTATATTGTGGTGGTTATTATTTCGTTTTGTAGCACTGCTTTCTGGATTACATAATTAAACATACAACATTGTTTGTGAAAAAGGTAAGTTGGCATCAGTTTGTGTTTTGTTGTAAAAGTAACAGTGGGGCATAGTGGGGTATCGTTTAAAAGGTTCCCCTTATTGCCCCTTATGCAACTAAAGTAAATTATTTAAAGTCAAACAAATATCTTATTATTGATGCCAAATGTTGTTCTAAAAGATTATATAAAGACTATTATGTTTGGAAGCTATTTTTCTTTTCGAATTTTTACTAATAATAAGGTACCCCACTTTACCCCCATATACGGGGCATAGCGGGGCAAATGGCATTTTATATTTATGTATCCCCATATCGTAGAGTTCTTATCGTAATCGAGAAATATATGTATGTATATCCATAGTCATTCGCAATGAGTTAAACCATGATATTGAGTTAAAATTTGTAGTTTAATCATAATATTTTATCTTGTATGTATGCTTGAACCTTAAGTACCCCACTATGCCCCCCTCTCCCCTACCCAAAAATTGGAATATTTATAAAAATACATATCGCATCCCCGCAAAAAAGTGTCACAACTCAAACAAATGTAGTTTTGAGGAAATAGGAATAAATGAAATTATAACAATTTAAGTAAATCAAAATTGTAAAGGTAGTATAGGATACACAATATTTAATTTAAATATTTCAGTATTCTTGTGATGTTTGAAAAATAGTAACTATTAAAACGCTTAGTGATTAAGTATTTAAAAAATAAAATAAAAAATGTGACATTTATTTAAAATATGCTAGTTTTGTTGACGGTAGGTACACGAAGTACATTTATAACAATTTTTAGTAGAAATATATATTTGGAATCATTCTACATATTTATCTCAAATATGACATTTTTTTGAGTTGACACACTTTTTTGCGGGGATGCGATACATAAGAGATACTCATAGCAAGAATTCTGACAGCCCAGATCGATTTCTGAGGCCGTATTTTTTAATCAAATAAGTTTATTTTTTATGATTGTTCAAAAAATTTTTTTTAATAAATCCTGTTTGGCTCAAAATAGTGAAGTTGTCATAACTCTTACTAGAGTACCTCTAGATAATATTTATTATAATAATAATAATTATATAGGTACTCATAGATTAAATTATATAGAACCAAGAATTCTAAATGGCAGTTATGCATATCCAGAACAAATACCATGGCATGTTATTATAGAAACTCCAAAACATGAGCTATGTGGTGGATCCTTAATCAGTCTGAATTGGGTTTTAACTGCAGCTCATTGTGTTCAAGGGTTTGTTTAACATTATTTTACAATAAACTGAATAATAATATATAGGGCGACACAATATAATAATAAAAAAAAAAAAAAAAAAATATTAATGTACATATCCTGAGAAATAATAATATTATTATTCCATTTTTGATTAAATTAATAGTCTAAAAAACAGTGTCTTTAAATACACCTATCCCCCGATTCACACGGTAGATACGTTCTGCACAAAACCGTGTAAACTGAAATCTTGGATTTTGCTAAGTAAAATCGTGTAAAACGAAAAAGAAAACAAAATGTGCATGATTCAGTAATTTATTTAAGTAAAACAAAGGTCAGACATCTTGGGAAACTCAAAATTGTTCTTGGTTTATAAAACAACAAACATATGAAAGTAATATAAGTAGATATTTAATTTATTTTACAAACAAGTGCCGTGTAAATCGGGGGATACACTGGTAGAAATGATTTCTCAACCCAAGTAAACCTTGTTTTGTATATAACGAAAACAATAGTTTCTTAAGATAAGAAATAATCTCTTAAACCAACTATAGTATTCTTGAACGAAGGAATAACGTAGTTGGATTAAGAGTATGTTTCTTATATTAAGAAAATATTGTTTTCGTTATATACAAAACAAGGTTTTCTTGGTCCAATACAGTTTTCTTTCTGTGTAGGTGTATTTAATTTTTGATTAAATTAATAAAGATAGTCTAAAAGACAGTGTCTTTAAGACTCTAATGATGGTAGCATTGATTTTGAAACAAGATAGTATATTCTTATCACAGAAAAAAATAATTTGTCTATGTGTTAAAAAATGTGATCAATGTAAAAAATCTGTGATCGATTTCGGTTGTTTGTTAATATGATAATTTTTTACCAATATGGAAATATCCACGTTTATTTTATTGATAAATGTATATTATTACTAACAATGTTCTTATCACGGTGAAAATTTTGTTTTTGTATTGAAAACATATATTTTAAATACTTAATAAATGACATCACTGAATTTACCATATCGAAAATTACACTTTCACTAGTTGGATGGTGTAAAAAATATTCACACTGATAAATATTTATTAATACAACCATTATGTTTAATCTATTTGAGAGTTTCGTTAGTTGGTGTAATAAATTATTTATCAATTTGAAAAATGAAAAGAATTTTAGATAAACATGAATAAAATATCCTCAATAAGATTTTTATTTTATTATTATATTGAGGAAATCTGTTAAATTAACAAGATAAATTTATTAAGCATTTTTCCATCTCAAATTTTCAATAAGATCGAGTTTTTTTTGTGTAGGGATAGATACAAATATTCAACATTTATGTTTTATTTCGGTGATGTAAGATTTAAAAGAGGTCACCGTCTAACATCCTCAACAATCCACGTACATAAAGATTATAAAAATTTTGACGAAGGAAATTTCAATGATATAGCAGTGATAAAAACACAAGAACCAATGTTAGAAAGTCGTACGTAAATACATTTTACTATTTAAGTTATGTCTGATAACATAAATGACATAGCAAACACTCCCAAATAGGGTATCAAACTTATATGACAGGTTTATTTTTGAGTTTTCGACTCATAGTTGTATACATATAGGAAGTAAAAATAAGTTACCTTGAGTAAAAACAGTAAAAACAAACTGCATGTATGTAAATATCTGTTAAAAGCCTTCTGTCATATATAATATAAGTTTGATATCTTATTTGAGAGTGCATGCTAGTAGGAAATAAGAGTATCATTTTTTTTAAATAGATACAATAAAACCGATCAAGTTGCCAAGAAGGAGTGATATTATCGATGATTTAGTTGGAAAGAAATTAATGATTTCCGGTTTTGGAAAAACTGGATACAGTAAGTAATTATTGATATTTTTTATTTTTTTTTTTAATATATTTTTTTATATATATTTAAAGGGCAGTCAATTCATTTGATGTATGCATACGTTTACCCAATAAAAAATGATGAATGCAAGAAGAAATACAATCCAAAACTTATAAAAAAATATAGTATGTGTTATTATGGAAAATATGGAGAATTTACTTGCCATGTAAGTTCAACCCATTACTTCCCGACTTGGAATTTTTGTTGAAAATATTACCAAAAAGATAAATTCAATACAAGACATAATAATTACTCTATGCAACAAAAAAAAATCACAGAAATTTGAAAAGGTGATTAGAAGGTATTTGTCATGCCGAAACCAAATTCGTTGCTCAAATGGTTCTAGGTTTTTTAGATATCCGAACCTAAAAGTCCCAAAAATGACGATTTTGGCAATATTGGGGAATTTATTACTAAGTAGGTAATTTTTTTCTGAAGTTTTCTTTCATGATATCGAATAGTACTATCTTTTCTCTTTAAAATGATTTTTTACATTTTACTATGCGATTTTTCTTTACCGAAATATACTACTTTGAAAATATATGTAGTAAAGTTCATCGTATCTACTATACTACACTCTATCATATCTTCAAACTAGTACATCTCGGCTAAAAAAAATCGTACAGTAAAAAGTTAAAACTCATTTTAAAGAGGAAAGATAATACTATTTGTTACCGTGACCGAAAACTTTAGAAAAAAATTACCTACTTGATAATAAATTCTTTAACATTGCCAATATAGTCATTTTTAGGATGAAACCAATTGGGCAACAAATTCGGTTTCTGCATGCCAAAAGCCTCCCAAATTTTCTATTCAGATCTCTGTTATATTACAAAAGTATTTTTTTGTTGAATAGTGTTATCAGTCGCAGATTAGATTATTATCATGAGAACCCAATGTCATATTTATAGGACAGCACTTTTTTAACGACGATAGTCTGTACCTGAAATGATTGATATTGTTATGCTTTATTTACACCCTCATAAGTAATATTATATATAGTTTCGTCAATTTAAAAACGCTTTATTAAGTGAAAAAAATGTCGGCTAGCTGGAATAATTACACGGTTACTTTAAAAGTGTTATAATTTATTATTGAATAAACTCTAGAGTTCATTTTAAAAAATATTAAGTGGAGAGACTTAAAAAACATTTTAGTAATGGAAATCAAATTAACAACGTTATTATGTCAGAGAAAAAAATTATAAAATATGATGTCCTATAAATAAGACACTGGGAAGCAATGGGTAAAAAAAAAACTAAAAATATATATTGTAGGGGGACAGTGGAGGTTCGGTTACATATTACGACAAAACAAGGGAAGAATGGGTCCATGTAGGGGTCATAAGTTTTGGTAAGGACGCAGGATGTAATGCAGGACCAAGTGTTGGAATGAGAACAGTTTATTTTTTGGATTGGATTGAAAAACATACTGGCATTAAAACTGATTAGTTATTAAAATTATTAAATTGAAATTTATTAAACAATAAACACTTTTTGTATGTTTAAAAAATAAAAAATAAATTTTAATTAATTAATTTATTAATTATAAATGTTAGTCAAATAAGTACATTTTTAATTGTATATATATGTATCGATTTTGATTTTGATAAAAGAAATGTGTAATTGTTATAATTGATTAAATTTAATTTTTTTTTATTTTCCATTTTTTTTTAAATTTTTATAATAATATTAATTTCGAATAAAAATATTGTGAAAATTCCCTTTTATAATAGACCAGAGGTTCCTAATCTTTTTTCCTACATAGACCTCTTTTGAAAAAACGATTTTCTTTATAGACTCCCTTACATTTTACATTTTGTTGAAAAATTACAAGTAGATAGCAAAAAAAGGTCATTATAGGTAAGTATATTTTTTATATGTAATCATCGAATTTTAAAAAACCTTTTCCATAGATCCCTAATAGACCCCCGAATAATATAACCCCTTTTTAACTTCCATAGACCCCTCAAGGGGTCCAGTTGGACCCCGTAAAGAATCCATGTTATAGACAATTAATAAAAACAATAATATAAATTAATTTTTTTAATTAGATAAAAAACGACTCTTCAATTTTTGAAAACTTTTAGGATTTCGACCCATAAGAATTAGTAACATGTAAAACTGTATAGTCAAGTCAGTTATAAAAATTATTATAGGTTGAGGGATAGGAGGGTTAAAATGGGACTATATAAGCGATCTATTAGTGTCTTACTTATAACTCTACGACTATTACTTCTGGATATATAAACTATCAAAATGTAACTGATTAAAACACAGATTATTTTTTTATAAAAAAATATTTTTCCCATTTGAATGCGAAGTATTTTTGAAATCCATGGTCAGATTTTGATAAAATTTATATGGGATCACCCCACAAGTATACTCTTTCAAATAAACAAAAATCATCAAAATTGATGCATATTTGCCAGAGTTATTATACCCGGACATACATAAAAAAATATATATAGTTAAACCGAAAATCTCATTTTTTGAAGTCTATTAAAAATAACATAACTTTTTAATACTACTGTATTATGAGTTGAGGGATGGAGGATTAAAATAGCACTAAATAATCTATCTATTAATGTCCTATTTATTACTCTACGTCTATTACTTCCAAAGATACAAGCTATCAAAAATGTGACTGTTAAT
This sequence comes from Sialis lutaria, assembly GCA_949319165.1. NCBI lineage: Eukaryota > Metazoa > Arthropoda > Insecta > Megaloptera > Sialidae > Sialis > Sialis lutaria. Next base: position 26,187,697 of record OX439240.1, on the reverse strand, counting down.
AAAAGAAATAAATATTATTTCTTTGATTAAAATACGTATGAGATATTAATTCGTTCTAGAGAATAGAAAGAACCTCAAATAATGATTGTTATTGTATGGCAGATTAATAAAATTGATAACATCTTTAGGTATATCTATATAAAACGTACCAATTCTCGTATTTCCTAGACCCTAACAATACGACGCACTTTTTTTATCAGTACAATTCATCAGAAATCCAGTCGCGTCTGAGAATTTACAATTATACCGTCGTTTTGTGCCATTATCTGAGCATTTTTTTGTTGATTTGATCCACAAAATATGGTATAGTATTGAATTAAATTCCGTAAATGGGCATTTCAGATTTCTATATACCTATACTATACGTACATATAATTACTACCTAGTGTTAATAATTATTTTAACCCATGAACACCCGCTGTACACATTTGTGTACAGCTCATTTTATAATTAGTGCTGCTGTCTATGGATATTAATTCATTCACAATATTTCCTTAAGGGGTTAGGTGTAGTCAGAATTTTCAAGAAATCGATTTTTGTTTTTTGCATTTTTGGAAGCTGCTACAACGGCTGAAGAACTATTTTATGGCCCAGGAATAGTTGAAGTAATTAAATAATACGTATATTACTTTACGTAAATTGAGTGAAAAACATTAAATGCGTTTTTCTCAAAACTATGTTTTTTGAACTGGTGACCACTGTAGCTCGAAAACCGCTCGGTACATTTTAATGAAATTTATACAGCTTTTTGAAAACATGAAAAACTAGTGCCTGATCGAAGGATTTTTTTTTAATTTCGATTTGTTATAAACAATTAACTGTTGATTTTTTTCCCGAAAATCTTGAAAAAAATTTCCTGAGGCTGCCATTTTGTTAATTTAAGAAAGAAAGAAAAAAGCTTCGATCCGGCACTAGATTATCTATTAATAAAACTAATTTTTTTTGTCAGATTGAATTTGGATGAATCTCCAAGGATAAGTGATGGTCACCGCAAGGAGCTTCGGTTGGAACTGGATCAACACAAACAGCCATTACTTTTAAAATTATTAAATTTTTTTTCTAAAATTTCTGCAAAGTCAAGTCGAAACCTTATTTAATGATGCTATGTTTTTATTTTTATAAAATAAAATAATTTACTGGCAAAAAAAATTATTTAAAATTGTCATTTTTTCATGTCTCTGACTACACCTAACCCCTTAAAAATTAGTTGGTAGAAGTGCAACAAATAAAATCTGTTAACAATATTTCTGAAGTATGACAAAAATAATTTTTACAAATAAAAAAAAACTTTTGACTCACCCAGTATACCACGAGTTTAAATTTTAAAAAAATCAATAGATATGTTTAATAATCATTCATTACAATGCATCTGTTATTTATTTATTAACATTAACTAATACAAATATTGAACTATATTATTACAATAAAAAATTTAATTCTATTGACGTTTTATGCAAAAAAATCGTGCTTTAGCATAATAAATTTTTATTGTATAATACATATTAAATAAATAAATTAAAACAGTAAGTACTTAATTCTTTTGCATTTACAAAATGAAGGTGATCATATTTGTTTTAATTTCATATTCAGTGACTATTGGAGCAAATAAGGTATGCATTTGATTACAAATATAATTTACCAACCTAAAACTATTTTGGTAAACGTGAGTAAAAATGATATCAAAAATATATTTAAACTGTATTTTATGAAAAAAGGGGGTTAGTAGGGTAATAAAACAATTATTAAAATATTAGAACTGATTTAATCTAGTTGAAATTTAATTTTATAAATATTTTACAGGTTTCTTACATTTTACAAAAGCCAGGTATGTGAAAATATTTTATTTTTATTTTTTTTATTTATTTTTAATAATTATTAGGGGTACAAAGTGATGTAAAACCAGGGGAGGTTCCTTGGCAAGTTTTAATTCTTACTCCAAAAAAAGACAAAAGATCTGGAATATGTGGGGGCTCAATTATCAGCAAAGAATGGGTTTTGACTGCAGCACAATGTATCAAAGGGTAAAAATTAGTATTAATTTTACAATTTATGAATAGAAACATTGTCAATATTAATAGGTCTATAATTATGGCATTTATATACAAAAATACATAAATAAAAATGCATTTTAAAAAGTAAATTGTTTCTTGAATGAGCAAAAAATATATTTTTTGTTTCGGTTGAAATTTAAGCTAGAAATATTTGTTGTAGGAAATCGATTTTTCATCTATATTTTGGTTCGATTTACATGAAACAAGGAATGAAAAAAATCAGTAATGAAAGCTTCTATCATGAAAAATACGACGGAAAATATCAAAATGATATCGGATTAATAAAAATACCGGAACCGCTAACTTTTAACGGTAATATTACTCATAACGCATATTTACTTAAAACTGTAATTAATTATAGAATAGGGGAGAGGGGTCCAAGCTTTCTTAGACCCCATATACCTGAATTTGTATCTATTTATATATTTTAAATGTATCAATTTTTTTAGAAAATATTCAACCAATAAAACGGACTTTTAATGGTAATAAAGCATATTTGTTAGCATAACTGTTAATAATTATAGAAAAGAGGGGGGGGGGGTCAAGCTTCCTATGACCTCACACACATGAATTTATATCTATTTATTTATTTTAAATGAATCAATTTTTTAGAAAATATTCAACCAATAAAACTCTGACTTTTAATGGTAATAAAGTATATTTACTTAAAACTGTTAATAATTATAGAAAATCGGGGGGGGGGGGTGTCAAGCTTCCTACAACCTCACACACATGAATTTCTATCTATTTATATATTTTTAATGAATCAATTTTTTTAGAAAATATTCAATCAATAAAACTTCCAAAATGGAACAATTTTCCCAAAAACAAATCAGTACAAATAAAAATTACTGGCTGGGGTTTGACAGATACAGGTAGCTATTATTATTAATTACATTTAAGGTAGGTATTAACTCGTTAATCCGTTAATCGTTAATTAACGAAGTTAACAAAATGCTTAACGGATTAACTTTTAAGTTAACTCAAAAAAATGTTAACGCTCTTGTTAACTTCCGTTAAATTTAACTTTCGTTGACTTTAGTCCGTTACTTAAGTTAACTTTTCGATTAACTGTGCCCACCTATGCATTCTATATATTTATTTATTAGTTCTAACACATTCAAGAAAAAAATAATTCAAAACAAATTTTACAGATAATCGTGCTAGTCACCCCTATGTTCTGCAATTCACTACATTATACATAGAAGGGAACAAATATTGTCCAAAGGTATTTCACAAACATGCATTTCTGTTTTGCGCAGATAATAAAATCCATCAACATACTTGCAATGTAAGTAAAATTAAATACTATGGCTAGGCCATAAAATGCACACCCCTTAAACATAAAAAATGTATTAACTTATAATACATATCAAATAAATACGGTACAGGTACAATATAATTGGTGAAACTTAAAAGGATGTTTGAAAAAAAGATTGGAGTTAATTAATATTATATAAATATATAATATGAAGTTAATCACTCATTAAGATTTTTTAGAAAATCAACAATGAATCTTGATATCAATCGATTATTACCTTTTTTTATTTAAATTTAGGATGTATTGTAATAAAACAACAATCATTTTAATTTACAATTTTTATATAACATATTTTTTTTGTAAAATGTATAAAGTAAATAAATTAATTAATATCTAATAATAATTAAAAAGATAAATACATCCACATATTGCAGCGATAAGAGCTGTGTTCACCTGATGTCTAGCATTTAAAATGAAACAACAATGTAACGTTTATAGGTTATATGACGTATATAATATATTTGTTTTAAAAATGCAAACTTACCAGATTTTATCTTGATTAAAAAGATTGATTGGCTTTGAATAAAATAATTAAAATACAGCACGTATCGATGTACATTTGTACATGTATTTATATATTAATTAACACAATATAATAATTATGGAATTTGAAGTGACATATGAAGAAATAGCGCCTACTACTATTAATAAATTATAAATAGCAACTACTCTATTTGTAAAAAAATTTCTTGTCAAAATATGAATTTTTGTTTAAATAAACTGCAAATTTCGTTACTTCTAGTTATCCAATTTTGTTGAGTTTTAATAGGGTTCTATTCTGATAATAGATGAAGTGATTTCAAAAGGATTGGTGCAAATTGATTTCGAATTGTGACCTGTAGTTCGGCGTTTCTATCAAAAAGCGGGTTAAATCGACAAATTGAACTTTATTTATATTTTTATAACAGAAAATTAAAACCGATCGATATTAAACTAAGCAAAAATGGAGACTGTAATGTTTTCTATCAGAAAATGTAAAAATGTAAGTGAGATACTGAAGAAATTTAAGATATAATACTCATTTTATCAATTTATATACGAAAAAAATTTTTAGGACGAGAGTAGAACACACTTCCAAGCAGAGCCTGCTTGGGGTGTGCAATTATACAGGATGATTTACAATTTATTTTAAGCAAACAATTTTTACTACCATTAAATTCTTCTTGAGGGAACTACAGGTACAGCCCCCCCCCCCTCCTAAAAATTATTAGGTTTTTTTGTTTAATATCAAGGGAACCCATTATGTAATAGTTTTTTTTATATTAGTTGTTAATCATCCTGTATACATTAGCCCTATCATACAGGATGATTTAAAATTTATTTTAAGCAAATAAATTTTATACCAGGAAATTCTTCTTGAGGAAACTACAGGTAGGTACAGCCCCCCTAAAAAATATTAGTTTTTATTTAATATCAAGGGAACTCATTATATTATAACTTTTTTATCGTTGTAAATCATCCTTTTTATATTAGCCGTAGTGAAATATTTACATATATGTAATAATAATAAAAAAAATACATATTTATATTCATAGGGAGACAGTGGAGGCCCTGCTGTTTACAAGAACCCTTCAAGAGGCTGGGAACAAATAGGAATAGTTAGTTTTTCTTGGAACCAAAATTGCAATTCAGATGCTTTTACGAAAACAGTTTATTATCTTAAATGGATTTATAAGAAAACTGGAATCAAAGAAGTTTAATAAATTTTTTTAACATATATTTATTATTATTTTAAAGGGGCTAACAAAACCTTTCAAATCGAATATCAAACCTACATATATGATAGTTCTCTTAAAGTATTTGACAAGTTTTTCGCACGCGTGGTAAGTAAACACCAACCGAGGTGATACTATGAAAATTATATTTAAATTTAAATTTATACGTGTTTCAATAGCAATGCTACCATTATCAGAGTCTTAAGGGCCGATTACTTTCGATTGAACGAGTTTATTAGCTACTAGCCGACAAATTCACTAGCTGCGTGTAATCATGTTCACTAGCTCACAAGCAGATTTGTAACCAATCTGCTACAAAAGATGAAAGCCGAGCTACTTTACTCGCTACTCGCTAGTGGCGTGTGGACTTGTTAGCTAGTAAACTAGCCGTGTGTCATTATAGTTGTGAGTGAACTAGCTCTGCGAGTATCTCGATGATTCCTATTCACAACACGTGGTTTAAGGGAGTGTCCTGCTTTATGAGTCTCAAAAAATACATTTTTTTATTGCTTAAATCTCTTCTTAATATATCTAAGAATATGTCTGTAAAGTTTTATAGGCAAATTCGAAATATTTTCAAAAATATAGCATTAATCGCAGTTGAGTGTCCAGAAGGTATACAAGCGCTCGGGCATTTTGAGCGCTCGCTTTTCCCCTCGGTCGAATAAATCCGAACAATGTACCTACCTGAAATGGTTCAATTATCGTCTAAAACAATATTTTGAATTTGTATAAGCGCCGGGTCAAGCTATAGTACAAATAATAATGATATATTTCCTCTCCGTTTAACTGCTTTTTCTGACCGTAAACTTTGAAGCGTGTTTTCTCGAGTTTTAATTTTTATCATTTTTCTAAATTGGCGGGTGTGATTGCAAGAAAACTAATCGACCAATCAAAATGAACCAAAGCTTGTTGTCTTCAGTTTTAAATTCTCTTCCATATGAACTAAAAAGATTCATGAAAAAAAATTCTAAACAACTTTTTTAGCAAGTTGAAATGATTTTTTTTCTTTTTTCAAGCCTGACATTTTTTTTTTAATTTTAAAATTTTTTGGGTTTTTCTTAGTTGATATAGAAGAAAAATATATAAAAATTAAAACTTACTTTGGGTTTTTTGTCTCAGACAAAAATTACGAGCTTCATCTTTCCCGCCGATTGGAGACTGCGATTACAAGGAGTTGTACAAAATTTCATATAAATTGGTTGTGTTTGAATATTTTTGTCTTAATAATTTTTTTTAACGTTCAAATATGCAATAAAATAATCTGTAAAGTTCACTAGCTTATTTTTTTCTATCCTAAAAAAATTCCCCAAAAAACGCTTATTTTTGGCCTCATAAAGCAGCATACTCCCTTAAACTCGCTAGCTAGTTGGTTACTGAGCGAGAGGAATATTTTGTGTGTTATCATCACTATCCTACTAGCTGACTCGCCCGCTTCTAAACTCGCTTAATGTAATCGACACTTTACCAATATAAAAAAACACATAAAAATAAGACATATTATGATACTGCCCCTCTCCCTCTTTTCTCCCATTTTGTCTCAAAAGTTTTTTTTTGCAAGAATCCTAATTTTTAAAATAAAAAAAAATTGTAACATTTCTTTCTGAACACCCTGTATAACTAATAACGGTAAAGATGGGACAGTTTTATTTTTAAAAACATGTCTCTTAATATAATAGCAGTAAATTGTAAGTATTTAAATTAATTTTGTTACATTATACAAATTACACAATACAAATTACCCAGCACCTCCACCATAAAATTATAATTATCTATATTTAATTATGCTAGTGAGCTAGTGGAATGTTTTGTGTGTCACCATCACTATCGCACTAGCTGACTCGCCCGCTTCTAAACTTGTAGCTACTAAGCTCGTTTAATGTAGTCGACCCTTTAAGGACATTATGACGATGGTAGCATTGCTATTAAAACACGTATAAAAATCTAAACTGTTACTCCTTCAAATATATGCACACGGAGAGAATATTCTTTTAAAAATTAACAGAAAATGTTGTGAACCTGAGGACAGATTCAACTTCTGAAAAAAATTAACAGAAAAGTCGCTAGAATTTAAAATAAAGTAAATAAAAAATTACAATGACATACTGGTAAATTTTAACATAGTACCTATTAAAATTTATTTACTCTGAAAAAGTAATATACGCTATTCTTTAATTTAATTTCTTGCATATGAAAATTTCGCGCACATTCTCTATAATTTTACTATGTTTCTATATTACTTTTCATATCTGGCCTATCGCCAAAATAGAAACTGCTATACAGTATATTGAATTGTAGTAGACGTTCTTTTTAATTTTACCATGTCGAGTGTTCAAAATTTCTTTCATCAATCTATGTAATTTTTATTTTTTTCCCATTCCTACGCATCGTAAATAAATAAAAATGTTAATGAAATTTTTTCATCTAACTATTAATAACTTTATTTAAGTTTTATAATTATTTTAACTTACGGTATAGTAATTTTTGACACTCTTGGTATGAAATATTACTACGTTACCGATTAATTTTTCACAGAATAAAATTTCGTCCTCCTGTTAACATGTTTTTTATGTTAAAAATTAACAGTAAGTGTATACAAATCTTAATTAAATATACTACAGATTTTAAAGTAATTACATACAACCGAAGTTCTCCTGTATAACATATGTAACACGTAACATACTATATATATCAATAACATACCACACTAGTATACTTTCTCTTAACTGGATTAGTTTTAATCATGCACTTCATCTGATTCTAAAAACAATAAGAGATCCATACGTTAAAGTTTAAACATGTATACATACAGTAAATACGACGGGCGGTGAACATTCATGTCAATGCGGCCAATTCCAGTTAATAGCTTTGATAAAACTACAAGTCTCGATTGAGAGAGGGGAAAAGGGGGGATGCTGCAATGGACCAAACATTGGTCGTAACAAGAACTATACTTGTATAGTAAATAGCAGATTTAGAAATGTAATGTTTAATAATATAATATAATAAATGTATGTTTCGTGATATGACATATGTATGTACGCATTTAGATTAAATTATGATAAGGGGGGGGGGGGGGAGATTAAATGAAATGAAATTAAATATTAAAATATGATTTAACTTCCTCACACCTCCTTTTTTGTTTTAATAATTTTGAGCGTAATTACGTCTTGAAGTCAAATTTCTTCAGCTCCATGTCTCTGGCACCCCCTTTTTTGAAATTCTAATTTTACTATATGCAGTTCGTTTGTTCTTCGTTTGTGCACGTTTGTGCAGGATATTCTTTCGTTTGTGCTTTAACCCTTTAGGAGATATTCAAAAAAATCAAATGGGGGGCTGTAGACATGCGAGCCCCCCCTTTTTCGAAAATTAAAATTTATTGTATGCAGTTCGTTTGTGCAGGAAATCCCGTTGTTTGTGCTTTAACCCTTTAGGTGGTATTCACAAAAATCAAAGTGGGTGCTGTAGACATGGGAGCCCCCCCTTTTTTGAAATTCAAATTTTACTATATGCAGTTCGTTTGTGCTTCGTTTGTGCACGTTTGTGCAGAAATTTTCATCGTTTGTGCTTTAACCTTTTACATGTTATTTATATTTAAAAATACCGAAAACATGTCTCTGGCACCCCCTTTTTTGAAATTCTAATTTTACTATATGCAGTTCGTTTGTTCTTCGTTTGTGCACGTTTGTGCAGGATATTCTTTCGTTTGTGCTTTAACCCTTTAGGAGATATTCAAAAAAATCAAATGGGGGGCTGTAGACATGCGAGCCCCCCCTTTTTCGAAAATTAAAATTTATTGTATGCAGTTCGTTTGTGCAGGAAATCCCGTTGTTTGTGCTTTAACCCTTTAGGTGGTATTCACAAAAATCAAAGTGGGTGCTGTAGACATGGGAGCCCCCCCTTTTTTGAAATTCAAATTTTACTATATGCAGTTCGTTTGTGCTTCGTTTGTGCACGTTTGTGCAGAAATTTTCATCGTTTGTGCTTTAACCTTTTACATGTTATTTATATTTAAAAATACCGAAAACATGTCTCTGGCACCCCCTTTTTTGAAATTTAAATTTTTGAATGTACAGTTCGTTTCTGCTTCGTTTGTGCACATTTGTGCTGAAATTATATTTGTTTATGCTTTAACCCTTTAGGAGCTATTCGTAAAAAAACTGTTAATGCGTTATAAACATGATTACATTCTCAATATTAGTTTTCGAAAAAAATTATACGTCTTGTGTTTCTTATTTATCTAACTAGAAGCTCTATTAACGCTTTAACTCTTTAGGTGTCACTTCGATAATGTTAATTATCGCATGTCTACAGTCCCCCATTTGATTTTTGTGAATACCACCTAAAGAGTTAAAGCACAAACGATGAAAATTTCTGCACAAACGAATTACATATATTAAAATTCGAATTTCCAAAAAGGGGGGGCTCGCATGTCTACGGCCTCCCATTTGATTTTTTGAATATCTCCTAAAGGGTTAAAGCACAAACGAAAGGATTTCCTGCACAAACGTGCACAAACGAACTGCATATAATAAAATTCGAATTTCAAAAAAGGGGGTCCCAGAGACATGGAGCCAATTTCTTCGAAAGTTAAAATTAAATCATCTCGCATCATCTGTTGTGATTTCAAAAAGAGGGGTGGGGTACAGATATTTTATACTTCTACCCCAGTGTATGTATTATAATATATCTATAATGTGGTTACACCGAGGAAACAAAACAGAAACACAAAAAAGCAATAAACCCTTTACATTTTTAAATATGAAGTATTTACAAGACATGATGTTTCTGTTTTTTCGATGTAAACAACGCATAATATATATAAAACGCCACGTCTGTCTGTCTGTCTGTCCGTTAGTTGTTCGCTTATCACTCGAAAACCACTTATCCGATTTACGTGTTTTTTTTTGTAATTTATAAATATTATTTTTGGCCAGGTTTTAGTATATATTTTGCTATGTTAGATAACATAAGAAATAAGCATTGACGATTATAGGAAATCAAGTACGTTCTTTTGCAATACGCTGCCTAAACTGTTAAATATTTAACAATATAATGTAGTAAAGAATTATGAAGAATAAAAAAATCTAAAATTAATTCCGAGATACCATATATCTGACTTTTATATTGAAGAGAGCGAAACCGCGGGTACAGCTTGTATATGAATTGAAGAAATAAAGTTAAAAAAAACTCATTACGAAAATTATTTTAAAGTATTATAAAAAAATCAATAAATGTATTTTAAAAAGGCCCCCAAAACTGCATTATTACAGATAGTTGCACATTATGATAGTCAGAGGCCTCAGGCATAAAAAGTTACCCCTCCCCCTTTTTTAAATATAATCCAAATTTTCAAGATACAGTCGAAACCAGTTACTTAAAGTTATTCGATCATTAGAGCAATGTATAGATAAAAGTCTACAATTTTAATAAGTTAACTCATATATTTTACTAAATTTTGTTTAAAATATTGGACGTATGGTTTTTGAGTAAATGGATATTAAAAATAGAGTTTTTAATACACACGATAAATGAAAGTATTTATTGAAATTCTGCACAATTGGTTATATAGAGACGTTTTAAACACTAATTATTCGAAACTTCAACTCTTTTAAATACTATAAAAATTATAATATTTAAAAGAATGAAAAACTAGCTCTGCCATTACAGCAGTACAAATTAATACATGTTACTATTATATACCGTTCTGTCTATTTCAATTTTCAAATTATAAAAAAACAAACTTTTTTTTACTTTTAATAATTAACAAAATAAAATATTCCATTAAATGTAAGTACATGTATTCTGAATATAAATTAAAAACAACATTTTTCGAACCCAAATCTTTTTTACAGTATGCTAGACGTATAACTTTAAATTATTTATTTGACACTCCGAGCAGACTTGTAGGGTTAATAATGATACAACAACTCATAACTCATGTATTTTGCTTGATTCTATTAAATATGCAACAACCTTTTATACAAAAAGCATCAACACACCACCCGTACCACGTTGTTACATTTAAATTCTTCTCGTATAGAATTCTTCTGCTACAATTCAATTATGTTAATACTTGCGCAAGCTTTTGATGAGGTGATAATTAGATAGAATAACTTAAATCCCAAGAGATATATAATCAAGTTCTAGCTACAAACTTCTGAGACGAGAACACCACATAAAGCTAAACTTTATCTGCTGTTTTATTATCACCTTTAACGCGACGGTTTTACAAGCGAAAAATATCATGTATTAAATTAATTTTACACATACATACATTGAAATTCAAAATATAGTAGAATCCGGGTATAACGACGCTCAAAAGACCGGCGACACTTGGTCGTACTAACCGGACAACGCACTAAACGACCGGATTACTTTTTTAACGTCCAAGTTATTCTGTCTTTTTTAAACCCTTTAACGCCCGCCGTACACATTAATTCACAATATTTCAGTTGGTAGAAGTGCAACAAACAAAATCTGTTAACATTATTAGTTTAATAAACTAGCGAAATCCCGCGGCTTCGCTCGCGTAAACTTCGAAACTAATTAGAACCCTCCATACATGATAGGGGATGACATATTACATTTTTTATATTGATTTTTATTAATTACCTATAAAAAAACGTAAATATCTCGGATCTTAGTTAAAAATTGTAAAAACTTACCCCCTGTCTACCCTCGCCATTAGGGATTGAATATCAATTTTTTTTAATAGCAGATTATTTTGTCCGACTCCATCATTATAACGTAAGCAGCTATGCAGATAAACATATCAAAAACACAGACCCTGTCTAACCACGCCATTAGGGGTTGAATGTCGAAATTTGTATTTTAATAGATGACTATTTTGCCCGAATTTACCTTTATAAGTCAAGCAGGTATGCAAATAAACATATCTAAATCCATCCTCGTCCCTGTCCCATGCTATTAGGGCTTGAATATCAGACATTTCATTTTTAAATGAATATTAATTTGTCCGATTTTACTTTAATATCATGAACAATTATGAAGACAAATATACCAATATTATCCCCAACTATTCCTATAGGGGTTGAATTTTCGTAATTGATATTTGTCTTGTAGAATACCTACTTGTGCCATGCTTCATTTGGTGAATACAAAAAAAAGTGTATTTGTTAAGTTTCAATTAAATGCGGACAAAAAAAACATTTTTTATATAAAATTTGACACCCTGTTTTAACCCCGTAGGAGTTGAATTTCGAAAAATTCTTTTTTAATGGATGCTTACGTCATAAAAGGAAGGCACCTACGAAATTTCACGTTTCTAGGTCCAGGGGTTTGGACTGTACGTTGATATATGAGTGAGTGAGTGGTTAAGGACAAACTCTTTTATAGATATAGATTAATTTTACACATTAAAAATTCAAAATACAGTAGATTTCGAATATAACGACCCATAATGGACCAGCGACACTTAATTTTAATAAATTTCAAACGATCATTATTCCGTAAAGAACGAATCTGAAGAAAAATATGTATCAGATATTTTTTGTACAGAATTTAATTAGCTTTTATTTTATACTTAACTACAATAGAATCCGGATATAACGACCCTCAAAAGACCGGCGATACTTGGTCGTACTAACCGGACGACGCACTAAACGACCGGATAATTTTTTTTAACGTCCAATTTATTCTGTCTTTTTTTTTAAGACATTCAGCAATTTATCAGATAATTTAAGCTTGTTTTTTATTATGTACATATAAAATAATAATATACATAGTTAAATTAATTTCTATTTAAATAAAACAAATATTAAAATTAACAAACAGTAAATTTAATGGTATTTACTTAAACATTGCACATTACATACATACATAATGTATTAGAGTTTGATCAGAGATACAATGTACCTACATTCTATGCATGTAAATATGTATTTACTGACGTAGAAAGTCTGTAATTTTACTAATCAACAATCAACATACGTAGGAGAGAGGAGAAAGCCGGGAGAGGTATTGCTTGTGCGTAGATATTGGAAACATTACACTGTGCTTCGTTCTAACCGGACAATTTATTGTTAAAATAGGTCGCTTAAACCGGAGTCGTACTATACGAATATGTTTTCAAAGTACGTCTATATGAATCGTTTGCATTTTCGTCGCTAAAAACGGTTAGTCGTTATAAACGGACTCGTTATATCCGGATTCTACTGTATATGTCTATATTAACCCTTTGTAGTCTTATGTGACATTTCTGTAATGCAAAAATGCAATGAGTTTGCATTTTTGTCGTTAAAAACGATTAGTCGTTATATCCGGATTGTACTGTATCTTATAGAAAAATAAATGTTTATATGTATACACGGTGGGCCCGCGCGGCTTCGCTCACGTGGACTACGGAATTATTGATTAGGATTTAAAAAATATATAGTTGAATAAAGTAAAAACACGATTAGTTATTTTTCTAATAAAAACCAAATAACACTTAAAATACCTACCTAACAAAAGCCAATCAGTACAAAAAGTAAAACTGTACAGCGTGGCGCGGGCGTCTAGTCGTAGTTCGCGCGAATAATGTTATTGTATATACTTATTTCACGTTATTTCCTAAACCAAAAGACCAAATTGGATTCTGTAAAAGGCAAATTATATCTACATGAAGTACTTATGACGATGAAATCATTTATTTTGATAAGGATTAACGTTTTGCAGGTCATAAGTTCATGTAAACAGAACCCATGTTTTCTTTGTAACATAAAAGCAGTCATTGTGGCTTAAATATAAAAGTTAGACATATGGTGTCACGGACTTTATTGTAGCACTTTTGATTCTACACAATTCTTTAATACATTATTTTGTTCTATATTCAATGGTTTAGGCAGCGTATTGCAAAACAGTGCACTTTGATTTACTATTATCGTCACTGCTTAGTTGTTATGTTACCTAGCGTAACAAAATATAGCCTATAACCTGGCCAGAGAATGTACCTATGAATTAAAAAAAAATCACGTAAATCGGATAAGTGGTTCTCGAGTGATAAGCACACAAACGGACAGACAGACAGACGTTGAGCTTTATTTATATTAAGGATAATTGGGGTGGCCTTTCCTGAGAATTCTGTTTGTGCTGATACAATATTAATATACATAGGAAACTGCTTGTAGCGATTTTATTTAAATATAATCAAGTATCACAACAATACTCGAGCTATACAACATATTATCAAAGGTTAAAACCACTACGCAACATTACAGACAGAACGTGGGTTGACTCGAGCAAGTCTAGTAGCTCCCACACATGTACACATCCACCATACACATTCGCATACACACTCGTATTTAAACCAGGACCGGATTAAAATATTGTTAATTTAGAAGACCCAAAAAAACTATGAATACATATAGTCTGATTCATTTAAGTTTGTAACGGTTGCCGGAGTTTTTGACGGTACGTTTCATGATTCATACCGTCAAATTCCCTGGCAAACACTGTAAATATAAATGAAACAGACTATAGTATAGGTAATATTAAAAATTGTTTTTAGGGATCTCAGATTATGTTATGTATAAAAAAAAGAATTATTATTAAAAGTTCTAATTGGACACTTTTTAGTTCAGTCTAATTTTCTTCGTTTTTAAAAAACTTATATCTTCGAAAATAACAGTGAGAAAAAACTGAATATGTGTAATGATGTCGATAAAAATAAAAAGTTCTAAAAGTACACAGAAAAAAAACTCGATCTTATTGAAAATTTGAGATGGAAAAATGTTTAATAAATTTATCTTGTTAATATAACAATATTTCCTCAATATAATAATAAGAAAAATTCTTATTGAAGATATTTTATTAATTTGAAAAATATATCTTCATGTTTCATTTGTCAAATTAATAAATAATTTATTACACCAACTAACGAAACTTTCAAATAGATTAAACATAATAGTTGTATTAATAAATATTTATCAGTATGCATATTTTTTACACCACCCAACTAGTGAAAGTGCAATTTTCGATATGGTAAATTCAGTGATGTCATTTATTAAGTATTTAAAATATATGTTTTCAATACGAAACAAAATTTTCACCGTGATAAGAACATTGTTAGTAATAATATACATTTATCAATAAGACAAACATATTGGTAAAAAAATATCATATTAACAAACAACCTCTATCGAAGCCAAATCGATCACGGATTTTTTACATTGATCACATTTTTTAACAATTTATTTTTTTCTGTATACGGAACACTTATACGTGAGATTTGACTCGCACTTGACAAATTATTTATAACTAATCAAAAATTTGTACTATTACAGCAGCTATTATTAGCAGCGTTCGTAATGCGAGGCACCACTGTATATTCTAAAGGTTTTATTATTTATTATATCCTAGGGGCCCATAATTCCTAAGTACTACCCTCTGATACAGACATACAAACACATACAGACACAATGTTTCATTGGTTACAAAGCAGCACGAACGGGCGACGCTTTTTCAGAAGTATTTGATAGATTTTCACACAAATGAAACGAACATGTTTTTGACATATTTGTTAATTCAGTGTGATTTTTTTCCGGCTGATATGAAAATGTCGAACCACAAATACGCACGTCACAAGTAATTATCAACTTCGTGGAAACTAGAACCTTATTGTTTTATATACACACAAAAAAAAACTGTATTGGACCAAGAAAATCTTGTTTTGTATATAACGAAAACAATATTTTGTTAATATAAGAAACATACTCTTAATCCAACTACGTTATTCCTTCGTTCAAGAATACTATAGTTGGTTTAAGAGATTATTGCTTATCTTAAGAAAATATTGTTATATACAAAACAAGGTTTACTTGGTTTGAGAAATCCTTTCTACCTGTGTAGCAAGTAGAGATTTAATTGTTTTTTTAAATTTAGTTATGGGGACATTTTTAAGAGATGATGGTAGTTTATTGTAGATTTTTATGTGGAGTTTGTGCCAATTGCAAGTATCGCTTTTATTTTTTGTTTATTTTTTTGCTTCTTTCGCATTTAGATAAGTACTGAAGAGAAGAGATATTAAAAATTAAGGTTATTCGATCATTAGAGCAATGTATAGATAAAAGCCTTAAATTTTTAATAAGTTATTTATGAATAGCTCATATATTTTACTAATTTTTATTTAAAATATTGGACGTATGGTTTTTGAGTATTTGGATATTTAAAAATAGAGTTTTTAACAAACGATAAATGAAGTGCTCTATTTATTGAAATTCTATACAATTGGCTATATAGAGACGTTTTAAAAACTAATTATTCGAAACTTTAACTCTATTAAATACCATAATAATTATAAAACAAATATATTCACGTGTAATTTGTTCAAAATAATGAAAAACTAGCTCTGCTATTACAGCAGTACAAATTAGTACATGTTACTATTATATACCGTTCTGTCTATTTCAATTTTTAAATTAAATTAAACTTTTTATTTAAATAATTAACAAAGTAAAATATTCCATTAAAACAAACAGAGGAAACAAATTTTAATTAGTAATATTAACAATGTTGTAATTAAATATAAATAATTTCAAAGTTACGCCATAAAATTTCATTAAAATAATTAATTATTGATTTAAAACTTTGATAAAATTAATTTAAATCTGACGATATTAATAATAAAATAATATTTAAAAATATATAAATTTACTTCAAAATTTACATAAAAAGTAATGGAACTTTATTGGTTTTTATGTTCCATTTTATTTACATTTTTAAATCAGGTATTGTAAATTAAACAAAATAACATACTTTATAATAAAATATACTATTTTAGGGATCCACACAAATATTTCTTTATAATATCAATAATGGTGAGTAGTAATAAACTCAAATAATTGAAAAATATCAGGCATGAATTTTTTTTAAATAATAAAAACTTTTTATTTGTTTTCACTTATAAAAATTAATTATTATTTAACATTAAACAAATATATTGAACTTAAAACAAATTATATCACCTTAAATAAACAGTTTCCACACTAAAAATAAATACTTTGCACTAAAAAAAATAATACTTTGCACTTTACCTAAATTTGGATTTGTTAAATTTAAAAAATAACATATTTTTGATGTATTAATGTGATTTTCTATATTTTTACCTAATGTAAAAACTAACTTTCGCCCCAATAGATTTGATATTTTTAATGTAATTTTCTATATTTTAAAACGATTAAATATTCACCTTATGCATTAAAATTAAAAGTATTAAAAATATTCGCGTGTATAAAGTGCATACTATAAAATTTTAAGTGCAAAGTATTAAAATTAATGTTCGATGTATACACAGAAAAAAAAACTGTATTGGACCAAGAAAACCTTGTTTTGTATATTACAAAAACAATATTAATATAAGAAACATATTCTTAATCCAACTACGTTATTCCTTCGTTCAAGAATACTACAGTTGGTTTAAGAGATTATTGCTTATCTTAAGAAAATATTGTTTTCGTTATATACAAAACAAGGTTTACTTGGTTTGAGAAATCCTTACTACCAGTGTACAAAGTGCATACTATTTAATATATAGTGCAATTAAATATAACTCGAAAAATTATAATTTTCAATAAAAAAAATTTTTTTTTTAGTTTTACGTAGTATCGCAAGAGAGTTATACGTAAGTGGACCAATAGCAATGAAGGGACAATTTCCTTGGCATGTATCAATAACATCTAAAGGTGCTCTAGATGAGGAATATGATTGTGGAGGTTCCATTATAACTCCTGTATGGGTTCTAACTGCAGCTCATTGTGTATCAGGGCAAGTAACTATTTTATAAGACAGTACAAGGGAACCTTTTCAAGTCGAAAATTCGTATCGAGTTTAAACTTTGTATATAGTTAGAGGAGGTCAAGGTAAGTAATAAAAAAATTATCTTAACTGTGGTAAAACGGTTTAAGGGGGTGAAACACCCCTATGAAAATGTGCAAAATCATATTTTTTCAAATAACTCTGAAACTATTGAAAATTTAAAAAATCTACAATACAAAATTTTCATGATTTTTTATGCTCTTTCGAATAGCATAGTCAAAATTTGAAATAATTAAACCGTTAACCCTCACCTCCCATCCAGTTTAATTTTTTCGAATTTTGACTATCGTCATTCGAAAGAGCATAACAAATCATGAAAATTTTGTATTGTAGATTTTTTAAAATTTTCATTAGTTATTTGAAAAAATATGATTATTTTGCACATTTTCATAGGGGTGTTTTACCCCCTTAAACCATTTTACCGCAGCTGTGATATTTTTTTTGTTACTTACCTTGACCTCCTCTAACTATATACAAAGTTTAAACTCGATACTTGAAAAGGTTCCCTTGTAAGTAAAATGTAAGAACTGAAAAAAGTTTTAGCACTTTCAGGCCCCACTAAACTGTGCAAACAGTTTAATGCTATAGTGTCTTATTAAGGGGTAGGAGGGGGGGGGCAGTCAAATAATTACTTAGAAAGAACATTAAATACAACTACCTAACAAATATCATTAATTTTATTTGTAATTTTATGATTTTTTTTATTTCCAAAATAAACCGAATCAATCTGCCCCCATTCCCCCTACTATGTAAAATTACAGAAAATAATATTTACTGCCTTCTCTCATTGAATAAACAACTAAATTAAGAAAGACAGTTAAGCTAAAAAAGTTTGTATCTCTTTGGCAAACTAAATTTGATTGTTTTTTCTTCAGTAACGTATAAGTAATTTTTAATAGAATTTAACACATTAATTTCTACTTTTTTAAACGGTTTCTAATACATACAATCATATATTATACTAGGAGCCCGTATGCACCCCCCCCCGTTATTTTCATCATTATTAACATTTATTAATTTAAAACTATTTGAAATAAATCTGGAACATTTTTTTAATCCTTATTATGTTAAAAAATGTTAATTTTTAATAATTAAAAAAAATACTCTGCCTTGTAAATGCACGGTGCTTCCTCGTGCTAAATTCATCAAAGGTAGCTAATTATTGATCAATTTAAATAAAAACCGATAAAGTATTCAGATGAACTGCCTGTCATTGGTTAACCATTTAATTTTCATACGATTTTAATAAAAAAATTTAATTTTACATTTTTCTTAATACGCGCCTGGTTATTATGTCGTATATTTTGAATTTTTTGACAATTTCAATCAAAATGATTATTTTTCTGCTATACGAATGTCAAAATGACATTTAAAACGTCAAAGTGACATTTAATATGTCAAAGTAAATAGCAGTTTTAAAAAAACAAATGACGATTTTCTTAAGTCAAATTGAGATAGATCTTTGCAAGGGAATATTTTACAACAAAAGTAGGTGACCTATATTATAGAGAATTGAATGCTCTACAAAAAAGGTTCTATAAAATTTTCACGTAACATGTGTCTTTCTTGAGATATCTTAAAAAAATAAAACTTTTTGGATGTCACCCCTCCCCCTTACACACAATTTTAATTATTTTGAAATGGGACCGTCCTCAAGCCAGACCTAACCAACCAACCAAGTTTCATCAATATCGGTTTAGTGGTTCATGAGTTAAGCGTGTGACAAGGATTGGGGGACAGACACACACACAGACACACACACACACACACACACACACACACACAGACACACACACACACACAGACAGACAGACAGACAGACAGACACGGAACAAAAAGTGTTTGTCTTGACCTGAAACGGATAAATCCGGTAAAATTTTTAAAATCGGAGAACAAATTTTTTTTCTCGTTTTGAAACGATAACTAAGCTTCTCGTATCTTCGATATTGCGAGGAAGCAATACAATTAATTTTGATTTTAGATGTGTTTCATGGAAATTAAGAGCAGGTTCTTTAAACTCTGAAGAAGGTGGCCAAGTAAGAACTTCAAAACATGGAATAGTACATGAAAAACATATAACTATTGATGGAATCCCTCGTTTTGATATTGGGCTGATTAAAGTTTCAAAACCATTTATTTATAATCGTAAGTAACTTCTTAGTTTTATTTCAAATTAAGGGGGATGGCCACTGTGACGGAAAAAAATATAATTTTTTTTTTCTTAAATTGTTTTCAAGTTTACATATTCATAAATATGTATACAAAAAATTGAGTTAAAATTTTGAAAATTGACAGAGTTACAGTCAATTTAGTGAGACGAGGTAGCGCGGCCGGTTATGACATAACAAAAACATTAAACACGTTTATTTCGGAATGACATTTTTCGACCTGGTCGACACGATTCCTCAAAGACTAATAAACCAATTTCAATTTTTTTTTTAATAATTTTCGTAATTGTAGTAGCTATCGTTGCACGTAGCCAATTTTTGAAATTTTGATAATTACTATTTTAAAAACCACTCTAATAACAAAAATGAAAAAAAAAATTCAAATTTCAAACGATCGCCATTTTGTGAGAAAATAAAATAAAAAAAACGGCTACGTGCAACGATAGCTACATTCATATAGATATTGATAAAATTTTTATTTATTTTTTTCATATAACCCTTCTCGAAGTTTCGAGTCGACCATAGAAAAAAACATTATTTTGGTCGTCACATCGAGGCTCATAACTTTGTAAATATTTAATATTTTTCAATAAAATTTGATATTAAATAAGTTGAATATATACTTAATAAAATGTCCTTTACCTGATTCAAAAATAATTAGTTATATCTGTGAAAAAATATCTCAAACATTAACAATTTTTTGACCCGTCACAGTGGCTATCCCCCTTAAAAAAATCTATATAGAAATATTTACATATCATTCCCTCTGTTCATAACCAAGAAGCCCAGATTAATTTAATTGTGTTATTATACACAGAAGAAAAAAAATTCGATCTTATTGAAAATTTGACATGGAAAAATGTTTAATAAATTTATCTTGTTAATATAACAATATTTCCTCAATATAATAATAAAAAAAATTCTTATTGAGGATATTTTATTCATTTGAAAAATATATCTTCATGTTCATTTGTCAAATTAATAAATAATTTATTACACCAACTAACGAAACTCTCAAATAGATTAAACATAATGGTTGTATTAATAAATATTTATCAGTGTGAATATTTTTTACACCACCCAACTAGTGAAAGTGCAATTTTCGATATGGTAAATTCAGTGATGTCATTTATTAAGTTTTTTTTTGTATTTAAAATGTATGTTTTCAATACGAAACAAAATTTTCACCGTTAGTAATAATATACATTTATCAATAAGATAATTTTTTTTCTGTGTATTTTTCAGGACTTGTCAATCAAATAAGTTTACCAAATTATTCAGATACTAAATTAAAATTGACTGGAAAAATTGTACAAATAATCGGTTATCAAGATGGTACATTAAAATTCTCGTATCAGGTCGTAATGGGGCAATCAATTTGTAAAATAGATTACACCGATTCAGAATTATTTGGTGAAGTATTCTGTATAAAAGGGTTAGGTACAGAAACATCTTGTCAGGTGCGTACCTCATCAAATTATCATGGAGGAGGGGGGGGGGGAATAAAATAAAAAAACATAAATCATGGACTGTACATTGGACCAAGAAAACCTTGTTTTGTATATAACGAAAACAATATTTTCTTAAGGGGTTTAGTGTAGTCAGAGACATGAAAAAATGACAATTTTAAATAATTTTTTTGCCAGTATCCTTCGATCAGGCACTATTTTTTCATGTTTCCAAAAAGCTGTATAAATTTCATTAAAATCTACCGAGCGGTTTTCGAGCTACAGTGGTCACCAGTTCAAAAAACATAGTTTTGAGAAAAACGCATTTAAAGTTTTACACTCAATTTACGTAAAGTAATATACGTATTATTTAATTACTTACACAGAGTCATCTATTAATGGGCCGTATAATAGTTCTTCAGCCATTGTAGCAGCTTCCAAAAATGCAAAAAAAGAAAATCGATTTCTTGAAAATTCTGACTACACCTAACCCCTTAATATAAGAAACATACTCTTAATCCAACTACGTTATTCCTTCGTTCAAGAATACTATAGTTGGTTTAAGAGATTATAGCTTATTTTAAGAAAATATTGTTTTCGTTATATACAAAACAAGGTTTACTTGGTTTGAGAAATCCTTTCTACCAGTGTACATCAAATTTGAAAATTGATATCCGGTATCAAAGGGACTAGCAAAAATGCTAGCTAGCAAGCACTCACAAATAAGGTATCAATTTTTTGATAGTATCTATCGATTAGCTATAGAATTTAGAGCTGTGATACTTGACTACAGTATTGTAACACAGTTGGTGCAGACTCTGACCGTACGTAGTATAATTATCATAATATCACCACTGTTTTAACACCCTTGTTTGTGTTTACATACAACACGTGCGTGAAACTTGTCAAAGTCTTCATGAAACTCCAAGAAAACTGTCATATAAGTTTGATACCTCATTTGAGAGTGCATGATCTTTACAAAAAAATAGATAGGGCGTATTGTAGGTATATGCTTGTCTTTATTTAAACATGACACACACACAAAATTAAAACGAATTTAACATTTCAGGGTGACAGTGGAGGTTCTGTAGTTTACGAAGTTAAACCAGGGAAATATATCTTAATTGGATTAATAAGCTGGGGTCACGAACAGTGTCACATAGCACCCACAATAAATGTTCAAGTTGTCCACTATTTGAAATGGATCAGTGACAAAACTGGAATTATTATTCAAAAATGAAAATAATGTTCATAACATAAATTAGATACAATAATATTAACAAAAATCAATTCGTAACATATACCACTGCTGTATAAAAGTCTTGGGGCACTCAATTTTTTGAGTATTGTAAATATAAAACTGCAAAAATAGTTGATAAAAAATCTGAGTACTTAATTACAACTTTTGTAATAATCCTAGCATATCTAAAATACAGCATTTACAATTTCCCATGTTATTTTTTAATTATATGCCTCTGAAAGGTCAGGTTTACTCAAGTTGAAAGTATTGACGCACAGTGTCTTTCAAGCTAACGAGAAATTGTTTTTTTTTTACTATTTTGACTGCGAGTAAACATATTCTTTTCGTTATTTTGGGTATTTTTATTGACTGAAATCTGTATATTTACATTCAAAACCACATGTGTCTAAATACAATTAAAATATAAAAATAAATGTCTAGCCTGTTTTTTTATTTAAAATAATAAGTAATAAAATATAAATTATTATAAATAAATGTAAAAAACTTTTAAAAATAAACGACTATGACTCCCACAAGAATTTTAAATTAATGACATTTTTTGTTGATCTAGAATCTAGATGAAGTTTGGCAACGTTGTAAATAATCAGATGTATTGGTAAAGTGAGTGTAATATATACACAATAACATGAGATAAGTGTTTTTTTTTACAAAAAAGGATTGGGTAACACGTATTCAATTTTTTTATGTAGTTAAATTTCTGTTTTAATTTAAAACTGTTAAATTGAACATTTTACTACCAATATATATTTTATATATATATTTATATTTATTATCTTTGAGAACAATAGTGAATCAAAAATTATAACTTTAATGATTAGAAATACAATGGTTAGTATTTCGCAATATCATTATATTTTATTTATTTGAACTTAATTTTTCAAGGGATAAGTAAAAAAAGGTAAAAATTATTTCAACTACACCTAAAAAAAACTGTATTGGACCAAGAAAATCTTGTTTTGTATATAACGAAAACAATATTTTCTTAATATAAGAAAATTAATCTTAATCCAACTACATTATTTCTTCGTCCAAGAATATTTAAGAATATTTTTCTTATCTTAAGAAAATATTGTTTTCGTTATATACAAAACACGGTTTACTTGACTCAAGTAAACCTTTCTACCTGTGTATAATTAAAAATTTTATATAATTTAATACTATTTCTTTACAAATTTATATTAATAAATCTTTATTAATTTAAAAAATTTATAAAATGATGTTGATAAGTTAAGGATAAAATTGCAATGCTTTCTAAAATTTTGACCATTACATTTTTATTCGACATTTAAATAAATGTTATTTTTGGTGTAAGTATAGCAGAAAAAAATTAAAACCATTTCATGTAGGTATTAAGAAAAACAGTGAATTCATATTTTCTAATAAAATAGCTATATAACTTAAAAAAAAAACTACCTTTATGTCCGGTATCAAAATTTGCTAGCTAGCAAGTACTCTCAAAAAAGCTATTAATTTTATGCTAATATCTATGGATTTGCTATACAATTTAGAGCTATGATACTTGACTAGAGTATTGTAACACAGTTGGTGCAGACTCTGACCGTACGTGGTATAATTATCATAATATCACCACTGTTTTAACACCCTTGTTGATGTTTACATACAACACGTGTGTGAAACTTGTCAAAGTCTTCATGAAACTACAAGAGAACTGTCATATAAGTTTGATATCTCTTTTGAGAGTGCTTAATAGCTACATTCTTCCTTTATGATACCGAAAATTAGTAAATTTTGCACGTGGTAGATGTTTTTTTTTACATAATATTTGTTTTGGATCACAAAAATAATTCATAATCAGTTAATAAACATTTTATCACACTTGTAAAACATTAAACTAAAAACAATAGCAATCAAAAATAGAGAAACAATACATTTTTTATTATTTCCATACCTTAATAACACCTTTATGTTTTTATAATCAAGACAACCATAAAATAAAACAATACAAAGTTAAATAAATAGTAACTTTGCAATATTCAATCAATATCGATTAATCTCCTGATCGACTCTTATTAAAAACCATAATTATTTACCCCCCCCCCCTGATTGAATTAAAAAAAAGATTAAACTATTAGTGTATTATTTTATATTAGGTTTGAGGGGCTGGAAATGCGGGGAACGGTGCGGGTAAGAGCTTGTGAATAAATATAGAGTGAAGGCAATATGTGTCTCTCTCTGGAGCATGCGAAGTCACATATAGATGCGTCTCTCTCTCCTTTTTTCACACACTTATCATTTTTTAATTAATAAAAAAAACGCGGTTCCTAATCATTTTGAAAATGTACAGATATCTTTGTAAATGAATAAAGAATGTATGTTCAAATTTTCATCAAATTTTCTCTGTCACATCACTTTGAAAAATCCTGTAATGTCTCATGTCGTTATACAGTTCTCATAATGCAAAAAAACAAAACAGAAACATCGTGTCTTTAAAATATTTCGTATTTAAAAATGTATAGGGTTTATTGCTTTTTGGTCATAAAAAACACCTTGTTTCTGTTTTGTTTTCTCGGTGTAAGCACCGCATTAGAATACATGTTAATTTGTTTATTTAATATCAGAATTTGTTAAACTATTTTCATCGAAATCACTCTGTTTATTAACTTCTCATAAGGCCTATTTCACACATATACGGTTTCATTCGGTTCGGTTCGTTTTCGGTCGCTGCCGACAAGTGTGAAACGATGATTCAGTTTGTATTCGGTACCTAATATAAACCGTACAGAACTGAATACTCCCTCCACACGGACAGATTTCATCAGGTTTCAATTCGTGTCCAGGGAACACAAAGCAATGAACGCGTTCACACATACTCGGTTTAGTTTCGGTTTTAACCTGATAACGAGTGTTACTCTTTTTTAAGTTTTGTCGCGGATTTTCTAATAAAATGAGCGGTTTTCTAGATGTTGATGTGGATCGTCTTCATGCTCTTTAGCTTCGGGAAAATAGTGTAGAATGCTCCAAATTCCTGCTGCAAAGTGATGAGAGGGTGCTCGCAATGAATTCTAGTATTCCTCCTTCATTTTTTAATTTTTTTATAGAGAAACAACATGGCAACAACTTGCTTTCTCTCCATGATAACTACTGAGTTTACGGGAAAAAAATAAAACCTAATATGAACCGTATGAGAACCGTGTATGTGTGAAAGGGTTTGATTCGTTTTCGGCTGAAACCGAAAACAAACCGAACCGAATGGAACCGCGTATGTGTGAAATAAAGCTTAGGAAGTTATTGTAATTTTTCTAGTGTCATTGTTTCATTTATTTTTCGTATATTTAAATAAAAATAATCTACCCCACCCCTGTTTAAATTCAAGGTAGTAGTAATAATAATCAATGAAATATCATATAGGATTTTAATTTTTAAAAGAACAATGACATTCCTACAACGATATGGTGCATTGAAAATTGTTTTTAATATTTTCTATATTATACTCTATTTATGCTCAATTTCCAAACACTATAGTTTAAGTAAGTGACCTGAAACCATACAAATAAAATAAGTATTAACAAAATAAATATGAAGACTTTATTAGTTATAATTATATATTTATACTTAACAGTTTTTGAAAAGGTAACTGTACTTTTATGTTCTCTATGTATTTTGTCTATTAAACCGAAAAATGAGTTTCCAAAATTTTAATTTTTAAAAATAAAATATTTTTATTTTAGGAAGGAGGGGTGTTTTGTAAACGAATCATTGGATACAGTCGTTATAGAGGTAAGCTATACATAATTGTTTTGTTTATGATAATAAATGAGATATTTTTACAGGGTGGTAGGTATTTCTCTGGAACAAATTTCCCTGTCTTTTCCAGGAGATTTTTTACCGTTTTTTCCCTGTTTTTATTTTAAATTTAGATTAAAAAACCTAAAAAAATATCACTGTTTAAATATTTGCGAGAATTTGTGTGGTTTTTACATTTTTATAAAAAAAATTCCCTGACTTCCAACCAAATTCCCTGACTTCTAACCAAATTCCCTGACTTCTAACCAAATACCCTGACTTGCAACCAAATTCCCTGACTTCCAACCAAATTCCCTGACTTCCAACCAAATTCCCTGACTTCTAACCAAATTCCCTGACTTCTAACCAAATACCCTGACTTGCAACCAAATTCCCTGACTTCCAACCAAATTCCCTGACTTTTCCCTGACATTTCCTGTATAGCAAAATTCCCTGACTTCTAACCAAATTCCCTGACTTCTAACCAAATTCCCTGACTTTTCCCTGACATTTCCTGTATAGCAAAATTCCCTGACTTTTCCCGGTTTTCCAGAAACCGGCCACCCTGTTTTATATAGAAATAAAGAGAAGAAAATGCATTTTAATTATACAAAAAAATAATAGAAAATATTTTTGATATATTTTTTTTAGATTTTTACCCAAACCGGCGAGCCCTACATATAATAAATGGGACCGATACACAATTGGGGGAGTTCCCATGGCACGTGTCCGTTATCAGTCCACTTTCTAGTTATAGAAATTATTATTGTTCGGGGTCCCTCATCAGTTCTGAGTGGATTTTAACAGCTGGACATTGTGTACATGGGTATAAGAAAAAAAAAATTTTTTAATTTTCTGTTTGATAACATAGTACTATGGAATTATATATGGTTTTATAATAATGGACAGTGTTATGCATTAATGTAGTAACTTATACGCAGCCTACACAAGTAGAAAGGTTTACTTGAGCCAAGTAAACCTTGTTTTGTATATAACGAAAACAATATTTTCTTAAGATAAGAAATATATTCTTAAACCAACTTCTTGGACGAAGTTATAATGTAATTGGATTAAGAGTACTTTTCTTATATTAAGAAAATATTGTTTTCGTTATATACAAAACAAGATTTTCTTGGTCCAATACAGTTTTTTGTATATTTCGAAAAATCAACGTTTTTGATACGCAAAGTGATTTTGGAAAAATAAATAAATAACAAAATCAAAAAAATATATAATTATAAAACAATCTATAATACATATATATTTTTAAATCTTCAATTTGGTCACATAGTACTATGGAATTATATATTGTTTTATAACCATGGATATTGTTATGCAATAATGTAACAACTTACAGACTTCATTTCAAAATATCAACGTTTTCGATGATTGCAAAGTGATTTAGGAAAAAATAAATAAATAATAAAATCAACAAAAATTTATTTTTTCAACACAACTATTTTTTCAATATGTTTTTATTACTTAAACTAAAAATACACTTTAACCACAGTCTGGAATCGTTAGGCTCCTGATGAGGACTTCTTGTGAAGTCGAAACACGTGTCGAGTGACATAAATTTTGTGGTTAAGGTGTATTTTTAGTTTAAGTGACTAAGAAACCACAGTTTCTCCGTTTTTCAAGTAAGATGTTTTTATTAAATCAGTCTATTTTCTATAATGCTATAACCTCTATTTTGAATGAAACATTAGTGCATAACAGAATCCTTATAAGTACATATATTATTTTGTATCACTGTTTTTTATGTTTTTATTAAACCAATCTTAGCGATTTTCTATAACACTATTGCCCGGTATTATCAACTAATTTAAAGCTCATTTAGCGCTAAATGCTCCTTTAAAGTAAATTTGGTGTATTACAAACGTGATTTAAGCTCTCAATGAAAAATAGACATAATATACGTTGTATAGAAATACTGCAGATAATTTAAAATCTATTTAATTAAATGTATTATGCTTGGATCTGTTGATAATAATATGACAGTTAGTTAAAGGAGCATTTAGTTAAAGTTGAAAATATTGGGCGTATAAACTCTATTTTGAATAAAATTGAAGGTAGATACATTAGTGCATCACATAGTCCTTAAAGTTGTATTATTTTTCGTAATAAAATATTCATTAGACAGTTAAACTAAAAATAATATTTATTCTACAGTAAAACAAGCTGGATTGTCCGAGCTGGCTCATTAAACAGAAATTACGGTGGACAATACAGAATATCAAATAAAGCAATTCATCATGAAAAATATAAACTAGATCCAGATGGTCAGGCTGCATATAATGATATTGGATTGATATACATCAAAAATCCATTCGTTTTAAATGGTAATATAAGTACCTAAGGTACTAGTACCAATTTTGGATCATACCACATAGTTTAACTTAAGGTTGTTGTTCACTGAAAGTTGTGGCATCTAACGGAATTTAGCATGAACTACAGGGTTTTGCTATGTCGGTAATAAAGAACAAATAGATCTGGCAATAATTTACAATATTAGACAAGAACAGAAGATTTATTTTTTACAATATTATAATTATTACTATTGCTGACAATGGTAATAATTATAATAACAATATAGTAACTATTATTATTATAAATAAAAACATTAAATGTAGTCAATAATCACTTGCTATTTACAACGCGCGTCAGTTGTCAATACTACGTTTTTATATTTCAAATGCGCTGTTGCCATATTGTATATTTACGTCATGTGTTCGAGAATTTATCAAAGTTAAAAATTAATAATTATTTAAGGAGATGGTAAATCATTCTAAAATTTTATATACACATTCCTTAATTACCAATCTATAACATATCCGTTTTTGGTTAAAATCTGACGTTTAGTTTTAATACACGAATTAAACGAATATCGAATTCCAAGTGGATCCCTATGCTTGCAATGTATAAGAGGCAAACTTTGTACGTTTATAATTAATAAACGAAATGGTAAACTGACCTGAATTTTTTTTTACAAATGCGAACTAGCTTACTTAACACAATATTAAAATTTTAACAAATTCTGTAGTGATCGATTTTAGTGAACAACAACCTTAAGGTTATATGTACGTCTAGCGCACTGTAAAAAAATCAGGTTTCGAAAAATGTTGTTTTTAATTTATATTCAGAACACATGTATATTTTACTTTGTTAATTATTAAAAGTTTAATTTGAAAATTGAAATAGATAGAACGGTATATAATAGTAACATGTACTAATTTGTACTGCTGTAATGGCAGAGCTAGTTTTTCATTATTTTCAATAAATTACACGTGAATATATTTGTTTTATAATTTTTATAGTATTTAAAAGGATTGAATTAGTTTTTAAAACGTCTCTATATAGCCAATTGTGTAGAATTTCAATAAATAGAGTACTTTCAGCAAGTTCGTTTGTTAAAAACTATATTTTTAATATCAAATTACTCAAAAACCATACGTCAAATATTTTTAGTAAAATATATGAGTTATCCATACAATTTTAGACTTTTATCTATACATTGCTCTATGATCGAATAATAACCTTAAGGCGACCAAAATTGCTGCCAGTATCTTCATATGTATTTATCAAATTAGAAATTAATTAAATTAATTATTATATTTAGATGCTCTAGCTCCAATCGCTCTACCTGACAGAAATGATATTGACGTGGATCATACAGGAGACGAAGTTAAAATAGTTGGATGGGGTCTAAGAAATTTCCCTCTACAATCAGCTGTGCAGACAGTTATTTCTAACAACGAATGTAAAACTTATTTCCCAGATTATCAAATAACTAATTACGTGACGTGTATTAAAGGAAACTATAACCAATCGATTTGTACTGTACGTATTGTATTTACTAAATCATTTAAAACATATACAAGTAGAAACGTTGGACCTAGAAATCCTTATCTTATAAAATACAGTAGAATCAGGATATAACGACCCTTAAGGGACCAGCGACATTTCGTCGTACTAACCGGACGACGTACTAAACGACCGGATCATTTTTTATTTAACGTCCAAGTTATTTTGTCTTTTTTTTAACGGCATTCAGCAATTTACGCTTGTTTTTTATTATGTACATATGAATGTACATATTAATATTACTGTAATTCTTATTATGAAATAATAATATACATAGATTAATATCTATTTAAATAAAATTAACAAAAGTAACTTTAATGGTATTTACTTAAAAATTGCACATTACATACATACATAATGTATTAGAGTTTGATCAGAGATACAATGTAACTACATTCTATGCATGTAAATATGTATTTACTGACGTAGAAAGTCTGTAATTTTACTAATCAACAATCAACATACGTAGGAGAGAGGAGAAAGCCGGGAGAGGTATTGCTTGTGCGTAGATATTGGAAACATTACACTGCGCGTCGTTCTAACCGGACAATTTATTGTCAAAATAGATCGCTATAAGCATACGGATATGTTTTTATAGTACGTCTATATCAAACCTAATTTGGGTTTGCATATTCGTCGCTAAAAACGGTTAGTCGTTATAAACGAAGTCGGATTCTACTGTATAACGAAAATAATATTTTTCAAAATATGAGAACATACCTTTTTAATCTATATATATTATTGTTTTCGTTCAACAATATTGTTTTAAAGAGAAACAATATTATTGTTGTTAAAAATAATAAAAAAACATATTGTTTTCGTTGTATATAAAATAAATATTTCTTGGTTAATTTTTTAGAACCTTTAAAAATGTGAATCTATTTAATATTTTTATTTATCACGTATAAATAATTATAGTTTTTTCTAGGGTGACAGCGGAAGCTCTGTAAGCTTTACAAGACACGGAATACCGATTATTTACGCAATAGTTAGTTGGGCAGATGATACTGGATGCTGGAGAGCACCAACGGTTCATATGAAAGTAGTCAATTTCTTAAATTGGATTCATGAAAAAACTTCTAAGCCTATGGACTGATATTATTTAATTATTTATTTATCATATACCGTTCATTTAAATAGTAAATTAAGTTCAGTAGCGTAATTCTAGGGGGGGGGGGGGGTAATTTTTTTAATAAATAATATGGGAAATAGGGGCATTAACAAAGCAAAAGTGTCAAAACAAATATATTTTATTTTTACATATATTATAATATGTATATACAAATACATAATCGCTGATAATGCCACTACAGGGGGGGGGGTAGACCCTATCACTGGTTACGTTACTGATTAAGTAAAACAACTACACTGGTAGAAAGGATTTCTCAAACCAAGTAAACCTTGTTTGGATATAACGAAAACAATATTTTCTTAAGATAATCAATAATCTCTTAAACCAACTCTTGAACGAAGGAATAACGTAGATGGATTAAGAGTATGTATCTTATATTAAGAAAATATTGTTTTCATTATATACTAAACAAGGTTTTCTTGGTCCAATACAGTTTTATTTCTGTGTATTGTGACCATTTATTATTATTAGAGTTAATATAAAAATCTAATTAATTGAATTTGATTATTTTAGTTAATCAATAACAATCGAATTTTAATTATATTTATTTATTTTTTATATTGATAATAATTTAAGTTATTTTCTTTTAAATTAGTTGACGAATTGTTAGATATACATTGTAATTTAAATAAGTGAAGTAAAAAATGATTAAATTTTATTTAATACTATATTTATGGCTTGGATTTACTTATAAGGTACTGTTTCTTTACCCCCCCCCCCTCCAATATTCACCAGAATTGTTAAAATAAATTATTTTTCAGGAAAATGAAGCTAACAAATTCTCCAATAATAGTAAGTAATGTATATACGTATATATTTTTTAAATTATCATAGCAAATATTTCTTACAAATACTTTCAAACAGGGTATCAAATAGTTCTTTAGGGTTAGTTTGGTGCGCAGTACCTAAGTTGTTTTTTACCGTTTTTACTCAAAGTAAGTAAATATACTTTATATATTTTATATTATTTTTATTTTACTTCCTATGCAAGAAACTATCTGTAACAAAACTCAAAAAGAACTGTCATATAAGTTTGATACCCTGTTTCAAAGTGTATGTAAGCTAGACATAAGAAAACTAATTCATTAAAATTTTTATTCAGTTAATAACTAGAATATAAAATAAGTAAAAAATAATTTTTTTTAGATGAATTAAACCTTCGATCTTTACATTTCGTCAACGGCACTAATGCAAACTTGGGTGACTTCCCTTGGCTTGTCGGAGTAAAAGTCCAGGGTAAATCATCCGGGGGAAGCTGTGGAGGGTCACTAATCAGTAGTGAATGGGTATTGACCGCTGCTCATTGCATTTTTGGGTAATCATATTTTTATTTATACTTAATATGGAGAATTTTACAAGTGCAAAGTTTACCTCCTTTTTATTGAAATTCAAATTTTTGAATGTTGTTCTGGATTGTTCTAGTTATTCTTAACATTATCCCAAAATATCAATTCTCTAAGATATTTTTTCGGCCCCCAGAGCAAAAAATACAGTTTTTTAAATTTTCTTGAAATTCAAATTTTTGAAAGTTGTTCTGGATTGTTCTAGTTATTCTTAACATTATCCCAAAATATCAATTCTCTAAGATATTTTTTCGGCCTCCAGAGCAAAAAATACATTTTTTTAAATTTTTTTGAAATTAACATTTTTGAAAATTGTGCTGAATTGTCTCAAAACATCAATACTTTTTTTAAATTAAATCCAATAAAAAAGGGGGTTATCTTCTCACAGGTTTAAAAATTGCATAATGTAAAAAAATCGTGATCGATTTTTTTTATAGAAAACAATTCTTTATTTTATTTATTTTTAATGTACATATTTAAAATCTAAATTGATACCCACTGAAAAAATTTACTGTTTATTTTTAACATAAAAAACATGTTAACGGGAGGACGAAATTTCATTCTGTCAAAAATTAATCGGTAACGTAGTAATATTTCATACCAAATTACTATACCGTATGTTAAAATAATTATAAAAATTATAGAGAATGTACGTGAAATTTTCATATACAAGAAATTCAATTAAAGAATAGCGTATATTACTTTTTCAGAGTAAATAAATTTTAATAGGTACTATGTTTTTATTTACCAGTATGTCATTGTAATTTTTCATTTACTTTATTTTAAATTCTAGCGACTTTTCTGTTAATTTTTTTCAGAAGTTGATTCTGTCCTCAGGTTCACAGTATTTTCTGTTAATTTTTAAAAGAATATTCTCTCCGTGTATACAGATTTTACAAATGGCAAGTTCGAGCTGAATCTTTACATAAATTTCATGGTGGGCAAGAAAGAATAACATATACTGCATTTCCACATGAATATTATAAAATAGATTCAGAAAGAAATATTATACATAATGACGTCGGGCTGATTTTACTTCATAACCCATTTTTCATAAACGGTAATATTTTTTTTTGTATACCTACATAATATAAATTTTCTTCTTAAGGTTATACGTCTAGCACACTTCGAAAAATGTTGTTTTTAATTTATATTCAGAACACATGTATCTACATCTGTGGTTCCCAAAGTGGTTCCTACGGACCCCAGTGGGTCTCTAGTATCGTTCAGGGGGTCTGTGGAAAATTAAAATCGATTTGGTGGTCCCTGAACAACGTCAGGGGGTCTGCGCACATTTTTATTAATATGGAAGTTAAAATAAATAACAATGAATAAATTACACTGGCCGACAGCCATTTTGCTACAGGGCATACAATTTTTTAAGGGTTATTTGGGCACGCTGAATCCAAAAATGACCACCATTTTGCTCAATTAGCTCTTGTTTTTGCAATATTGCAAAAAAATGTTTTTTTCGATATGCAAACATTCAAATTCGTATATATATTTTTTGAATCAATGACTTCAACCAAAGATCATTCAGAATGAAGCTATGGGTCTTAATTGAACTAAAAAAGCCTTAAATTATATACATTCATAAAGTTATTATCTTCGAAAATCATTTTTTAAACGAAAAAAAATCTATTCTTTAGCAAAAATTCGGCAATTTTAAAAATTCAAAGCGCATTAACACAAACAATTTTTGTCCAATTTTAATGTTATTCACTAAATTATTAGCTTTATCTATCTTCTTCATTGTGTTAAAATTTCAACATAATCGAATAAAAATTGGCGAAGTGGTACTAAAATCAACTGCGCGTGTCAAAATTTAGTATTTTTTCACCTAGGGTCCGTGGGAAAGTTTTGACTATGAAAGAGGGTCCGTGGGCCAAAAGAGTTTGGGAACCACTGATCTACATTTAATTGAATATTTTATTTATTTAATTATTAAAAGTAAAAAAAGTTTAATTTAATTTGAAAATTGAAATAGACAGAACGGTATATAATAGTAACATGTACTAATTTGTACTGCTGTAATGGCAGAGCTAGTTTTTCTATATTTTGAATAAATTACACGTGAATTTATTTGTTTTATAATTTTTATAGTATTTAAATTAGTTTTTAAAACGTCTCTATATAGCCAATTGTGTAGAATTTCAATAAATAGAGCACTATTGTGTGTTAAAAACTTTATTTTTAATATCCAATTACTCAAAAACCTTACGTCCAATATTTTAAATAAAAATTAATAAAATATATGAGTTATCCATAAATAACATATTAAAATTTTAGAATTTTATGTATACATTATAGTCTAATGACCGAATAGCCTGAAACAAATCAAAATTTCAACAAAACATATTTTTGCAAACCCTTATATCGTCCCTTAGCTCACAACACCGCATAAGTAAAAAATTAGCAGTTTTTACATTTTAATGCCATTGGGTAGAGCTACTCATTGCGCGTCGATCTACCAATCACATTTTAGACGTTTCGGACAATAAGAGACCAGAATTCAATAAATAGTGACAGCACGTAAGCTGGTAGCCTATATAAAACATACACGGTTTTTTCGCTCTCCTGTAAAGTTGGTCAAAACGACTTGAGCGGTGTTGTTAGATAAGCGACGATATGTATGTTATGTATATTTGTAATTAACTTTTGTATATATGTATTTACAGATTACGTAAAACCAATCATGTTACCTAGCCTAAGCGATAGATATTTGGATCTAGTAGGACATGAAGTTTTAATGGTTGGTTGGGAAGGAAAAACAAAACTACAACAATGGGCATTTCATACAATTATTTCTAACAAAGAATGCAAACAATATTTTCAACCGGAACAGATAAATTATTACTGTGCATGCAGTATTGGTGTCAATAATCAAACCGCTTGCAATGTAATGTTTTATATTTTTATTATTATTAAGGTTAGTAAATACACAGGTTGAACCATAACTCTGTATGAGAGGGGAGACCGCGTCATCATGAGGAATTCTCTAACGTTTAAAATAGTTGTCAAACTTTTTTTACTATATAAAGGTTCCTCAGGATGACGCGTTTCGCGCGGCTGCTGATTGGTTTAAAAGTTATGGTACAACCTGTTCATTTACTAACCTTGTACCATATATGTATATTTAAGGTAGTTGGTCCATCATAATGTGATCACATTAGGCCATGAGTACATATTTTTAGTTTAGAGAAATGATCATGGCAACGCTGTAAATTATCTAGTATTAACTACTTGTCAAATGATTATATTTTATCATCTAAGCTACCACAGAATATATTAATAATTAATGAAATCGATTATAATTCCCTTCAATCCACTTATCATATTTTGTAAAAAAAATTCATTATTTCGTGTATTTTTTACTATAATCAAATGAATACGTTGTTGCCACATTGTCAACAATACTGTAATTTGTGTGATGGTTTGGTACTTAGTTAAATCTGGTTAGATCTTAATAACGGGATGGTCAATAATTCCAATATTTTGTATACTGTTTTCTTTCATATAAATATACAACGTGTCAGTTTTTTATGAAAAACTGACGCTACGTTTAAATTTTATCTAATGAAACGTTACGTTGGTGTACGGTTAGTCCATATAAGCTGTGTTAAAAATATAAACTTTGAGATCGTTTTTCATGACTTTGAGATGGTCAATTTTAATAAAAATGGGCTATTTTTCAGATATTAATCTAGGGAATATTCATGTGCAATTTAAACAAAATCTGACGAAAACATGTTTACGGACCAACTACCTTAACACGTTACTTCCCAGTGTCCTATTTATATAGGACATCATGTTTTCTAAATTTTTTTCTCTGATATAATAACGTTGTTAATTTTTTTACATTACTGATATGTTTTTTTAAGTTTCTTTGCTTACAATAATTTTTAAAACGAACTTGAGAGTTCATTCAATGATAAATCATAACACTTTTAAACTAATAGTGTAATTATTCCAGCTAGTCGACATTTATAGTTACATTTTTTTTAAATTGACGAAACTATATAAAATATTACTTATGAGAGTGTAAATAAAGCATAAAAATATCAATAATTTCAAAAATAAATCATCGTTAAATAAAGTCTTATAAATGGATAGGGAATGAAAAAGACATACGATACAAAATTAATTATGTTGTGTATTTTAGGGTGATAGTGGATCTTCTGTAAGTTTTACAAGAAATGGAATACCAGTTATTTATGGTATAATTAGTGGTGGTGAAGATCGACTATGTTGGAAACGACCAGCTGTGTTAATGAAAGTGGGGGCATTCTTACCCTGGATTATTCACAAAACATATTTACCTTTTTTACAATAAACATGAAATACTTGATTTTATAAAACTTATAAAATAAAAAAAAATATAGAAGTTGGTTTATTTTTTATTTAAGAATACATTAAAGAAGGGTGCGTGGTTGGTTTTGCGGGGAATAGTGTGGGTAAGTGCCTGTGAATAAGCATAGAGTAAAGGCAAGGTAGGTACCTCACACTAGTTAAAAAATGCGGTTCCTAATAATTATAAAAATGTACAGATATCTTTGTAAATGAATAAAGAATTTATGCTCAAATTGTCATCGAATTCACTCTGTAACATCACTTAGAAAAGTACTGTAATGTCTCATGTCATTATACAGTTCTCATAAGAATGCATGTCAATTTATTTATTTAATATCTGTTAAACTATTTTCCTAATGACTTTGATAAGGATTTTTTTAAATATAAATGTCTTGTTATTTACAAAGTTTCATTGAAATACGCTCTGTTATTTTTTTAACGGTGTGAATTTTATTATTTCTTTTTATTAAACAAGAAAAATTAATTAAACTAAAGATAATTAAGTAATTTAGATTAAATAAAAAATAAAAACATTTATTAGTTAATAATTTTAATTACATTTGTATTGATTTTAATATATTTTGGTTATTGTACTTAACAAATAAAATAACGTAGGTTTGATATGGGTAGAAATTATCAAAAGGTATTAAAGATCAAAGGTTTCGAAATTTCTATTCATTAGACGTAAAAAGAAGCTTATATTTAGTTCTATCTGTATGTACATGATTCCTTTGTAAGGAATTTATTTATTTATACAATTATCGAAAGGGCACTGTTTAAAAATTATTACAAAATTATTTTCTGGTAGACTAAAAAAATGTTATTAAATATATTTTTTTACATTATATATTTAGATAATTAAAAAAATAGTAGGTAGTACTTATTTAAAGATATTTAAGACCACACAGCCACCCCCCCCCCTCCAAAAAAGTGTGTACCAGAGTAAAAAGTAAAGGAAAAAAGGCTCCATGTCTCTGGCACCCCCTTTTTTGAAATTCGAATTTTATTATATGCAGTTCGTTTGTGCTTCGTTTGTGCACGTTTGTGCAGGAAATCCTTTCGTTTGTGCTTTAACCCTTTAGGAGGATATTCAAAAAAATCAAAGGGGGTGCTGTAGACATGCGAGTCCCCCCTTTATCGAAATTCGAATTTTAATATATGTAGTTTGTTTGTGCTTCGTTTGTGCACGTTTGTGCAGAAATTTTCATCGTTTGTGCTTTAACCCTTTAGGTGGTACACACAAAAATCAAAAGGGGTGCTGTAGACATGCGAGCCCCCCCTTTAATAAACAATTAGGTAACTTGTATCTATAATAATAATGAAAAGTATGCAAAAGACATACTTTAGTATATTATATTAAATGCCGTAATTTATTTATTTTTAATTAAAATAAAATAAAAATCAACACTACCGAAGTGACACCTAAAGGGTTAAAGCGTTAACAGAGCTTCTAGTTAGATAAATAAGAAACACAAGACGTATAATTTTTTTCGAAAACTAATATTGAGAATGTAATCATGTTTATAGCGCATTAACAGTTTTTTTACGAATAGCTCCTAAAGGGTTAAAGCATAAACGAATATAATTTCAACACAAACGTGCACAAACGAAGCAGAAACGAACTGCACATTCAAAAATTTAAATTTCAAAAAAGTGGGTGCCATAGACATGTTTTCGGTATTTTTAAATATAAATAACATGTAAAGGGTTAAAGCACAAACGAACTGCATATAATAAAGTTCGAATTTCAAAAAAGGGGGGGCTCGCATGTCTACAGCACCCTCTTTGATTTTTGTGAATACCACATAAAGGGTTAAAGCACAAACAACGGGATTTCCTGCACAAACGAAGCACAAATGAACTGCATACAATAAATTTTAAATTTCAAGAAAGGGGGGGCTCGCATGTCTACAGCACCCCATTTTATTTTTTTAAATATCTCCTAAAGGGTTAAAGCACAAACGAAAGGATTTCCTGCACAAACGTGCACAAACGAAGCACAAACGAACTACATATAATAAAATTCGAATTTCAAAAAAGGGGGTGCCAGAGACATGGAGCTGGAAAAAAATTATAAATAAGAAAAAAATACTGTTGATAAAAATAAAAATTACATATTTTAACGATATTTAAATATGTCACCCCTCCCTTCAAAATTATTTTATCTATTCAATATTCTTACAGTATGTTTTATCTCATTGCTAATATTATTTATTTAAATTAACTTATTAAAATAATTTATACATATACACAATAATAAAAAAACACTTTTAATAAGTTATAATTATGAATTCATTAATCTAAATTTTTAAATAAAACATTTTAATTATTTTCCTTCAATTTATATTCTAATTAAAATTCAAATAACGTAGGCGATACAAAATGTAAACAACCATTATATTGTTTATTATGTATATTAAAATATAGAAGATCAAACTTTATATTTTCTGAAATAAATTAATAAAATATATGAAGTTAATATATTTAATATTATTTTTTTGTTCTGTAATTTTTTCTAAGGTATTCTTTTATATCAAATTACATTTAGATAATAAAAAAATAATCTTACCGATGTTTTTATAGGAGTTTGAATTTAATCAAATACACAAAAATGGTAAGTTTCGAAATTAAATATCAAATATTATAAATCATCCAGAAATGAAATTTGTATGTGTTCTATGAAATATCAGAGGTACTTTAGATTAGTGATTCTCAAACAATGGTCTGTGGACCCCTAGGGGTCCGTGAAATACGTTTGGTTTAAATTTAAGTACAGGATGGTCCAAAAGTCACAACACCATTTAAAATTCAAATAACTTTCTTCAATTAATTATTTTCTTTTTAATAAATAACGCGGTGAGTTAAATAAGGCAAAGGACCCCGCAGAATCTTTATGGGAAAGGGGTTTCGGTCAAACTCTTTAAAACTTTGGATTATGATAGTCCTTGATGAGTAGATTAAAAGTGTCAATGGGCACTAAGTCCTAAAAACTCAAATTTTTAAGATATAGCCATCTGAAGTTAGGGATCATGATTGTCTTTAATTTGCAATAAAAAAATGTGTAGAACCTTAATTTTCGCACAACTTTTTGTAAGTGTTCCCAAAGACATCTATAATCGATTTCCACCATAAAAAAGTCAACTTTTCAATTCATTGAGAAATGACAACACTTAAATCTTATTGTTACGTTTTTTTAATTATAAACAAATCCAATTGTTTTATAATAAAAAAACGTAATAATAAGATTTAAGTACTTCCATTGGCTAAAGAATTTAAAAGTTTACTTTTTCATGGTGACAATCGATTATATATATAAGTCTTTGGGAACACATACAAATAGTTGTGCGAAAATTAAGGTTCTATAAATTTTTTTATTGCAAATTAAAGACAATCATGATCCCCAACTTTAGAGAGCTATATCTTAAAAATTTGAGTTTTTAGGACTTAGTGCCCATTGACACTTTTAATCTACTCATCAAGGACTATCAAAATCCAAAGTTTTAAAGAGTTTGACCGAAACCCCTTTCCCATAAGGATTCTGCGGGGTCCTTTAATAATTTTTTTTCACTAATGGATAGAGTATTTCACGATGACTATTTAAGTGTATTATTTTATGTAAATTTCATAAAGGCAGAAAAAAATCATCAAAAATGTATCTACGTAAATAGTTAGCTAAAAGTGTAAAAACAATGTTATTACAGATTAAATTTATATCCCCAGGAAACGTCGACTCCAATACACCAGTCTTTACATAAATTAAAACTAAATTGACATGTTATTTCTTAAAAAGTTATTGAAAAATATCCATATATCATATAGTATACCTATACATCTATAAAAGGTGCCATGTTATTTTGTATACAAAAAACATAAACAAAAGTTTTTGGGTCTTGTTTGAGGTCAACAACCTTTTCCATGATATATGAGCTTGTACCTTTAATGAATAGTCACCTGGGAAAATTCAAATTAGTAGCTGGTGTTAAATGTTAACGTAACTGATGGATGAGACACGAGCAGATTAAAAGGAAAACTGTATTTATATAAAATGTACCTAATGCGGTGTTTACACCGAAAAAACAAAACAGAAATATCGTGTTTGTAAAATATTTCGTATTTAAAAATTATAGGGTTTATTACTTTTTTGTCATAAAGTGTTTACACCGAAAAAACAAAACAGAAACATCGTGTCTGTAAAATACTGTTGGGTTTATTGCTTTTTTATCATAAAAACACCGTGTTTCTGTTTTGTTTTCTCGGTGTAAACACCGCATAACAAATTACAAACAGGCCAGAAATGTTTACTAAAAATCAACGCTCAACAAAAAAATAGTTCTGTAATGTAACATAGATCTGAATAGGTAATTTAGGAGGTTTTTGTTACCCAATTGGTTTCATCACGTCAGGGTTTTGAGATATTCTAACCAAAAAGTCCTAAAAATGACTATATTGGCAATGTTAAAGAATTTATTATCAAGTAGGTATTTTTTTTCTAAAGTTTTCTGTCACGGTAACAAATAGTATTATCTTTCCTCTTTAAAATGAGTTTTAACTTTTTACTGTACGATTTTTTTTAGCCGAGATGTACTAGTTTGAAGATATGATAGAGTGTATTATAGTA
This sequence comes from Sialis lutaria, assembly GCA_949319165.1. Taxonomy (NCBI): domain Eukaryota; kingdom Metazoa; phylum Arthropoda; class Insecta; order Megaloptera; family Sialidae; genus Sialis; species Sialis lutaria. The sequence continues at coordinate 26,145,866 of OX439240.1, read as the reverse complement.
GATACAATGAACTTTTACTAGATATATCTTCAAAGTAGTATATTTCGGTAAAGAAAAGTCGCACAGTGAAATGTAAAAAATCATTTTAAAGAGAAAATATAGTACTATTCGAAATCATGAAAGAAAACATAAAAAATTACCTACTTAGTAATAAATTCCCCAACATTGTCAAAATCGTCTTTTTTGGAACTTTTAGGTTCGTATATCTCAAAAACCTGACGTGATGGAACAATTTGAGCAACGAATTCGGTTTCAGCCTGACAAATTACAGCCTAGAATTATATTATAATACAGTTGAGAGAAGCAATGTTGGGGATTTTATTACTAAGTAGGTAATTTTTTTCTGATTGTTTCTTTCATGATTTCGAATAGTACTATCTTTTCTCTTTAAAATGATTTTTTACATTTCACTGTGCGACTTTTCTTTACCGAAATATACTACTTTGAAGATAAATGTAGTAAAGTTCATTGTATCTACTATACTACACTCTATCATATCTTCAAACTAGTACATCTCGGCTAAAAAAATCGTACACTAAAAAGTTAAAACTCATTTCAAAGAGGAAATATAATACTATTTGTTACCGTGACCGAAAACTTTAGTAAAAAATTCTTTAACATTGCCAATATAGTAATTTTTGGGACTTTTAGGTTAGAATATCTCAAAACTCAAAATTGGGCAACAAAATCGGTTTCAGCATGCCAAAAGCCTCCCAAATTTCTTATTCAGATCTCTGTTATATTACAAAAGTATTTTTTTTGTTGACCAGTATAATAAGTTGTCGCTTACTATCTTTTTTCCTCTGTATAGTTTTTTTACTTCGATAAATAACACATGACTTTCTTATACGAAATACTGTGAATGAACAGTGCATGTGTTTCTATATAATTTTAATATAAAAAAATAATTAAAATATCAAAAAGTTGACACATATGTAGAAAGGGTAAATCAAATCTTTTTCATAAATCACAGATAAAGTTGAAACACTTTAATAAAAATCAAGTTATAGACAGATTTGTTTGAGACAATAAAAACTTTATTCGTATTCTTTTAGCTAGAAGACAAACTCAATAAAAAGTTTGCTCAAGTCACGGAGTTAAATATAGTATATATGTACCTGTGTGAAGTTAGCAACACAAGTTTTGTAAAATAAAATAGAGTTCTACAGAATTTCACTTAGGCGGTTATTACACTATCAAATAAATGTCGTATTTCTTTGATCAAAGAAATTTTATCACATTTCTTTCATAGTGTAATATCCGCCTATGTGATAAAATTTCTTAAATTAAAAAAATATGACAGTGTAATAAGGTATATTCTATAATATTCATAATATTTCTACGTGTTAAGCTAATTATTATAATATAACTTTTTAAATCAAATGATTTTTTAGTTGAAAATGTACTAATAGATAGTGATTTAAACTCAGCCTGTGTTCTTCTGACTATACTTTAAATAACTTTCAGATTTCTTCTTAATATTTATTGTATCTCTTTAAATCTTAGGGGGAGAGGTCATGACCCATTTATCCCCCCCTTATAAATACGTCTACATTTTGTATATATGTAGGATGATTTCAAAAAAGTTTTTTTTTATACATAGGTCAAAATTAGCGAGATATTTTTTTCAATATAGCTATATTAAAAATTGTTATAATTTTTTTAACTTCACATAAAAATTACGACTGTAGTTTTATGTCAAAACTCAAATAGTTAGAACGATAAGGGATAAGCAACCCTTAATTTGAAAAAAAAAAATTTAGAACGGTTTATTCCAAGATGATGAAAAAATTAACGCAATTTTTTATTTCTAGGACTTATTTGCAACCTTAAGATACTAATTAATTTGTTTTATATCAAAGTTTCATTCAAATTACCCTGTATCTAACGAATTCATCAATTTTTTTTTACTTTTTCGGAAAATAAAGCTACCTACATATTTAGTAACGCGAAAAATTAAATCAAAACATTATTATCTAATTAATTTTAAAATATAAACTTTTATTAAAGATAATAAAAATGCATATAACAAAGTCTTGTGGTGTTCACATTAAATAAATATCCCGTTTTATATATATTTTAAAAAAACTCATAAAAAATTCAAATCTCACGTGATCTATATTACCTTGTTTATTATACCGTGGAGGTCGACAATAAAAACTCTAGTAAATCCAACAAAGCGCGCTACGACTTCCTACCCCCTCCCCCTACCCCCATGCACTGATATATGTATATTATAACATGGGGATCAGCAGAATAAAGATGAAGTATATATGGTATATAAATATTATTTTGTCACAGATTTCTTGTACGTAAAAAGACGGCGGTATAACTTATATATTATTATTTGGAAAACGCTTCTCTTCTTTGATAAATCTTTATTAATGGTTTTGTTGAATAGTTGGGATTTACTGCTTTGCTGTATTTTTATTAATGTGTAAACGTTTCAACAATATATATTTATTATTACGTCTCGAAATAAGTTTTTATTAAAATTATCAACAAAAAAAAACAAAACATTTTTCAAAACATAGAACTCTGGAAATATACAACATAAAAAATTCATATTAGTCTTAAAATGTGTGTAATATACCCTAGTTTTAGATGTGTAAGTCTCAAATCGTTTCGATAATTCGTTCATTTGTTATAGCCTTTTAAATAAAGTATAAAAAATATATAGTTTTTTTTTTGTAGGTATTTATTTCAAACGTAACTGTTTGTTTGTTATCTTTTCACGGCTAAACCACTGGACCGATTTTGATGAAATTAGTCTTAAAATGTGTGTAATACACCCTAGTTTTAGATGTGTAAGTCTCAAATTATTTCGATAATTCGTTCATTTGTTATAGCATTTTAAATAAAGTATAAAAAAAATATAGTTTTTATTTGTGGGTATTTATTTCAAACGTAACTGTTTGTTTGTTATTTTTTAACGGCTAAATTACTGGACCGATCTTGATGAAATTAGTCTTAACATGTGTGTTATATACCCTAGTTTTAGATGTGTAAGTCTCAAATTGTTTCGATAGTTCGTTCATTTGATATAGCCTTTTAAACAAAGTATCAAAAAAATATAGTTTTTATTTGTGGGTATTTATTTCAAACGTAACTGTTTGTTTGTTTGTTATTTTTTAACGGCTAAACCACTGGACCGATCTTGATGAATTTAGTCTTAAAATATGTATAATATACCCTAGTTTTAGATGTATAAGTCTCAAATCGTTTCGATAATTCGTTTGTTTGTTATAGCATTTTAAACAAAGTATAAAAAAAATATAGTTTTTTTTGTAGGTATTTATGTATTTCAAACGTAACTGTTGGTTTGTTATTTTTTAACGGCTAAACCACTGGACCGATTTTGATTAAATTTGGAAGGGAGAAAGCTTACATTCTAAGGAAGGGTATAGGCTACTTTCTATCCCGAAAAATTCATTAGATAACAAAAAAAAATGGGTGTGACATTTGTATTCGCGAAGGTTTATACTTTTTTGACGTAGAACATAAATGTAAAACTAAAAACCTGTTTTCTATCATAACCTATTATTTATTTAACCTAAATTCCACGGGTAAGAGCTAATTTTGTATATGTACATTTTTTTGTGTAGTAATTTAATTATTAAGACTTTCTTTTAGATATTTAATTATTTTTGCTATAAATTTTTTCCTGCATAATCGTAAGGACTTGAAACCAATTTCAATCGAATTATTAGGTCATCAAGGTCTTGCTTTTGATCAAGTATAAAAAATATATTAAAAAATCCATATAAAAAGTTTTTAAGACGTAGATTAAAATATATCCGATTTAAAAATTAAACATTAAAAAGTATATTTACATATCCCATGAATATTTTGATAAAATAACGTATAATTATTATATAACATGTAATAATTACAACAACTTTATGGACATGCTATGTAAGTTATAGCGTAACTAAATATTTGCTCCATATTCCTACAAAATGAAATACTACGTACGAGATAAATCTGACATGAGTTAAATTAGTTATTAGAGCATAAAGTTATGATTGATGGACCAGCATTTGTTGTTTCAATTGTTTCAATAATAGAAAAGACTTGTTTTGTGTCTCTATCTCTCTCTTAGAACAAATTTATAGATCATATAAATAATAAAATATTTATTGAATTTTTTTAACAATTCTAAAAAGGCTGTAATAATTAAACTATGTATCAAAATGATTTCAAATTTTAATGGGTAAAACTATAACATATAAGAAACATTTCAAGACTGATTTGAAGTTTGTATCATTTATAATTACATAGTTCTATGTCGTCAAAGAAGACTAGATTTTTTTGACGTATGTATATTTGTAAATAATTTTTTTTTGAAATGGAACCGTCCTCAAGTTAGATCCAACCAACCAACCAAGTTTCATTAATATCGGTTCAGTGGTTCATGAGTTATGCGTGTGACAAGGATAAGGGGACAGACAGACAGACAGACACGGAACGAAAAGTGTTTGTCTTGACCTGAAACGGATAAATAAAATAAAATTTTAAAAATCGGAGAACACATTTTTTTCTCATTTTAAAACGATCACAAAGCTTCTCGTATCTTCGATATTGCGAGGAAGGAATTATTCTAGTATTCGAACCATTTGAAATTTTAACAAGTAAAATTTTTGCAAACAGTTTGTGAGATTTGTAGTTACAAAGTTGTATGTCGATCAAGAGAATACGTTTTAAAAAATACGCTCCTGATTTAATACTGCTGGTGCCCTCGTTGGCCATCAAAACTGGTGATAGAAAAATGATATTCTCGAGATGGTTTCCCAATTTTCATAAATGATATTATACATATACAGTCCCTGGCCATATTATTAGACCAAAGCTGAAAAATCACATTTTCGCCATTTTAACTACAATACACCTTAATTTTTGACAGTTTTCGTTAAATTATGAAATAGCATATATAATATAATGAGTTTTATTATTATTGTTGCCACAAATCTCAAAAATTGTATAAAATTTTTATCAAAAAATGTTAAAGCATCAACAAAGAACTTACTTTACACGTATGTGCGATTTCAACATTCCAGGAAAAAAATCACAGAAAGGATTAGACGTTAATGACATACCTACGTTCTTTTTAACATTTTATAATAGAATTTGTATGTGTATGGTCTCATTATTTTTAATATATGGATTTTCTTCTTCCAGCATTTATCTTTTTTTACAAATATTTAAAAAAATAATGTAGGTACAAATATAATTGACAAACATAAGAATTTTTTTAATTTAAATTTATTACACGTATTTTTTAGCACTGATTATCAAAAAAAAAATTTGAAAACCTCTACGGGCCGAGGTAATTTTTATTTTTGAATAATTTTTTAAATGACTTAAAGATTAGACTTTTCTCTTCAATTAGCTTCCTTTTGTATCACTGTCGACCTTTTTTGACCGAGTTATCAAGAAAAGTATCCCAAAGCATTTTTAAAAGCCTTCACAATTCGTGATAATTTTAATTTTTGAACAAATATTTTAAATTACTTATAGGTCAGACTTTTCTCTTCAATTTGCTTCCTATTTTATCACATTACGATCATTTTTGACCGAATTATGAAGATAAGTCTCCCAACGCATTTTTTTAAAAGCCTTCACAATTCGTGATAGTTTTAATTTTTTAACAATTTTATTAAATAACTTATAGGTCAGACTTTTTTCTTCAATTTTCTTCCTTTTGTATCACTGTACGACCATTTCTGACCGAGTTATCAAGAAAAGTATCCCAACACATTTTTTAAATCCTTCACAATTCGTGATAATTTTAATTTTTTAACAAATATTTTCAATTTAAATGACTTATAGATCAGACTTTTTTCTTCAATTTGCTTCCTAGTTTATCAGTGTGCGACCATTTTTGATCGAATTATCAAGAAAAGTCTCTCAGGGCATATTTGAAAACCTCCACGAGCCGATATAATTTTAATTTTTTAAATGACTTATACACTGGTAGAAAGGATTTCTCAAACCAAGTAAACCTTGTTTTGTATATAACGAAAACAATATTTTCTTAAGATAAGCAATAATCTCTTAAACCAACTATAGTATTCTTGAACGAAGGAATAACGTAGTTGGATTAAGAGTATGTTTCTTATATTAACAAAATATTGTTTTCGTTATATACAAAACAAGGTTTTCCTGGTCCAATACAGTTTTTTTTCTGTATAGGTAAGACTTTTATCTTCAATTTGCTTCCTATTTTATCACATTACGACCATTTTTGACCAAGTTATCAATAAAAGTCTCTTAGCACATAATAATTTGATTTAAATGATTTAATATTACATTAATCAAATAATTTCATTTAAAATAAATGTCTGTATGATCATTAATTATAATTTATCATAATTTAATATTCGCGTTGGTACAAAGAGATTTAAAATATGTAAATCAGTTGAAACAAAAAGCTGTCAGTCCTTTTTAATATTATAAATTATTTCCACATAGATTAATTTATGAACCAAACGTTTTATAAACACAATGTCTACCTGGAAGGTAAAGATAATGTTTTATCACAATATTATTGTAGCATTTAAAACATTGTTAAATCTTCAGGATCATCGTTAGACAAGGCAGGATATTAAATGATACATTCCACTTACAGTTGTAATCATGATATGGTTTATATTAGGAATTCCAATAGGGTCCAAGTGGGCTCCTTGGGCCTTTGTAGTATTCCAGGGGTCTATTGGGCTTCGATGATATTTTTTTTTGTTTTAAAATTCTCCTTTTTAATACAGGGTGATTCAGCACTGTCGTGCCAAACTTAAACAGTAGATTGAGAAAAATATTTCCAATAAACATGTATCCGGAAATTTTGGCTCAAAATGCGTTTTTATTTAATATCTAGAGAACCCTTTGTGATAAAATTATTAAATTTGGTATTCTGTTTAGTAACAATAAGTGTTATCGATTTCTCGCATTAACCAATTATATTTTGTGTCATATAATCTAATATAAGTGACTTAGAAAAAAAAATCGATTATGGAGTTAGTTTCATTACCCTCTGAAAGACTACAGTGAACAGTTTATTTAATTTTATTGTAAAGTTGAATATAATAATAATACAAGACATGGCCATCTATCTTGACTAAACGAAATGTCAAATAGAGAATTTATGTATTCAGTATTCAGAGCTTACATTCTTTTGTAGAGAAGGATTTTTTATGATTGATATACATCCAATAAACTATATGTATCTTTATTTTCAATAGAAGATTGATAAGAAAAATCACATTGGCAGGACTGGATACGATTGACGGGCAAATACATTTTTAAAAAATATTGAAAATTATAGCCTACAGGATTTCTCAAACCAAGTAAACCTTGTTTTGTATATAACGAAAACAAAATTATCTTATAATAAGCAATAATCTCTTAAACCAACTATAGTATTCTTGAACGAAGGAATAACGTAGTTGGATTAAGAGTATGTTTCTTATATTAACAAAATATTGTTTTCGTTATATACAAATCAAGGTTTTCTTGGTTCAATACCGATTTTTTTCTGTGTAACATATTTACGTTGAAATAGATTGAAAAAATGTAATGTTAATTTTTAACATAAGAAACATGTTAACGGGAGGACGAAATTTCTTCCTGTGAAAAATTAATCGGTATAACGTAGTAATATTTCATACCAACAGTATCAAAAATGACTATACCGTATGTTAAAATAATTATAAAACTTAAATAATTATTTTAACGAGTTATTAATAGTCAGGTGAAAAAATTTCATTAACATTTTTATTTATTTACGATGCGTAGGAATGGGGAAAAAAATTAAAAATTTGCATAGATTGATGAAAAAAATTTTGAACACCCGACATGGTAAAATTAAACTACAATTCTACTACAATTCAATATACTGTATATCAGTTACTATTTTGGCGATAGGCCTGATATGAAAAGTAATATAGAAACATAGTAAAATTATAGAGAATGTACGTGAAATTTTTATATGCAAGAAATTAAATTAAAGAATAGCGTATATTACTTTTCCAGAGTAAATAAATTTTAATAGGTACTCTGTTAAAATTTACCAGTATGTCATTGTAATTTTTCATTTACTTTATTTTAAATTCTAGCGACTTTTCTGTTAATTTTTTTCAGAAGTTGATTCTGTCCTCAGGTTCACAGCATTTTCTGTTAATTTTTAAAAGTGTATCACTTTAAGTCGTATTTGATCATTTTATCAATCAAATATATTTTATAATATTATATATTATATTATGTTCCATTTTTAATTTTATTTTTTATTCTTGCAAAAAATGAATTTTTGAATAAAATTAAAAAATGATTACGCTGACATATCTCTTACTAGAGTACCTCTAAGCTATAGGCACTGACTTTTTTTAACCCTTAGCTGCTGTACTTCTCCAGAATAATATACCTGCCACACTGGGATCACCTTGTACTCCAGACAATAAAATACTAACTACTCGTAAACTATCGAATATTTTAATTCAATAAATCTTCGAACGATACGGAATGCACTCAAATCGGTTATTTTAAAGAAAATATATTATATAAAAAAGAATTGAAAACCTTGTAAAATTTAAAACAGCTTACATTGAGGTTGAAAAAATGTGGAGCGTCTGGTACCCCACAGTGGCACTTTTTTGTATTACTTATAAACTATAAAATAAATACAAATTAATATATGTATCGCCCAGTATTATCAACTTTAACTAAATGCTCCTTTAACTAACTGTCATATTATCAACACATCCAAGCATAATACATTTAATTAAATAGATTTAAAATAATCTGCAGTTTTTCTTTACAACATATATTATGTCTATTTTTCATTGAAAGCTTAAATATTGATTTAAATCACGTTTGTAATACACCAAATTTATTTTAAAGGAGCATTTAGTACTAAAGGAGCTTTAAATTGGTTGATAATATCGGGCATATGTCTGTTAAATATTTTTAACAAAATATAGCATTAAGTTTAAACAAAACAAAATAATATCGTAAACAGTGTATATTTTTATACTAAATTTTACCTAAATTTCTTATTCCAAGAAATATGTTTAATGTATCTTATAAATGTATGAAAAATATTAATTTAAGTTGTTTTAAAATCATGTCCCAGTGACCTAGGATAATTTTGCGTGTAGAAATATAGCTGAATCATCTTATAATACATATGATGACGCTAGATGTTTTAATTGTTCACCTAAGCGAGACCAATTAATTCTAACGTCTATGCACGTATGTATGTATGTTAATTATAATACCCTTGAACTTACTGTGAAGTGTAGACCAACTTATTGTTTTAACTTCCTATATGAGATGCAGAAAATAGTTCTGTAGAGTTTTTTTTTAAATGCAATTACAAATATAGAGGCCAATTTTCTAACAGACAAACTATTGAACATAACATTGCAAAAATTAAATGGGAAAGCCACTGTCATTACATTTTTTTTTTAAATATACATATTCATAAATATGTATACAAAAAATTGAGTTCCAATTCCAAAAATTGACGGAGTTACAGTCAATTTAGTGACGGCCGGTTATAATATAACAAAAACATTAAACACGTTTATCTCGAAATGACATTTTTCGACCTGGTCGATACGATTCCTCAAAGACTATTGAACCAATTTCATATTTTATTTTTTTATAATTTTCGTAATTGCAGTAGCTATCGTTGCACGTAATCGATTTTTGAAATTTTGATAATTACTATTTTTAAACCACTCTAATTAAAAAAAATAGGTCTTAAAAATGAAAAAAAATCAAACGATCGCCATTTTGTGAAAAAATAAAATAAAATAAAACGGCTACGTGCAACGATAGCTACATTCATATAGATATTGATAAAAATTTTGTATATTTTTTTCATATAACCCTTCTCGAAATTTCGAGTGAACCATAAAGAAAAAAATATTTTTTTTGGTCGTCACATCGAGGCTTATAACTTTGTAAATATTTAATATTTTTCAATAAAAATTGATATTAAATAAATTGAATATATACTTAATAAAACGTCCTTTACCTGATTCAAAAATAATTAGTTATATCTGTGAAAAAAATTCCCAAACATTGAAAAATTTTTTGTGGCTATCCCTCTTAAATTAAATCACCATAATCAAATAAAAAACACAATACGTGAAACTAGTACACAAATCCCGACTCGCATTTGACAAAATAAATTTTTTTTTCAGCTTGGATAATTTTCTTCAAGTAAACGATTTAAAATTTAAAGTAAACCAAGTTTAAAACAAGAATATTGTCGAAATAAACACAAAAATATAATTACGTATAAGAAAAGGCATGAAGGCTTGTTTGTTTTGGTAAAATGTTCTTCAGCATATAATTTATTTATTTGTTTGTCTTCTTGACTGCTCTCTGTGTTTGTTAACAGATAATTAAAGTAATATTTCATGAAAATATGTTATACATAATATACAAAAACCTTGTTGAGTAACTTTGATAAACAAATCAAATTGTACTTTGAAGGGTTCTTATTTCTAAAGACATATATTATGTTTTAAACATATTATATTTCATGCAATTGAGTTTTGAAAATAATTTTAAGAGTGCTTCTCAAAATTGAAGTAGAAAAATATATAAAAATGTACGGTTATTAAGGTTATACGTCTAGCACACTGTAAAAAAAAGATTTGGTTTCGAAAAATGTTGTTTTTAATTTATATTCAGAACACATAATGGAATATTTTTCTTTGTTCATTATTAAAAGTTTAATTTAATTTGAAAATTGAAATAGACAGAACGGTATATAATAGTAACATGTACTAATTTGTACTGCTGTAATGGCAGAGCTAGTTTTTCATTATTTTGTAATAAATTACACGTGAATATATATGTTTTATAATTTTTATAGTATTTAAAAGGGTTGAAATTTGGAATAATTAGTTTTTAAAACGTCTCTATATAGCCAATTGTGTAGAATTTCAATAAATAGAGCACTTTCGGCAAGTTCTCTCATTTATCGTGTGTGTTAAAAACTCTATTTTTAATATCCAATTATTCAAAAACCATACGTCGCTTGGAAAAATTATTCAACCCCATAGACCCTTTAAAAATTTGCAATAAAAAAATGAAATTCCAATCTGTGAATTTGTTTGAATGCTATTTAAGAAAAGTAAATTTTAAATTTTAAAATAATTGTTTATTTATTTCTGTACATCAATTGACACGATTTTAAATAGTTTTCCCATTTTTTCTGTATTCCATACATACATCCCTATAAGGGACATAAAAAAAAACTCAAAAACCAACGATAAAAAAATAGTACATGCAAAAACTCACATTAAAATAATGGTACATATACATATTTAACATCTACGATAAACTTATGTTTGCTAAGACTGTGATAAGGTTTAGGGGCGGTTATTTTCAGAGGGGGCAGGAGGGGGGGGGGGGTACAATGAACACGACGTACATCCGTGCATGTCGTTACGTAACAGCATGAATATTTAACCAATTCAAATGTTGACGAGACTTACGTAGCCGCTTCAACACCCCCGTAGTTAATAGGGGTTGAAATCTCTGTGCACTCACTTGTCGCAGTATTAACATACACTCAGCGTTCTGTAGGACGACCATCCACAAGACGACCGTTCCATAAGACAATGTTCTAATAGTTCTATAGAACGTCTTTCCCCAACCCCTACTATAATACCACTGTGACTGCTATATTTCAATGCGAAATTTAAATTAACAAATTGACGTTAAAGTCTTCTATGTAGTTTGTGTTTTGGTGTGACTCAATGTGGAAAAAAATGAAATTTTCGTTGAAATTGAAATATAATAAATAGTATAAAAAAATGTGTAAGGTACATTTTATTTAAAATTTGATAATTTGAAAACGATTAAAAAAGGAAATAACAAAAATAAATTATTGGCATATGATTGTATAGAAATCTATACATTTTTGATCCAGTATTAAAGCAACGAATAACAATTGTCTAGAGTTCAATTCTAAAAAGTCAATAAACCAGGATCTCGTTCACCAACAGCGCCATTTTTATTATTACCTGTCAACATTTAGACGTGGTGATGGGGGCTCCTCTAGCCGTTGTATTGTGGAATTTTTGAATTACCGATGCCGTCGTCTTATAGAACGCTGAGTGTATTTGTGTGTATGTATGTGTGTACTAGACACTAACAACTGTGAGTATTAGGTCAGGGTCTCTCAAACGGTCTTGGAAAAATAAAAATAAATTGATCGATTCTTACTTGAATAATTTAAAATATTTAAATGGCACAATTTCGATAAATGAATCGTTTTCCTCCCCCTTCCCACACTTAAGGGGGTTATCAAGTCTAGCGCCCCTGAAAATACTCAATATTTGGGAATTTACTGTGGTCAAATGAAACAACGAATTAAAGCTAAATTAACACAGCTGTTTAATCACTATTTAACGTACATTTTAAATTATTTTTTCATCAAAATTTGGAGAGTGACACCTTCCGTACTTGCTTTTAGCCAAATGGTCAGATCTAAAGTGACTTTAGTTTTTGAAACTATCCTCTATGGAATGAACTACTTTGGTTGGAAACAAAAAATCCTGTAGATTTTTATGGCCAATGAAAATTACAGTTCAAATAAAGCTTAAATTTTAGAGTATAAACATATCTATAATTATTGAAATATATAACTCTGAGGTATAAAAGTGGTTAATTCCATAGAGGATAGTTTCAAAAACTAAACTAACTTTGTAAAATTGTTCCAGATCTGACCATTTAGCTAAAAGCAAGTACGGAAGGTGTCAACTCAAAATTTTAATGAAAATCTACCATCGGCCAGAGATTAATAATTTTCATTCATAAAAATAATTTAAAATGTAGTTTAAATAGTGATTAAACAGCTGTGTTAATTTAGCTTTAATTCGTTGTTTCATTTGTCTACAGTAAATTCACAAATATTGAGTATTTTCAGAGGCGCTAGACTTGCTAACCCCCTTAAAAGCGTGTAATGTATGTATCTATACTAATTATATATAAAATAAATATTATATAAAAAAGGGAACCATTTTACGATCATTTTGTCGTCCATCTGTCAACTGACCTTTTAGGGGTACTTCCCATTGACTAAGAATTTTGAAATTTGGCACGAAGGAAGGTCTTTTAGTACAAGCAAAAGAAAAAATCTAAAAATCATTAATTTCTTATTATAATATGTGAAATTATTACTAAGTGACAAACTTATTTTTGTGGTGTCTTTGATACAGTGTCTAAGTAAAGACATTATTGTTAATAATTAAGTTTTATATATATAACGGTACGTGACCCTTAGGGTGCGAGTGCGGTTCGCACTTGTACGTTTTTTTTTAAATTAACTAATAAAAAATTCATTTTACATAACAATATTTAGAATTTAGATGTTTATAATTTTCAACAAATCGTATTTAAATTCATTTGAATAGAAATGAAAAAAAAAATATATTAATTTTCATTTCATGGAAAGAAATGTTTTATAGAGCAAATATTATTTAATAGAAAAATTAATTTGAAAATTGAAAATTTCAATCGTTTGAATGATTGCAAATTTATAAATTAATTAAAAATATAAATAAGAAAAATAATTAATTATTATTTAGTAATCATTTTTAATGGTTTGTTAAATAAGAAACAACTTATTAAATGTTATTTATAGTAGGTATTTAAACCTACTGTATTTAAAATAAAATATTGTTTTTTTATCAATACTTAATAAAGTCTCGAAAGAAAATTTTAAATAAGAGGCTTATAAAAAAATAAATTTTATTTTAATGATTCATTTTTTTAACAGGATTTAAAAAACTGAAACCAATACAATTCTTTAAAAATATATAAAACAAATTCTTTTTAAACTAATTTTGTAAATTATTATTGAAAAAGGAGGAGGGAAGCTTCCGGGTAGAAAATTAAAAAATAAATTAACTCAAGTTTTAAAACAACAAAAAAAATGTATAAAAAGAATAAACATTACAATTTTAAACAATTTTCTGTACTTAAACTAATAATATAATTTGTCTAATAACATTGCAATAAAAAAACCATTTTTAATAATCAATATTTAACTTAATTACATAAAATTATACTAATTTTCGTTATCCCCCATTATATTAATTATATACACTGCCATGCAAAAATCTTTTTTTTGCATATTGTAAATTTAAAACTGCAATAATAATTGATAAAAAATCTTAAACGTTGATAGAGTACTTTTGTAATAATCCTATATAGTATATCTAAAATACAGCATTTACAATTTTCCATATTAAGGAAAAATTTTGAATTATATGCCTGAAAGGTCAGGTTATTTCAAATTGAAAGTATTGACGCACAGTGTCTTTCAAGCTAACGAGAAATTATTTTTTACTATTTTGACTTCGAGTAAACATTTTTTGATTTTTATTGACTGAAATCTGTATATTTACATTCAAATTATTTTCACGACAGACGGAAATAAAGAAAACTACCCCCCCCCCCCCCCTTCAGAATAAACTGCATGTAATGTTTTTCATAAAACAATTGACGCACTATATTTTTTATTATTTTTATAATTTTCCCTAATCCGTGAGATAAAAACGAATAAAATAAAGAAAAAAGGTAATTCACCTTAAACACTTGTTTTCGTACGGTATATGAACGTGGAATTATGTACATTAATTAGTAAATATGACGTATTTCGGTTAAAAATTAATATTTGGAACTTATATAATAAACATACTTAATTGTAATATATTCCACGTCCTTGGCTAACTTAAAAAATAATAAATATTAAAATTATTACGATCTACGATAACGACTATAAAAGGATTTGTAATATTCGTTTCTTTACATTCAGTTTCGTGTTTTGTCTGCAGTGTTATCCAGCCTGCTTTAACATGAAGTTAGCTATAGTTATATTATCTGTAGTTGTGTTGGTAGTAGTAAATGTAATAGCAAAACCTGCAGATGATAAATATACTACAAAATACGATGATATTGATTTAAATGAAATTTTATCAAGTGAACGGTTGCTCAAATCTTATGTTGATTGTTTATTATCGAAGGGGAAGTGTTCTCCTGAAGGATCGGTTTTAAAACGTAAGTTTTTTTAATATATAAAATATAAAATTTTTATTTTTATAAAATTTTAAAGGGGGGGGGGGGGTTTGTATATTTTTCTCACAGGGGAAGATGTTAGGATTTAAAACAATATTGTTACCGGTATGCTCCGCGAAAATGTACTCCGTAAAGTCAGTAGATTCTAAAATTTGTAATTTTATAAAATTAATATTTCAGTGATAATTTATTAAAAGATAAATTTTTATTTAGAATCAATAAAAAAAGTATATACTCCGTGTGGGCGTGTGTCGTGTGTACACCAGTGGTGTAGTCAGGGGGGGTATACAGGGGATCAATCCCCCCATGAGTCTACGAAGCATTTTTTAATAATGAATACATCTAAGTAAAGAATATAAGCAATTTTTTTACTTTGCACCATATAAAAGATGATTTTCATAATAAAAATTATAACTTTATGAGATTTAATACTGTCATATCCCCCCCCCTTTGCAAAAAGCTATCTACGCTACTGGTGTATACTTGTTACGAAATTTAATGTTTTTTTTTATTTGGGAATTGCACACAAATTAATATAGTTTCATATTAATATATTTTCAACTAAAGAAAATAGTAGTTGGTTTCAAATGATATTTTTTTAATACTTTTAAGAACCCTTAAATAATAAATTAACCAATGAAAAAGTTATAAGTTTTTGTTTAAAAAAATTATGTACAGAAACAATAAAAATTAATAAGTGACTGAATTTTTTTTATAATAACTTAGGAAAACTTATCTTATAAAAAAGAATATATTCTTTATTATTTATATTTTTTTTAAATGTAACGCTTGTAAAAATGGGCCAATAGTTACTTTGTATTAAAGAAAAATCAAATTTTAACCAAAATAATGCATTAAAATTTGCAAATAATCAAAAATTAAAAGTAGATTTAAAAAAAAATATTTTTATTAGAATTTTTGTCCGTGTGCTTTTTTTATCATAAGACAAAAACTACTAAACCGATTTTAATGGGACTTTCACTAGTAGAAAGCTTAAAGAATAATAATTTATTTAAGCTATATTTTAATAAAAAAAACAGGCCATTATTTATGAAAATTTATAATTAAAAAAAAATTATATAATAATTATTTTTTAATAATTATAGGGTATCCCGTAAGTCAGAGATATAAATCCTGACTTACGAGACACCCTATAGATCAGGTACATATTACAAAAAAGATCACAAATGCATAAAAACAAACGAAATAAAATAATATCTAACAAATAAATATTACTTTACAGGTCATTTACCCGAAGCTCTAGAAACCGAATGCGCTAAATGTTCCGATAAACAAAAGGATGGTACTAGAACAGTCATCAAGTTCTTGGTAGAGAAAAGAAAGGATCTTTGGGATGAAGTTATTCAAATATATGACCCAGAAGCAAAATACAAAAAGAAATATGAAGACTTATACGCCAAAGAAATTGGAAAATGAATTATTTCAACTAGTACAACTTAGTGGGCTCTCATAATATAGCAATATAGCAACACAGCAATAAAGTAACTACCAGTTAGCAACTAGCAATATAGCGATATCATATTGCTTTGGTGTGAGACAATATGTCCGATTCAATGTATATTGACAGATAGCAATAATATCGCTAGTTATAAGTTGCTAGTTGCTATATTGCTATGTAGCAACACAGCAATAAAGTAACTACCAGTTAGCAACTAGCAATATAGCGATATCATATTGCTTTGGTGTGAGACAATATGTCCAATTCAATGTATATTGACAGATAGCAATACTATCGCTAGTTATAAGTTGCTAGTTATAAGTTGCTAGTTGCTAGTTGCTATATTGCTATATTGCTCCGGTGTGAGAGCCCAATTACCATCCTTACTCTATATTGACTACAGTTCAGAAATAATGATTTGCAGTTAAATCAACCAAATAATTAAATAAATACTTATGTATGTAAAATATTTCAAATGATATTTGTACAATATATTTGTATTTATATAAAATACTCTGATATTAATGTTACTTTCTTGAGGTACACTGTTTTTTAAATCTTTTTTATACGTTTGTAACTGTTCTTGTTTTAAAAAATAAATAAATATTTAAATGTTTGTACCTTGATTCATTTTTTATATTCCCATTATTTATTTAACGCCAGGAGTGGTTATGAGCTATTACCGAACTACCAAAATTTGACACGCGCAGTTGATTTTAGTACCATTTCGCCAATTTTCATTCGATTACGTTCAAATTTTAACACAATAAAGAAGATAGATAAAGCTATTTTAGTGAATAACATTAAAGTTGGACCAAAATTGTTTGTGTAACTGTGCTTTGAATTTGGCAAAAAAAAACATGATTTTCGAAGGGAATAACTTTATGAATGTGTATAATTTAAGGCTTTTTAGTTCAATTAAGATCCATAGCTTTATTCTGAATGATCTTTGGTTGAAGCATTTAATTTAAAAAATATATGACCGAACTACAAAATTTTGACACGTGCAGTTGATTTTAGTACCATTTCGCCAATTTTCATTCGATTACGTTAAAATTTTAACACAATAAAGAAGATAGATAAAGCAACAAATTTGGTGAATAACGTTAAAATTGGACCAAAATTGTTTGTGTAACAGCACTTTGAATTTTGAAAATTTCCTAAATTTAGCTAAAAAATCGTTTAAAATGATTTTCGAAGGTAATAACTTTATGAATTTGTATAATTTAAGGCTTTTTAGTAAAATACGTTGAAGTATCACTGTTCTAAATTCTAAAACAAATCCATAGATACTAATACAAAATTAATACCCTATTGAAAGTGCTTGTTAACTAACCATAATTTTTACTACATAGTTTTTTTTTGGTTGGGGATAGATTAACCTCATATTAATCTACAATAACTGGTATACATTTATTTTTAAATTATTTAATCACCCATACATTTAATGTAATAATAATAATAATTATTATTATTATTATTATAATCTATTTGTTCATCAACCAATTATGATATCAAATGTCACATACATACATCAAAAGTAAAACAAATAAATAATTACAATACAGTACAATTTAATAGTAAATTATATTTAAGAGGATTATGGGTAATATAAATCAAATTCACAATTTTATACCAAATCTAATTAAGATCAGATATAAACAGGTTATTATTAAGGGGGATTGCCACTGTGGCGGAAAAAAATATATTTTTCTTACATTTTTTTAAAGTTTACATACTCATAAATATGTATACACAAAATTTAGTTAAAATTTTGAAAATTGACGGAGTTACAGTCGATTTAGTGAGACGAGGTAGCACGCCCGGTTATGACATAACAAAAACATTAAACACGTTTATCTCGGAATGACATTTTTCGACCTGGTCGACACGATTCCTCAAAGACTAATGAACCGATTTCAATTATTTTTTTTTATAATTTTCGTAATTGTAGTAGCTATCGTTGCACATAGCCGATTTTTGAAATTTTGATAATTACTATTTTTAAAACCGCTCTAATGACAAAAAATAGGTATTAAAAATGAAAAAAAAATTCAAACGATCGCCATTTTGTGAAAAAATAAAATAAAAAAAAAACGGCTGCGTGCAACAATAGCTACATTCATATAGATATTGATAAAATTTTTATTTATTTTTTTCATATAACCCTTCTCGAAATTTCAAGTCGACCATAGAGAAAAATTTTTTTTTGGTCGTCACATCAAGGCTCATAACTTTGTAAATATTTAATATTTTTCAATAAAAAGTTATATTAAATAAGTTGAATATATACTTAATAAAATGTCCTTTACCTGATTCAAAAATAATTAGTTATATCTGTGAAAAAAATTCCCAAATATTGACAATTTTTTGACCCGTCACAGTGGCTATCCCCCTTAAGTACTATGGTAAATAAAACTGTTAAGAAATTACTTATTTTTACCACAATTTCACAAAACAAATAATAATATTCACATACAATTCGAAACTCCTTAAAAGATCGCATATAAAAAACCTATTATATATTATATGGGGTTGATGATGAAATTTTCTGTTTAATAAATATTTTTTGTACCTGTACTTTTTCAACAACCTATATTTATGTTTTCTAGAATCTGTAAAGGGGTTTATGTAGGAAAAAGGTTAGAAACCCCTGTTCTACACGTTCGTTATAACCAACCAAATAAAACCAAACATGATTTTGGTCTGAGAAGATATTTTCATCAAGCTTGATTTAAGAGCTTTCGTGATCGAATGTTCTCTCAGTTAATTGAGATTAGGGTTCTGTAACATACGTACGTTTCCAATCCCTAGTTCACACGCATGCACAGCTACAATTTAATTACTCCAGTCTAACTTATTCTCAACGATGTTTAAAAAAAAAGATTCACTTATATTTTTTTTTTTGCAAACGTATAAAAAAACCATCTGTCAAGTAATGCACAGTGCTTCCTCGTGCTAAATTCATCAAAGGTAGTTAATTATTGAACAATTTAAATAAAAACTGATAAAGTATTCAGATGAACTGCCTGTTATTGGTTAAACATTTAATTTTCATACAATTTTAATAAAAAATTATTAATTCGACATTTTTCTTTATACGCACCTCGTATATTTAATTTTTTGACAATTACAATCAAAATCATTATTTTTCTGTTAAACAAATGTCAAAATGACATTTAAAATATCAAAGTAAATAGCAATTTAAAAAAATAAATAACAATTTTTTAAAGCAAATTGAGATAAATCTTTGTAAAGGAATATTTTACAACAAACGTTGTGGTGACCTAAATTATGATAAATTAAATGCTCTACAAAAAATATTTTATAAAAATTTCACGTAACATGTGTCTTTTCTGAGATATCTTCAAATAAAATCTTTTGGGATATCACTCCTCCCTCTTAAACACGATTTTAATAATTTTGAAATGGGACCGTCCTCAAGCCGGACCCAACCAACCAAGTTTCACCAATATCGGTTCAATGGTTCATGAGTTATGCATGTGACTAACAGACAGACAGACAGACACGTAACAAAAAGTGTTTATCTTAACCTGAAACGGTTAAATCAAGTTAAATTTTAAAAATCGGAAAACAATTTTTATTTTATTTTAACACAATCACAAATCTTCGATATTGCGTGGAAGCAATACAGTTTTTTTAAGTAATTAATAAAATGTACTATTTTATTAAATTGGTGATGAAATGGTGATGAAAACCATGCTTTAAGAAGGGTAGTATAAGCTTTATTGAAGCTCGTAATAAGCTTTAACATTGGTAATGTTATTCGGCTATAAATATATTATTAGGTCTATTGTATTCTTTGTAAATCAAGTAAATAAAACGAAGCAGAATGTATGTTTGGTTTGGAAGTTAAATATTGGCTTCAGGGAATTCACTGATAAAATATTCTATTTGATATATGTTTGTATTCATTTTATACACAATTTCCTCTCTGTTTTTTATTAAAAGATACATAGGTACAATCGTAACAAAATATTTTTTTTATTTTTGCAAAAAAAAGCAAAATTCAATATGCCATATCTTTTTAAAAAATTGTCATAGAATTATCATTCAAAAACTATTTTGAAGCTTGAAATCTTAACTTTTAATTTAGCCACATAAAATTTAATATACAGGATGTCCCGAAAGTCAGTGTACAACGATACAAATTAAATGATTTTTTTTAAATTTCATCACAGACCATGAAAAATCAGCAAAATTCAATATGCCACGTCTTAGTTAAAAATTGTCATAGAATTATCATTCAAAAACTATTTTGAAGCTTGAAATCTTTAATATTAATTTAGCCACATAAAATTTTATATACAGGATGTCCCGAAAGTCAGTGTACATTTATGCAAATTAAATGAATTTTTATTTAATTTTAAATTTAAACTTTTTTGTTCGTTTCACAGATTATGCCTAAAAAAATATGTAATAAATTTTAATACATTATTTTCCTTATTACAAGTGTTTCGATTTAATACGAAGTCATCATCAAAAGTCTAATGACTTTAAATGAAATGAATGATCTCAACTACTTAAATTTAGTTTGGCAAGTTTCTAAAACAATACGAAATATCGAGACAAAGAAAAATATTATATAAATACATTTTGTCTCTTCGATTATGATTTTTTTAAGATAGCAGATACTTGATAAATGTTAAAAGCATGTTTTCATAAAGGCTAGACTACAATATAATATATAGAATTTCAAGGGGAAGGCAAACGATAAATTATATTTGAAAAAAACTGTATACGTAATAAGTTAATAGTTTATAGTGTCCTTAACTTTTTTTACAATATATTGTACATAGGAATACGTGTCGCAAAACCTATATTATTTTTATAATAAGCAACTATATTGTATTACATTTTCTGTAAAAGAAATAAATACTAAACATGATATCTTATTTTAAGGATTTATTTTATAATCATTTTGTAAAAATTAAAAAATCAAGTTAAAATTTATTTTCACTTTTTAAAGTACGACCATTACGTCAATAACGTCTGTGTGTCTGTCTGTCTGTTATAAAATCAATAAACGTTACAAATATGCATTGTTTTGGGTTATTTTCGATTCTATTTCTTATTTTTTTTATATTTGAGTTAATATTTCAATGAGAAATCAAAGTTTGATGCATGAAAAATGACCGAAAAATTTCATGTTTTAGATTTCGTTAAAAGTATGTTTATTTTATAGAAAATGATGTGAAAAGTTGAAATTTTCAAACCGCAGGTCTGTATCTCATCACGTTCTCGAGATATGCCCTCTTAAAGTTTTATTTTTTTCAAAATTTTGGATAAAAATGCTCGTAACTTTTGAACGTGTGGTTGGATTTGATTTTTGTCGACGAATTTGAATTCAGCGTGTTAAAATCTATATAATGACATGTATAATACTTTAAGATTCGACAAAAAAATTTTTGCTGAAAATTGAAAAAATTCAAAGGGGTATACCTTAAAAAAATGCCGATTTTCAACAAAAATTTTTTTGTCGAATTTTAAAGTATTATACATGTCATTATATAGATTTCAACACGCTGATTTCAAATCTGCCAACAAAAATCAAATCCGACCACACGTTCAAAAGTTACGACCATTTTTATCCAAAATTTTGAAAAAACTAAAACTTTAAGAGGGCATATCTCGAGAACGTGATGAGATACAGACCTGCGGTTTGAAAATTTCAACTTTTCACATCTTTTTCTATAAAATAAACATACTTTTAATGAAATCTAAAACATGAAATTTTTCGGTCATATTTCATGCATCAAACTTCAATTTGTAATAGAAATATCAACTCAAATACAAGAAAATACAAAAAATAAGCCAGAAAAATGTATACATGTAATGTAGTTAATCAATTTATAAGGTAAATAATTATTTTATTAAGTGAATCTATCATTTACAAATTCAAATTAAGTTTATTTCATAGATCAAACTTCAATTTCTCATAGAAATACATATTTTTTATTTATGATTTTGTACAATGTTTTATGTTTAAATTTATTTATTTTTTCATGTTTAACTTCTTTATAAATGACATGTTTCACACTGTATAAACAGTTTATATGAAATAAAACCTATCTATCTATCTATCTATCTATCTATAAAAAACATGGGGACAGCAAACCTAGAATAGATCAAACCCTCCTGGTCACCTTATTACATAGAACAATAAACGTTGATAATGGGGTCGTTCGTTATTTAAATATATAGGTACATTATCATAGTTGAATTCTGTGCAATGCTTTGTTAATGTTACAAACATTAATTCTGTGTAATTATTACAGATGGGAACTCTCAAAGACAACACTTAATTTACATCAAGATTTCAGTTATTGTTGGTTTCGCAGTTCAGTTAACATTTTGTTGTAAACTTAACTTTATTATATAATTACAATTATTGTTAATTAATACCTCTAGAAGGTTAATTTGTAAAGGAGTTTGTTTGATAAGAGACATATTTTTCACTTGCTATTACTCATGCGTTAAACGTTATGTATACTATTGTATACCTACAAATATTTTTCAGTGTTATTGTATTATTGCATTTACCTATATAGATTTTGATGCACTGATTCCAAATCTGTCAACAAAAATTAAATTTGACCATACGTTCAAAAGCTATGACTATTTTTCTTCAAAATTTTGAAAAATCTAAAACTTTAAGAGGCCATATCTCGAGAACGTGATGAGATACAGACCTGCGGTTTGAAAATTACAACTTTTCACATCATATTCTATAAAATAAACATACTTTTAACAAAATCTAAAACACAAAAATTTTCGCTCATTTGAAACAACTTTATCTGAAATAACCTAACTATTTAAATCTGAAACAACCTAGAAAGAGTTTTCAAATACATTTCATGAATTTTTTTATTATGGTTTAAAAAAAAGTGGGGCGTATTACCTAGTTTTACCTTATGTCCTTTATGAATAGGTATATATATGTATTATTATAGTTAAAACGTTAAATGTAATAAATTGGTACTCACATAACTAGAAACAGGCCTCGCATGTACTCCTTCATATCGTCCTGTAGATTCCCCATACATATTTCAACCCCGGTGAACTGTGGTAGGTACATCTGTAAAACAAACAAAAAATATCGCGTATTAGTGTCACGTACTGCAGAAAAAAACACTATTAATAATTAACACGTAAAGTATTTTAACTGTTTTACGATATTATACCAAAACGTTGCTTTCTAGATACAACAGTTACTAGTATCTAGTAGGCTGTGACAAACAGACAGACAATGCCATTTTTTATATATCGTTTTACAAGATGACACTGAAGCTAGCGGCCAGACAGTAATCACGTTGTTAGAATCAAATGGTTAAAACAATTGTAAAAATCATTTCTTCCACTTAATATTGGTATTAAATTGTAGGTAATTACATACATAATAACATAAAATAGAAATAAAAATTATAAAAAAATGCTACCGCCTGTAATAATCATGGACATAGGAATATTCCTATGTCTATGGTAATAATCTATTTAATTGTCAAATTGGTCAGATTTGACGTTTAAATTGATATGAAAGACGTAAAATTCTTTGCTCTGATATCTGGCATGTCTAAATTTATTGCAAATCACGTCAAAATTATTGTTGATAAGAAAAAAAAAATCTAAAAAAATGCTCCTGGATTTGGCATTAAAAAAAGTCCTCGCCGCTCGACGCGCGATGTTAAAAACCGCTAAGTCAATTGTAAAACTCAACGCTCCCACTTTATATGGGTATTAAATTGTAGGTATTTACACTTATAATAACATTCTATTATATCTTTTTACAAGTGTAAATACCTACAATTTAATACCCATATAAAGTGAGAGCGTTGAGTTTTACAATTGACTTAGCGGTTTTTAACATCGCGCGTCGAGCGGCGAGGACTTTTTTTAATGCCAAATCCAGGAGTATTTTTTTAGATTTTTTTTTCTTATCAACAATAATTTTGACGTGATTTGCAATAAATTTAGACATGCCAGATATCAGAGCAAAGAATTTTACGTCTTTCGTATCACTTTAAACATCAAATCTGACCAATTTGACAATTAAATAGATTATTACAGGCGGTAGCATTTTTTTATAATTTTTATTTCTATTTTATGTTATTATGTATGTAATTACCTACAATTTAATACCAATATTAAGTGGAAGAAATGATTTTTACAATTGTTTTAACCGTTTGATTCTAACAACGTGATTACTGTCTGGCCGCTAGCTTCAGTGTCATTTTTACAAGTTATCTAGCTGGGAAAAACTCTCAAATGTGGTATCAACTTATATGACAGTTCTCTTGGAATTTCAGGAAGACTTTGACAAGTTTCATACACGTGTTGTATGTAAACACAAACAAGGGTGTTAAAACAGTCGTGATATTATTATTATTATTTTTGTACGGTCAGAGTCTGCACCAACTGTGTTACAATACTGTGGTGAAGTATCACTCATCTAAATTCTATAGCTAATCTAGTAAAGATGTGACAGTTTTATTTTTAAAAACATGTCTTTCGATATATAATACCAGTAATAATTCTTTAAATCAATTTTGTTACATTTTTTAAAACACAGTACAAATTACCCGGCACCTCCACCATAAAATTAATTATGTTACTAACAAGGGAACCTTTTCAAGTCGAAAATTCGTATCGAGTTTAAACTTTGTATATAGTTAGAGGAGGTCAAGATAAGGAAGAAAAAAACTATCTTAGCTGCGGTAAAACGGTTTAAGGGGGTGAAACACCCCTATGAAAATGTGCAAAATAATCTTTTTTTTTTCAAATAACTCTGAAACTAATGAAAATTTAAAAAAAATCTATAATACAAAATTTTCATTATTTTTAATGCTCTTTCGAATAGCGGTAGTCAAATTTCGAAAAAATTAAACCATTAACCCCCACATTCCATAGGTTTAATTTTTTCGAATTTTAACTATCGCCATTCGAAAAAGTATAAAAAAATCATGACAATTTTGTATTGTAGATTTTTTTTAATTTTCATTAGTTTCAGAGTTATTTGAAAAAATATGATTATTTTGCACATTTTCATAGGGGTGTTTCACCCCCTTAAACCGTTTTACCGCAGCTTTGATATTTTTTTTGTTACTTATCTTCACCTCCTCTAACTATATACAAAGTTTAAACTCGATACGATTTTTCGACTTGAAAAGGTATTATAAAGGACTTAGCAAATTAACTAACTAACAAACACTTTCAAATGAGGTATCAAATTTAAATGACAGTTCTCTTGGAGTTTTTTTACAGATAGTTACATGCATAGGAAGTAAAAACAAAGGTATGTAAAATATATTTAGTAGCATTGAGTAAAAACAGTAAAAACCAACTTACTGCGTATGTAAATATCTGTTAAAAACTTAAAGATAACTGTCATATAAGTT
This sequence comes from Sialis lutaria, assembly GCA_949319165.1. Taxonomy (NCBI): domain Eukaryota; kingdom Metazoa; phylum Arthropoda; class Insecta; order Megaloptera; family Sialidae; genus Sialis; species Sialis lutaria. The sequence continues at coordinate 26,119,895 of OX439240.1, read as the reverse complement.
TTATACTTCAATTTTTGAGTGCTTGTTAGTTAGTTTATGAAACAGGACATAAGTAAAAAGGAATGTGTGGTTTTATGAAACCACGGTAAAAGTGAAACTTTTTTTCACATTATAGACATTTAACTAAAAATTTTCGGAATAATAAATTCAAGCACTCAAAATTGAAATAAATCCATAAACAACAACATGTACCAGCAAAAAGTTCTAATAATTCTAATAAATTCTATATAACAACCAAACAATTTCTGTCTCTTTCATTTGACACGGCTCTTTTTTCGAGTCAGATGCACTGTCCATTTCTTTATGTCTATGGCTCTGACGTATTTACCCCTACTCCGCGGCCGAGCGTCACGCGACATGCAACACAGACGAAAAATTTTGAGACGATGTAATAAAAGTTTCACTTTAATAAATTTTTTTAATCAGTAAATGGGGGCTCAATCTTTATTAAATGACCCATTTCTATTGATATATATTTAATATGGGATGTATGTATTTTTTTTTAAATTAAAATTCAATCTAGTATGAAAAGAATATGTGAACAAAAAATCAATAAATGATTTGTTTAAAAAATATTTAGAGCGTGAACATTTTCTATATTATCTCTGTATATGGATGACATGTCTCATCGAAAAAGGAATCAATAAACAGGATATGATTTTTATTTTTTATTCAATATACATAAATACATATATAAAAACCTTGGTAAAGGATTTTTGAATAGTTTCGTAAGAATATTCCAGGAAATATTAATTTGTTTTACAAGTAGGTGAAGACATTCCAATTAAATTTAGTTTCGTAATTGTGTATCTATCTACATACATACAGAAGCGGGGTTAAACTTAACCCTTTATAGCCCAAGATCTTAAAAATTTCAATTATGTTTATAATGAGACAAGTTTAGGCATATAAAAAACACGTATTTTTCAAAAATTTAAAAATATTTATTTTACTTTTTTGGGAGTGACATTACTGTGAGTTAATCGTAAAGAAACACTCATGTGGTATGGCAGAATTTGAAACAATTATTTTGTTTGGTGTAGCATAATGCTACACCGCATTTTTCGCAAACTGTGAAACGCCAGTACACTGGGGAAACTTACAACGTATTTTTTTTCTACCCAAATCGGCCAGTAGCCGATCTAGTCCTGCTTTACTGCCAATAGTTACTTAATAATACGTAAGTCAATAGGTTATGCCTTCTGTGAATTTTACTTGATACCAAGTTATTGAGTGGTAGGTATGTTACAGTAGTGTTACACATATTTGAATGAACTAAATATATTTAGTATACGTATATTAGCGGGATTATTGAGGTTTGTTACAAAAATATCACATGAAAAAAGGGGGGGGGGTAAAATAAATCATTGTTTGGAACCCTCTACAGGTGTCACTTCTTAATTAGAATAAATAAGTTAAAATTCTATTGATTAAGTTCAGTTAAAATTTCATGTCAACTTACTTTTATATTGTCTACGATATATTTTATTGTGGTTATTATACAGATAGACGGACAAAATATGTGTTTAGGTACATATAACTTTATTTTCGATAGATAGATTGTAATTAGCATCTATAATGATAGATTATATAGCTAGTTTGAAGGACAAATTAACATGAAACATGTAGTTTTTTTCTAATATCCTGGTTTCTATTGAATTTTCAAAAAGGTCACTTTCGAATCAAAGCCGATATTAGTTTTGCTATTTTCTGATGAAAATATAAACTGAACATAGTTTGTGTAACATTTTCTTTGAAATGAAAGTTGTATGATGTCAATTATTTATGCAAAGTTCTAAGGACAGTAAAAAAATGTAAGTTTATTATATGTGAAGAGGTATAAAATTAAAACAAAAATATTAGATATATTATAAAAGGGATTTTCAATTTTTGGGGTTCTATGGAGGTTTAAAAAGGATCTAAAAATATTAAGGGGTCTATAAAGAAATTTTAAAGGGGTCGATGTAGGAAAAAATGGGATCCTCTGTATTATATCCATCACGGGATAAGTAAAACCTTTCAAAATTTGAGTTTTCATCATAAATTCCTATGTTATATTAATTTTTGAATGAGAAAAATCAGTTAAATGGCTTAGGGGCTTAAGGTAGATATAACAATTTTTGATTTTAGGTATTTATTTATGCACCTATACCCAGGCCCAGATAGAGGGGGGGCTAGGAGGGCCCCAAGGCCCGGGCCCCCTGTTCAATCTAAAAATTAATTATATCATACATATTTATTTGAAACTTATACTATTTTTAACATGGGTTATTTTAGTGTGTAGTAGTAGTCAATTTGTGTAGTTAAAAAAAGTGTAGCTTAGAACAAAAAAAGGTCATTACATTTGAAAAACATAAATATATTTAAAAAAAAGTATATCTTGTGAAAAAAGTTGTAAAATTTTCATATAATAACCCCTGATTTTTAATACTAAAATAATATTAGAAATAATATTACTAACACGAAATTTTAATGTCCTTACGCTCGGAGGCCCCCCCAAAATGTGGTTTGGCCCGGGTCCCGTTGAAGCTCTCTCAGGGCCTGCTTATACCCCTCATGAGAGAAACTGAATATATTTTAAATTTATAAATAGAATGTAAACAAAAAAAAAAAAAAATAACATGAAAACAAACATATTATTATTGTAACATAATCTTCTTATCAAAAATTTATAAAAAAATAAATAAAGTAGATATATCTACGCATCAACAAAAAAAGTAAAAGTATCAAAGGTACAAAAGTAATGAAAACAATAATAAATAAATACGAAATTGTAAAGAGAAGTACCTATACGTATACATAAATAAATATAAAAATTTCTTTGGAAATCGACTTTTCGAAAAGTTTAAATTCAATCAAAAATATTTTATACTTTCGTTGAATTTTTATGACCTTCAGAAGAAGTCATATGTTTTAAATTTATATTTCATATAATACGAATATATGTAGGTACATATTGCACACCCCAAGCAGGCTCTGCTTGGAAGTGTGTTCTACTCTCGTCCTAAAAATTTTTTTCGTATATAAATTGATAAAATGAGTATTATATCTTAAATTTCTTCAGTATCTCACTTACATTTTTACATTTTCTGATAGAAAACATTACAGTCTCCATTTTTGCTTAGTTTAATATCGATCGGTTTTAATTTTCTGTTATAAAAATATAAATAAAGTTCAATTTGTCGATATAACCCGCTTTTTTGATAGAAACGCCGAACTACAGGTCACAATTCGAAATAAATTTGCACCAATCCTTTTGAATTCACTTCATCTATTATCAGAATAGAACCCTATTAAAACTCAACAAAATTGGATAACTAGAAGTAACGAAATTTGCAGTTTATTTAAACAAAAATTCATATTTTGACAAGAAATTTTTTTACAAATAGAGTAGTTGCTATTTATAATTTATTAATAGTAGTAGGCGCTATTTCTTCATATGTCACTTCAAATTCCATAATTATTATATTGTGTTAATTAATATATAAATACATGTACAAATGTACATCGATTCGTGCTGTATTTTAATTATTTTATTCAAAGCCAATCAATCTTTTTAATCAAGATAAAATCTGGTAAGTTTGCATTTTTAAAACAAATATACGTCATATAACCTATAAACGTTACATTGTTGTTTCATTTTAAATGCTAGACATCATTTTAAATGCTGAACACAGCTGTTATTGCTGCAATATGTGGATGTATTTATCTTTTTAATTATTATTAGATATTAATTAATTTATTTACTTTATACATTTTACAAAAAAAATATGTTATATAAAAATTGTAAATTAAAATGATTGTTGTTTTATTACAATACATCCTAAATTTAAATAAAAAAAGGTAATAATCGATTGATATCAAGATTCATTGTTGATTTTCTAAAAAATCTTAATGAGTGATAAACTTCATATTATATATTTATATAATATTAATTACCTCCAATCTTTTTTTCAAACATCCTTTTAAGTTTCACCAATTATATTGTACCTGTACCGTATTTATTTGATATTATAAGTTAATACATTTTTTTTATGTTTAAGGGGTGTGCATTTTATGGTCTAGCCATAGTATTGATTTATTTCATAAAGCTTGATTTAAAAAATTTATACATTTAATATTTAATACAGAGAAGATAATAACGGTATGGAGAACCATACATGACTTCCATGTTCTATAATATCTTTAACAATAATTTTTAAAGTTTTATGATACACATTTTTGTAGAATAATAATTATTTGACATATTAAAAAAACTATTTGATTTAAATTTTTTCAAACGATCGCCATTTTGTGAAAAAATAAAATAAAATAAAACGGCTACGTGCAACGATAGCTACATTCATATAGATATTGATAAAAAAAAATTATTTTTTTTTTTTCATATAACCCTTCTCGAAATTTCGAGTCGACCATAGAGAAAAAAATTTTTTGGTCGTCACATCAAGGCTCATAACTTTATAAATATTTAATATTTTTCAATAAAAATTGATATTAAATAAGTTGAATATATACTTAATAAAATGTCATTTACCTGATTCAAAAATTATTATCTGTGAAAAAATTTGATTTAAATTTTAAAGAAAAATATGTTTATTAACCGTATTTTTTTTATCTGTTATTTATAAAATATGTAGTTAGGGAGTCGGAATTCCCCTTTCTAATTTATTTTCATAGCAGCTTAAATATATATTTTAGTCTTGTACGAGTTTACAGTTCCTAAACTTGCGATAATTTTATATTTACGTTACTTTTACTTTAAGAATTGAATTGTCTTTAATTTTTATAAAATAAACTGTGCATGAATGCACATAAAAATTTAATTTATAGTTTTTTTTTTGTATGAATCATTTCATTTTACCTATTTTTTTACAGGGTTGAATATGAAACTAATCCCTTTTTTCTATGTACTTCATGTATTTTTTTACACGTTTTTTTTCTGGAACGTATCTACCATGTAAAAACAGAATTAGGTGTATTGCCTCATATAAATGAAAAAATCATTTTTTTTTTATAAAAAATAAAAGTTATAAGTAAAATTATTATACGAGCCAACAAGCAGTCAAATTTCAAGTCGAACAAGCATCAAAACTTTGATTTGATGCTTTAACATCGCAGTTTATACAAGTAGGTACGTACCTATATCTAATGATAGCTGTCTGTTGAAGCGATATTTTTTATAATAATATAATTTAAAGTTTTTAAACTCTGTACTTGTTATAAAAAATTGGAAAAATATCGTTTAACTTTAATCGAAAATATATATCAAATACGGATGTTATATTTGTAAACGAAAATTAGCAACTTTATTATAACCTTCGGCATTTCATTGCACAAATATATTTTAAATTATATTCTCCTACATAAAAAAACATAGGTAAATAAGGGACAGATTAGTATAACGAAAATTACACTTTTCTAAACCCTATAATAAGTTTAAGCTATATGATAATTGATTAACACTAGAAAGGCGGGAGCAGTCATTTGACGGTAATTTTAATTTCAATATTGAATAATTCAAAAACTATTTGACTTACTGTAATGAGACTTTGTGACTTTTATTAATACTAGTAGTTAAATGAAACTATGTATCAAAATAATTCACATCTATTTTCTTTATTGTTTGAAATGTTGATATACCGACAAAGACGGCGGCGGTCTTTTGACGGCTATGATCTGATAAATATGTTTTTAATTGTTGTATGAGAGGGTACAACAATAAATACGTATATGAATTGTCAGTCAAATAAGCCTGTAATTGTGTATCGATATTATTATGAGTAATTTGTGAAAAAAGCCCAGGAAATTCGAAGAAGTCGAGAATGTCTTATTCAGAAATGTAAAAATAAAACTAATAAAGTATGCGATACTTATATTTGTAAAAAATCGCTTTGCGACTCTTGTAACATGTACTTGAAATTTATTAATTACTCATAAAAAAAGATATTTAGTAAATTTGTAGTCATTTGACCGGTCGCCGTCTTTGTTGGTAGGTAGATTTTCCCGTCTTTATAGTGTTAAGGGGAAATCCTGCTTTATGAGGCCAAAACAAAGCGTTTTTTGGGGAGTTTTTAAAATAAGAAAGTGTAGCGAACTTTTCAGATTATTTTATTGCATATTTGAACGTTAAAAAAATTGTATTAAGACAAAAATATTCAAACGCAGTAAATTTATATGTAGATTTGTGCAACGCCTTGCAATGGCATTCTCCAATCGGCGGGAAAGATGAAGCTCGTAATTTTTGTCTGAGACAAAAAAAAAACAAAGTAAATTTTAATTTGTATATATTTTTCTTCTAAGTGAACTAAGAAAAACCCAAAAAATTGTAAAATTAAAAAAAAAATCAGGTTTGAAAAAAATGTGCTTTTTGTAAGAAAAAAAATCATTTCAACTTGCTAAAAATGTTGTTTAGAATTTTTATTCATGAATCTTTTTAGTTCAAATAGACTGAAGGCAACAAGCTTTGGTTCATTTTGATTGGTCGTTTAGTTTTCTTGCAATCACGCCCGCCAATTTAGAAAAATCATAAAAATTAAAACTCGAGAAAACGCGTTTCAAATTTTACGGTATACCGACACCCAACTGCGTTTAGTTCTATATCTATGAAAATATTTCGAATTTGCCTATAAAACTTTACAGGCATATTCTTAGATATATTAGGAAGAGATTTAAGCAATAAAAAAAATGAATTTTTGAGACTCATTAAGCAGGATACCCCCTTAATGTAAAAAAAATCGATTGATATTTTTTTAATATAAATAAATGTATTTGAACAACAAATAACCGCGTACGAAGCCGCGGGGATTTGCGGTAATATAAATAAATATCGTTTTTTCGATAAAAATTGACATAAAAATCTATATCTATAAAAGAGTTTGTCCTTAACCACTCACTCATTCACTCACTCACTCATATATCAACGTACAGTCCAAACCCCTGGACCTAGAAACGTGAAATTTCGTAGGTGCCTTCCTTTTATGATGTAAGCACCCACTAAGAAAGGATTTTTCGAAATTCAACCCCTACGGGGTTAAAACAGGGTGTCAAAGTTTATATAACAAAATATTTTTTTGTTCGCATTTAATTGAAACTTATCGAACGTACTCTACAATATAAATAATGAAACAATTATTTCAGCATTTCCCAAAATTTAACCCTTAAGGTGTTAGGGGGGGGTGGAAAAAAATTATAAAATATTTTTTTTTGTATTCAACGAATGAAACGTGTCAAATTTAGGTACTCTTCAAGACAAATAGCAGTTACGAAAATTCAACCCCTATGGAAATGGTGCGGGGGGGGGGGGTACAATTTGGATATATTTATCTTCATAATTGTTCATGATATTAAAATAAATTTTGATAAATTAATATTCAGTTAAAAAGTTTTATATTTAAGCCCTAATAGCATGGGACGGGGACGAGGATAGATTTAGATATGTTTATCTGCATACTTGCTTTACTTATAAAGTTAAATACTTATAAATAGTCAGCTGTGATACGCGATCACTACAAAGGTAAATACTATTACTATAAAAAATGTAATATGTCATCCCCTATCACGTATGGAGGGTTCTAATTAGTTTCGAAGTTTACGCGAGCGAAGCCGCGGGATGCCGCTAGTATTAAATAAATAAATAATTAATATTTGATGGTAATTTTAACTTGATGAAAAATTCAAAGCAGTAATAATAATATTGTCACTTTCATGTCGACGAATTTGATTAATTATTCATTTATGGAAATGTATTATAAAAATAAAGTTCATTAAGTGGAAAATAAATATACATTAATGCCCCTTTAATATTCATTTAATGTTTTTGAAGTCAATTTATTAATTTTGTATCACTTTGATATTTTGTGTGTGGTTAAATCATTTGAGATTATTTTTTTAATTACATCAACGCTATTAATATAATTATAAAGGGGTGTATTTTTTTTTTGATAAATCCCTTCAAAATCGTACTAACAAGTTTTCACTGTATACAGGATGGTCCGGTTTGGGATACAGATATTTTAGAAGCTGTTTCCCTGACTCATTGTGAGTACGAAATTGTGCGGGAAGGGGGGGGGGGTCTATCTTTAACACCCTCTGAGTTACAGGATGTTTAAAAAAAATTCTTCAGAGTAGTTCTTACAACAAAGATTATCGTATCTAGAACAATCAAAATGAGTCAGTTTCATAGGTAATTAACTAACATATTTTTCAGTATTACGGTTATTGCTATCCGTATTTCTAGTTCCGAGTTATAAGTCATCAAAGTCAAAAAATATCTTTTTTTGTTAAATTTTTTTATGAAAATTACATTTTTCTCCAAAAGTACCCCTAACATGTATTTTTTATCATTATTTTCGTACATCATAATGTTACCTACAAATTCATTACACAAAGTTTGGACGTGGGTCTTACAGTATTCCGGTAAATAATTATTTTTATGGTAAATAATAATAAATAATAAAATTATGTATAAACAAATAAATTTATTGACTGTTTCATTTAATAGGACAGATAGCAAAATAGTAACTTTGGATATTAATTAATAACTGGAAAACTATAAGACCCATGTCCAAACTTTGTATAGTGAATTTGTAGGTAACATTATGATGTACCAAAATAATGATAAAAAATACATGTTAGGGGTACTTTTGGAGAAAAATGTAATTTTCATAAAAAAATTTAACAAAAAAAGATATTTTTCGACTTTGATTTTATAACTCGGAACTAGAAACACAGATAGCAATAACCGTAATACTGAAAAATATGTTAGTTAATTACTTATGAAACTGACTCATTTTGATTGCTCTAGATACATTACTTTAGAAGTTATGAAATAATCTTTGTTGTAAGAACTACTCTGAAGGAAATTTTTAAACACCCTGTAACTCAGACGGTGTTAAAGATAGACCCCCACTTCCCGCACAATTTCTTACTCACAATGAGTCAGGGAATCAGCTCCTAAAATATCTATCCCAAACTGGACCATCCTGTATAGTTATTTAGTTATGTATATGCATATCTAACCTTTAAAAAAAAAACGATGTAATTCAAAAAAAGCCTTACCAAATAGTATAAAGTAACATATGAATTATACAGGAACATCGTTTTATACTTAACATACAAGCACATACAATCCAAATTGTACTCTTTTATTCATGATATGAACAAAAACCTCAACTAGTTTGTAAAAGTTTTGATGAATTTGCTACAATACATTCACACAATTTGCATTCGAGTTATTTGGAGCGTGTTACCTACATATATAGGTCACAGAATTAGATATGTACTCAATTTCAAATATAATACCTATAGGGAAATATATCATCTAAAATTTTAGTCATTATTCGACCTCACCTCCCTCTGTTCACTTTATTATATTAATAATAATAAAAATATAATACTATGGCTAGACCATAAAATGCACACCCTTTAAACTTAAAAAAAATGTATCAACATATATCAAATAAATACGGTACAATATATTTAGTGAAACTTAAAAGGATGTTTTAAAAAAAATATTGGAGGTAATTAATATTATAAAAATATATAATATGAAGTTTATCACTCATTAAGATTTTTTAGAAAATCAACAATGAATCTTGATATCAATCGATTATTACCTTTTTTTATTTAAATTTAGGATGTATTGCAATAAAACAACAATCATTTTAATTTACAATTTTTATATATAATATATTTTTTTTTGTAAAATGTATATAGTAAATAAATAAATTAATAATAATAATTAAACAGATAAATACATCCACATATTGCAATGATAACAGCTGTGTTCACCTGATGTCTAGCATTTAAAATGAAATATACAAAAAAGTAACACGTTTATAGGTTATAATTAATTATATTATATATTTGTTTTAAAAATGCAAACTTACCAAATTTTATCGTGATTAAAAAGATTGATTGGCTTTAAATAAAATAATTAAAATACAGCACGTATCGATGTATGTACATGTATTTATATATTAATTAACACAATGTAATTATTATAATACATGTAATTTGCAATGACATATAAGGAAATAGCGCCACTAGCGCCTAACGTATGTTTCTTGAACTTCTAGCTACATACTCTATTTGTAAAAATAATTCTTGTCAAAATATGAGTTTTTGTTTAAATAAACTCCAAATTTCGTTACTTCTAGTTATCCCATTTTGTTGAGTTTTAATAGGGTTCTATTCTGATAATAGATGAAGTGAATTCAAAAGGATTGGTGCAAATTTATTTCGAATTGTAACCTGGAGTTCGGCGTTTCTATCAGAAAAGGGGGTTAAATCGACAAATTGAACTTTATTTATATTTTTATAACAGAAAATTAAAACCGATCGATATTAAACTAAGCAAAAATGGAGACTGTAATGTTTTCTATCAGAAAATGTAAAAATGTAAGTGAGATACTGAAGAAATTTAAGATATAATACTCATTTTATCAATTTATATACGAAAAACGATTTTAGGACGAGAGTAGAACACACTTCCAAGCAGAGCCTGCTTGGGGTGTGCAATAGAAAATTAAAAAAATATTGCACAAGTTAGACAAAAATGAAATGTAAGCCTAAATTTTGTATATAATATAATCAATAAATTAAACATTGTTAGTATAATATATACAGTAAAATCCGAATATAACGAGTCTGTTTATAACGTCTAACCGTTTTTAGCAACGAAAATGCAAACGTTTCATATAGATGTACTATGAAAACATATCCGTATAGTACGACTCCAGTTTAAGCGACCTATTTTGACAGTAAATTGTCCGGTTAGAACTGCGTGCAGTGTAATGTTTCCAATATCTACGCACAAGCAATACCTCTCTCGGCTTTCTCCTCTCTCCTACGTATGTTGATTGTTGATTAGTAAAATTACAGACTTTCTACGTCAGTAAATACATATTTACATGCATAGAATGTAGGTACATTGTATCTCTGATCAAACTGTAATACATTATGTATGTATGTAATGTGCAATATTTAAGTAAATACCAGCATTTAAGGATGTATGGCAGGTATCTCATTTTACCGAGAAATGGTTTAAATTTGGAGGAGTTATTCCTTAATAAAACTTAAGTACCCACACAAAATTTCAGAAGGTTCTACTACATAGTTTGAGAGTAATTATTTTTTTAAAATTAAAGAAATTAACATGGGCTCTTATGGCAGAATCTAACTTATTTCATAATAAGAATTACAGTAATATTAATATGTACAAAATAAAAAACAAGCTTAATATATCTGGTAAATTGCTGAATGTCTTTAAAAAAATACAGAATAACTTGGACGTTAAATAAAATAAAAAAATTATCCGGTCGGTTAGTACGACTAAATGTCGCCGGTCCCTTGAGGGTCATTAAATCGAGATTCTACTGTATTAGCGAATTTTTCGAAGAAAAATATAGCTATTGCTATCACCATCATGACGCAACTTCGGAAAAAAACTATATATCTTTATTATACGAAAATGAGGTCCGCTAAAAAACTGTATGTATTTGTCATATATTAAAATAAAGGCAATGTAAACGTGGTATGCATATAGACGTACTACGTATTAACAAATAATAATGTTGTTAACAAGTGTGTGCAGCCACAGTCACAGTCATGTATCGGCTAGCAATTATCTTATACTATAATAATAATAAATAAAGATATCATTGATATATTGTTGTATTTATTTTACACCGTGAAGACATTACAGTATTTATTTATTGATATTTATTTTAATAACTAAATGATACGCCTCTGATTTAACGGTGCACATTTTTTGTGGAGCACATTGGTAACATGTTATGACTCATATATGCATGTATCTTTTGTTCATTTAATATATGTATATAGTCTATGTTTATGTAGGTATACCTTTCGTCTATGATACCCACTCTAAATAATTTACTAATGTAAACATAAACACAAAAATATTGTGTTTTTTATGTTAGTTAGTATCAGTTTTCATTTATGTAAATGGAATATTGTTTGCTCGAGAATGGGCGCTCGTATTAATGCATATAGCTTTTAATTTCCTTTATTTAGATATTCATTTATTAGAAACATTGTTTTACAAAATATCAATAAATTCTGCGCATGTTTGTTAGATCTTTTTTTGTCTCGTATAGGTCTCGTTACGAGACCTATACTGCCGTGCTAAGCACAAAAGCGGTATCTCAGTAAAGGCGAGTTTCGAGAAAATCAACGTTTTGTTAAAATAGTTTTATTATTACTTTACAGATTGTTTTTTTGATTTATTAAATGGAATTTATTCATTATATTGGGAATTTTGGCGGTATCATAATATACAGTTATTCGCCAACGTATTATTGATATACCTCTAATTCTCTTAGTAATTTAAGGTAAACCTGAGACAGGAAAAACTTTTTCATATATTTTAAATAAGATATCGCTATTTGGCTTAGTTCATTGGATTCGTATTTTTTAAGCTATTCGATGCCATAAAAATCAACTTTATGATTTTTTTGAGATACCGCTTTTGTGCTTAGCACGGCAGTATACGAGACTATCAAATTTAGTTAGTTAAACAAAAATAATTTTTTGTGTTTATTAAAAAATTAGAATTAGTTAATCGGGTTCAATTTTCGACGAGACATGACTAAAGTTAAAAAATGATATTTTTTAGAAGGGGCATATATTTGTTTATTAAGTCATTATTTACAATTTATTCCAATCAATATGAAAACAAAAATTGTAATCAAACTGTTTTCAATCAGATTTTAAATTACAAACTAATTTAAATCGTTTTTATTTGTTTTAAAATAAAAACAAATATGTTTATTAAATATTTATCAACAAATATTTAGGAACTCGTCTATTATACACCCGCAGAATATGGAATATGATAACCCCATAGAAATAAAACATGGACCGAGCATTCTGTATTAACATAATCGTGTAGCATTTCTTCAAAACAATGAGAGAAAGATGCAGTGGTGTTTAGTATATGTCTATTTCTTTTTCTTTGAAAAAAGAAATAGACATATTTAAATAAGAACAAGTATATCTAAACTATTTTCTATTTCTTTCCTTTGGCAGAACTCTATGCTTCAAATTACAAATAATAAATTTATATTCTTGTTTTATGATAAAAATTAAGATAAAAAGTTGAACTTCTTTCTTACTTTTAATCATAGAACAAGAATATATATTTTTTTTTGTAATTTAAAGCATCCGTACTAAGTTAAATTCTGCATGCTTTCTTTTCTATCAATATTTCTCGAAAATGGTTTATCCTATGACAAATAAGCATAGTATGTTTTGTGTATTTTGTGTTATGTTATCTTAAACAAGTGCCCAACTTTATAAAAAAAATTAAAGAACAAAAAATACTAGATAAAAATCGATGGGTCCACTGGCCCCATACATCCCTAGTCTAAATTATAACTAGTTAATATGATAAATCGATAACACCTATTATTACTAAACAGAATACCAAATTTCATAATTTTATCACAAAGGGTTCTCTAGATATTAAATAAAAACCCAATTTGAGCAAAATCTTTAGAGGGCTGTAGTTCCCTAACGATAAATTTCCGGACACATGTTTATCAGAAGTTTTTTACTTAAAATATTTTCCTTAATCTATTGTTTAAGTTTAACACGACAGTAATGAATCATTCTGTATAATTTTGTAGAGTAAATTTTGTTAACTATATTTTTCAAAAATCCTAAACAACAAGCATGAATAGTTATAAATAATTTATTACTACCACAATATTAACAGTTACTAATTAACTATATGAATGTTTGGCTAGACAATCTAAAATCAGTGTATTTAATCTGGTTGATATCAGATTAATCATTTGCTGTCTCTGTTAATTAAAATTTAATCAATTATTCAACTACATAATTTATATAAATAATAATTCCTAAAGTAGTTTAGAGGGATGTCGGAATTTTACCTTATTTACCCTTAGGTACTTTGATATATTATACACTAAAATACAAAAATAACAACAAATCGGACAGACAGACAGACCACTGTATGCAGTATAGTTGCCATTGCCAATAATATGTATACTGATTTTTCGATCCTAGGTACTTACTAATAAAATCAAACATAATGTAGATATGTGTACGTATGTGTGAGACACACAAAAATGTTCCTTTTGGTCATAACATAATAACTGATATTTTGCAAAAACAATAGCATAGACAGACAGACAGACCGCTATATGCAGTATAGTTGCCAATAATACACTAAAATGCAAAATTAACGGATCACTAATTTTTTTAAATATTTGGGGTGTTATTTATTGGTGTTAAATAAAATGGTCGTAGAAGAGTTTTAAAAAAAACTGTTTTAAAGTTTGAATGTTCTAGTTTTTGAATCATTTATTGAAAATTTTATTATCCTTCAGGATAACCTCTTTTTTAAGATGAAACGCCAAAAAAAATTTTTTTCAAATTTTTTTATTTATTTTGAGAGGCTCTACAGGATATGTAAAAATTTTTTTGGTAAAATCAAATGAATGATTGTTGTAGATCAGACTTTTTTCTTTAATTTACTTTTTTTTAAATTGATGTACGATTTTTTTTACCAAATTATGCGCAATCGAAGAAAAAATCATATGTTTAACTATGAGCGCTTATAACTAGGGAACAAATAATCGTAAAAAAAATTAATTTGGAAAGCTGAAAATATTTTCTTTAATGCCCTTTAGTTGTTAATTTGATAAAAAATATTTTAATAATGTAAAATTCATTTTGAAAGTGACCTAAAAAATTGGATATTTTTCATAAACATGGGGGAAATCACGGGATCATCAAAATACCTTCAAAAAGATGGAAACTTTGAGTGATCTTTTAACGCTCTCAGAGCAATATGCCAAGTTTGATAGTATTGGGTTCAAACAAAAAAAAAATCTGGCCGATTCGGGGTTTCGCAGATATTATAGGTATATTTTGAACTAATAAAAAACATAGACACTTTAAAGTTCCTGTGATTTCTCCCAAAGTTCCCCCATGTTTTATGAAAAATTAATCCCATATAACTATCTTTTTACCAGTTTTTACAACTATCGGCTTTTACGTCCTAATAAGACTGGTCCCTTCGATGTCGTTGTAACTGAGATCGACTGTATAATACAGTAGAAATGAAAAAAACATTATCGACTTATATCTCAGTTATTATATCTAAATGTTTTCTTCACTCGCAACCATAATTTAAACTAATTAATGCCTATTTAAACAATCAAAATCGCTCACAGAATTTATAATATAATATTTGCTATAAAGAAATGTCTTATCCATTAACATTTATCAACAAAAATAACGTATAAAGAATAAAAAATAATACTTAAGAAAGATTTATTAAAAATTCATGTAACATGTTTAAAATCCATTTAAAAAGTTTCATGAAAAGTTGTGTCCAAAATAATAAATTTTATTAAAAGTTATTTGTTGAAAACAACATTTTAACACATTATAAAGATAATAGAAATTTCATCAATCACTTTATATAGGTTTGTATATTAAATTCTTATTATGTTTTACTTTTAACCAAAACTTAAAATGATTAATGCATTTTTAATGTACCTTATATATATATAAAAAACTTTAATTTTAATATACATACATACATTAACATAATCTCTAAGTCATGTTACAAAGATATATATGAATACACTGTTTTTAATATAAATAAAATGTTATTTAATGAACATACATTTTTACTAACTTACATTTATTTATATTAACTAATAAATATAGTAACCAGTCTAGACTAAGGGGTGGGGTAAAGTTAAATTTATGTTTACAAAACATAGATTTATTGTAAATATTGAATTTTTCTCTGTTTCGCACTTATCCATTACAGAAAATCGTAAATATCTCGACTCTTGTGCGAGATTGAGGGTTGTTTTGCCCCCCACACCCCTAAAATCCCGAAGTATTTTTCCCACTGTGACATAATAATAAGATTGTACTTAAATAATCAAATGTGTACATGAATATATGCGTACGTATGTGTAAAGTGAGCATAAAGAATAGTTTGGATAAATAATTTCTATGAAAAACTAGAAAAAAGTAGAAAAAAGCAAGGTAGAATGACAAAAATATATCACATTCTATGCGTTTTCAATGCAAAATGTATAGGGGTCCAGCCAGACACCATGTGCCAATCCGAAGGTGTACTTTTTAGATGTCCTTATAGCAATCCTCTCTAAGGACTTTTCGTGATAATTGTTTTATAAATCGATAGCCAATAAAATTTTAGGAAGCTACCTGGAAGTACAAGCCGCTAGCTTAATTAGAAATATATTTAATTTACGATTGAAAACGAAAAAGGTCTGGCTGGACCCGGGTGTCGGTCCGAGGGTTAAAAAATAATTTTCGTATCAAGTAACTATCAAAAATTGACGTAAGGATTGAATTCAAAATATTTTGATTTTAAGTCAGAAACTTTCAGATTATGGGGGGGAGAGGGGGCGATAGCTTTTTTAGTCATGATTCCACGGGGCTTCGCCTCCTTATGAATAAAAAAACCCCTTTTTTTTATTAAACAAATTAAATGATATTTTTCATTTTTATAAACTTATTTTCAAATATCTGTAATTTTGGTAAAAACGATCGTAATGAATTTTTTCAAAAAGGAAATTAAAGCTTGAAAACTTTACTTTAAGTCCTGTTTAAGAATTTAATGTTAATGTACAAATTAAAAAGTTACAGGCAAATAAAAAGTGTCAAATATTTTTACAACTTTGGCAGCTAAATTTGAACCATTCGATTATAAAAGTTTAGACCCCTAATTCAAAATATATATTTGATTTTTATCTTACCCCTAAATTAAATAAAAGGGCAGTGCCTATGCAAATAAATATTAACTAAGAAAATAATAAATCAATATTCAAATAATTGTCAAATCTTAAAATTACCAATTAATTATTTTGGATTATTAATTTACAAAATAAATAATATAACTCTATAACTTAACGTTAATAAATGGCATAGATAAATAATTCAAATTTGTAGACTTTAGCTTGACAAGAGACGCTCACAACCCCATGCACCCCCTCCCCTTTTTATAAAGACATTCCACAGCAACGTTTGACATGACCGTATGAATTCCAGTCACGCATTTTTGCTGTTTTTTATACATCATATGTAACAATATTCAGTGGCGGTTTATGTATGATGTAAATGGGTATATCCTTAACATAAATAGTTAATAATCATTTTTCATTAATCATTTTGACTATCGCCATTCGAAAGAGCATAAAAAATTTTCATTAGTTTCAGAGTTATTTGAAAAAATATGATTATTTTGTACATTTTCATAGGGGTGTTTGACCCCCTTAAACCGTTTTACCGCAGCTAAGATAATTTTTTTGTTCCTTATCTTGACCTCCTCTAACTATATACAAAGTTTAAACTCGATACGAATTTTCGACTTGAAAAGGTTCCCTTGTTAGTAACATAATTAATTTTATGGTGGAGGTGCCGGGTAATTTGTGTTAAAAAATGTAACAAAATTAATTTATAGACTTATTATTATTATATATCGAGAAACATGTTTTTAAAAATAAAACTGTCACATCTTTACTATCATTTGTTATACGAAAGAATATAAATACTTTGTTCAGAAAGAAATGTTACGGTTTTTTTTTTTATTTAGAAAATTAGAATTCTTACAAAAAATTTTTCCTCTGACATAATAACGTTGTTAATTTGATTTACATTAATAATATGTTTTTTAAGTCTCCGAGTAATTATTCCAGCTAGCTGACATTTATAGCTACATTTTTTTCACTTAGTGAAAGCGTTTTTAAATTGACAAAACTATATATAATATTACTTATGAGAGTGTAAATAAAGCATAAAAATATCAATAATTTCAAAAATAAATCCAGGTACAGACTATCGCCATTAAAAAAATTGCTGCACTATAAATATGACTTATAATTGAATCGGTGAGTGAAAGAACGATATATCTCCAAAATGACCATTTTGAGAAAAACGAAAAAAACTGTTTTAAAGGAAAACTATGGGTTATTTGGTCTAATTATGTATTGTGACATTATAGAACTTATGTTAACCGATAATAATACGTACATAAATAAATTTAAAAAAAATTGCAAAAAAAGATATTTGAAAAAAAAATAACCTGCAGTTATACTGTTCTTTCACTCAATTAAAAAAAAATTGCTAATTTTTTTTTATTGCTTTATTTTCGGCTTTATTATTTTATTTTTTATTATTTTACAAAAAAAATTATTTGTAAATTTTACTCAGAATCTTCATTTTTGACTTTCCAAGAAATAATATGGTAGTAAAATTCGAGGATTGCGTCAGAAAAGTAAGGTAAAAGTAATTGTAAAAAAAATTGAACTACCCCCCGTCGCACGTACGATGTTGGTCGATGTATTATTATTTTGCTATGTGATAGAGCTATGAATTTTAAACATTTTGCCTATCTCAGTTAAAATTGCCATTTTTGGCACTTGTATTGTTCTTTCACTCACCGATTCAATTATTATGTCTTGTATTGAATTTATCTTTTTTTGGTCATATTTTTAACAAGAATTGAGAACTTGATCAAAAAATTCGAAGAAATAAGAATCGGGAAATAATCGACGATTTTCATTATATGAATTTGAATATATTTTAATAAATAATATATGTATTTAAACGGGACGCCACTGATAATAAATGCAAAAGCACCCATATGCTTCACCTCGATGTCAAACTATGAAAACTTTCAGGGAAATTATGTGGAAATCATTTCAGTGTTTAAATATGCTTTATGCATAGTAAAATTGTTTAGCAAAACATTTCTGAATATAACTACATACTTATGCATGAACAGATTTAAATAACGGATATTTTTTGGGTAGAATTTAATGTCCATTAGACCTTAAAGCTATTCAAATAAATAAATGGTAAATATTTTTATTCGATCGAAGTATTTTTTTATTTTTTATATATCAGATTAATTTTCATAATTACGTGTATATACTTAAAAGTATATTGTGGGTTAGGGAGAGGGGGGGGGGTACTGATTAATTTACGAAATGAGGCTAAGGATATATATGTATACAGGGTGTCCAAAATAAGCGTGAAATGCATGGGGATATCCTAAACGGTAAAAGATACGGATGTAGTTAAATCAGATTAATTATTTGTAAGAAAGGGGTGAGTATTACTACATTAAAAATATTAATAATTTTATGTGGTTTAGGCGGTATACCCAAAAAACTGAAAATTCGGAATTTCTTTAAATAGCTATAACTTTTTGATCAAAGTAGATAGTTATTTTTTGTTTGCGGTTTCTTAAAGCACTTTTTTGTGAAGAATTGATTGGTGTATTTAGAATTTTTATATCACTTTTAGTTTCCAAGTTACAAGCCCTAACTTTAGTTTTTCTTATGGGCCGCCAAGTTGGCTATATCATATTTGAACGTGTTTTTTACTCTACTTTACAACGATATATCACATGACATACTTATTATAGAAAATAAGTCGAAGTACTAAATATTGGTGATATTTATAAAGTATTTTATTACAAACATTTAAGTAAGCCATGAAAAACAAAAATCGCAATAACAACAATGAAAATAACAAATGCATATTTAAAAACAATAAACTATTACAAAAAGGTTTTTACTTTTTTTTAATAATAAGTATGACACGTGACATATCATTGTAAAGTAGAGTAAAAAACACGTTCGAATATGATATAGCCAACTTGGCGGCTCATAAGAAAAACTAAAGTTAGGGCTTGTAATTCGGAAATTAAAAGTCATATAAAAATTCTAAATACACCAAACAATTCTACTCAAAAAAGTGCTTTAAGAAACCGCAAACAAAAAGTACCTATCTACTTTGCCAAAAAAGTTATAGTCATTTAAAGAAATTCCGAATTTTCAGTTTTTTGGGAATACCGCCTGTACCACATAAAATTATTAATATTAATATAATTTTTGGTGTACCCAAAAAACTGAAAATTCTGAATGTCTTTAAATAGCTATAACTTTTTGATCAAAGTAGATAGTTATTTTTTGTTTGCGGTTTCTTAAAGCACTTTTTTGTGTAGAATTGATGGTGTATTTAGAATTTGTATATCACTTTTAGTTTCCAAGCTACAAGCCCTAACTTTAGTTTTTCTTATGGGCCACTAAGTTGACTATAGCATATTTGAACGTGTTTTTTTACTCTACGATATGTCACATGTCATATCTTACCGTTTAGTATATCTTCATACATTTTATTTTATTATTGGACACTCTGTATATAGTAAAAAAAATCATTATATTTCAGAAAATTTTGTTTTCATTATCAGAATCAAAGAAAAACATATTTCTTTAGAAATACCGATATGGCTTTATACTTTCTTCATCTATAGAAAATTTTCTACCTTTGATTCTTTGTACGACGACGTATTTAATTTACATT
This sequence comes from Sialis lutaria, assembly GCA_949319165.1. Taxonomy (NCBI): domain Eukaryota; kingdom Metazoa; phylum Arthropoda; class Insecta; order Megaloptera; family Sialidae; genus Sialis; species Sialis lutaria. The sequence continues at coordinate 26,099,489 of OX439240.1, read as the reverse complement.
TTATATTTATCTTAAAATTCTGACAGCTCTAATCTACCTTTTACTCAACAACATCTTCCTTCAAATATTATTTTAAACATATCAAAAATAAATTTTACACAAATGTCAGTACACGTAAGCTAATATAAGAAATAAAATAAAATGTCACGATTTTGATATAACTTCACACCCTTTTACAGAAGATATGATAATCGAAATGTCAACATCAACTAAAAAATTCATAGACAACAAAAAAACGACTTTAAATATAATAAAAATACATACATCATTCTTCAGATATTGGAAATTTGTCACTAACATTGTGGCCATAGAGATACATGTTCTACAAACTTCGTTACTAGCATTACTTATGAAAATTTAATTTATGAAAGCGAAAATTTGTTAATCTGTTTGTTACCTTTTCACAGCTAAACTACTGGACCGATTTTGATGAAATTTGGCAGGGGGATAGATTACATTCTGAGGAAGGACATATACTACTTTATATTCCAAAAAAATGATTAGGTAAAAAAATCCAGGGGAACGATGAGATTTTTCAAATTTGCTGACATTGTAACTCAAAGAGCAATTATCCGATTTACTTGAAATACGAGTGTGAAATTTTCAAAAAATCATTTTTATTGCCTTTTTGGAGAGTTTATAGTTTCAAGAATATTCTGTGAAAATTTCAAGGCCGTATCTCTAATACTCTCCAAACATCAGCCTTCTAAAGAGCGACGGCTCGCAGATATGAAATGCCCAGGAGCTGACGTTAAATGCGTTTTTCTCGAAATGAGATTTTTCAAATTTGCTGACATTGTAACTCAAAGAGCAATTATCCGATTTACTTGAAATACGAGTGTGAAATTTTCAAAAAATCATTTTTATTGCCTTTTTGGAGAGTTTATAGTTTCAAGAATATTCTGTGAAAATTTCAAGGTCGTATCTCTAATACTCTCCAAACAGCAGCCTTCTAAAGAGCGACCGCTCGCAGATATGAAATGCCCAAGAGCTGACGTTAAATGCGTTTTTCTCGAAATGAGATTTTTCAAATTTGCTGACATTGTAACTCAAAGAGCAATTATCCGATTTAGTTGAAATTTGAACTGAGTACTCTTGAATATATTTACTATACGATGACGTATTGTAAATATATTTTTGATTGGATGAAAATTGACGATTTAGCATTAAAAATATAACCATTTTATAGGCAATAAAACAGATTTTTTTTTCATAACTACGCCATTTTGTTAGATTTTGATATTTTTCGAAAATCTTAGTTCATCGTACAGTAAATATCTTCCAGTTTAACGACATTATTTCATTTTTCAATTTCAGCTACTCCATCGTCCGGAATCATGGCCGCAGTGGAGGAGATTTTTTTTGGCGCCTCCGAAGTCGCTTAAATATCGAAATTTTTACGTGAAAAAATTATGGAATACACGTCTAATATAGCTAAATATATTTTCAATTTTCCAAAATATTTCATTGAGTATTTTTCTTCCAAAAAATTTCCGAAAATCACCCAAATTTCCAGCGTTCACACTGGTACAGCCCATTAATATAATTATTAAATTTTATACCATTTGTATTACTGTTAATCTGGAACCATTTTTTAACCCTCCTTATATCCCCCCCTCCCTTTATGGGTTGAATTTTGGAAACCCCCTTCTTATTGGGTGCTTATACATATATTATAAAAGGAAGACTCCTCTAAAATTATAACTTTCTATTTAAGTCCAGAACATGTTCCTATTGAAAACAATTTATTTATTTGTTTATTTATGATTTAAACTCAATTTGTAATAAAATCAAATTAATCCCCAATTTACATACATTAGTTAGTAATTGTAACCAGAGTAACCACGTACTAAAACAATGTAAAACCCATTAAAAACAAATACCCACATTGGGAATTAGTATTTACCTAACATGTCAAATAGTATATACCTACATAGCTTTTCAGTTAAACTTGTAAATATTTAATTGTGCTGAGGGTTTAATGAAATCAACCTAAATAAATGTTATATCGGCTTGTAGAAATACAGAGAAAACAAACTTATACTATTGTATTTATAAACAGGGGCGTAGCTTTCATAATTTATTAAATTAGAAAATATCAAACCGAATAAATTATTAATTTATTTTATTAATTCATAATTCGTAAAAAATAAATATAATTTCTATCAGTGAAGTACTGCCTATGTAAAGTTAAAAACTAATTTGAAAAAGTTTTGTAAAATTATGGTCAGTTTTGTTAAAATTTTGATTTGTTTAAGGTAATACGTCTAGCACACAGTAAAAAAAGATTTGGTTTCGAAAAATGTTGTTTTTAATTTATATTCAGAACACATGTACCTACATTTTTATGGAATATTTTATCTTTGTTAGTTATTAAAAGTAAAAAAAAGTTTAAATTAATTTGAAAATAGAAATAGACAGAACGGTATATAATAGTAACATGTACTAATTTGTACTGCTGTAATGGCAGCTATTTTGAATAAATTACACGTGAATATATTTGTTTTATAATTTTTATAGTATTTAAAAGGGTTGAAGTTTTAAATAATTAGTTTTATATAGCCAATTGTGTAGAATTTCAATAAAAAGAGCACTTTCGGCAAGTTCTTTCATTTTTAATATCCAATTACTCAAAAACCATACGTCCAATATTTTAAATAAAAATTAGTAAAATATACCCATAAATAACATATTGTTTTAGACCTAAATATTTTTTTAAATTTATTTGTTTACATTAGTTTTTACCGTAATTACAGAACATTGAATTTTGTCCCTTTTTCCAAATTATTAATTAATTTACATACCCCACTCTGATTTTATTTACTATTATCTTCACTGCTTACCTAACAAACAAAATATATACTAAAACCTGACCAAAAACAATATCTATCAACTAAAAAAAAACTGCAAATCGGATAAGTGGTTCTTGTACTAACAGACAGACAGAGAGATGTTACTCTTAAAATATGTAAGAATATTTTGTTGAATAAATAGACATCTAGTATAAAACAAGGTAGCCACTTGGCCAGTATTTCTCTGTAACAAATTTCCCTGACTTTTCCCGGTTTTCCAGGAGAATTTTTACCGTCTTTCCCTGTTTTTTTATATTTAAAATTTTAAAAAAAAGGTTACATAGATAAAATTTAAATATTTGTGAGAATTTGCATTTTTATAAAAAATTCCCTGACTTTTCCCGGTTTTTCAGAAACTGGCCACCCTGTATAATAAAATTCTTATATACTGATTGTCAGAATTCGATCTAAATTTAGAAAGTTTGACATAGATTTATGTAAAATTTGATAGACTAATTAATTTTGTTTAAATACCTGTAAAGTACATACCTACTGATAATTAATTGAAACATGTTTAAGGTGGTTAAATTCTATTATAATATCTACATGAAGAGTTATGACGTGTTATATTAATGTTTGTAATAAAGGGAATGAAAGACAGAGAGAGAGAGAATATGTATATGAAAGGAAAGATTCTCTATACATAGGTATTAGGGTGGTCCTTATTTATTTTTAATTATTATTTTTTTTTTTAGATATTTTGAACTCCGTACCTCCCAAATTTGTTCGTTATCATGAGACTTGAATTTCTGTTAAATTATTGTTGATTATTATAGATTTTGATGCGGAGAATTCGAAAAAAATAACCTGGACTAGAAAAAAGTGGTGCAACACCCTTAAAAATGGGGTTGAAGGGTGAAATCTCATTTACATGTGTATTTTCAATTTATTTCAAAATCTAAAGCGACAATAGGGTATTTTTATGGTTGACATTTGTTGGGGACACTGAGATGAATCGATTAAGACCACATGAACTGAATTTGACCCAAAATTACCCCTTCTAAAATATTTAATATAGGTAAAAATGCTTATTTTTGGTGAAAATAGTTTAAAAATTAATAACTACCGTTAAAATCATCCAAATGACTCGAAATTGGTCTCAAATTTTTCCTGAAATTCCAAAGAATAATGATAAACTATAATTTGAAAAAATATAAATAGTTTAACTAATGAAAATTACTAATATTTAAGGGTAAGTGACGTAAATGTTTGGAAAATTGCTATCTTACTAAAATATAATTAAAAACATAAGGGTTGGATATTTTTTAGTAAAATCAACGTGAATATCTTCGATTTGTATATACAAACAAAATAAGCCCCTCCCAAAAAATATTTAATCACTTGAATGGATGCAACTCCACACTAAAATGCACAATTTTACGCTCTACAATAAATGTTATATACATATTTATGCTAATTGCTTTATTTTTTTAATTAAACGCAAAAAACAATAAAACTACCCTATTTGAACTTTTTTCAACCCTAAGTCGGCACGGGAAAGGGTTGGTTGATCATGACCAAATTTAACAGAAATTCAAGTCTTATGATAACGAACAAATTTGGGGGGTACGGAGTACAAAATTCGAAAGTTCAAAAATAAGAACCACCCTAATAGGTATACATTTTAATATAATGGTTAGCTATATTTAATTGCATTATACAGGTGATTCATTACAGTCGTGCCAAACTTAAACAGTAGATTAAGAAAAATATTTAAAGTAAAAAACTTTTAATAAACATGTGTCCAGAAATTTTTCGTGATGGAACTACAGCCCTCCAAAGATTTTACTCAAAAGGAGTTTTTATTTAATATCTAGAGAACCCTTTGTGATAAAATTATGAAATCTGGTATTCTGTTTAGTATTAATAAATACTACATAATACATAATAATGAGATGTAGTGGATCCATCGATTTTTATCTAGTATTTTTGTTCTTTAATTTTTTTATAAAGTTGGGCACTTATTTAATGTTATATGACATAAAATACGCAAAAACATACTTTGCTTATTTGTCATAAGATAAACCGTTTTCGAGAAATATCGATAGAAAAGAAAGCATACAGAATTTAACTTAATACGGATGCTTCAAATCAAAAATAATAAATTTATATTCTTGTTATATAATATAACAAGAGTTTCAGAACTTAAATATCGTACAGTAGAACCTTTTTAATATTGCCTCTCTACCCTACATAATAAAAACTAACTTCTATTTAAAATGATTATTAAAAAATTAAAATTAAATTGTACAAAATACCTTTATTATAAAATACACCGCCATTTTGTGGAACATCACAAAAACACTTTATTTAGATATTTATTTAATAAATAGTATTTATTTGTAATTAATAGTTAAGTAACATTACACACATGTCTAATTATTATTAAATAATAGTATTTGATATTAAATATATTCACTTATAAACTATTTCAACTGTATTTTTCTATAAATCTATTTAATTAATTAAAAACACACTACTCGGTTTTAAGTTTTGACAAGACTACAAGTAATCATGCTGTGCATACCATAGATAAGATATAAATAATTAATTTATCATACAATTATCACAACCGATATTATCGACTTTTGAATAAATGTTTATTTAAATTAATGCAATTTTGGTTGCATTCAGAACAAATAGAAAATAAATGCTTCATTTAATACCTTATAGCAATTATAATATATAAGGTATTGGCGCCAGTCATGGACACTTTAAGAGCAAGGTATACTATTTTTCTTGGGGATTGAGGGGCTTAATTTTTTTGTTACTAATAAAACAAGTACCTCTTTATTTTATTAAATCAATTGAATTACCAAAATCCGCAAATATATTTTGTTTTTTTAAATTATATCTTTTTATTTTGTTTATATTTTTTATCCAGTAATATACACTTGCTAATGATAAGTACTACAGCACAAAAGTTATAAAATAAAGAGTCATAAATATTTTAAAACAATGTAAAGCATTAACATTAAAAAAATACACTTTTCTTGATAGTGTAGCCGAACTGCGATAATGAGATGCTAACTTCGCGTAACGTATTATAGCATCTCGGCGGAATTCAAAAATAAACTTGATTTCTGCTAGCATCCAGCATAGTTCTATAGTTCCTGATAAGTTTTAACAATAGTTCAGTTGATTTTCTCATAAATAAAATTGTTTGAAAAAATGAGATGCTAACTTCGCGTAACGTATTATAGCATCTCAGCGGAATTCACAAATAAACTTCAGTTCTGCTAGCATCCAGCATAGTTCTATAGTTCCTGATAAGTTTTAACAATAGTTCAGTTGATTTTCCCATAAAAAAAACTGTTTGAAAAAATGAGATGCTAACTTCGCGTAACGTATTATAGCATCTCAGCGGAATTCAAAAATAAACTTCAGTTCTGCTAGCATCCAGCATAGTTCTATAGTTCCTGATAAGTTTTAACAATAGTTCAGTTGATTTTCCCATAAAAAAAAATTGTTTGAAAAAATGAGATGCTAACTTCGCGTAACGTATTATAGCATCTCAGCGGAATTCAAAAATAAACTTCAGTTCTGCTAGCATCCAGCATAGTTCTATAGTTCCTGATAAGTTTTAACAATAGTTCAGTTGATTTTCCCATAAAAAAAAATTGTTTGAAAAAATGAGATGCTAACTTCGCGTAACGTATTATAGCATCTCAGCGGAATTCAAAAATAAACTTGAGTTCTGCTAGCATCCAGTATAGTTCTATAGTTCCTGATAAGTTTTAACAATAGTTCAGTTGATTTTCCCATAAAAAAAATTGTTTAAAAAAATGAGATGCTAACTTCGCGTAACGTATTATAGCATCTCAGCGGAATTCAAAAATAAACTTGAGTTCTGCTAGCATCCAGCATAGTTCTATAGTTCCTGATAAGTTTTAACAATAGTTCAGTTGATTTTCCCATAAAAAAAACTGTTTGAAAAAATAAGATGCTAACTTCGCGTAACGTATTATAGCATCTCAGCGGAATTCAAAAATAAACTTGAGTTCTGCTAGCATCCAGTATAGTTCTATAGTTCCTGATAAGTTTTAACAATAGTTCAGTTGATTTTCCCATAAAAAAATTGTTTAAAAAAATGAGATGCTAACTTCGCGTAACGTATTATAGCATCTCAGCGGAATTCAAAAATAAACTTGAGTTCTGCTAGCATCCAGCATAGTTCTATAGTTCCTGATAAGTTTTAACAATAGTTCAGTTGATTTTCCCATAAAAAAAACTGTTTGAAAAAATGAGATGCTAACTTCGCGTAACGTATTATAGCATCTCAGCGGAATTCAAAAATAAACTTCAGTTCTGCTAGCATCCAGCATAGTTCTATAGTTCCTGATAAGTTTTAACAATAGTTCAGTTGATTTTCCCATAAAAAAAACTGTTTGAAAAAATGAGATGCTAACTTCGCGTAACGTATTATAGCATCTCAGCGGAATTCAAAAATAAACTTCAGTTCTGCTAGCCTCCAGCATAGTTATATAGTTCCTGATAAGTTTTAACAATAGTTCAGTTGATTTTCCCATAAAAAAAAATTGTTTGAAAAAATGAGATGCTAACTTCGCGTAACGTATTATAGCATCTCAGCGGAATTCAAAAATAAACTTCAGTTCTGCTAGCATCCAGCATAGTTCTATAGTTCCTGATAAGTTTTAACAATAGTTCAGTTGATTTTCCCATAAAAAAAATTGTTTAAAAAAATGAGATGCTAACTTCGCGTAACGTATTATAGCATCTCAGCGGAATTCAAAAATAAACTTGAGTTCTGCTAGCATCCAGCATAGTTCTATAGTTCCTGATAAGTTTTAACAATAGTTCAGTTGATTTTCCCATAAAAAAAACTGTTTGAAAAAATAAGATGCTAACTTCGCGTAACGTATTATAGCATATCAGCGGAATTCAAAAATAAACTTGAGTTCTGCTAGCATCCAGTATAGTTCTATAGTTCCTGATAAGTTTTAACAATAGTTCAGTTGATTTTCCCATAAAAAAATTGTTTAAAAAAATGAGATGCTAACTTCGCGTAACGTATTATAGCATCTCAGCGGAATTCAAAAATAAACTTGAGTTCTGCTAGCATCCAGCATAGTTCTATAGTTCCTGATAAGTTTTAACAATAGTTCAGTTGATTTTCCCATAAAAAAATTGTTTAAAAAAATGAGATGCTAACTTCGCGTAACGTATTATAGCATCTCAGCGGAATTAAAAAATAAACTTGAGTTCTGCTAGCATCCAGCATAGTTCTATAGTTCCTGATAAGTTTTAACAATAGTTCAGTTGATTTTCCTATAAAAAAAATTGTTTGAAAAAATGAGATGCTAACTTCGCGTAACGTATTATAGCATCTCAGCGGAATTCAAAAATAAACTTCAGTTCTGCTAGCATCCAGCATAGTTCTATAGTTCCTGATAAGTTTTAACAATAGTTCAGTTGATTTTCCCATAAAAAACGCCTAATTCAGTATAACATTTAATTAAAAATTGCCCAACACTAGTGCCAATAGGTACCTTAGTTTTTCTTATGATATTTATTTAGTATGTAGTTTCATTTTCCCTAGAGGATAATTGTTGTACTTACGAACTAATATAACAATAAATACTGTCAAGAAACAAAAGTAGTTTAATATAAAAAAGGGTAAATAAGATTTTGTTAAAATATCAATGGTTTTTATATATATTTTTCTGTGTATCTGTATTTGTTTTGTCATTATCAAACTTAAACAGTATTGTATTACTTCAGACGACTCCAGTTAATGTTTAGATATGTACGAATGGTTTTTTGTTTCAATAAAAGAAAATGTTTTTTGTTTGGGTAGTCATTTAAAAGTTTCCAAGAATATAGTTTTTTTTTTTATTAATATAATTGGATAGGTACATATGTTTTTATATATAATTTTGTAATTTGATTTCTCAGACAAAGTGATTCAAAATATAATGAACAAGGGGTAAGTAGTGGCTCGTTATAAACAGAAAACAAATTAGGGGCTCAAACTATTTTTCATTACTTTTTATTCTAAAGAAGTCCATAAATGTTTTCTCTCTAAATTGGTTTAAATGAATTATTTAAAAATAATATTTTTCTGTGCCAGGCTCATTCATGTCTTAAAAATCAAAGTAAAAATTTAGAATATCTTCCTTCTTTAAGTTTTTACAACATTACTTAAATCAAAATCAAATATAAAGACATATATTTATTTAATTAACAATTTTTAAGTATGGTATTATAAAAAAAAACAGCAAACCACTTTTAAATGAAGTATCAAACTTATATGACAGTTCTCTTGGAGTTTCATGAAGACTTTGACAAGTTTCACGCACGCGTTGTATATAAACACTAACAACGGTGTTAAAACAGTGGTGATTTTATGATACTATTACAAAATTAACCCATTGCTTCCCGACTTTTTATTTTTTCGAATTTTTTGATCAAATTCTCAATTCTTGTTGAAAATATAAAGAAAAAGATAAATTCAATACAAGACATAATAATTATCAATCACAGACTAGATTATTATCCTGAGAACCCAATGTCATATTTAAAGGACATTTGGGTTTTTTGAAATTATTGATATTTTTATGCTTTATTCACAATTTCATAAGTTATATTATATATAGTTTCATCAATTGAGGGGTATACAGCAACAAGGAGTTAACTCCAGTTTTTATAATTTGTGGGAAAATAATAGAAAAAAACTGGAGAATGTATTTAAATCGCCTTTGTCTTCGTCCAATTATTATTTGTCACCTACCACTTCATGTTTTGGCCAAATTCCATTGAGAAATTCGTCAAATTCGCAACTCTAGAGTCAATTTTATTCTGGAGTTAACTCCTTTTTGGTCCAAATAGTTGATAATTATTTTCTTTTTAAAGTAAGGAAGCATTGAATAAGAACAATTTTCAAGAAAATTAGTTTATTTCAAGAAAGAACACAGTAACGAGTGTACTAACTAAATTCTAAGTCCAAAAACAAAGAGTCAGCTCCTGGAGTTAACTCCATGTTGACCTAAGCAAATGAAGCAGCTAACTCATTGTAGCGGATACCTTGAGAACTATCAACGGTAGGTAACTCTTTGTTGAACCAAACGAAAGAATGATTCCCCCCCAGAAACGGTTGTTAACTCTGTTGGGCCTAAAAATGGAGTTAACTAGTTGTTGCTCCAAACCCTTCAATTTAAAAACGCTTTACTAAGTGAAAAAAATGTAACATTAAATGTCAGTTACCTGGAATAATTACGCTGTTACTTTTAAATTGTTATAATTTGTTATTGAATGAACTCTAGAGTTCGTTTTAAAAATTATTGTAAGTAGACTAACTTAAAAAAAACATATTAGAAATGTAAATCAAATTAACAACGTTATTATATCAGAGAAAAAAATTAGAAAATATGATGTCCTATAAATATGACACTGGGAAGTAACGAGTTAATACTTCAGTTAAGAGTGTTAGCCCCCTTTATAATACCGGACATTAACGCCCAGTATTATCAAGATTAACTAAATGCTCCTTTAACTAACTGTCATATTATCAACAGATCCAAGCATAATACATTTAATTAAATAGATTTTAAATTATCTACAGTATTTCTTTACAACGTATATTATGTCTATTTTTCATTGAGAGCTTAAATATTGATTTAAATCACGTTTGTAATACACCAAATTTACTTTAAGGGGTTAGGTGTAGTCAGAGACATGATAAAATGACAATTTTAAATAATTTTTTTTTCTCAGTAAATTATTTTATTTTATAAAAGTAAAAACATAGCATCATTAAATTTCGACTTGACTTGACAGAAATTTTAGAAAAAAAAAATTAATAATTTTAAAAGTAATGGCTGTTTGTGTTGATCCAGTTCCAACCGAAGCTCCTTGCGGTGACCATCACTTATCCTTGGAGATTCATCCAAATTCAATCGGACAAAAAAAATTAGTTTTATTAATAGATAATCTAGTGCCTGATCGAAGCTTTTTTTTTCTTTCTTAAATTAACAAAATGGCAGCCTCAGGAAATTTTTTTCAAGATCTTCGGGAAAAAAACCAACAGTTAATTGTTTATAACAAATCGAAATTAAAAAAAAATCCTTCGATCAGGCACTAGTTTTTCATGTTTTCAAAAAGCTGTATAAATTTCATTAAAATCTACCGAGCGGTTTTCGAGCTACAGTAGTCACCAGTTCAAAAAACATAGTTTTGAGAAAAACGCATTTAAAGTTTTACACTCAATTTACGTAAAGTAATATACGTATTATTTAATTACTTACACCGAGTCAACTATTCCTGGGCCATAAAATAGTTCTTCAGCCGTTGTAGCAGCTTCCAAAAATACAAAAAACAAAAATCGATTTCTTGAAAATTCTGACTACACCTAACCCCTTAAAAAACATATTAGAAATGTAAATCAAATTAACAACGTTATTATATCAGAGAAAAAAATTAGAAAATATGATGTCCTATAAATAGGACACTGGGAAGCAATGAGTTAATACTTCATTAATAGCCCCCTTTATAAAACCGGGCATTAATTCTCTTAACTAATGATATTTTACCAAAATAAGTGTAACATTTTGTATAGCAATTTTCTATTCTACCAAAATGTATTTAAATTCTAATTACAATTTAGTTATTTCTACAGAAAAACCGTTTCATTGTCAGTCTAGCTTCTTTAACTTCAATATGACTTTGATAATAAGCTTCGTAAAGTTTGTTCGCATGGAAAAAAGACTTAATAAAAAAGTGTTCTTTCTGGATTACGAGTCAGAAATAAGAAAATATGAACAGATTAATCACAGTAGAGATTTAAACGCCCCCCCCCCCTCAGAAGTTGGTGGTGGATTTTTTTCAAGTAATCATGTGACAGTATCAGAACTAAAGAAAATCAACGCATTTACGACACTTGCTTTCTTTGAGATAAATTACTAATTTATCTTAAAAGATAACGTCTTTGTTCTTTATAGAACGACTGGCCAACAAAAAATACCTGTGGTCTAAAAAATTCATAATCACACCAGTTTTTTTTCAAAAATATAAAAATTGTCCTATACCTTATAGTTTTTTTTTAAATTTATTTACAAGCAATGGCACTTAACTTAATAGTTAAGAACAACTATGAGTTATATTAAATAGTTATTCAATTAGAAAACTGATATAATAAAAAAATAAATTTAATAATTTTGAATTATTTCAGAGATATAACTATTAAAACGTTTTTTTTTAAATTTGTTAAACGAAGATCTAAAACTTTACGTTTCCTGAATAGGTATGATGCTAGTATCATTGAAATTATGATTTAAAATAATCAAATAGGTTATAAAGATTCTAAAAAAATGTATTTCTTTTTATATTAAATATTTTTTGCTAAAATAAAAATGAAAAATACAGCAATCCACCGCCATGTTAAATGAAACACCAATCAGAGCGAATGACGTCACGCATTATTTTAGACAAATATCAATTCCTCTTACAAGATTATTAGGTACATACCTTATTTAAGAACTTATATACTTTGGAATTCATTTTTAACACACAAAATAATTAAATTATTGTCGTAACTCTGAATGTTTGATTATTGTTGATACAAGGAGTGTGACGTCACAACTCTCAAATGTCACCTGCGAGCGTTTTGGCGTCAAATTCAAAATAAGTTTTAAAAGAGTCAATTTTTGCGATAAAACCTTTATTTTCTGCAGAAATAAGTATTTTTTTGGAAATAGGTAACACGTAAGATCATCATAGAATAGTTTTTTTTAAATTAGTCATCATGCCTTTTATTTGAAACCCCACTCGACTGTATTGAAATAGTGGTAACTCATATACCCCCTTTAAAAAAAACGATTTTATTTTTTATAACTTTGTTATCAGTTTTTTTTTCTCAAATAAAATGGTACAGTACTTAGAAAGATGTGACAGACAGACCAACAGACACTGTGTTAATTCTATGTGTTCTTTTTTCTGGAAAATTGGTAAAATATAAGTATCTCAATTAATTTTTTCATATCTTCATAAAAAAAAACGAGAAATTTTAATGTTTTAAAAAAATATATAATTCTCGTGCATAAGGTTATAAAATTTTATCATTTTTAATAATATACATTTTTATGTACTCTCTTTAAATTGAAAAACTCTTAAGTTTCCATTTCAGTGGTAATGATTTTAATAATCCTATAAAACAAATAATATAAGAGATATGATTTTTGATTAATGTGACAAAACCGAAAAGCATTTCCATGTAAAAAATTTAAGTAACCTCATTTTTTTATATTTGTAATAATTGTTCTCTTTTTTATACAAAGTAAGAATAAAATCTGCAATATTAAATATGAATAAACTTTTTATTCATATGAAAAAATATCTACCATCTAATATAATAAACTGCCTTGGCAGGCACGAGACTTTTTTATACATCATGACACCGAAGTATTAATATGTGATTACTTTTATAATTTAATATTTGATTTTAAAATTTTTTACTTACAAAATGATTTTCACTGAATGAAATTATGACACTTTTAATAATAAATGCCAAAATTTTCATAGATAACTAGATTTTTTGTATTATACAAATCATTTTTAAATTAAAACCATTAAAACTAAAATAATTATTTTTTTTGGTTAATTCATAAGATACAACAAAAAAATAGAACATAAATTATAGAAAATAATATTCTCTACAACTTGTATCTCAAACATTTTTTTCTAATACCTATAACCGTTTAAAAAATAAATCGAAAAAATTAAATTTTTTAGAAAATCAATTATTTCCTAAAAACAAATTTGGGGGGGGGGGTAATGGATAGAACATAAATTATAGATAAATACCCTCTACAACTTTGATCTAAAACCTTTTTTTTCTAATGTGCACCGTTTATGCATCATGACACCGAGTATTAATATGTGATTACTTTTATAATTTAATATTTGATTTTAAAATTTTTTACTTACAAAATGATTTTCAATGAATGAAATTGATACATTGTATTTAATATTGACATTAAATATTAAATGAAATCAATTAAGATTAGTGATTATTGTATTAACAAGTATTTATTTTGCTAGATTTCAATTTTGACAGTTCTAAAAATAAATTCCAAAATTTTCATAGATAACTAGATTTTTTGTATTATGATATCATTTTTAACTTAAAACTAAAATTATTCTTTTTTTGGTCAATTCATAAGATACAAAAAAAAGAATAGAACATAAATTATAGAAAATAGTATTCTCTACAACTTGTATCTCAAACATTTTTTTCTAATACCTACCGTTTAAAAAATAAATCGAAAAATTTAAATTTTTTAGAAAATCGATTATTTCCTAAAAATAATTTTGGGGGGGAAAAAGAATAGAACATAAATTATAGATAAAAGTCCCCTCTACAACTTTAATCTGAAATATTTTTTTCTACTGCGTACCGTTTCAAAAATAATTCGAAAAGTTCAAAAATTGACACCAGTAAACATCCGTTTCCGGTTTAGTGATGGTTTTTAAAAATAGGAGGTGCACATCTAGAGCATAAAAGAACCTTAAGTTTAAAATTCCACGTTCGTAAGTATTACAGTTTTGGCTGTAGAGCGTTCACAGACACACAGACAGACAGACAGACAGACACACAGACACACACACAGACGTCATTGAGTTAATGGTTGTATATGATTCAGGGACGCTCAAAACGTGTAATTCCGTTAAAATCTCGAGTTCGATTTTTTTCGTGATCACTATACTTTATTTATACATTACATTTCATGTATGTATAAAAAAGTAAAAAAAAGTTAAAAAATTAATTGAAATTTGAAATGGTATACAGGGTCCTCCAATAGTGCGTCCGGCATTGTTTTACGCCCAAACTATTGAAGATAGAGTTTTAAGATAAAAAATTTATTATATATATTGACCCTAAAGAATTTCAGAAATATATTTTTAACCCCCTAAAACCGCTCCTTGGGGGGTAGTTTGAGGGGTACATACCCGTTTCTCAGTAAAATCAAATGGAATGGTATATCAAAAAGTACATATTTGTAAATATCATAAAAAAATAAGAAACTTTCGTAAAACAAAAATTTTCATACTTTCAATTGTTTAAAAAATATGGCGACTTGTTCTGAAATTTTAGGGTTTTACTAAAAGTGCTCTAATTTTGCTAAATATTATTGGAATTTAATTATTTTTTCAAATTTCGAAAGTAGAAATAATGAACTTTGTAAAGATGTATGATTATTTGAGATTTTGATAGTTTAAAGTGTCATACGCGATATATATCAAAAATTCAAAAGTTCAACTAGGGATAACTCGAAAATTTCAAATACAACGGTGTATCAATTAGTACTTTTTCTTAAAAAGGATATGTAAATAAACAACTTTTGTTAAGAAAATTTAAAATTTAAAAATATAATTTTAAAATTGAAAACTGAAAATTAAAATTTTTAATTTTAATTTTTTTTATCAAAATTTGTTTATTTACATATCTTCTGTAAGAAAAAGTACGAATTGATATATCATTGTATTTAAAAATTTTGAATTATCCCTAATTGAACTTTTGAATTTTTGGTATGTCGAGTATGACACTTTAAACTATTAAAATCTCAAATAATCATACATCTTTACAAAGTTCATTATTTCTTCTTTCTGAATTTAAAAAAATAATAAAATTCCATTAATATTTAGCGAAATTATAGGACTTTAAGTAAAACCCTAAAATTTGCGAACAAGTCGCCATATTTTTTAAACAATTGAAAGTATAAAAAATTTTGTTTTATAAAAGTTTCTTATTTTTTTTATGATCTTTACAAATATGTACTTTTTGATATACCATTCCATTTGATTTTGCTGAGAAACGGGCATGTACCCCTCTAACTACCCGCCAAGGAGCGGTTTTAGGGGGTTGAAAATATTTTCCTGAAATTCTTTAGGGTCGATATACATAGTAAATTTTTTATCCTAAAACCCTATCTTCAATGGTTTGGGCGTAAAACAATGCCGGACACACTATTGGAGGACCCTGTATATGTATTTTTAAATACAAGAACAAAATTGAAGTTTTTTTATTAAATTTTGAAAATACGTATATTTTATTTATTTATATTTGTTTCTAACACGACATGTTACAAAGTTTCACGACAGAAATTTCACAGGTTTCTACCCAAAGATTAACTTTGAACAAAAACAAAGATGTAAGTAAGTAATATAAGTTTTTTCTATATGTATAAACTTACTTGAAAACAAGTTATACGTAATTGTAGAACTAGATTTCAAATTACCATTATATGTAGACGAAAAAATACTATAAAATAATATAAACAGTTACATTTTTTCACGAAATAGCACCTGATTAAATATTACATTAATAATTCAACTACAAATATTAATTTTAAATAAAAGGGCATTATACATTAACTTCTAAAAATCTCTAAAATTTCTGTTTCAAATCTACACAGAAAAAAAACTCGATTTTATTGAAAATTTGAGATGCAAAAATGCTTAATAAATTTATCTTGTTAATATATAACAATATTTCCTCAATATAATAATAAAAAAATCATCTTATTGAAGATATTTTATTCGTTTGAAAAATATATCTTCATGTTCCATTTGTCAAATTAATAAATAATTTATTACACCAACTAACGAAACTCTTAAATAGATTAAACATAATGGTTGTAATAATAAATATTTATCAGTGTGAATATTTTTTACACCACCCAACTAGTGAAAGTGCAATTTTCGATATGGTAAATTCAGTGATATCATTTATTAAGTATTTAAAATATATGTTTTCAATACGAAACAAAATTTTCACCGTGATAAGAACATTGTTAGTAATAATATACATTTCCATATTGGTAAAAAATTATCATAATAACAAACAACTTCTATCAGGGCCAAATCGATCACGGATTTTTTTACATTGATCACATTTTTTAACACATATTTTTTTTCTGTGCAGTAATCCAGGGAACCGAATTTTACGCTATCAGGGCTCCCAGTCAATATATATTCATAAAAAAATTGTAAACATACCTCAATACATATACTTCAGAATAAAATAAACCTAGAAGAAATCGAACAAATAGTTTTTGAGATAATAATTACCAAAAATATATGTTCCCCTTTAACTAACAATAAAGATTTGTTTAAATATGTATAAACTCACCCCAAGATCCAAATAGGTGATGTATATCGGGTAGGGTAGAACGATGCACAGAGCTAGAAGCCATGTGCCCATCGCGCACACGAAGGCTGGTAAACGGGGCCTCATTGGGTCCCTCATAAGCCTATACCGATCGATAGCAATCAGTAGGTAGCTTAACATGCTCACGTGTAAAGGAATGTCCTGAAACATACAATAAAAATAGTATATCAATAAAAATCAATAGGTAAATAAATGTATATTTATTATGTTTTCATAAATAAAAACAGCAAGATTGTCTACACTGAATTGGACCAAGAAAACCTTGTTTTGTATTCGCAGTGTGCGCGATGACAGCGCCAACTAACGGGTGGACTTTAGTAGCAACTTGGGTAGACTTTGACGTACTAACAAACAAATAATTTCAATAAAATATCGTAATATATACATTTTAGACGATTATTTATGACTATTGGCTATGTGCACGAAATCTATTAGCGCCGCTAGCGGGTAATAGAGAAGGATTGAATGGATTCAACTCTCTTTTTATCATTGTTTAATATGTTTAATACCGTGAAATTTTTTATTAAACAAATATCATTTAATTTAGCTGTTTGCATATAATATAAATAGTATAGCATAAAAGGAACGTGAAAATTATTTATTTTGGGTTAAATTTTTCTCTTTAATTATGACGTATAATGGAGAAATAATTAATTCGTTTACATTGACAGCATAACCTCAAATTTTGGCGCCGATAATTTTACAATATTGCTCACCACGAACACTCGCATCGACATTATTTCTAACTCCACCCCCTTGCATATAATCTATAGTGGGATTAACCATGTTGACCTTTCTATTTTCAGTTAAAAACGAGCCTATTAAAAATGACAGTTAGTCCACCCAAAGTGTTATTTTTCGCCACGTTGTGCGCTGTGATCGATTTCGTTTCACCCACTACCTACTTTGCACCCAGCGAATAGGTATAACGAAAACAATATTTTGTTAATATAAGAAACATACTCTTAATCCAACTACGTTATTCCTTCGTTCAAGAATACTATAGTTAGTTTAAGAGATTATTGCTTATATTAAGAAAATATTGATTTCGTTATATACAAAACAAGGTTTACTTGGTTTGAGAAATCCTTTCTACCAGTGTAAACGTCAAAAATGTACTGAGAACAAAAGTAGTGCGAGCTTTCGATTCACAGAATCATCTTAACAATATTTTTAATGTCACTACTACATAGTATATTTTTATTATATTTTCTATATTCTGAAAATATAAAGGAGGTTTATAAAGAAAATCATTCTTTTAAAAGGGGTTTGTGAAGGAAAATGTGGGAATCTTTGATTTATATAGTAATTTATGTTTTTCCTTTTTTTTCTTATCTTAAAGTCGATTTTTCTATGAAATTTGGTACATGAAAATTACTATAAAATTTTGAATCTTAAATTTCGTTTAAATTCTGTTTATTTTATATAAAATGATGTGAAAAGTTGAAATTTCCAAACCGCAGGTCCGTATCTCAAACCGTTCTCGAGATATGGCCTTTTGAAGTTTTCAATTTTTGAAAATTTTGGAGAAAAATGATCGTAACTTTTGAACGTGTGTTCGGATTTGATTTTTGTTGGCAGATTTGGAATCAGCGTGTTGAAATGTATATAATGACATGTACAACACTTTAAAATTCGACAAAAAAAATTTTGCGAAAAATTGAAATAATTCAAAGGGGTATACCTTAAAAAAATGTCGATTTTTGACAAAAAATTTTTTTGTCGAATTTTAAAGTGTTATACATGTTTTTATATAGATTTTAACACGCTGATTTCAAATCTGCTAACAAAAATCAATTCCAACCACACGTTCAAAAGTTACGGCCATTTTTATCAAAAATTTTCCAAAATCGAAAACTTTGAGAGGCCATAACTCGAGAACGTGATGAGATACAGACCTGTGGTTTGAAAATTTCAACTTTTCACATCATTTTCTATAAAATAAACACAATTTAAACGAAATCTAAAATTCAAAATTTTATAGTAATTTTCATGCACCAAATTTCAATTTGTCATAGAAATATCGACTTTAAGAAGAGGAAATAGCAAGAAAAATCATAAATTACTACTTATTTACCCTCTCCTTCCTCGAATAATGCCTCCAAAAAGGCAAAAAAAGGATTTTTTTTAAATTTCACACTGGTATGGTCTCTTAAAATACATGGCATCAAGTAAACACATCTAAATTGGGTACTGTTGGAGTTAACAGGTAACCTAACATGTCCCGGAAATGCAAACACATGTAGTGATGATAGGAGAAGCCTAGCATATGCTGATATAAAGGTTTTATTTAATTAAACGCTTGTTTGTATAGTTTCTCTTTAAAATTAATCTTTGGTTTATGCAGCGAATAGAAACAGTGTTTATCAAATGAAATATTACTGAAGACCGTTTAGGGGCTGGTCATTAACTATGTACACATATCAGGGGTAAAGGGGTAAAGCTCTACAAAACAAAGGTCATGTAAAATATTACAGTAAAAAAAAACATCTGCCAAGGAACTGCACAGTGCTTCCTCGTGCTAAATTCATCAAAGGTAGTTAATTATTGAACAATTTAAATAAAAACCGATAAAGTATTCAGATCAACTGCCTGTCATTGGTTAACCATTTAAAGTTCATACAATTTTAATAAAAACTATTAATTTGAATTTTTTTTATACGATTCTATATAGTTATTATGTCGTATATTTTTAATTTTTTGACAGTTTCAATTAAAATCATTATTTTTCTGTTATACAAATGTCAAAATGACATTTAATATGTCAAAGTAAATAGCAATTTTAAAAAACAAATGACGTTTTTTTTAAAGCAAATTGAGATAAATCTTTGTAAGGGAATATTTTACAACAAACATAGGCAATCTATATTATAGAAAATTTGATGTTCTACAAAAAAGATTCTATAAAACTTTCACGTAACATGTGTCTTTCCTGCGATATCTTCAAAAGATAAATATTTTGGGATGTCACCTCTTCCTCTTAAACACGATTTTAATAATTTTGAAATGGGACCGTCCTTAAACCAGACCCAACCAACTAACCAAGTTTCATCAATATCGGTTCAGTGGTTCATGAGTTATGTGTGTGACAAGGATTAGGGGACAGACACACACACAGACAGACAGACAGACAGACACGTAACAAAAAGTGTTTGACTTGAAACGGATAAATCAAGTTAAATTTTTAAAATCGGAAAACAATTTATTTTTTTTCTCATTTTGAAACGATCACAAAGTTTCTTGTATCTTCGATATTGCGAGGAAGCAAAAATCCAAAATTTTTGTTTTCAATATCCGGTGGGACTGTAAACAGTAAAACATAGCGCCACCATTGGAGGGTTAATATAAATGATCTTCCTGGAAAGATATGTTGTAATTTGATTAATTAATGGCTGTTGCTATTCATACGATTGTCGTATTAATAAAAATAAAAATAATCGTCCGATAGTCGTATGATTATTTTTATTTTTATTAATACGATAATCGGATGAATAACTATTATTTATTTGTCCGACAACTTTAAAAATAAATTCTCTTTCTTCCCCATGAGAATAAAGTTAGGAGACATTTCACAATTTTTAGGATTTGTCTTAGTTAAAAAAATATTACAAACAAAATTTAAAAAAAAATTCTATATTTAATATATAATATAGTAACATAATATATAATATAGTAACATAATATATAATATAGTAACATAAAATCAACGAAAAATATTTTCTTGGATTCAAAAATATCGGTTAGTTATCACATTTGCAGTATTCACACATCCATAATTTACTTTTTGGCCTTTTTTAAACCAGCACACTTTAGATGAAACCATTCTAAACAATAGTCACACCCTATGGATATTTTATATTTGCTTTTTTTTGTCACTTATTTCACTAGTATCTACTGTTTTATTCAAATCTAATTTACATTTTTTGCATTCCCATTCATCTGATTTTTTTTCTTCTATAATTTTTTGAATCTTTGAATTTTATTTACTGTATTTATGTTTTTTAGTTAATCCTATGACAGTACTATCAGTTCCTTTAGGTCGACCTCGACGTTTTAATGCAGGTTTAACAATTACATTTGATAAAAAATTTTCTTGCCTCGCATACAGTATCAATATCAGAATTTATTTCTGAATCTGAATCTGAACAGAAAATTTTATTATTATTATAAAATATATTTTATCTATTTTAATAATTTATAATTACCCATTGAATTATTACAATATAATAATTAATCTCAATTAATATAATGACTGCTGTCAAATATTTTAATATGCTATTATATTTATTTGATTATAAATTAATTGTTTATTTGTTTATTTATACATGTACTAGCTTGGCACAAGCGGCTTCGATCGCGTGGACTACGGAATTCTGTTTTCTTTGTAATATAAAAGCAGTCACTGTGGTTTAAATATAAAAGTTAGACATATGGTGTCGTGGACTTTATTGTAGCACTTTTGATTCTAAACAATTCTTTAATACATTATTTTGCAAATATTGCAAAAAAAAAAATTGTCGGACAAATAAATAATAGTTATTCATACGACAATCGTATTATTAAAAAAAAAATAATCGTCCGATATTCGGACGAATAGACACTTAATTAATTCTTAAAAAAATGGTAGCAAAGTATTATTTAATTCGTTGAATTTTTTATCAAAATAACAACTTGAATAAAAAATGTATTTTTAATTGTAAAATAAATTAATAAAATATGTTTCCCAGAAATGAATTTATATACAATTCTGTAAAAATGTTTAAATATTTATAGGCGTTAATAATTAATTTTTTTAATGTTTTCTTTTATATTTGTTCATAAAATGTAAAATATGTTATTTTTTGTATAATATATGAATTTTTTGTTAGCATTATAACAAAATATAAAGGTCATATCAATATTTTTATTACCAATAAAAAATTGTATTAATTTTTAGGGCCAAATACGACCTCTTACTCATGCCTGGATAAAAAATAACGGGCCGATCGGTAAAAATTTGTCTTAATTAATTATTGGTCAACAAAAAAATCCTAGAGATCTACATATATAGGTGATTTAGAAGGTATTTGTCATTTTTGAGATATCCGAACCCTAAAGTCCCAAAAATGACGATTTTGGCAATATTGTGGAATTAATTACTAAGTAGGTAATTTTTTCTGAAGTTTTCTTTTATGATTACAAATAGTACTATCTTTTCTCTTTAATATGATTTTTTTTTTACATTTCACTGTGTGACTTTTCTTCACCGAAATATACTACTTTGAAGATATATGTAGTAAAGTTAATTGTGTCTATAATACTACACTCTATCATATCTTCAAACTAGTACATCTCGTACAGTAAAAAGTTAAAACTCATTTTAAAGAGGAAAGATAATACTATTTGTTACCGTGACCGAAAAATTTAGAAAAAAATTACCTACTTGGTAATAAATTCTTTAACATTGCCAATATAGTCATTTTTGGAACCTTTAGGTTAGAATATCTCAAAACCCTGACGTGATGAAAACAATTGAGCAACAAATTTGGTTTCAGCATGCCAAAAACCTCTAAAATTACCTATTCAAATCACTGTTTCATTACAAAAGTATTTTTTTGCTGACCATAGGAATTATATTTAATAATTTATAAATTATATTATATTTAATCCAATATTTCTTTATTTTACCCAAAAATATTTATAAGATAAAAAATAAAAAATACTATGGCTAGGCCATAAAATGCACACCCCTTAAACATAAAAAAATGTATTAATTTATAATATCAAATAAATACGATACAATATAATTGGTGAAACTTAAAAGGATATTTAAAAAAAATATTGGAGGTAATTAATATTATATAAATATATAAAATGAAGTTTATCACTCATTAAGATTTTTTAGAAAATCAACAATGAATCTTGATATCAATTGATTATTACCTTTTTTATTTAAATTTAGGATGTATTGTGATAAAACAACAATCATTTTAATTTACAATTTTTATATAAAATATTTTTTTTGTAAAATGTATAAAGTAAATTAATTAATTAATAATAATAATTAAAAAGATAAATACATCCACATATTGCAGCGATAACAGCTGTGTTCACCTGATATCTAGCATTTAAAATGAAACATACATTATCTAAAAAAAGTCAAGTTAGGTTATATATTATATATTTTTGTTTTAAAAATGGAAACTTACCAGATTTTATCTTGATTAAAAAGATTGATTGGCTTTGAATAAAATAATTAAAATACAGCACGTATCGATGTACATGTATTTATATATTAATTAATACAATATAATAATTATAATACATGTAATTTGCAATGACACATGAAGAAATAGCGACACTAGCGCCTAACGTATGTTTCTTGAACTTCTCCTAGCTATACTCTATTTGTAAAAATAATTCTTGTCAAAATATGAATTTTTGTTTAAATAAACTGTAAATTTCGTTACTTTTAGTTATTCAATTTTGTTGAGTTTTAATAGGGTTCTATTCTGATAATAGATGAAGTGAATTCAAAAGGATTTGTGCAAATTTATTTAGAATTGTAACCTGCAGTTCGGCGTTTTTATCAAAAAAGGGGGTTAAATCAACAAATTGAACTTTATTTATATTTTTATAACAGAAAATTAAAACCAATCGATATTAAACTAAGTATAAATGGGGACTGTAATGTTTTCTATCAGAAAATGTAAAAATGTAAGTGGGATACAGAAGAAATTTAAGATATAATGCTCATTTTATCAATTTATATACGAAAAAAAATTTTAGCACGATAATAGAACACACTTCCAAGCAGGGCCTGCTTGGGTGTGCAATTACGTGAAATGTTGAATTTTTCATTCATTTTAAATATTTTTTTAAACACTGTACCCCCTCCTATTTACATTATTATTAAATATTTATACTGCCTGCTTTGTTTAACATTTGATAAACAATATTCCATACAGGTAGACTATATTTCATGATTATTTTATTCGATGTTTTAACGATTTAACTTAAGAGACGATAGCTTATTTATGCTAAAAGCTCTTTCAGATTTAAACTCAGATGAATCTCTAACAGAATATTCAATGATATGATTCCCCAGCTTCCAGACAAACTAATTGTTAGGCACATATGTTTTTTTTAGTACCAACGGCAAATATGTATGTATATACAAAAAAGTATACATAAGTAAATTAATAAGCATAGCATACTTACTCTTAATTTAAAATAAGCAATTCCACATAGAAAAAAATTGCAATTTATCAAATTAGATTTGTTTATAATTGGGGTAAGGTCTTGGGGTACGTAATAGTCTTTAAGTGAATGGTGTAAGCTTTATTTAAAAAAAAAGGATTGTGTGGTTTTATGAAAACACGGTAAAAGTGAAACTTTTTTTCACATTATAGACATTTAAAAATTTTCGGAATAATGAATTCAAGCACTCAAAATTGAAATAAATCCATAAACAACAACATGCACCAGCAAAAAGTTCTAATAATTCTAATAAATTCTATATAACAACCAAACAATTTCTGTCTCTTTCATTTGACACGGCTCTTTTTTCGAGTCAGATGCACTGTCCATTTCTTTATGTCTATGGCTCTGACGTATTTACCCCTACTCCGCGGCCGAGCGACATGCAACACACAGACGAAAAATTTTGAGACGATGTAATAAAAGTTTCACTTTAAAAAGTTTGAGTCTGTAAGATCGCACCAAGCTGAGATATTAATTATTTAACTTATTTATTAATTTTTTTAATTTATCAAATTTAATTAAGAGTATATACACAGAAAAAAAACTCGATCTTATTGAAAATTTCAGATGGACAAATGTTTGATAAAATCTTGTTAATATAACAATATTTCCTCAATATAATAATAAAAAAATTCTTATTGAGGATATTTTATTAATTTGAAAAATATATCTTCATGTTTCATTTGTCAAATTAATAAATAATTTATTACACCAACTAACGAAACTCTCAAATAGATTAAACATAATGGTTGTATTAATAAATATTTATCAGTTTGAATATTTTTTACACCACCCAACTAGTGAAAGTGCAATTTACGATATGGTAAATTCAATGAAGTCATTTATTAAGTATTTTTTTCTATTTAAAATATATGTTTTCAATACGAAACAAAATTTTTATCGTGATAAGAACATTGTTAGTAATAATATACTTTTATCAATAAGATAAACGTGGATATTTCCATATTGGTAAAAAATTATCATATTAACAAACAACCTCTATCGGAACCAAATCGATCACGAATTTTTTTACATTGATCACATTTTTTAACACAGTCAGTATCTTATATTGTTTTCGTTGTATTGTAAGATTTCTTTGTTCAAGTCAACGTTTCTACCATAGTTTTGATAGATTTGTTATTTATACATATTTTTTTCGAGCCACTTCCTATGAAGTCTGTAGTATGTAAATCGATAAAAGACATAAATAAATTCTGAATATGTTTATAAACACCAGAGTTAAAAAAAACTCAACATGAATATGATTCATGGTATTAGATATAGTTTGAAAGCATTGGCACGACAATAAAAACAAAATACAAGATGCATTAAAACTTTGGTAGAAGGATTTAAATCAAAATATAAAGCATAATATATAATGTTTTTTTTATAAATGTTAAAACATCCATAAAAAAATTTATGCTTAATTTTTTTTATAAATATTTTAATAAAAAAAATTTCACAAATTCAGTAGATCTAGGCTTCTGAGTTTAAATCGCGTCAGTTTGGTCGTTGTATCGGTCAACGTTTCGTCGTATATTACTGTGGATATAAAAATTTATACTACCAATTTTTTTTAATATTTTAACAAAGAAAATTTCAAAAATTCAGTAGATCTAGGCTTCTGAGTATAAGTCGCGTCTGTTTCGTCGTTGTATCGGTCAACGTTTCTTCAGGGCTTCTGGGTATAGGTCACGTCAGTTTGGTCTTTGGAGCGGTCAACGTTTCGTCGTATATTACTGTGGGTATAAAAAATTATACTTTCAATTTTTTTAATATTTTAACAAAGAAAATTTCACAAATTCAATAGATCTAGGCTTCTGGGTATAAGTCACGTCTGTTTGGTAGTTGTATCGATCAACGTTTCGTCGTACATTACTGTGGGTATAAAAAAATTATACTTTTAATTTTTTTAATATTTTAACAAAGAAAATTTCACAAATTCAATAGATCTAGGCTTCTGGGTATAAGTCACGTCTGTTTGGTCGTTGTATTTGTCAAAGTTTCGTCGTATGTTACTGTGGGTATAAAAAATTATACTTTCAATTTTTTTCAATATTTTAATTAAGAAAATTTCACAAATTCAGTAGATCTAGGCTTCTGAGTAAAATTCACGTCTGCTTGGTAGTTGTATCGGTCAACATTTCGTTGTATATTACAGTGGACATCTTCAGCACTCTAATGAAAGTGCAAGAAGTAAAATAGCTGACTTAACTTAATTTAAAAAATACTATTTTTTTCTTTTTTTGATTAACTGACTCATCAACGTCCAAACACCATGAAATTTAATGGGTGGTGTCTTCCTTTTATAACATAAGCACCCCTTGAGGGATTTTCCAAATTTCAACACCTGGAGGAAAGGGAGAGTATAACTGCAAGTGAATTTCAGTAAAAATGCTTTTCAATTAAAAATTTAATATACATATAAATCATATAACGCAATTTTTCAATCCATTCAAAGGGGCTCCGGGTTAACAGTAAATTTTATAAAGTATATAAATGATTATAAAAACTAATACAATATGGGCGTAACCTCGATTGAATCGGTAATATCCGAAGCTAGTAAAATTTGCTAGCTAGTGAGCACTCTCAAATGAGGTATGAATTTTGTGATAGTATCTATACATTTGCTATAGAATTTAGATGAGTGATACTTGACTAGAGTATTGTAACACAGTTGGTGCAGACTCTGACCGTACGTAGTATAATTATCATAATATCACCACTGTATTAACACCCTTGTTAGTGTTTACATACAACACGTGTGCATGAAACTTGTCAAAGTCTTCATGAAACTCAAAGAGAACTGTCATATAAGTTTGATACCTCATTTGTGAGTGCTTGATAGTCAGTTTATGATACCGGACTTTATATATCAATAATAAATACAGTAGAACAACGTTAATACGTGTTTTCCTCCCAGTGCCCTCAAAAACGTAGGTACACGGAGAGAATATTCATTTAAAAATTAACAGAAAATGCTGTGAACCTGAGGACAGAATTAACTTCTGAAAAAAATTAACAGAAAAATCGCTAGAATTTAAAATAAAGTAAATGAAAAATTACAATGACATACTGGTAAATAAAAACATAGTTGCCCAGTATTATCAACTAATTTAAAGCTCCTTTAGCGCTAAATGCTTCTTTAAAGTAAATTTGGTGTATTACAAGTGTAATTCAAATCAATATTTACACTCTCAAAGAAAAATGTACATAATATACGTTGTAAAGAAATACTGCAGAAAATTTAAAATCTATTTAATTATAGTATATTATACCACGAGTCAATAATGATAGCTATTATTACCGAGGAATAATTTTCGAACCGAGCCGCATAGCGGCGAGGGAGAAAAAATTTCCGAGGTAATAATAGCCATTATTGCGAGTAGTATACTGTACTTTATCTACGACTATTTTAATTACTTTAATAAAACACAACTGAATACAAGAAATGCAAACACAAAGCACAAGCATTTTTGTTATAATTTCAAATTAATATAAATTAAACTATACCATGGAAACAAAATACACAAACTCTGTGGTGTCCAAAAATATTAAAATTAGTAATATTAGAGTTAATAAACTGAACAAGTTTTGTACTATCAACAACTTTACTAGAATTTTTATCCATCTCAATACAAATACACAAACACTAGGTGTTTTATTTGACAGTCGTAAATAAATTTTTTAGACTTAAAGTTTGTGTATTTTGTTTCCATGGTATTATTTAATTTGAGGAATTTTCTGATTGGTGCATTAGAGGGCAATAATGATTTAGAGGGCAATAATGACCATTATTGCCCTCCAATGCACCAATCAAAAAATTTCTCTTTCGTCATAGTTCCCTCTGGGATTAATATATCGCGTTATATAGTAAAAACTACGTATGTAATGTATGTATTATATATAAGTCGTGGATAAAATGTATTATGCTTGGATCTGTTGATAATATGACAGTTAGTTAAAGGCGCATTTAGTTAAAGTTGATAATACTGGACGAGTACCTATTAAAATTTATTTACTCTGAATAAGTAATATACTTCATTTGAGAGTGCTTGCTCACTAGCTAATTTACTAGCTCCTTTATGATACCTGACAAAAGAATATATAGTTTTTCATCACGTTTAGCTTTATATAAAATGTATAATTGTATATATGCAGTAAAAGATATAAAATATTTCTATTTCCGTTTAATATACATTTTAATTGTTAATTCTTGTTTCTTGAAGTTTCCAGTCTAGTCAGTTTCTTGCAGTTTTTGTTGCAGATTCATTGCAGCATCCGTGCACACATCTATTTGTGTCAGTATTTCACATTAATCAAACATCTGTCGTCTATCTTCACAGACAATTCAGTCAGGCAATTACTTTGATATCTATATTATTTCATATGGACAGTTTTATTCAGTGGTGTAGTTAAGGGGGGATTAAAGGGATCACCCCCCCCCCCACACGAGTCTACAAAAATTATAAGATAATTATGATATACGAGTATTTTTTTAATAATGAATAAATCTAATTTTTTGTACTTTGCACCACATAAAAGATGGTTTTCATTTAATATTGTCATATCCCCCCCCCCCTAGCAAAAAGCTATCTACGCCACTGATTTTATTCACATATCTCCCAGTTAATGTAGAGACATTATTTTATTATCCTAAAATCATACATAGGTTTCCCCTGTCTTAAGTTAACAGGGTATTTTTTGATGGTCGTTGTCTAAAAAAAATACATACATACATTTCTCGCAATTTTGGGGGTCACATACCCCCTGTACTTCTGATATCGTGAAGGAACATTACCTCCCTCTCAAACTGTTTTTTATTTTGAATATTTTATTTTTTATTTCAAGTATTTGTCCTTTGACGACTGTCTACCCCTTTGTATTATGTATATACCCAAATTTGTTGCACGAAATAACAAATACGATGCAAAAAGATTATTTTCAAAGAATTTCAACCTACGTTTGTACATTGATATTTTTTTTCAACAGTAAACATCAAAAAGATTGGAGTGCGGTAGACGGGAGGGGGCGGGGGGGGGGTACATACAAAGGACATTATTTACCAGTTGTGTACTTTCCAATAAATTCCATATTTATTTATTTCAATATCGTCTGTCGGTCTGATTTACAAACAACAAGTTTATGTACCTTTTTTTCAATTTTCGATTATTTTTGAAACAGTGAGTTGTAAAAAAAAATTTTCAAATGAAATTTGTAGGGAATATTATTCTCTATAATTTTTGTCCTGATCATTTTTTTGATAAAACGAACCGTTTTGAAGATAGTCGTTTCTATAGAATGTTATAGTACTTTCTAATAAATACTAGATTTATTTAAATATAGTTTTTATTTAAATATTGTCTATCTGTCTGTCTGACTTACAAACAATAAGTTTGTGTACATGTACCTCTTGTTGTACTGCTTTTCAATTTTTGATTATTTTTGAAACAGTGCGTTTTAAAAAAAAAGTTTTCGAATAAAGTTATAGGGAATATTATTCTCTATAATTTCTGTTCAGACCATTTTTTTGATAAAACAAACCATTTTGAAGATATTCGTTTCTATAGTATGTTGTATAACAAATTCTTATGGTGGCCACATCTGTTTGTGTGTGTGTCTGTCCCCTGAAACTTTTTAACACGCATAACTCATGAACCACTGTACCGATATTAATGAAACTTGGTTGGTTGGTTGGGTTTAGCTAGAGGATGGTCCCATTTAAAAATCTTCTTAATCATGTTTAAGGGGGAGGGGTGGCATCTCAAAATAGTTATTTTTTCAAGATATTTCAAGAACGGTACATTTTATGTGGAAATTGTATAGGATGTTTTTTGTAGAGCGTTTAATTTTCTATAAAATAGGTCACAACAAACTTTGTATAGAAATTAAAATGTTTTTTGAATTTTTTAAGGTTATGTCATTTATTTTCTTAGTTTATAAAAGTAGTACATTTCTTTATTGTTAGAATACTTAAATTTCATATATATGTATGTATTTTTATCGAATTTCATCTTTTCAAGTAAAAAAACATGTTTTTATAAAAATAATATAACCTCAAAAATTATTTTTACTAAAAAAGTATTTTATATCAAAATGTACCTGTTGTATTGAAAAATCTCAGCTACAAACTTGTAAATAATAGAATACACTTTATTTTATACAAATTCACTGTTCACGGGAGTTTCTTATACGTAATATTATAACAATTTGTTTTTTGGTTAAAAATAAAAATTTCATTTTTTAATGTATTTACCCGTAGTCTTTACTACCTACTGAGACACGCACAACACACATTTATTATTAGTAAACTACAAATTATTTTGTTTTTATTCAATATTAAAAAGTACAAATAATTTACATAACCTAAAAATTTTGGTTTTATTTTTTACAAGATATTCAATTAGAGTATTAGAGGAATTTAATATCACACTGTATCATTGTGAAACACTTGTATTAACAATAGAATCCATATTATCTTATATTTATTCACTTTACTTTAATTAAATGATTAAATTTTACATAACCTAAAAATTTTGGTTGTATTTTTTACAAGATATTCAAATAGAAGAATTTAATATCACACTGTATCATTGTGAAACACTTGTATTAATAATAGAATCCATATTATTTTATATTTATTCACTTTACTTTAATTCTATAATTAAATCACCTTTCAGGTACATAAAATTTATGAACATAACCTCAAATTTTTTTTATGAGTTATTTATTTACTTTTTAAATAAAATCATTATATAAAAATATATAGCTATTTTATTGAAAAAATCATGGTTATAAGCTCATATTATTCATAAAATAAACATTTTTTTTTCAATTTTCATTTTTGTAAATTAACAATTTTACGCTGAAAAATGGAGTAAAGTTGTTATACCTGTACATACGTACTAATATGAGAAAAATTACAAAACAACAAAATTTTATATTCAATGAATTATTGATTAAAATGTGTCAATTAAGACTTATTTACATAAAATAAATCGATTATATCGCAGAACTAAGTCAAAATTTGTATTAAAACAAAGAAAAATGATAAAATTATTAAATTAATTATATAGAATTTAAATTTTGCGCCAATAATCTACACGGTTCTGTAGTAAATATCGTCGGATAGCAACACGCAATAAACTATTTTATTTTGTTCAATTAATGATATTTATCGAACTAAATTAACATTTTCAGTATTTGTAATCCAATCTATAATGATTTGGGATTATTGTGATACCAATGTCAAGTGCTAAAAATGTGTCCATAAGTGAAAAATTTACAAAAATAAAATCGTGTATTGATGTACCATAATAATAGTTGTCTCGTATTTTTATAGTTTAATTAATTAATCCCATTACAATATTAAAAGATGTAATGTTTATAACTTAATAAAATATGTGTACTAAATCGTGGAATAATTTAAAATACGTTCAATCAATTTAATTTATTTAAAATTTCTTAAAAACAAATCGAATAAGGTAAAGTTTTTGCAAATGGCCGTCAGTATTCATAGTGCGGTATCTTTTTGATGATTTTAATAGTTTTGAAAGTTTAATTTACATTTGCTATGCTTGATTTATAAACTATAGTGTTTGTAGAATAGTGTAAAGATATTTTTTATGCTGGATGTTTTTTACTTTGTGTTATTTTTACGAAATTAAACACAAGAAAAATGGTGTAATAAATGGGGTAAGTCATAATGTTTTTTTATAATTTTATAATGTTACATATTTAAATAACGAAAGATCATGTGTTATTTACTTAAAATAATATGTCTAATAAGTGTTTAAATACTTATATACGTATTTAAGGAATTATCTTTAGTTAAATATTGAATTTTTTCCCCCGTGAACAGCAGTAAGGTACCTATGTAGTTTTATTTCATTTAAATTGCATAAAAGTGACATATATTGCGCTATTTACTTTATATAGTGTTTCTAGTAAGTTTTATAAAAGGATTTACTATTATTTTCATTATTTTTATAAATAAATATTGACAATTTGATATATGTAGTTGTTATTGTTGCTAATAGATGGCGTCACTTAAAAAAAATGCGTATGTTATGGATATTATTAAAAAATGTGCAATAAATATATTTTTAATAATAAAATTGTATGAAATTATGCATATTATAATCAATATCATCATATTGTACAATTAATTTACAATAAATAATTAATTAAAACATATAATTTTTTTAGGAATCAAAGTTGGTACAACTGTACATGGACGCGTATGTAAAAAAGTCAAAAAACAACTAATTAATAAATAATTATAATTAGTAAAAAAAATCTTGTGCAATTATGTCTTATATACCCAATAAATAAATCTTTTATCATTATTAAGTCTATATGTCATTAAAAATTAATTAAAATACAAAAAAAACATATTTTTATTGGATTGTTGTTTGAACTTTGAGTTTCCAATTTTTGCCGATGATTGCGCTGTAGTAGTTCACCCCGTGCGCCGACGTGCATTAATGGCGGACTTAAAATTGCTTCATTATTTATAAGTTTTATTTAATTTTTCGGGTTTAATTTACAATTTCAAAGTTATATTTACAAACTTTAATGATATTTGATTATTTTTAACATACATTACAACACTTGTGAGAAGTTTTATTTGCAAAAAATGTACAAAAATAAAAATGGTGGTGTCAGATGGTAGAACTTTTGCATTAGTTTATTATTTTATTGAATATACTTTGTCTATTGAATTAATTGATTTAAATAAGGTAAATACGTGTACATCAAGTTGTTTTGTAGTTATTTATTAATGCAGTGAATTATTTTTCTAAATTAATTTCAACAATACTTAAAACATCTGTTCAATGTTATTGTATAACTTTTAATTAATTTATCATATAACCTAATATAGTGTGTTTGTGTGGCTGTAACATTTTCTAAAGAAAAAGAAAATGGAACCAGATCTGGAGCTAGAAATGGTTAGTTTTATTTAATTTTTATATTTTAATTTTGGTTAATTAAATTAACATTTATGTATACAGGTGATTCATTACTGTCGTGCCAAACTTAAACAGTAGATTAAGAAAAATATTTTAAGTAAAAAACTTCTAATAAACATATGTCCGGAAAAATTTCCTTAGGGAACTACAGGCCTCCAAAGATTTTACTAAAAATGTGTTTTAATTTAATATCTAGAGAACCCTTTGTGATAAAATTATGAAATTTGAGATTCTGTTTAGTAATAATAAGTGTTATCGATTTATCGTATTAAACAATTATAAGTAATTTAGACCAGGGATGTATGGGGCCAGTGGGCCCATCGATTTTTATCTAGTATTTGTTTGTTCGTTAACTTTTTTCCTGAGTTGGTACATCAATAAGATTATATGACACAAAATACACAAAAACATATTTTACTTATTTGTCATAGGATAACCGTTTTCGAGTAATATCGATTGAAAAGAAAGCATGCAGAATTTAACTTAATACGGATACTCCAAATTACAAAAAATAAATTTATATTCTTGTTCTATGATTAAAGCTAAGAAAAAAGTTCATATAAAGAAACCTCTTAATAGGAATCCTCTAAGATCTATAGTCAAATGTAATACTGTATTATGTACTTTAATAATTTGACTAACAAACGAAACTAAAAATGGCTATTTGTTGATAAGGATGCATTTTTTGAGGTATACTTATGATATCCCAGTCAATATTCGAAGGATTAATTTGTCCAGGACGTGTTTTAATATAGAGATCTGAATTGAACTATCTTTAAAATTTAGAAAGAGGGTTGGAGTTGCGACGATTCCATCAAAGAAATTAAAATGTTTTACATTTCCTAATCAATTATATATGTAAGGCAGCTGTCTGCGGGGGCGTAGTTCTGGGGTAGAAGGGGTACACTGTAGACTCTTGGAGTAAGATTAAATTAACGACATTCCACAGGTTCTCTGCGATTTGTTTTATCCAATTGGAAATTTCATTTAATTCACGTCTATTTTCAATAATTGTTTTCTCGTATTTATATTATTCGATCTAAATGTTAGCAAGTTTGGTTGTATTTTGAGAGATTATGGTGCTTCATTAATTAATTACACAGGCTGGCCCCTATTGCCAAAAGAAGTAAAAAAATAATGGTAAAAAAAATTTGAGAGCCTCCATGGGTCATCATATTTTTTTTTGGATCAAATCTAATAAATTCCTTTTGTAGATTAGATTTTTCTCTTCAATTTGCTTTTTTTTGTATAACTGTACGACCATTTTTGATCGAGTTATTTACAATCGAAATTTTGAATCTATAAGAAAATTTAAATAGCATATTTGGAAAATTTAAAGTGTTTTCTTCATAACTCTGCCAATAACGGTCGTATAACGATACAAATAAAGTAAATTGAAGATAAAGGTCTTATCTATTAAAGGCATTTATTAAATTTGATAAAAAAAATTTATTTAAAAAAATGCAAGCTCTCAAATTTTTTATAAATTTTCAATTTTTTCAAGACGAAGTGTAAACTAAATTGTTTTTCTTCATAACTCGGCCAATAATGATCGTATAACGATAAAAAAAAGTAAATTAAAGAGAAAGGTCTTATCTATTAAAGGCATTTAATAAATTTGATAAAAATAAATTATTAGAAAAAATTCAGGCTTTCAAAATTTTTATAAATTTTCAATTTTTTCAAGACAAAATGTAACTTAAATTATTTTCTTCATAACTCGGCCAATAACGGTCGTATAACGATACAACAAAAGTCAATTAAAGAGAAAGGTCTTATCTATTAAAGGCATTTATTAAATTTGATAAAAAAATTTATTAAAAAAAATGCAGGCTCTCAAAATTTTTATAAATTTTAAATTTTTTCAAGAAGAAATGTAATCTAAATTGTTTTGTTCATAACTCGGCCAATAACGGTCGTATAACGATACAATAAAAGTAAATTAAAGAGAAAGGTCTTATCTATTAAAGGCATTTATTGAATTTGGTGAAAAAAAATTATCATAAAAAAATACAGGGTCTCAAAATATTTATAAATTTTCAATTTTTTCAAGACGAAATGTAACTTAAATTGTTTTCTTCATAACTCGGTCAATAACGGTCGTATAACAATACAAATAAAGTAAATTGAAGATAAAGGTCTTAGCTATTAAAGGCATTTATTAAATTTGGTAAAAAAAAATTATTAGAAAAAATGCAAGCTCTCAAAATTTTTATAAATTTTCAATTTTTCAAGACGAAATGTAAGCTAAATTGTTTTCTTCATAACGATACAAAAAAAGTAAATTAAAGGTAAAGGTCTTATCTATTAAAGGCATTTATTAAATTTGGTAAAAAAAAAATTATAAAAAATGCAGGCTCTCAAAATTTTTATAAATTTTAATTTTTTTCAAGACGAAATTTAAAAATCCCTATACTAAATATGGGTGCATGTAAACTAACAATAAGTTATTTTTGCTCCATCTTGTCGACATATTTTGCTGTAAATAACCTATTTTAACTTTTATACAAGACATTATTACAGTTAACTTTCATGTTCTATTATACTCGATACGTAAATTATCACTGTATGGATTTTCAAAACTGTGTGGCAGTAAATCATATATAAAAAAACTATTACTTTATCATTTTCCTACCACCGTAAAATATCAACTTGCGTGGAAATTTATTTATTTATTTTTTGCAATTTATTAGCACTGTATTTTTATTTACGCCAGTTCGTGACCGTAAAGGTCGGAAAACTTAGAGATACTCATACAGTAAGAGTTATGATAGCGTCGCCATTTTTTATCAATCAATCAGAAATCAATTTGAGATGTCACAACTCTTTTTATGAGTAACTCTAGGAAAACTTAGTTCTGTTTAGAATGAAATTGATATTAGTGGTACTATTTATTGTACTTACTGTATTGTTCTCCTACTCTGATCGTCTCAGGGCAGAAGCCCTCCAGTTTTACACAAATAATTTTCCAATTTAAAGCCAAAAATGGTATGGAGAACCATACATGACTTCCATGTTCAATAATAAATTTTACAATAATTTTTAATATGGTTTTCACCCCTTCAGTGGTTTTTTCGGCACGTTTATGAAATAAGTACCCCTTAGATTGGTTTGAACTACAAGTGTACCAAGTCTTATCAAAATTGGTGAGCCAATACTCACTTTTTTAGACGATAATAGGTACAAAATTTCGAATATTTCCGAAACCCTTAATCCGATTTGCATCAAAATCAATAGGTCTGGAGTACTCACTGAGACAAACATTTTCTCCAAAAATAATTCAAATCGATGCGTATTTACTGTAGTTATCGCGAACGTAAGAAAATTCTACATGTACAGCCGACATGCGGAAATTAACTTTTCTTTACGTTTTGAAGTTAGTACAATCAGAATCTGCTCTTATCACGGACACATACATACACGACGGTATTATAATACTTCCATTTCTTCGAACATGGAAGTAAAAATTAAATAAGTAAAGAATTTTCATACAAACTGTTTTACCTATTTATTTAAAATTTTAATTAGAAAAATTTCCTGGGTCCAAATATTTTCAATACATTAGTTCTGAATCATCCTGTATATAAATAATGTTATATTACTTTTTATTCAGCTATGTTGTATTTTATAATTAATGTTATTGTAGATATTGTGTCCATACATTTATAACATAACGTCAAAATAAATGTATACAAATATATATAAATAAACACATGATTAATATTTCTTAGTAATGTATTTTATACTTCAGTTCTTTGTTAGAAATGACTTGAATCCATTTGAACATATTTCATAAGCTTCAAGCTTTATTTTTACACATAAACTATGTGGTATACATGATAAATGCTAATGATCTTAAAACTTTCTGTTAAAAACTGAAGCATATATAAAAAAGAGCATAATAGAAACCAGAGCTTAAAGATTTTTTAAATGAAATATATGTTGTATACGTCAAATAAGCAGGGCCGGACTGAGGTGTATTTTTTTTAAATTATATAACGTTAAAGAATTGATTTTTAACCTAGGGATTCTCGATGGGGTTCACGTGGACCCCTTGGGGTCGGTGAAAGTTTAAAACGGGTAAATACATGATTGTTTTGTATATACACCTAATTCTGTTTTTACACGGTAGATACGTTCCAGAAAAAACCGTGTAAAAAAAGACATGAAGTACATAGAAAAAAGGGAATTAGTTCTATTATCATTCAACCCTGTAAAAATAGGTAAAATGAAATGATTTTTGATGTGCATTCATGCACAGTTTATTTCATAAAAATAAAAGGCAATTTAATTCTTAAAGTAAAAGTAACATAAATATAAAATTATCGCAAGTTTAGGAACTGAAAACTTGTACAAGACTAAAATATATACTTAAGCTGCTATGAAAATAAATTAGAAAGGGGAATTATTCCCTAATTACATATTTTATAAATAACAGGTAGAAAAAAAATTCCTAGAAGATTACGGTTAGTAAAAATATTTTTGTTTAAAATTTAAATCAAATAGCTTTTTTAATCGTGCTAAATCGAATGAAATCGTGTAAAAACGGAATCAATTTTTTTTCTAGACCGTGTTAAAACAGAATTGGGTGTATGCTGTATATTATAGAAAAAAATGTAAAGGAGTCGATCACGGAAAATGGTTGGGAACCCCTAAATTCGTAATTGTAAAAAGTTTACAACAATTTGAAAAATTCAAAAATTGATTTTAATTATAAAATTTCAGTCTATGTTTTGTCATTTTGGATATCTCCATAAAAATATTGAACTCTGTAAAAATTACTTGACTAATAGACTTTCTCATACTAAAAATAATGTGTCAGTATAAGAAAGTAAAATTTTTTTGTGCGTCTATATTCCTCCCACGAAAGTAAATTAACCTTTATAAAATAGTAGACGAATCCATTTGGAGATTAACTTGAAAGTAATGGAATTTTGTATTTAAATGTAAATCTTACATTATTGTATTCAGTGACATATTTGAATAAAGTTAAAATTTAATTAAAATATTCCATGATACTGTAAACGTATAAAGTAGATTTATTTTAAAACTTTTCAAGATTGTTTTATATCGGAGAGAGTGTAAAACGAAGATAGTCGATGCAAAAGTACATAATAATATGTGCCATTTTATGTTCAAAGAAAATTATATTTGTTTATTAAGTTTTATTAATCGAACATAGAAATTGAATAAAAAATGTCTCGTTTTTGGTGACATAGAACTATGCAACTACAAATCGCACTGATTTCAAAATGGTCTTAAAATGTTCGTTATGTAGTCTACTTTTACCCATTAATATTTCAGATCAATTCAACTGTTTGTTTAAAAGTTATAGCCCATCATGAAAAAACACCTATTTTAAAATTTATTATTTTGTATTTTTTTCTCTCTTTAAAAAAATATGTAACTAAAGAATATAAGAAAGTTTCATGTTGTAGTGTATATAGTGTACTCACTTCACCAATACATCTGATTTTTCTTGAAATTTTTAATACTGAGTAACAAACAAAAAATTTTGTTTTCGTTTCTTCAAAGTTTAATCAAGGTTTGGGGTTGGGGGCTGGGAAAGAAGGGGTACATATACATATTACGATTAACCGAGGGTATCAAATATATTTTAACCTCTAGAGGGTCGGGAAGCCAATATTTAGGCGCATCAGAAAATCTTCAATTTTTGTTTTTAGATTAAAATACATTGAAAACGTATATTTGCACTTCCAAATAAATAAAAATCGTTCACGCGAGCAAAGGGGTAGTTTTTACCCTATTGTTTTTGGGTTTACTGTATTTTTGACGTCAGATTTAGATTCAGCGTCGAAAAATACATCGAAAACGTATATTTCTATAATGAAAAAACTAGGGATGTACCGGAACTGGTATTTTCGATTCCGGCCGGAACCGGAATTACCGGAATTCACAAAAAAAAATCCGGCCGGAATTCCGGCCGGAACCGGAATTTTTTTCAAAAATTTATATTTCAATTAATAATGATAATAAAATAACTAAAATGTTATAAATATGCTTTATATACATAAATTAACATCATAAATTAATATAACATTATTTTATATTGTATTTCTTAAAGATTAGGGGGGTAGAGTCTTACATTATATTATAAATCATAATATTTTCTACATATCGTGTGATTTTTACAACTTTATAAGGTGTTTTAAATTGTTTATATATCATACGTTCTTTTCTATCAAATTTAATTAAATTACCAGTATATCAAATTTATATAAGTAAATATGATAAATCAAAACAGCAGTTAAATAAATTCGCAATATAAAAAACTATATAAAATATCGATAAAAGAATACCAATAACTCGATATTAAAGCACCAATATGCGTTACTTTAGTTCTAATGTAATAGTCTTCGAACTATTTTCCGCGGTACCTCTCTGGTTAAGTAGTATTTATTAACTAAATATAAATATAATGATAGATTTTGAGAAATAACTATGTGAGTCTTTCTGATTTAATATCTAATCCCAATAGCATAAATACTTGTGCAATAACAAATTTTTCTCGGGCCACTATTTTGAATATTATTATTTTAAGATATATTTTTATATGGGTAAAATAGAGTTCGCCGAAAAAAAACATTTTAGTTATCAGGAAATGTTTTTGAAAAAACAGGACTAGAGTATTATTTAAAAAATGCAGAATAAGTCTTATTTTACAGTTAATATTCAAAAAATTTCGAAAATCTTTAGTTTATTATTGAACAGTTCATCTCTAATTTATTATCAGTTCAATGTTCGTAGTCCGTAATATAATGACTTTTGTTTATTAATATATTTAAAGTCAATTAATGCTAAAATTTCAATCATATTATGATAAAACAAATAATAAAAAACTACCTTATTGTTACGGAATAATTTTTCATTAATAAAATGTTATTTATTCATAATTATATTATTTATGAATTTCTTAGTAGAAAGAAATAACAAAATTTAGAAATTCCGGCAAACTCGGCCGGAATTTAGTAGTTCCGGCCGGAACCGGAACCGGAATAAAATCGTGAATTCCGGCCGGACCGGAATTCCGGTACACCCCTAGAAAAAACATTATTTACTATTTAAAATAATATTTTTTCGAATTTGAAATATTTAACACGGGCCGGAAATCCAATATATTGGCTCACCCCGTGATCGACACTTTGCCTATGATCAATCAATGATATAAGATACCTTTTATACCAGTTTTGTGAGTGCGAAATGCCCCCTGAAATCTCGGCCCTCTAAAGGTTAATACGTCCCTGTTTTGTGTGGGGTAAACATAACACGCGAATCATATTAATTTAATTTTATACACATATAGATGTGTATGTATAAATTATAATGTCAATCGCTAATAATTTGGTATTGAATGATTTGATACGAGCTTTATATTGATCCAGTTTTAATATTGTTAGCAAAACAACTGTTTACGTGTTTGTTTTAAATATTCATGAGTGTAAACATAAGCCAATAATTTTTATTTAATTATTATTGGATATTGTCCCCCGAATGTTTTATGAATCGTTTAATAAAAACAAATATTTTTTGATAATGTATGCCCAGTATTGCTCTACCAGGGTGGCCAGTTTCTGGAAAACCGGGAAAAGTCAGGGAATTTGGTTGGAAGTCAGGGAAAAATGTAAATTCTCACAAATATTTAAATTTTATCTGTGTGACCTTTTTTAGGGTTTTTATCTAAATTTTAAATATAAAAAACTGGGAAAAATCAGAGAAATTTGTTCCAGAGAAATACTGGCCACCCTGTTTATACTTTTTTATTACGCATTAACCCTTTAACGCCCAAAAAAAAAAAACAAATAAATGCAAAAGATTTTTTTTAATGAAATTAAGTACATGTTCACTTAAACTAAAATTGCACCTTAACCACAAATATTATGTCACTCGACACGTGTTTCGACTTCACAAGAAGTCCTCATCAGGAGCCTAACGATTCCAGACTGAGTACATGTTCAATATATTTAACTAAATATACAATATTAATATTTAGAAAAAATATCAGTGTGTACTCAAGCGAGTAAATTGGGCAGATATGAAGTCTATTTTGTGTGAGACTGCTTTTTTGATATAATTTTTATTTAGATTTTCATTTAAAAGTCATGTTATATGTATATTTAAGTAATTTCATATGATTTGAACAAAATTCGAAATCACATGCTCTAGTTGGATAAAATATATTAGCATACCACGTACCTCGTTTCATATAAAAATTATTCAGAACAATTACAACAACACTAATAACGTTAACATATTTTGTTTGTTGCACTTCTACCAACTGAAATATTGTGAATATTGTGAATAGACAGCAGCACTAATTATAAAATGAGGTACGGCGGGCGTTAATGGGATAGATATCATATTTATTATTTTATAAAAAAAAATTTAATCCAAGATTTAAAAAATAATAATTTTAAAAGTTTTTATTAGAACATCCCCCCTTCTGTACTCCACAGTTTAAGAACTACTGTTTTACCCACTGATTCTAAGTACCTATTTTATATATAGACTATAATATGTTAACAGTATCCCATTTTATTTTTTACGACTCCATCAAAATTTTATTATCGAATATATATATATCCTTAAAACTCTGTAATACGATTATATTTTCAGTTGTATTTTTATTTCAGGTTCTGCAAATATCTGATTGGTATTATGGCATTTTATTGTCCTGTGCTTTATTGCAAATAGGTTTAATTGAAAATAAAGTTTCAATTTAATGTTTATTCCAATAATATAACTTTGAAAATCTATCGTTTTTCAATAATTCTATTATATTTAATATTTTTATACACAGAGAAAAATAATTTGTCTATTTGTTAAAAAATGTGAGTCAATGTAAAAAATTTGTGATCGATTTGGCTCCGATAGAGGTTGTTAATTTTTTACCAATATGGAAATATCCACGTTTATCTTATTGATAAATGTATATTATTACTAATTATGTTGAAAATTTTATTTCGTATTGAAAACATATATTTTAAATACTTAATAAATGACATCACTGAATTTACCATATCGAAAATTGCACTTTCACTAGTTGGGTGGTGTAAAAAATATTCACAATGATAAATATTTATTAATACAACCATTATGTTTAATCTATTTGAGAGTTTCGTTAGTTGGTGTAATAAATTATTTATTAATTTGACAAATGACAAGATTTTTAGATTGTATTTTTCAAAAATGAATAAAATATCCTCAATAAGATTTTTTTATAATTATATTGAGGAAATATTGTTATATTAACAAGATAAATTTATTAAACATTTTTCCATCTCAAATTTTCAATAAGATCGATTTTTGTATGTAATAGACTATACATTACATATGTACATGTGTTCTGAATATAAATTAAAAACAAATAAAAAAAACATCCTCAAATAAAAAATATTATGATATTGCCCCCCCCCCCCTTCTATCATCCCTCAAAACTGATAAAATTTTGCCTAAAAAGTTTTTGTGTAAGAATCCAAATTTTCTAAATAAAACAAAATCGTAACATTTCTTTCTGGACACCCTGTATAACAAATGCCAGTCAAAAAAATGTGACAGTTGTATTTTTAAAAACCTGTGTCTCAATATAATAGCAGTAAATTGTAAGTCTAAATTAATTTTGTTACATTTTTTTTAAAACACAATACAAATTACCCGGCACCTCCACCAGAAAATTAAAAATCTACATTTAATTATGTCCTCCATTATAAATAAGCTAAGAAGCACTTTCAAATGGGGGGGGGGGGGGGGTATCAATCTATATGAAGTGTTTAACATGTTTCTCGCACGCGCGGTAAGTAAACACCAGTGGTATTAAAACAGTTGTAAAATATCACTGATCAAAATTCTAAAACAAATCGAAAAGAAAAACTAAATGGGAAGTTGATAAATGAGCAGGTGGTCGTAGAAGTTAAGGGGCTTATAGTTTTTTTTAAATGTTATATCTTTCATTCTACCTACAGTATTTCGGTGTTTAATAAAAGCAAAATTAATATACGAATTTTTTTGTAGTGTATTAAGAATGGAATTAGTTACAAAGAACTTTTTTTGTAGATTAAAAATTCATAAAAATTTGTATATCAAAGAAATTTTCAAGTATTTTGTATGTCTATGCATTTCTTTGATATCTTCAAAAGAGTCTACCTTATTGTTGCCAGTGGTTCTAAATCGGTGGTATGCAAATTAATCTTAAAAATATTTAATATTTATGAATTATTATCAAAAATATCAAAATTTGAAATTTAATTATTAAATTTTTATAGCACAATTTTTTTGTATGAAGTAAATAAAGATTAAGTATTTTGCCCCCTCGCTGATCTTAAAATAATATATTTTTCTTTTTTTTTAATTGAATAAGATAAAAAAAATCAATTATTTTTATGTACACGTTTTAAAAAAAGTTTGAATACCGCTGGTGCAGTAACGAAGCTAGTCTACCTTATTGTTTTTATCAGTGGTTCTAAATCAGTGGTATGCAAATTAATCTTAAAAAATATATTATTTTTAATATTAAGGAGATATTATCAAAAATATCAATATTTGAAATTGAATAATTAAATTTTTATATCTCAATATTTGGGAAATAAATAAAGATGAAGTATTTTGCCCTTTCACTGATTTAAGAATAATCTATTTTTAATTTTTTTAAATTAAATAAGATAAAAAAATCAACTATATTTAAGTTTTAAAAAAGTTTAAGTACCGCTTGTGCAGTAACGAAGCTGCGATATTGAAAAAAACATGTTGAATACCCTGTGCTCTTTTATAAAATCTGTGTTAATATGTATAATATTGAAATCTTGAAAGATTAAAGCAAAAATTTAATTTAAAAAAGCACTGAATAAAATCTTTAAAAAAGTCAAGATAAAAAGAAATCTTTCAATCTTTACTGTAAAAGCTGGGCTTAATAATATTTTGGAGTGTTTTGTAAGAAAAACATCGGTACCCTCGTTTAACGATGAGGATTGGTT
Organism: Sialis lutaria; assembly: GCA_949319165.1. Taxonomy (NCBI): domain Eukaryota; kingdom Metazoa; phylum Arthropoda; class Insecta; order Megaloptera; family Sialidae; genus Sialis; species Sialis lutaria. The sequence continues at coordinate 26,055,250 of OX439240.1, read as the reverse complement.
TCTAAATAAAATTGATAGGGGTCATTCAGATATACAAAAAACTACACGGAGAAAAATGGAGTGTAAAAGTGGTTCACTCCATAGAGGATAGTTTCAAAAACTAAAGTCACTTTGTAAAATTTTTCCAGATCTGACCATTTGGCTAAAAGTAAGTACGGAAGGTGTCAACTTTAAATTTTGTTAAAAAACCTACCATCGGCCAGAGATTAATAATTTTCATTCATAAAAATAAATTAAACTGTAGTTTAAATAGTGATTAAACAGCTGTGTTAATTTAGCTTTAATTCGTTGTTTCATTTGACCACAGTAAATTCCTAAATATTGAGTATTTTCAGAGGCGCTATGCTTGTTAACCCGACAACAAAATTTGCTATGATCCAATATACTCTATCACGTCTGGTTATTCGATCATTAGAGCAATGTATAGATAAAAGTCTAACATTTTAATATCATCACTACTTTACTTACCGCGCTTGCGAGAAACTTGTCAAATACTTCAAGGGAACTGTCATATAGGATTGATACCTCATTTGAAAATGTTTCTCATTTTTAATACAGGACATAATTAAATATAGATAATTTTAATTTTATGGTGGAGATGCCGGGTAATTTGTACTGTGTTTTAAAAAATGTAAGACTTAAAATTTACTGCTATTATATTGAGAGACTTGCTATAAAGCACTGTTCCTTTTTTACTGTCATTTGATATACAGGCTGTTCAAAAAGAAACGTAACGATAATATAATTAATTTAAGGGGGATAGCCACTGTGACGGAAAAAATATATAAATTTTTTTTTTCTTAGATTTTTTTAAAGTTTACATATTCATAAATATGTATACAAAAAATTGAGTTTAAATTGTGAAAATTGACGGAGTTACAGTCAATTTAGTGAGACGATGTAGCACGGCCGGTTATGACATAACAAAAACATTAGACACGTTTATCTCGGAATGACATTTTTGTACCTGGTCGACACGATTCCTCAAAGACTAATGAACCGATTTCAATTTTTTTTTTATTATAATTTTTGTAATTGTAGTAGCTATCGTTGCACGTAGCCGATTTTTGAAATTTTGATAATTACTATTTTTAAAACCGCTCTAATAAAAAAAAATTGGTATTAAAAATGAAAAAAAAAATTCAAAAGATCGCCATTTTGTGAAAAAATAAAATAAAAAAAAAACGGCTACGTGCAACGATAGCCACATTCATATAGATATTGATAAAATTTTTATTTATTTTTTTCATATAACCCTTCTCGAAATTTCGAGTCGACCATAGAGAAAAATATTTTTTTTGGTCGTCACATCGAGGCTCATAACTTTGTAAATATTTAATATTTTTCAATAAAAATTGATATTAAATAAGTTGAATATATACCCAATAAAACGTCATTTACCAAATTCAAAAATAATTAGTTATATCTGTGAAAAAAATTCTCAAACATTTACAATTTTTTGACCCGTCACAGTGGCTATCCCCCTTAATTATTTCTTTTGTAATAACAGACATTTTCAGGAATTTTCCCAAATATTGAGTATTTTCAGGAGCGCTAGACTTGCTAAAACCCCTTTAAAGATTCTAGTGGTGATAGCTTTACTATTTGCTATTTATGATAAAAACCTGCACCCCCTTCACCTTCTGTTTGAATTCTACCCCTCCTATGATAACATAATATACTATGTTTGCTCATTTCTCGAATAAATAATAAGGTAATTTCACTAACATGTGTAAACAACACGAAAGCAAGTTGAATGTTCTAAAATATTGGCAGCATGATTTACATATTATTGAATTTAATTTTGATAAAATATATTACTATACTCATCGTCGATAAATAAAAGGTCGTTGAACTTTAAAAAGGGGGGGATGGATGGGTCCATAAAACAAACAAACAAGGTACCTATACCTATTTTCGTCGAATGAAAAATTAAATATTAATAAATCAAGTTTAAAAATCTGTACGCGGAAACTTAAAAAAATTTTTAAACAAATATTTTCTTATATATTATGTAAAATAAATTTGATTGAATAAATATTCAGGCTGTGTTTTTAATTTATTCATTTTTCTTCCTAGAATTTTCAACGTGGTTTTAAAATTGAACCGTTTTCCTTTTTTTAAAAAAAAACATATTTTTTTATTTTTATACCAATTCTTATTTGTTTGTATCAGTTGTAAATTGTACTTAAATCAATTACCGTATAGCCTAAATTGAATGTAGGGTCGTTGCCATTCGAATAGTGAAAGTCCCGTCAAAATCGGTTGAGTAGTTTTTGTGTAAATTTATTTTTTGAAACTTTTTTTTATTATTTTTACTGTGAAGTAAGGTTGAATATTTTTCTAAATTGATGGACATTTTTCAAGAAGTTTGCGGTTAGGGGCGTCATATTAGCCCCCCCCCCTCCCATGGCACATTATGAAAATATTGTAGTATTTAAAAAAATTAAAATTCGAAAAAAAAGTCCGGGGTGACCCCTCTTCCCCTTAGTCTGTTACTGGTGTTCTTATAAAATTCTTAAATAGCTTTTCTATACTGTTTGTTGATTTTTATTTCACATATTTTTATTAGCTAATTTTAAAATTATTATAAAAAAGTTTTTTTTATGTTTTTTATGAAATTCGTAGGAAAATGCTACGTCTTAAAAGAACATGTGAATTAATATAAAAAAAGTTATGTACGTACATTTATATATGTGTATTATTACGCAGGAAATTACGTTTCTGGGTAATCATTAAAACGTGTATAAAATTTAGGTACTTAAAAAAAATTAAATGTTTTACATATAATATTTTCCACGTATTTTTTAAAAAGAAGAAAAAGTAGAATGGTATAATAAAATATATATTTATGGCGCTGTATATTTCTTGTATGGCGTCACATGAAAAAATATTAATTGCCAATTTATAACAAATAATTAGGTATGTTTTTTTTTAGGTTTAGAGAAAAATGTTTACTTATAATTTTAAAATATTTATAAATATATTTTACCAATACAATTGTTATTACCTTCGGCACGTGTTTATTGAGAGAAAAAAAACATATTCAATACATGTTAAAATATCACGGTTTTTATAAAACGAAGGTATTATTTCAATGGAATTTTTTTAAAGGAATCTAAATATAGTTAGCATTCAAAGATAGAAAGCCTTTGATTATGAATGTTAAAAGAACTTTTACAAATGTAGTTAGAAACTGTAAAGTAACATCAAGAAATTTATAATGTACATTTTTTTATTATTTTTTATTTCAATACTAATGAATTACAAAAGAGAAAATTTTTAATAACTTTTTATTTAGATAGAAATTTTTCTTCATCAAATGTAATGAAGTGGTATGAACGTTCTATTGGAAATAAATAATTTAGATGAAATCAAATAAATGTGCCCCTCTCTGATTTTTTTTTCACATAAAAAAACATGGTTCTTAATCATTCTGAAAATTTACAGATATCTTTGTAAATGAATAAAGAATGTATGTTCAAATTTTTATCAAATTCTCTCTGTCACATCACTTTGAAAAGTCCTGTAATGTCTCTTGTCTCTACCCTGAGCGGCCCAGTGGTGCAATCTCATTTCCATCTTGTGTCCATGTGTTTAAATGTTAAATGATAAAAAATGTTAAAAAAGAACTGGTTAAATCAGAAATGGAAGGCCAAAAAAATAAATAAAAATAAAATGTCTCATGTCATTATACAGTTCTCATAAGTATGAATGTTAATTTGTTTATTTAATATTTGTTAAACTATTCTCCTGAATATGAAATTTTGCAAGATTTTTTAAAATATAAATGTTTTGTTATTCTCATAGTTATTTTCTATGGTGTAAAGCGCCTTAACCCCTCTAGAGGGCTGGAAAACCAATATTTGGCGCACGAGAAAATCTTCAATTTTTGTTTTAGATTAAAATACATCGAAAACGTATATTTGCACTTCCAAATAAATAAAAATCGTTAACGCGACGCAGAGGGATAGTTTTTACCCTATAGTTTTTGGGTTTACTGTATTTTCGACGTCAGATTTGGATTCAGCGTCGAAAAATACATCGAAAACGTATATTTGTATAATGAAAAAAGGTTATGTACTATTTAAATTAATATTTGAAATTTTTAACATGGGCTGTTCCCTTAGCCAATATATTGGGTCACCCCGTGATCGACACTTTGCCTATGATCAATTAATGATATAAGATACCTTTTATACCAGTTTTCTGAGGGCGAAATGACCCCTGAAATCCCTGCCCTCTAAAGGTTAATAGAGGCTGTACTATACAGTATACCGGGTGTCCCAGATAACTTTTCCAGCATGGGGATCTCAGTATCTATAAGAGATACAGGTTTGGTTAAATGAGATGAATTATTTGTAAGAAAGGGGTGAGTATTACTACACAAAAAAATATTCATAATTTTATGTGGTTTAGGCGGTATACCCAAAAAACTGAAAATTCTGAATTTTTTTAAATGGCTATAATTTTTTTGTTAAAGTAAATAGGTACTTTTTGTTTGCGGTTTCTTAAAGCACTTTTTTGTGTAGAATTGATTGGCGTACTTAGATTTTTTATATCACTTTTAGTTTTCGAGTTATGAGTCCTAACTTTAGTTTTTCTTATGGGCCGCTAAGTTGGCTATGGCATATTTGAACGTGTTTTTTACTCTACTTTACAACGATATGTCACATGCCATACTTATTATCGAAAATAAGTCGATGTACTAAATGTCAGTGATATTTATTAAGTATTTTATTACAAACATTTAAGTGAGCCATGAAAAACAAAAACTTTAAACAAAAATCACAATAACAACAATCAAAATAACAAATGACTATTTGAAAACAATTAACTTTAAAAAAAAATACATTCTATTTTTTTTTTGACAATAAGTATGGCATGTGACATATCGTTGTAAAGTAGAGTAAAAAATACGTTCAAATATGCCATAACCAACTTAGTGGTCCATAAGAAAAACTAAAGTTAGGGCTCATAACTCGGAAACTAAAAGTGATATAAAATATCTAAATACACCAATCGATTCTACACAAAAAAGTGCTTTGAGAAACCGCCTACAAAAAATACCTATCTACTTTGACAAAAAAGTTATAGTCATTTAAAGAAATTTCGAATTTTCAGTTTTTTGGGTATACCGCCTAAACCACATAGAATTATGAATATTTTTTTGTGTAGTAATACTCAACCCTTTCTTACAAATAATTCATCTGATTTAACCAAACCTGTATCTCTTATAAATACTGAGATCCCCATGCTGGAAAAGTTATCTGGGACACCCTGTATATGTATAAATGTATATATAAGTTTAAAGCATTTAAATAATAAATATCTTTATGTCAGACAATGGTCCATCAATCATTACAAAAGTAATATCTCTTCGTACAATAAGATATCATATAAATCAAAACTTAAAATCTTAACAACAGATGCTGCAGTAGGATTCTGTTTCTATATATACATACTTATATGTCTTGTAACTGGAATAATATCATGAAACCCGAATGATATATATTATATAGTAGATACAGAATTGTGCATTTTATTAAAAACAAACTTTGCTACGCAGTACAATTATATATTATATGTTGTGTATTGATTTTTATATTACATTTTTCATTTCTAAGGGAAGAAAGAAGAAGAATCATATCATATTATACCTATTTATTAATATTTTATATATATGTATGACAGGGTGCAATGACCTGGAAGATGGTATTGCAATTCTACTTTGAAAATAATTATTGTTCAATGAAGATATATAAAAGGTACTGGCAAGGTATACTGTGTTTTGGGATTGATGGGCTTCTTTTTGTAATTCTTATGTTCTAATAAAACAAGTACCTCTTTATTAAATTAACCCGTTACTTCCCAGTGTCCTATTTATAGGACATAATATTTTCTAAATTTTTTCTCTGACCATAATAAAGTTGTTAATTTGATTTACTTTACTAATGTTTTTTAAGTTTCTCTACTTACAATAATTTTTAAAACGAACTCTAGAGTTCATTTAATAACAAATTATAACACGTTTAAAGTAACAGTGTAATTATTCCATCTAGCTGACATTTATAGATAATTCTAATTTTATGGTGGAGGTGCTGGGTAATTTGTATTGTGTAACAAAATGTAACAAAATTAATTTAAGGACTTATTACTGGTATTATATATTGAGGTGTTTTTAAAATAAAATGTTTTTAAAAATAAAACTGTCACATCTTTACTATCATTTGTTATACAGGGTGTTCAGAAAGAAATGTTACGATTTTTTTTTTATAAAATTAGAATTCTTACAATTTTTTTTTTCTCTGACATAATAACGTTGTTAATTTGATTTACATTTCTAATATGTTTTTTTAAGTTTCTCTACTTATAATAATTTTTAAAACGAACTCTAGAGTTCATTTAATGACTTATAACACTTTTAAAGTAACCGTGTAATTATTCCAGCTAGCTGACATTTTAAGTTACATTTTTTTCACTTAGTAAAGCGTTTTTGAATTGACGAAACTATATTTATATAATATTACTTATGAAATTTTAAAAAAATCATAAAAATATTAATAATTTAAAAAAACCCAAAAGTCCTTTAAATATGATATTCGGTTCTCAGGATAATAATCTAGTCTGTGATTGATAATTATTATGTTTTGTGTTGAATTTATCTTTTATTTACATTACTAATATGTTTTTTAAGTCTCTCTACTTACAATAATTTTTAAAACGAACTCTAGAGTTCATTCAATGACAAATTATAACACTTTTAAAGTAACCGTGTAATTATTTCAGTTAGCTGACATTTATTGTTACATTTTTTTCACTTAATAAAGCGTTTTTAGTTTGACGAAACTATATATAATATTACTTATGGGGGTGTAAATAAAGCATAAAATTATCAATAATTTCAAAATTAAATCTATACTCTATTTCATTTAAGTTTGCAGTGGTTGCTGGGTGATTTGACCGTACGGATCACGACTCGTACGGTCAAGTCACCCGGCAACCACTGCAAACTTAAATGAAATAGAATATAGGTACAGAATATCGTTGAAAAAAGTACTGTTCTATAAATATGACATTGGGTTCTCATGATAATAATCTAATCCGTGATTAATAATTAGGCTCCTTGTCTCTGGCACCCCCTTTTTTGAAATTCGAATTTTATTATATGCAGTTCGTTTGTGCACGTTTGTGCAGGAAATCCTTTAGTTTGTGCTTTAACCCTTTAGGAGATATTCAAAAAAATCAAATGGGGGGCCGAAGACATGCGAGCCCCCCCTTTTTCGAAAATTGAAATTTGTTATATGTAGTTCGTTTGTGCTTCGTTTGTGCAGAAATTTTCATCGTTTGTGCTTTAACCCTTTAGGTGGTATTCACAAAAATCAAATGGGGGGCTGTAGACATGCGAGCCCCCCCTTTTTCGAAAATTGAAATTTATTATATGTAGTTCGTTTATGCTTCGTTTGTGCACGTTTGTGCAGAAATTTTCATCGTTTGTGCTTTAACCCTTTAGGTGGTATTCACAAAAATCAAATGGGGGGCTGTAGACATGCGAGCCCCCCCTTTTTCGAAAATTGAAATTTATTATATGTAGTTCGTTTATGCTTCGTTTGTGCACGTTTGTGCAGAAATTTTCATCGTTTGTGCTTTAACCCTTTAGGTGGTATTCACAAAAATCAAATGGGGGGCTGTAGACATGCGAGCCCCCCCTTTTTCGAAGTTCGAACTTTATTATATGCAGTTCGTTTGTGCTTCGTTTGTGCAGAAATTTTCATCGTTTGTGCTTTAACCCTTTACATGTTATTAATATTTAAAAATACCGAAAATATGTCTCTGGCACCCCCTTTTTGAAATTTAAGTTTTTGAATGTGCAGTTCGTTTTTGCTTCGTTTGTGCATTTTGTAATTGTTATTTAATGATTCATGTTGATCAAAAGACAATATTGTGGATTTGTGCTTGTTTTATTCATGATGACGAAAGTAAAGCAGATTTTGATTTTTTTGAATATCTCCTAAAGGGTTAAAGCACAAACGAAAGGATTTCCTGCACAAACGTGCACAAACGAAGCACAAACGAACTGCATATAATAAAATTCGAATTTCAAAAAAAGGGGGTGCCAGAGACATGCAGCTTAATAATTATTATGTCTTGTATTGAATTTATCTATTTGGTTATATTTTCAACAAAAATTGAGAATTTGATAAAAAAATTCGAATAAATAAAAAGTCGGGAAGTAATGGGTTAAGCAACTAAAAACAAGTAAAAATTTAACATTATCTCAGAAGAAAAAAACAATAAATTCTGTGAAAAATAACTCTGACAATGTTTAATAAAATTATATTAAATAATAATATACACTAGTAAACATGTTCTACTCACGACAGCATAAAACTTTAAAATGAAAAATAAAAACCAGGTTAAACTTGCGTTTAACTCCAAGAATAAAAATGTTACATTCAAGTCAATTTTCTCAACAAATTTATATAAAGTAAAACAAACAGTTTTCAAATATAATAGGCGTTCATATTAAATTCTAAAGAACGAACTGACTGACGGCGCTACAATTCATTAATCATTTTCTCACATTTATTGTTTCCTTGACTTTCATACTGGCTTCCACTCGCGTCTTCATCCGCGTAAACTGGCCTTTATTATTTTCCAATACTTATTTTTCCTAGTTTTCCAATAGCAGAAACTAAACCGTCCCTGATTTCCTTATAAGGTGCATGCATCAGTCTTGGACCATACCCCCAATATTGGACACTTGTTTGATTAATTGTTAGTACAGTAAAAATAGATTTTTACAACACAAAAATTCCTTCATCATATTTTTGTTCGCGGAAAATGTTATACATTTTAGGATATTCATAACTCAAAGAATAATTTAGAAAAAAATATTCCAAAGAAATTTATGAAGAATTTATTATATCCTATAGGTTCCCCAATAGATTTTTTTCAAATTTTAATTATTCTTTGAGTTATGAATATCATAAGAGGTAAAACATTTTTCTTATATGCGCGAATAAAAATATGTGCATATATCTTTGATTGCTCATAATTTGAATAATAATTGAATTGAACAAATTTCCAATGAATTTCATAAAACATATACCATATCTTATGGATTCATTAATAGAATTTAGTTTTATCTCAACTCGAAGATTGTCAAAACTTAATGTGAGTTTTTCATAATTATTGTGTTTTTTTAACTTCCCAATAGGAAGTTATTGTAATTGGTCCGAAAATCGAAATCAAAAATTTTAACATATTTTCATGTTTCAAGGGCATCACACTATAATATAAACGTGTATGTTTATATATATATTTGTATGTCGCCTCGAAACTATTGTTTTATAGACTCTGATCCCACCGAACCGATTTTGATAAATTTTTTTTTGTCATGTAGCTTGACTCTTTTTCCAGTCAATAGGCTATATTTCATTTCTTAGTTATGAAAGGTCTCTGAGCTGTGATTTTTTTCCGAAAAAGTACGTGAAAAATTTTGTTAAAATTAAATTTTATGATAAAATACCGTCGGCATTTTTTTTAAATCTGTAGCTTTGATTGGACGAAATCATATGTTTCTGTCTGATTTACGTGCATTTTGATAGATAACAGATGACAGAGAATGTTCTAGAAGGTTTTCTATCCATTTCTTTTAGGATTTTTTACGTTTGTAAAAAAAATTTTGAGGGAAATTGTTGATTTTTTTTTTAATTGTTGAAATTATTCATTTAAATCAGGGACGGCGTTTCAAATATTTTTAAATTTGTGTTTTTTTAATGAAATTGTATAAAAATATAATTTTTCATAGTTTTGTTGATGCAATTTATTCAAAATTTCACATTTAAAAATAATAATTAAGTCAGGGGCTGGTGTCGTTTTAAATATATGAAATTTTTGGGAACTGTCACATTTCGTAACGTTTGTAAATAAGTCAGGGGCGTGACATAAAATTTTTTTTTTTAAAAAACATTTTTTATTGTTCAAAAAAGTTTCAGAAAAATATGAAAATTATAATATAGATCAGTAGCGCCTCAAAAAAAAATTGTTTATGAATTATTATTTTTTTGAAAAATTTGAGATTGATAAATTAATAATTTTTTTTAAATTATAATTTAGTCAGGGGCGTCGCATGAAAATAGTTAAATTTGCTATTTTTTAAAAGTGCAATTTTTTTTAAGTTATTTAATAAATAACAGTACATTTAAGGTTGGGTAATTTATACATGTTTCATTTAAATCAGGGACGGCGTTTCAAATATTTTTAAATTTGTGTTTTTTTTTAATGAAATTGTATAAAAATATATTTTTTAATAGTTTTGTTGTAGGTGATTGATGCAATTTATCCAAAAGTTCACATTTAAAAATAAATAAGTCAGTAGCGTCTCAAATTTTTTTTTAATTGTTCAAAAATTAGAAATTTCAAAAAAATATGAAAATTATAATATACATCAGTAGCGCCACAAAAAAATTATTTTTCAATTATTATTTTTTTGAAAGTTGAGATTGATATATTAATCTTTTTTTTAAATTATAATTAAGTCAGGGGCGCGCATGAAAAAAATTAAAAAATTGCTATTTTTTAAAAGTGACGTAGACAAATTAACTTTGATTAAAATTGAACAAAAATTAAAAACTTCAGGAATATATATAAATAAAAAGTAAACCATTTAATAAATAACAGTACATTTTAGGTTGGGTAATTCATACATGTAATATTATTGAAAATTGTAATATTGATAAGTGATTATCACCGCCAATTTAAGAAATAAAATGAGTATCAGCAAAAAGAATGGAAAATTATTATAATATACACATACGAGGGTCGCAGCCGAAGGCTGAGACCCGAGTAAATTTGTGATTAGATAATTTGTACATGTAAAATTACTGAAAATTGTAATATTGATTATCTCCGCCAAATGAAAAAATTAACTATCAAAAAATAGTGGAACGAGTATGATATATACACATACGAGGGTCGCAGACCCGAGTAAATTTGTGTAAAAAATATGGCGTGAAAGGGGGTTGGGGCGCGAAGCGCCCAGGGGCACAGCCCCTAGTCACACTATAATATAAACGTGCAATATATATATATGTATATATGTATGTCCGGACGAAATGTTTTTTTTATAGACTTTGGATTGGCCAGGCCGATTTTGATAATTTTTTTTTCGTCATGTAGCTTGACTCTTTTTCCAGTCAATAGGCTAGATTTCATTTCTTAGTTATGAAAGGTCTGTGAACTGTGATTTTTTTCCGAAAAAGTACATCGAAATTTTACTGAAAAAACGATGAATTAGCTGGTTCGAGTGTCGGCTTTTGTTTTTCGGACAGTGTGATTGTCGTTTGAAAAATACTATTTTTACGATAATTTGCTAAATTACAAGATATCACTGTTGTATTTTGTTTATATCTGTCAAAATATGACATTTATAAAGAAGAAAACACATGGATTTTTATTGACATTTTCATAAAAAACACACTGATAAATTACTTGATTAATTTTAAAATGTTAGTTTTGTGAATCTATTATAATTTCTACGTAAAATAGATTTTGATTGAAATTGTTAAACGAAGAAATTATAAACAGCTGTTTTTTTTCTTATATACGTCAGGAGCGTGGAAAGAAATGTTATTTTGTACATTTTGATTAAATTGCTTTTAAATTAAATTTTAACCAACATTGATTGGTAATTTGATGTAATTAGTAGAATTATCTATAGATAATATTAAAAAGTATAATGTCAGGAGCGGCGAATTAAAAAATATTTAAAATCTTTTTTTCTAATTAGTTTAAATTTGACAGATAACAGATTACAGGGAATGTTCTAGAAGGTTTTCTATCGTTTTCTATTAGGAGTGAGAAAATTTTTGATGACGTTAAATTTGATAGTTCCAAAATTACGTGGTTTTTTACATGTGACATATTTTTTATGTTTGTAAAAAAATTATTTTGAGTGAAATTATTGAATTTTTTTTAATTGTTGAAATTATTCATTTAAATCAGGGACGGTGTTTCAAATATTTTTAAATTTGTGTTTTTTTAATGAAATTGTATAAAAATATAATTTTTAATAGTTTTGTTGATGTAATTTATTCAAAATTTCACATTTAAAAATAATAATTAAGTCAGGGGCTGGTGTCGTTTTAAATATATGAAATTTTTGGGAACTGTCACATTTCGTAACGATTGTAAAAACTTAAAAAAACATTTTTTATAGTTCAAAAATATAAATTTCATAAAAATATGAAAATTATAATATAGATCAGTAGCGCCTATAAAAAATTGTTTATGAATTATTATTTTTTTGAAAGTTTTGAGATTGATATATTGATTTTTTTTAAATTATACTTTAGTCAGGGGCGTTGCATGAAAATAGTTAAATTTGTTATTTTTTAAAAGTGCAATGTTTTTAAAATTATTTAATAAATAACAGTACATTTTAGGTTGTGTAATTTATACATGTTTCATTTATATCAGGGACGGCGTTTCAAATAATTTTAAATTTGTGTTTTTTTAATGAAATTGTATATAAATATAATTTTAAATAGTTTTGTTGTAGGTGATTGATGCAATTTATCCAAAAGTTCACATTTAAAAATAAATAAGTCAGTAGCGTCTCAAAAAAATTTTTTTAATTGTTCAAAAATTAGAAATTTCAAAAAAATATGAAAATTATAATATAGATCAGTAGCGCCTCAAAAAAAAATTATTTATGAATTATTATTTTTTTGAAAGTTGAGATTGATATATTAATCTTTTTTTTTTAATTATAATTAAGTCAGGGGCGTGCATGAAAATAATTAAAATTGCTATTTTTTAAAAGTGACGTAGAAAAATTAATTTTGATTAAAATTGAACAAAAATTAAAAACTTCAGGAATATATAAAAATAAAAAGGTAACCATTTAATAAATAACATTTCATTTTAGGTTGGGTAATTTATACATGTAATATTATTGAAAATTGTAATATTGATATGTGATTATCACCGCCAATTTAAGAAATAAAATGATTATCAGCAAAAAGATTGGAAAATTATTATAATATACACATACGAGGGTCGCAGCCGAAGGCTGAGACCCGAGTAAATTTGTGATTAGGTAATTTGTACGTGTAAGATTACTGAAAATTTTAATATTGATTATCTCCGCCAAATTAAAAAATTGACTATAAAAAAATAGTGGAGCGAGTATGATATATACACATTCGAGGGTCGCAGACCCGAGTAAGTTTGTGTAAAATATATGGCGTGAAAGGGGGTTGGGGCGCGAAGCGCCCAGGGGCACAGCCCCTAGTATATATATATATATCTATGTCCGCACGAAACTATAGCTTTATAGACTCTGGAATTACCCGGCCGATTTTGATAATTTTTTTTTCGTCATGTAGCTTGACTCTTTTTCCAGTCAATAGGCTAGATTTCATTTCTTAGTTATGAAAGGTCTGTGAACTGTGATTTTTTTCCGAAAAAGTACATCGAAATTTTACTGAAAAAACGATGAATTAGCTGGTTCGAGTGTCGGCTTTTGTTTTTCAGACAGTGTGATTGTCGTTTGAAAAATACTATTTTTACGATAATTTGCTAAATTACAAGATATCACTGTTGTATTTTGTTTATATCTGTCAAAATATGACATTTATAAAGAAGAAAACACATGGATTTTTATTGACATTTTCATAAAAAACACACTGATAAATTACTTGATTAATTTTAAAATGTTAGTTTTGTGAATCTATTATAATTTCTACGTAAAATAGATTTTGATTGAAATTGTTAAACGAAGAAATTATAAACAGCTGTTTTTTATGTTATATACGTCAGGAGCGTGGAAAGAAATGTTATTTTGTACATTTTGATTAAATTGCTTATAAATTAAATTTTAACCAAAATTGATTGGTAATTTGATGTAATTAGTATAATTATCTATAGATAATATTAAAAAGTATAATGTCAGGAGCGGCGAATTAAAAAATATTTAAAATCTTTTTTTCTAATTAGTTTAAATTTGACAGATAACAGATGACAGGGAATGTTCTAGAAGGTTTTCTATCGTTTTCTATTAGGAGTGAGAAAATTTTTGATGACGTTAAATTTGATAGTTCCAAAATTACGTAGTTTTTTACATGTGACATATTTTTTATGTTTGTAAAAAAATTATTTTGAGTGAAATTGTTGAATTTTTTTTAATTGTTGAAATTATTCATTTAAATCAGGGACGGTGTTTCAAATATTTTTAAATTTGTGTTTTTTTAATGAAATTATATAAAAATATAATTTTTAATAGTTTTGTTGATGTAATTTATTCAAAATTTCACATTTAAAAATAATAATTAAGTCAGGGGCTGGTGTCGTTTTAAATATATGAAATTTTTGGGAACTGTCACATTTCGTAACGATTGTAAAAACTTAAAAAAACATTTTTTATAGTTCAAAAATATAAATTTCATAAAAATATGAAAATTATAATATAGATCAGTAGCGCCTATAAAAAATTGTTTATGAATTATTATTTTTTTGAAAGTTTTGAGATTGATATATTAATTTTTTTTTAAATTATAATTTAGTCAGGGGCGTTGCATGAAAATAGTTCAATTTGTTATTTTTTAAAAGTGCAATGTTTTTAAAATTATTTAATAAATAACAGTACATTTTAGGTTGTGTACTTTATACATGTTTCATTTAAATCAGGGACGGCGTTTCAAATAATTTTAAATTTGTGTTTTTTTAATGAAATTGTATATAAATATAATTTTAAATAGTTTTGTTGTAGGTGATTGATGCAATTTATCCAAAAGTTCATATTTAAAAATAAATAAGTCAGTAGCGTCTCAAAATTTTTTTTTAATTGTTCAAAAATTAGAAATTTCAAAAAAATATGAAAATTATAATATAGATCAGTAGCGCCCCAAAAAAATTATTTATGAATTATTATTTTTTTGAAAGTTGAGATTGATACATTAATCTTTTTTTTTTTTTAATTATAATTAAGTCAGGGGCGCGCATGAAAATAATTAAATTTGCTATTTTTTAAAAGTGACGTAGACAAATTAATTTTGATTAAAATTGAACAAAAATTAAAAACTTCAGGAATATATAAAAATAAAAAATTAACCATTTAATAAATAACAGTACATTTTAGGTTGGGTAATTTATACATGTAATATTATTGAAAATTGTAATATTGATATGTGATTATCACCGCCAATTTAAGAAATAAAATAAGTATCAGCAAAAAGATTGGAAAATTATTATATTATACACATACGAGGGTCGCAGCCGAAGGCTGAGACCCGAGTAAATTTGTGATTAGATAATTTGTACATGTAAAATTACTGAAAATTGTAATATTGATTATCTCCGCCAAATGATAAAATTAACTATCAAAAAATAGTGGAACGAGTATGATATATACACATACGAGGGTCGCAGACCCGAGTAAATTTGTGAAAAAAATATGTCGTCAAATGGGGTTGGGGCGCGAAGCGCCCAGGGGCACAGCCCCTAGTTACAGTATATTGACACTATTTTCAGAAAAATGTCTGTGTGTGTGTGTGTGTGTGTGTGTGTGTGTGTGTGTGTGTGTGTGTGTGTGTGTGTGTGTGTGTGTGTGTGTGTGTGTGTGTGTGTGTATGTACGTGTCATTTTTTTCCGGGACGAAATCTCGCGAACAAAAAATGCTATTGACTTCGTTGGGGTGCTAATCGAAGCGTCTTGACGTGAATATGATCTGAAAGAAAGGATTTTTCGAAATTCAACCCCTAGGGGGGGTAAAAAGGGTGTTTTTTTTCATTTTTATTTTTTTTCTTGATCGAATTTAGTCGGAACTTGGAATAAATACTATACAATACAAATAATGAAACGTGTATTTCAGTATTTATTTTTTATATGGGTCCAAACAGCCATTAAAGGGATGAAAACCACCATCAAAATTTGAATTTCATACTAATAAATACATCATAATAATTCATGTTGCCTTGGAAACAACACAATTCAAAATTCAAACTGTCAGATTAGTTTTTCTAAAAATGTGCATTATATTATTGACATTATTAGGATATTAGAAAACTAATATTCATAATATAAAGGGTGAGTTTTATTTCTGATAAATTAAAATTTTTCATATACATATTAAAAAAAATATTTACAAACTATAACATAGTAATATTAATTATGGAAACAATAAATAATCAGTATTCAAGTATTGTTAGTCATACCATGTTGGGAAGTTGATTGTGTGGACCTAAAGGATCGCACCCCACAGCATTATACGTTATATAGTTTAATTTTATATCCCCGGGTAAAATTGGATCCGACAGCTAGTTTTGTTTACCTTTAAACCGTTATATCTTTCTTAATTTTCAAGTTTTTGTAATTTTACTGATACCAACGTAAAGAGAATTTAATTTAGATACAAAAAAAATATAAATATCAGGGCAATAGAAGCGCGAATTATAAACGGGAACCGAGACAAAAATTGAGTTATCACGCTTCGCACACAAACAGGTCAGATTGTAACGGCCGTATCTCGGAAAATTTTTATTGTATTGGAATAAAATAAAAAACAAATTAAAGGTCTAATGCAGAGCTACAAAAAACATTTATAACATTTTTCAATAAAATAAGCCATCTTGATGTTATTTATGAAATAAAACATAAGTATTTTAGTTATATTTTTCAAATTGTTTAATAAAAAATTGAACTGAACTATAAATAATATTTTTTGTTCACCCATCCGGTTAACAATATTAAAAATGTATTTTATCAATAGTTAGGTAGGTATATAAGTTTGTAGTATAGGTTGTGTATTACATTTTAAATTTATTCATAGCTTTTAAACATAAAACACATCTTGAAAATCATTTTTCTATAGAATATTTTATCTCACATAAAAGAGTATATCATATATCCTATATAAAATATATATACACGAAGGCATATTTTTTATATCTACCTACATATATTAAACAAAATATTAATAAACAATTTTAAAAAGGTATAGAACCTAAAACAATAGAATTAAATAATGAAAAATTATTAAGGGGGAAAGCCAAAAAAAAATTTTCCTTACATTTTTTTAAAGTATACATATTCATAAATATGTATACAAAAAATTGAGTTAAAATTTTGAAAATTGACGGAGTTACTGTCAATTTAGTGAGACGAGGTAGCACGGCCGGTTATGACATAACAAAAACATTAAACACGTTTATCTCGAAATGACATTTTTCGACCTGGTCGACACGATTCCTCAAAGACTAATGAACTGATTTCATATTTTTTGTTTAATAATTTTCGTAATTGTAGTAGTAGCTATCGTTGCACGTAGCCGATTTTTGAAATTTTGATAATTACTATTTTTAAAACCGCTCTAATAAAAAAAATAGGTCTTAAAAATGAAAAAAAAATTTAAACGATTGCTATTTTGTGAAAAAAAAAAATTAAAAAAAAACCGCTACGTGCAACGATAGCTACATTCATATAGATATTGATAAAATTTGTATTTATTTTTTTCATATAACCTTTCTCGAAATTTCGAGTCAACCATAGAGAAAAATATTTTTTTGGTCGTCACATCGAGGCTCATAACTTTGTAAATACTTAATATTTTTCAATAAAAATTGATATTAAATAAGTTGAATATATACTTAATAAAACGTCCTTTACCTGATTCAAAAATAATTAGTTATATCTGTGAAAAAAATTCTCAAACATTGACAATTTTTTGGCCCGTCCCACTATTGCTGAGTCGATTTAAATAGGGTTTTGCAAAGTGACAAAACAAGTACATCAGGGTAACGTGGGAATAAACTTAGAGCAGTTTTTCGCGCGGGGATACACGCGCCAATAAGGGTAATCTATTAATAAAATAATACGACTTAATTTCGTATACAAAATTCATCAGTTGAAAACGACGTAAATTATTTTAAATTATTTTCCATGAATTTCTTCCACAAAACATGGGGGCTTTTCATGAGTGGGACGTATACATTTTCAAGGACATACTTTTATTTTCGATGTTTTTATATGAATACTAATTATTAAATATTTCAATTAAAGATTATAATATCTTTTCAAAAATGAAATAACATTAAAATTACTAAGAGAAATATTTAATCAACTGAATGGAAAATATTTATATAAAATAATTTTCTTATATTTATAAATAAGGATATATTTTTTTATATGTTTTCTTTAGAGGTTGCATGGGGGGGGGGGCTTTCTTCCCCTAACCCCATTCCCTTTCCCGCGTTCTGATCCCAGTCGTGTATTTTCATGAATTACTTTCACAAAACAAGCGCTCTGTGTGGCTGCGACGGGGTAAACATTATTAAGAAACGACAGTCGAGCTATATTTAGGTGTTTTCAACCTTGAGTTGTCGAGCGCTAAGGTGTTTTCACCTTTAGTCATTTTAATAAATATTTTAATTAATTAATTAAAATTCTAAAGTTCGTAACCTCTCACTTTCCTAATGAAAATGTTTACAATATAATATAAATAAATTTAATTTGCGTTTGTAACTTTGGGGATTTATTTATTTATTAACCCTGAAGTGGTAGCGCGACATGTATTACATAAGTGGAAGGTGCTAGACATGGACTATTATCAGTATTTGTATATTTTATGTACATATATTCTAGCGGAATCCCGCGGCTTCGCTCGCGTAAACTTCGAAACTAATTAGAACCCTCCATACGTGATAGGGGATGACATATTACCTTTTTTATATTGATTTTTATTCATTACCTATAAAAAAATATCTCGGATCTTCGTTAAAAATTGTAAAAACTAACCCCCTCGCCATTAGGGGTTGAATATGGAATTTTTGTATTGCAGATTTTTTTCCCCGATTCCACTATTATAACGTAAGCAGCTATGCAGATAAACATATTAAAAACACAGACCCTGTCTACCCCCGCCATTAGGGGTTGAATGTTGAAATTTTTGTTTTAATAGATGACTATTTTGCCCGAATTTACCTTTATAAGTAAAGTAGGTATGCAGATAAACATATCTAAATCAATCCTCGTCCCCGTCTCATGCTATTAGGGCTTGAATTTCGAACTTTCATTTTTAATTGAATATTAATTTGTCCGAATTTACTTTAATATCATCAACATTTATGAAGAAATACAAAAAAAATATTTTACAAATTTTTCCACCCCCCTAACACCTTAAGGGGTAAATTTTGGGAAATGCTGAAATAATTGTTTCATTATTTATATTGTAGAGTATGTTCGATAAGTTTCAATTAAATGTGAACAAAATAAAATATGTTTTATATAAACTTTCACACCCTGTTTTAACCCCGTAGGGGTTGAATTTCGAAAAATCCTTTCTTAGTGGGTGCTTACATCATAAAAGGAAGGCACTTACGAAATTTCACGTTTCTAGGTTCAGGGGTTTGGGCTGTACGTTGATATATGAGTGAGTGAGTGAGTGAGTGGTTAAGGACAAACTCTTTTATAGATATAGAAGATGAATAGCCTATACATGGTCGTATGTATAGTATATTCTTGATTTAATTGGATTTAGAACCAATGATATTACAGATGCTTAGATTCCAATTGTAGATTATTGAAGCAGTTAAGTAATTATCTAACCGAAGCCTTAATTAAAACGGTTAATTAATAATTATGATATACGCTTTACGGTTCAGTGATCGTTCAGTTATTATATCAATTAAATTATTACATATACATGTTAATTATTTTACCTATATACATACATAAATCGTATCGGCGGAGAATGGACAGTAATTGTATCTCATGACGTACGTAAGGATTTAATTAAGGGCATTGCCGATTTTTTGATAAAAGATCAAAATAAACATTTTTTTTTTGAATTCGTTTTAAAAATTCTATAACTGTGGAAACTAAATGACTAGATTAATAAAAAATGTACATTTTAGGAAAACATATTTTATACACGGAGAGAATATTCTTTTGAAAATTAACAGAAAATGCTGTGAACCTGAGGACAGTATCAACTTCTGAAAAAAATTAACAGAAAAGTCAGAAGAATTTAAAATAAAATTAATTAAAAATTAAAACAAATAATGATAAAAAAAATATGAAGGATGCATTCATTTCCGCAAAACATTTTTTTAAGGTGCTCAAGCAAAATTTTAATTTACATATAGAAAAAAAAATTCTCACCAAGATTGAGCTCTTAATTCCTATTTTAAGTACTTGCAATTTAAATATGAAGTTTTCCCATTTAAAATGCATGTAAAATTATTTTTTTTCAAATTTCTAATGCTTAGACACCTTTTATCATATTGGGAATCGGTTTGATGGACCTTACAGGAAATTTCAAGCTCTTTAAAATTGCCTTAGTGTTTTTTTCTGTAACTCACACTGGTTCGCCAGTAGGAGTCATCTAAATACAATTTTTGGAATAAATTGTTTTTTTTTTTTCAAATTTCTAATGCTTAGACACCTTTTATCATATTGGGAATCGGTTTGATGGACCTTACGGGAAATTTCACGCTCTTTAAAATTGTTTCAGTGTTTTTTTCTGTAACTCACACTGGTTCGCCAGTAGGAGTCATCTAAATACAGTTTTTGGAATAAATTGTTTTTTTTTCCATTTTTTTTGAGCAAACCGAAAAAATTAGGGAGAAAAAAAGAGCTGACTCATAAAAAATAGTTTTTTTTACCAATATTTAATGAATTTACAGCCATTTTTAGGCCATAAAATGCAAGAAATTGATAAATACTAACTAATAATGCTGCATTATTCATATTTATATTGCAAGTACTTAAAATAGGAATTAAGAGCCCAATCTTGGTGAGAATTTTTTTTTCTATATGTAGATTAAAATTTTGCTTGAGCACCTTGAAAAAAAAATGTTTTGCGGAAATGAATCACCCTAATGCATACTTTGTTACTTTATCTCATAACCTTTAGTTAATTTTAACATAACGGTATGCTAAATTTCAACAACATTAATCATGGATTGAAAACAACTGATTAACTAATCATCAATTATTTTGCTTTGTGAAACCCGAGGTTCGACACTATCTTGTAGGAAATTAAATTCTCTAAATTTCTTGTTCTTACCCTTTTTTTCGTAGAAGCTAATGTTTACAAGTTACTTCGCCTAATTTTTTTTTCATAATAATTACTGAATTGCATGCTTCAGCAAAGGCGCTTGTCTCTTAAAAACTGTAATCAATAAACCATCAAATGAAAACAAAAGTTTTTACTTTAATGAGATTTATTTAACCTCTAGAACTCTAGAGAACCGTAAATCAATATTTTGGCGTACCAGAAAATCTTCAATTTTTGTTTTTAGATTAAAATACATCGTAAACGTATATTTGCACTTCCAAATAAATAACAAATCGTTCACGTGAGGCAAAGGGGTAGTTTTTATCCTATTATAGGGTATATTGTATTTTTGACATCAGATTTGGATTCAGCGTCGAAAAATACATCGAAAACGTATATTTGTATAATGAAAAAAGGTTATGTACTATTTAAAATAATATTTGAAATTTTTAACACGGGCTGTTCCCTTAGCCAATATATTGGCTCACCCCGTGATCGACACTTTACCTATAATCAATCAATAATATAAGATACCTATTATACCAGTTTTCTGAGGACGAAATGACCCAGAAATTGCGGCCCTCTAAAAGTTAATATAGTATTTTATTTAATTTTATAACTAATCCAAATTTCATATCTGATAGGTAATAATAATAATAATTGAACATTTAATTAAGACACGAGCCAGACCAATAAATATTCAAACAGATTACAATCTGTGGTATCAACTTGAACTGAATTCATTGATAATTGAGCGTTTCTCGATTACATTAAATTAAATATTAGTGGAACGTTTGCTTCAGACTATATTTGTCGACGTCGTTTCACTTCAAGTAGTGTTACTTTGTTAAATTATTCAACAATACTTACTTACATAGACGAGTATTGCGTACTACAGTTCAGAAAGGTGCTGGAAGAAATAGAGTCGGATAGGATGTATGTAGTACATATGTATGTTCCAGGGTTGTAGCTTTTAAGGGGAGGTCCTTTTATTTTTTTAGAAAAGTTTTTTAAGGGGTGATACCAGTGTGAAATTTTCAAAAAATCAATTATTTTTTTGCTTTTTTGGAGAGTTTATAGTTTCAAGAATATTCTGTGAAAATTTCAAGGCCGTATCTCTAATATTCTCCAAATAGCAGCCTTCTAAAGAACGACCCCTCGCTGATATGAAATCGATAGTTAAATCTTTAAATGAAATGAAGATTTTTCAAATTTGTTGACATTGTAACTCAAAGAGCAATTATCCGATTTACTTGAAATTTGAACTGAGTACTCTTGAATATATTTACTCTACGATGAACTAGGATATTTTTGATTGGATGAAAATTGACGATTTGGCATTAAAAATACGACCATTTTAAAGGCAATAAAACATACTTTTTTTTTAAAACTACGCCATTTTGTTAGATTTTAATATTTTTCGAAAATCTTAGGTCATCTTACAGGAGATACCTTCCAGTTTAACGACATTTTTTCTTTTTTCAATTTCAACTACTCCATCGTCGCCATTTTGTTAGATTTTAATATTTTTCGAAAATCGTAGGTCATCGTACAGGAATTACCTTCCAGTTAAATGACATTTTTTCTTTTTTCAATTTCAACTACTCCATCGTCCGGAATCATGGCCGCAGTGGAGGAGATTTTTTTTGGCGCCTCCGAAGACACTTATATATCGATATTTTTACGTGTAAAAATTATGGAATACACCTCTAATATAGCTAAATATATTCTCAATTTTTCTTAATATTTCATTGAGTATTTTTCTTAAAAAAAATTCCGAATTTCCAGCGTTCACACTGGTAAAGCCCCTTAAGTACATACTTTATCAGACACCCTGTAGCTTAGAGGGTGTTAGAGATAAACCCCCTCCAATCCCGTACAATTTTTTACTCACAATAAGCCAATAAATCAGTTCATAAAATATCTGTAATATAATTTTTAATTTTAAAAAATTCGAATAATTCACCGAAAATACGTTGATTATTTTTCTCCGTCTACGCTCGTGGTTTAAATGTCTTTGTACATTTCACCCTCTCTGTTTTATTAAACTTTATTTCCTAGACGTTTCCTTCACTTTACGGAAAATCAAAATTGAATGTATGTTTTTTTATTCATGCAAGGATTTTTTTTGGAGGTCTTACCTTCAAGATGTTCCTATCAATCTCTTTCTCTCTCTCTCACGCACAGAGTGTTCTTGGATCGCGGTTTTTATTAAAAAAATCAGTGTTGTAAATACGTCAATCATATAAAAATGTTATTTGTTTTCATGTATTATTTTTTTTATGAAACAAAATATTTTTTTACACCGTCGGTTATCGTTTAAAAATATTGATATTTGAAAAATATGATATGTGTGTCTGCCTGTCTGTCTCTAGTCAAAAAGATGACATTTTAAATATTTTAAAATTAAAATACTGTCAACCTGTTAAAATTTTATAGGAATAGCTTCACGATTTAATAATTTAAATCCTTTACTACCTGAATACACTACAAATATGTACTGTTATGGGTTATTTTTGATTTTATTTCTTATTTTCTTGTACTTGAGTTGATATTTCTATAATAAAATAAATTTCAATGCATGAAATATGACCGAAATTTTTTGTGTTTTAGATTTCGTTAAAAGTATGTTTATTTTATAGAAAATGATGTGAAAAGTTGAATTTTTCAAACCGCAGGTCTGTATCTCAATCCGTTCTCGAGATATGGCCTCTCGGAGTTTTAGTTTTTTTCAAAATTTTGGAGAAAAATGGTCGTAACTTTTGAACGTGTGGTCGGAATTGATTTTTGTTGGCAGATTTGGAATCAGCGTGTTGAAATCTATATAATGACATGTATAATACATAAAAATCCGGCAAATTTTTTTTTTGTCAAAAATCGACATTTTTTTAAGGTATACCCCTTGGAAAAATTTCAATTTTCAACAAAATTTTTTTTTTCGAGTTTTGAAGTGTTATACATGTCATTATATAGATTTCAACACGCTGATTCCAAATCTGTCAACAAAAATCAAATTCGACCACACGTTCAAAAGTTACGGCCATTTTTCTCTAATATTTTGAAAAAACTAAAACTTTGAGAGGCCATAACTCGAGAACGGTTTAAGATACAGACCTGCGGTTTGAAAATTTCAACTTTTCACATCATTTTCTATAAAATGAACATACTTTTAACGAAATCTAAAACATGAAATTTTTCGGTCATATTTCATGCGTCAAATTTTATTTTATCATAGAAATATCAAATCAAATACAAGAAAACAATAAGAAAAATCATAACTTACTATATAAACATCAATTTTCATTATTTTTCAAGTGATTTTTCATTTAAATCACATTTATTTAAACATAAACACTTTAATAACTTTATGAAATCGAAGACATAAGAATATTTAAGTAAAATTTTATGCATCAAATTTCAATTTTCCATAGAATAAATTCATCTGTTTAAAAATTAAAAAATTTCATATTACTTCTATTTAAGAAAACATAAGTTAGTCTCATATCTCCAAAACTACGAGTTTTCTGAAAACTACAAAAATATTTTTAAATAGACAATACTAAACCCTACAGCATTTATTTGAAACATTTTTTTAAATTTCAAATCGCTTAAGAAATATTCGCGATGGAATATTTCGGAGTAAATGGTTTTTGGCTAATATCTAGTAGTACATTTCATGCATCAAATATCAATTTATCATAGAAATAAAAAGGAATGTAATTGTATTAGTTATGAATTGGTAAAACTATTTTAAGATTTTTTACAGTGTTGTAATTATTAAAGTTAAAAAAAATAAATCTGTAACATTTCTTCAGACTAATGACATCTTAAATACAGATGCTTTCAGTTAGATATGAATGTTTCGGTCGTAGGAATTTCAGCAAGAATGAAATTTAACGTTTTTTTTTCTTCCCTAGTCCAGAGTTAGCCATATAGAATTGTTCGCATTCCACAAGTTAATGCTCTCGTCCTCCGGATCCTCCGGTATTCTAATAGCCTGTCAAGTCCACCTTAATGCCTACATAAAAATACTTGGTCTTTATTCAGTATTTAATAAAAAAAAATTAAAATGAAATATATATTTTTTTATATTAATTTTTTTTAGTCGTATTGGATTCTGAACGATAATGTCTTTTGTATATGTATGGAGAGCTTATGTTTCATTCCTTTTAGAAAGCTTAAAAAGCTTTTTACTGCTCGGGGTAAGTATGTATAAGATTTCAAATCCAATAGATTCCGAAAAGTTATACTTATATGTTATATTTTGTAGATCTTAAGCAAAAAGTTTGTTTGGGATATTATAAATTATATATAAATGAATAAAAAAATGCTAAGGAAATCAAATTTCCACCAAAATCCAGCTTTTTTAAGTCTTTTTAAATCTATTGCCTGAACTATGAAGCAATATATGAAAAATATTCGAATTCTACGCCCCAAAATCTATAATAATCAATCATAAAATTACTTTGCCTCTAAAAGTTCGGATTTTGACACTGTTCACTGCACCCTTGACTGGGTTAACAGTTTACTTAAAAAGTATTGATTATACGAAAAAAGTATAAATTCCTTTTTAATGTAGAATTTTATAAGCTTCAATTTTCTTCATAACAATTTTCCTTGAAAACTTGATCAAATTGAGATATTTTCAAAAAACTAGAATCTACCCCCTTTATCCCCTTAAGGGGGATGGCCACTGTGACGGAAAAAAATATAAGTTTACATATTCATAAATATGTATATAAAAATTGATTTTAAATTTTGAAAATTGACGGAGTTACAGTCAATTTAGTGAGATGAGGTAGCACGGCCGGTTATGACATAACAAAAACATCAAACACATTTATTTCGGAATGACATTTTTCGACCTGGTTGACACGATTCCTCAAAGACTAATGAACCGATTTCAATTTTTTTTTAAATAATTTTAGTAATTGTAGTAGCTATCGTTGCACGTAGCCGATTTTTGAAATTTTGATAATTACTATTTTTAAAACCGCTCTAATTAAAAAAAATAGGTCTTAAAAATGAAATTTTTTTAAATGATCGCCATTTTGTGAAAAAAAAAAAATAAAAAAAAACGGCTACGTGCAACGATAGCTACATTCATATAGATATTGATAAAATTTTTATTTATTTTTTTCATATAACCTTTCTCGAAATTTCGAGTCGACCATAGAGAAAAAAATTTTTGTTGGTTTTCACATCGAGGCTCATAACTTTGTAAATATTTAATATTTTTCAATAAAAATTGATATTTAATAAGTTGAATATATACTTAATAAAATGTCCTTTACCTGATTCAAAAATAATTAGTAATATCTGTGAAAAAAATTCCCAAACATTGACAATTTTTTGACCCGTCACAGTGGCCATCCCCCTTAAAAAACAAAAACCCGTCATCCAAATTACGGATACTTTTTAGGGTTTGTTTAGGAAATCAAAATAAAAGTCTCCACCAAAATCCAGCTTGGTCGGAACTTTTTATTAGTAAAAACCTTTATTTCCTGGGCTATCATGTATCTCGTTGGAATTGGGATTGATTCACGAATCCTTTGGCAAGGGTATTTTTTTAGTTGTATCCATGAAAGGGGTTGCGAGGCAGCACCCATTATTGCAATCATGATATTTTTGGAAAAATATAAAAAAACATTTTTTTAACTAAATATTTCGTTCTATTTTTTTTTTATTTATCTTCAAAACAATACACAAATGAACTGATTAGTTTTTTACTGAATAAAGGCTTCCTAAATATTTCATTATTAATAAAACAAAGTGCTTGTTGTAGCTAAACAAGAAGATAATTAGAACAATTCAACGAAATTGTTTTCTTGTTTCTTCAGAAAGATTTCAATTCCAATTTTATAATAAGTTTTACTGTCATTTACATCATGACATTAAATTAATTGTAGAAGCTTTGGTTAAATTTAGGACTGAAATATAATATATGAAATGTTGAAACGTTAAATTATCGAGTCTAACTTTAATTATATGGACTGTGTCATTCACTAATGTACATATATATGTATCAACCTCACGTATCATGCGTGCAAAAAAAAATATTTTTATTGTAAAAAAATATAATAATTTGAAATTTTTTAATACGATTATTTTTTCAAACTTTTAAATTTAAATTAATAAATTTTTTGTGAACTTTATTTTTATGAATGAAACATAATACATAAGTGTATGACACAGTCCTTTAATTCTTGGTATAAAATATATAAATGTACATACAATAAATAAGTTTTACTGAAGTGAAAATTTCTCTGCAAGTTGAAATTATAATATAATTTTAAGTTTGTACTTTATACATTATTATATATATGTTGGCTGTCAACTTATATCAGCATTGCGATGAATTATCTGAAAATGAAATAGATGAGAAATAAAATACAGGGGTGTATCCAGTTTTGTTTTATTTAAAAACGTTTTTCTGGTAGTAAATGTTTTTCTACAGAATATAATTCACAAATTATTCTTAGAACCGTTCATGAATAACGTCCCACAAATTTTACCCCCTCCCACTCTACTCAAATATACCTACATTTAATGGAGTATTTTACTTTGTTAATTATTAAAAGTAAAAAAAGTTTAATTTAGTTTGAAAATTGAAATAGACAGAACGGTATATAATAGTAACATAATGTACTAATTTGTACTGCTGTAATGGCAGAGCTAGTTTTTCATTGTTTGTAATAAATTATACGTGAATATATTTGTTTTATAATTTTTATAGTATTTAAAAGGGTTGAAGTTTCGAATAATTAGTTTTTAAAGCGTCACTATATAGCCAATTGTATAGAATTTTAATAAATAGAACACTTTCGGCAAGTTCTCTCATTTATCGTGTGTTAAAAACTCTATTTTTAATATCCAATTACTCAAAAACCATACGTACATTATTTTAAATATAAATTAATGAAATATATGAGTTATTCATAAATAACACATTAAAAATTGTATACTTTTATCTATTCATTGCTCTTATGATCGAATAACCTTAATGAAAAATCGGTTGGTCTACCAAAATATATAAAA
This sequence comes from Sialis lutaria, assembly GCA_949319165.1. Lineage (NCBI taxonomy): Eukaryota > Metazoa > Arthropoda > Insecta > Megaloptera > Sialidae > Sialis > Sialis lutaria. Next base: position 26,027,151 of record OX439240.1, on the reverse strand, counting down.
GTTGTTTACCACACGTGATCGAGAACGAGATAGCTTAGATTTGTAAAAATTGTTACTTTATATACAGTGTGTCCAGTTGGAAACATACCACTTGAAAATTCCAAAAGAAATAATTAAATTGAGTTTTTACTTATTTTCGAAATAAAAAATTCGTAACGTTTCTTTTTGAACATCCTGTATATCAAATAACAGTAAAAAAGGAACAGTTTTCAATAGCAAGTCTCTTAATATAATAGCAGTAAATTTTAAGTCTTTAATTACCTTGTTTTAACACAGTACAAATTACCCAGCACCTCCACCAGAAAAATTAGAATTATGTCCTGTATTAAAAATGAGCTAAGAAGCACTTTCAAATGAGGTATCAATCCTATATAACAGTTCCCTTGAAGTATTTGACAAGTTTCTCGCAAGCGCGGTAAGTAAAGTAGTGATGCTATTAAAATTTTATACTTTTATCTATACATTGCTCTAATGATCGAATAACTTCATAGCAAATTTTGTTCTCGACATATTTAATTTAATTTAAAAATATATCAAGTACGGTACTGATTGAAGTGAGAAGTTTTAGTTAGAGTTTAGAGAGAGATATGTATATGTATATATATAGAGAGAGAGAGAGCAGTGTTGTGCGAGTTATCATCATCCCAGCTTGTTATTTAAATATATCCGTATTGTAATAAAAGATTGAGTTTAAATAGAGTTGGAATTTATGCAGATGTATAATATATGACAAAACATAATATATGTATTTCTATATATCTATATATGTATGATAATCATTGTTATCTGTTCATTGCGCGTCGAAATACTTGTATATAAATATAAGTAGTTCAATAAGAGAACGTTGGGAATAAAGTTTATATGTGCCCATAGGGTGTGGGCGGTTGCGGAACGTTTTAAAATGAGGGGTAGAGATTGTAGGTGAATAATTAAATTTTTTTACATACAGGTTGGCCCAAGTAAAACGAAACAGACGCGCTTTTGGTCATTTCAAATAAGGTTTTGAGAAAAAGCTCGAACACGTCGATTTTGCTTCCAAGGGGGACATCTTTTGCTATAAATTTTTTGCAAGAATCTTTTCAGCCCTCAGCGCTATGAGCGCAACTCTTAAAATTTTAAATAACATGATAGGGCAAGTGATACCTCATTTGAAAGGTTTTTTCATCCTGAATACAGTGCTTTTTAATTTTTTCAAATCTGTTTAGTTTTAGTCAAGTTATTTTCATTTTGAATTCCATAAATGCAATGATTTTCTGATCAAAAAAACAAATATTTACAACTAAAAGTCAAAACAGAGTAAGCTTATTTTCTTATCAAATAATTCAAAAACATCCAATTTAGACATTTACTGAATAATTTAAAAAAATTCAATTAAAAAAAATTTACCAACATCCAAAACATTAATTAATTCAATAAATGTCCAAATTTGATGTTTTTGAATTATTTGATAATAAAATAAGCCTACTCTGTTTTGACTTTTAGTTGTAGATATTTGTTTTTTGATCAGAAAATCGTTGCATTTATGGAATTGAAAATGTAAAAAATAACTTGACTAAAACTAAACAGATTTGAAAAAATCAAATAGCACCGTATTTAGAATGAAAAAACCTTTCAAATGAGGTATCACTTGCCCTATCATGCTATTTAAAATTTTAAGGGTTGTGCTCATAGCGCTGAGGGTTGAAATGATTCATGCACAAACTTCATAGCAAAAGATGTCCCCCTTGAAAGCAAAATCGACGTGTTCGAGCTTTTTTTCAAAATCTTATTTTAAATGACCAAAAGCGCGCCCGTTTCGTTTTACTTGAGCCACCCTGTATGTATGAAATAGGTATATTAAATTTACTTGATTCCAGGGGAGAGGGTTTCCTGTTTTGTCCCTATTTTATGGCGCTTTTGATAATTATTAAAAAGTTTTTTTTTGTTTAATTCAAAAATAATTATAGAAAATTTTTAAAAGTTTCGGTTCCAATTGTGAGATCTTTTTTAAAATGTTGAGTTTTTTTTTTAGATGTATATTGATCCTAAATATAAGTGGGCTCTCACACCGGAGCAATATAACAATATAGCAATATAGCAACTAGCAACTTATAACTAGCGATATTATTGCTATCGGTCAATTTACATTGAATCGAACATATTGTCTCACACCAAAGCAATATGATATCGCTATTCGCAGCGTGCGCGATGACAGCGCCAACTAACGAGTGGACTTTAGTAGCAACTTGGGTGGACTTTGACGTACTAACAAACAAATAATTTCAATAAAATATCGTAATATATACATTTTAGACGATTATTAATGACTATTGGCTATGTGCACGAAGTCTACTAGCGCCGCTAGCAGCGGGTAATAGAGAAGGATTGAATGGATTCAAATTTCTTTTTATCATTGTTTAATATGTTTAATATACCGTGAATTTTTTTATTAAACAAATATCATTTAATTTAGCTGTTTGCATATAATATAAATAGTATAGCATAAAAGGTACGTGAAAATTATTTATTTTGGGTATCTTTTTCTCTTTAATTATGACGTATAATAGAGAAATAATTAATTCGTTTACATTGACAGCATAACCTCAAATTTTGGCGCCGATAATTTTACAATATTGCTCACCACGAACACTCGCATCGACATTATTTCTAACTCCACCCCCTTGCACATAGTCTATAGTGGGATTAACCATGTTGACCTTTCTATTTTCAGTTAAAAACGAGCCTATTAAAAATGACAGTTAGTCCACCCAAAGTGTTATTTTTTGCCACGTTATGCGCTGTGATCGATTTCGTTTCCCCCACTACCTACTTTGCACCCAGCGAATATTGCTAGTTTCTAACTGGTACTTGATACGAATGCTTCAAATTACATAAAATAAGATTATATTCTTATACTTGTGAATCACTCTGTACATATTAGTATGATATAACATAAATGTATAATATATGTATGTTATATGAGTGTAGTACCTTTTATATTTCTATATATAACTATTTTAATATGTAATATGAGTATTATATATAAATCTCTGTAATCTAAATAATCCTTAGTATAATCCTTTCAATGTAAACATATTTATGTAACTATATTATATATCCTTACGTTCTATTATTACCAGGGCCGGCAGAATATATCAATTTTAAATGTTGAGTAAAAAAGTGGAGAGTTGGAGGGTTTTTCTTCTTCTTAAATATGGTTTATTTGGAACATGGAGTTATAACAAATAAAAATTAAATTTTTATAATTACTGTTTTTTTTTTTTTTTTTACCTTTAAACCGTTAAATCTTTCTTAATTTTCAAGTTTTTGTAATTTTACTGATACCAACGTAAAGAGAATTTAATTTAGATACAAAAAATATACATATTCTTTGAAATTGATGGATCAGTGCAATAGCAGCGTGAATTATAAACGGGAACGAGACAAAAATTGAGTTATCACGCTTCGCACATAAACAGGTCAGATTGTAACGGCCGTATCTCGGTCAATTTTTATTGTATTGAAATAAAATAAAAAATAAATTAAATGTCTAACGCAGAGCTACAAAAAACATCTGAAATTTTTTTCAATAAAATAAGCCACCTTGATGTTATTTATGAAAACACACATTTTCACCCCTTTCATCCCCTACCAAACTATCCTAGCACCCAGTAAGTCGACTACGCTCAACGGTTTATGTATAAAACTACGTATGTACCAATTTTCGTTGATGAAGGAATTTTTGTGTTTATCTTCTTAATCTTCTTAATATATATAAATTACGTGTCACATGTTCCTCCGCGATGGACTCCTAAACTACTTAACCGATTTTAATCAAATTTGTACACCGTGTGCAGTTTGATCCAACTTGAAATATAGGATAGCTTACATCTCAATTTATGATCGCAATATTATTTTATTGCAATTATTTGTCTTTATCTGTTAGCTCCAAACAACAGATGGTGACATCTGTTGACTGGATTGAGTAAGTATTCAATAGATGGCGCTATGTCAAACTTCCAAACGTTTCATATAACCTACAATTAAAGTATAGGTTAACCACAGCAACTTGTGGCCGGGTCAGCTAGTAATGTATATTTTTTACAATTTTTACTGTACTAGAATTATTTAGTAGTACTTTAATCAATTCTTTGAATTTTTTCTAATGATAAATTCTTTTAACGTTTTTCCCATTTTTGGTAGATAGGTAATTCGACACATGCAATTTTTCCAAGTGTCAACATACGAAGACTAGACTGATGCCGGCCCTGATTATTATTTATATACCTATATGTATGTATATAGTACATGTAATATTTACCTTCTCATATTTAATAAAGAAATAATCTTTTCATATAAAATATTATTAATGCAATATTTTATATTAAATGCATGGACATTTTATTTAGTATTTAATTCAACGAATTTTCAACAACAGAAATGATATACGAGTTTATTAAACATTTTAATTTGAATAGAGTCCTTTGTATTACATTTTAGATCAAAGGGATACAATGTGCGTATAATATATTGTTTTCCTTTTTTTTATTTTGAAATTATATATCTAAAGAACTACATAATTTTATAAATATAGTAGAAACTCATAAATACGTTTTTTAGTTCTCGGAATTCATCTATAAGACCCCATGTTAACCCATCACTTCCCAATGTCCTTATAGGGAATCATGTTTTCTATTTTACTTCCATTTTCGAAGAAATGTAATACCGTCGAAAAATCGTGTCCGAGATAAGAGTAGATTTTGATTGTACTAACTTCAAAACGTAAAGAAAAGTTGATTTCCGCATGGTGGCGGACTTATTATTATTATATATCTTGTTTTGATTTTTTTCGTGGTAATACATATTTTCAACAAGAATTAAGAACATGAGCAAAAAATTCAAAGATAAAAAAGGATTGTGTGGTTTTATGAAACCACGGTAAAAGTGAAACTTTTTTTCACATTATAGACATTTAACTAAAAATTTTCGGAATAATAAATTCAAGCACTCAAAATTGAAATAAATCCATAAACAACAACATGCACCAGCAAAAAGATCTAATAATTCTAATAAATTCTATATAACAACCAAACAATTTCTGTCTCTTTCATTTGACACGGCTCTTTTTTCGAGTCAGATGCACTGTCCATTTCTTTATGTCTATGGCTCTGACGTATTTACCCCTACTCCGCGGCCGAGCGACATGCAACACACAGACGAAAAATTTTGAGACGATGTAATAAAAGTTTCACTTTAAAAAGTCGAGAAGCAAAGGTTTAAAATATTCGTTTACGTGTTTCTCGTAAGTACGTATTTTCTTCAAAGACGTACTAAGGAGGTTCCACTGTAACTATATATAAGAACATTAACCCATTAACGCCTAAAAGAAAATTAAAACATGGAAAAGATTTTTTTAATGAAATTAATTACATATATTCAATTTATTTAACTAAATATACAACACAAACTTTTTTTTTAATATTTAGAAAAAAAATAACAGTGTGTACTCAAGCGAGTAAATTGGGCAGATATGAAGTCTATTTTGCGTGAGACTGTTTTTCTTATATCATTTTTATTTAGATAAATTTCATTTAAAAGTCATGTTATATGTATATTTAAGTTTTATATCATATGATTTGAACAAAATTCGAAATCACATGCTCTAGTTGGATAAAATATATTAGCATACCACGTACCTCTTTTCATATAAAAATTATTGAGAACAATTAAAACAACACTTATGAAACTAATAACGTTAACATATTTTGTTTGTTGCACTTCTACCAACTGAAATATTGTGAATTAATATCCATAGACAGCAGCACTAATTATAAAATGAGGTACGGTGGACCTTAATGGGTTAAACTTGGCTATAGCAGTTTTTGTTTGTTAGATTTTAATAAAAAAACAATAAAAAAAAAAACAATAATAATAAATTTCGTTTTGGATTGAATTTTCCAATATGTTTTTATATTTTATTCAATTCATTAAAAATAGTGCTCGAGAAAACACAGTTTTTTGTTCGTAACAGTAAAAATTCATTTATTAAATTCGTCTGCCATCAAATGTTCAAATATCAAATCAACAAATTCCAATTTTGCACGGTACGATTTTTTTCAAACATTCCATAAATCAATTACAAATAAAATATATAGTAATAATATGAACTATTTGTTTTTTCATTAAATTCAAAGTGAATAGAACGGTGAAAATGGAAAAAAATGTGTCGGAAAGAAAAGTTTTGAATAAATTAACTTTTTTTTTTTTAATTTAACTGTAACATAAACAGCTTTTGCACTTTTTACATTTTAATCAAATATACTTGTTGCAAATTGTCTATTTATCGAACTATTTTTTTATAAATACATATATTTTATGACTAATCAAATAACTTTAAATCTAATTATCGCAAATCTTCAAAAATGAAATTTAGGTCTAGTGGATATACAGGGTGGCCCAAGTAAAACGAAACGGGCGCGTTTTTGGTCATTTAAAATAAGATTTTGAAAAAAAAAAAAAGCTTTTGCTTTCAAGGGGGACATATACGGTGCTTTTTGATTTTTTCAAATCTGTTTAGTTTTAGTCAAGTTATTTACATTTTGAATTCCATAAATGCAATGATTTTCTGATCAACAAACAAATATTTACAACCAAAATTCAAAATAAAGTAGGCTTATTTTCTTATCAAATAATTCAAAAACGTTCAATTTGGACATTTATTCGTCCGTGGACGGTTTCGGCTACAAAATTACTTATAATTTAATATATGATCAAATCTTTGTCAAATATCTTTGACATATTTATTTGATAGTGTAATAGCCGACTAAGGCATGATTAGAGCGAGATATCTGTGTTAAAATATAAAGATAAAAATGTATTGCAAACTATATTTTGATATTTTTTATTTGCAGAAATCTCTAGATACAAAAGGTCACAAAAAGATATAATATTTAAAAAAATAAAAGTTGTTGTCTACCATTTCTAAAAACATTGCATATGTACATTTAAATTAAAAATTAAAAATGATCCACTTAATTTACCCTTTGGCTTGTTTTAATTAAAAAAATTATATAAAATATTTAATTTCTTTTCGTGACTCTTTACACACGATTAGCTAACAGAAACTTAATAAATAGTTAAATAGTTTTAAATTGGCTTTCGTTTTTTTAAAAGATACGGATTTTCTAAAAAAGATAATTACCTTAATTATTTTTCAATTTAAAGTTTGCAAATTAATTAAAAATAAAAATTTTGTTCAACAATTTTTCAGAGTAGATATTTTTAAAATTAACTCTTATCATGTTTAATTTGTATTTAAATGGCTTTGAATTTATTTATGATAGTAATCGATACCAGATATAATTTAAAAAATATATTTTACGAAAATGAATACTAAAATATAAAATTAACAGGCTATTTACCATCAATTTTCATAAACCAAAAAAAATTAGACAAATTTTCAAAAACTTACTTAAGAATAAGTGACGATCGTGGAAAACTATTAAAAGTCTTTGACAATAACATATGAAACGTGACGTTTGACCAAATTAAAAAAAAGTTACCCTCACCAACATTAATGACTAAGGGTGACAGCATTTATTATTTTAATGAGTCTATTGATGTATTTGATAAATAATTGTTATAAGTATTAGTTAATAATATCAATAAGCAATTAAACACACAAATAGTACTCTTATTGTATCCTTTTATTCAACGTGTCACAATGTTTGTTGAGTAATAACCAGTTAAATAGATTACCTACGTATTTACCTGATGCTCTTGTGTTACTAAAAAATAATTTATTCGTAACATATTAATGTATGATTATTATAAAGAAACTTAAATATTTTCGCTAAACTTTTGAAATTTTGAATAGAGGTTGCAAAACTTGCAATAGTTGGCGTCACACCCGTCAACGCCGGCATTTTTTTTGTCAAATAACCGTAGACCTTTTATTCTTTCAATAAACATGTATTACATTAAAATCTACAGAAAAATGGTAAAACTATGTTAACTATTATTATTTAGAAATTATGAACTCTAATCCGAGTTGAAATGTCACACCCGTCACCGCGGATTGAACCTTTATCGATTTAATACGAGGGAGGGGGTAATCTAGTTTGAAGTTTTTCAAAATGAAAACTAATTAGATTTGGTTTGAACTAAATAATATCTGATAGTAAATTGTCCATGCATCATGTATCAATGATTTTGTCATTTTCAATGTGTTTATTTACAAAGAGAGTTTGACAATTTGTGAAAATGACAAGTCATGCGTTGTCATTACAATCACAATAATACCTGCTTTCAGAGAACTGAATTCAATGGTGAGATAATTATAGTTTCTGTGTAGGGAAAAATTAATCTATTGTTTGAAAAAAGGCTAGTTGATTATACCTTAAAAAATGTACATGCCTTTTAAATTTAAAGCTCTCTGTATTTATGGCTAAAAGGGACCCGCATAAATATTTGAAAATGTCTTTAAAACTTGTTTTTTGTAAATTTAAGTTTTATTGATTTTTCAGGGGTTTTTAAAGGGTTATAATTTTTTTTTGTTAACTTTGTGAAAAAAAATGTCAAGTGTGAATCGAGCTTCGTGTATTAATGTCCCGTTCTGTATAGTTTTTTAATTAGTTCGTTTATTGTAACATAAAAGTTTTGGTAAAGTTATAACCTCTTATATTTATTTATTAGTTCAGATGTTAGAACACAGATGGAGATAAATGTACCTACTATAATTAATAATTCAATAATTTTAAGTCATGTATAATAGAAAAATACTGATAGCTTTTTTTGAACTCACTATTACTTTCGGAAATATAGAATAGAGCTAAGACAATATATTTTAACGATTTTTATGAAATTTTTTATAGTTGTTATTATTACACATTTAAATTTCTTCATTAATCAACTTTTCCATGATCCCCCCCCCTCCTTGACTATATTAAATTTATGCTAAATCTCAGATTACTAGTTTAAACGATTCAGTAGTTAGAAGACTCTGACAGACAGACAGACACAGTGTTTATTCCGTAGGTTTTTCTATAACAATAAAAAAAATCCAATTTGCAAAAAAGCAGAGGTACATTTTTTTTCAAATATACTTTTATTATGTACAATAAAAATATTACCTGTTTTTCTATTAGTTCTTTCGTTCTCTGAATCGTTTTGACATATAAAATCCCCCCCCCCCTCCCCATTTGCATGCAACATAAACTGCCTTCGGTTTTATTATTAATTGAAATTTATCTAAACACAACAAAATAATGTTGATATACGAGGAATTTAAAAAAAAATAATGTAAATTCACGGACGTTGAAATATTTGCCTTTTGAAAGCAACAGTTTAATAGGGAGGAGGGGGTGTCAGGTTTTTATTAAAACGTAGCATCGGCTTATAAAAGTCAATCCTTCTGACGTGCGAGCAACGCGAAAATAAATATATTCCCCTACTTAATATTCCTGCAGACGTCAACATTTTATCGTATACACAAATATTTTTCGTGACTGAATTTTGTAATAATAATTTATTGTTATTGAAATATAATGGTATAGATTATCTTGCAGTTATTACTGTAATCCTTTTTCCAATACAAGGGGGGGTGAAATCACCCCTTATTTATACACTGCCGTGCAAAAGTCTTTGGACACTAATTTTTTTGCGTATTGTAAATACAAAACTGCAAAAATGGTTGAATTTTTTTTTTAAATGTTGATAAGGGGTTACATACAGTCAGAAGGCCAAAAAAAACGTTTTTTTCAATAATTTTTTTAGAGAAGACTTTTAAATTTATTAATGCAAAAATTTGTACACATATTATGGTAACTTTTAATTGTATTTAACATTTTTTATTTGTAAAAATAATAATTTCGAATGCTGCTACAGCTGTTTTCTCCAGGAGGTCCTCTCAAAAAAGGCGCCTTGCAGACGTAAACATTTTACTGTACACAAAATATTTTTTGTGACTGAATTTTATAATAACAATTTATTGTTATTGAAATACTCTCATCAAAAAAATTAAAGGATACATTTTTAACTAGCAATTTTCAAACAGTTATATTTCCGCGAAAAATGATTGGATTTGCATGATCTAAAGTTCATTCGAAAGCTCGTACCTTCTAGTTTTTGAATCAAGAGCCTAATTTTTTTATCATCCCCTGCCGCTCTGGGTCAAGGGTTAAAACAGTTCAAAAAATTATCTCTTCATTTTTTATAAACTTTGAAAGCGTCAAATTTTTGCACAGTTATATTGTAGGTGTATGGGGGGGGCTTACAGTTATTACTGTAATCCTTTTTCCAATACAATGGGGATCAAATCACCCCTTATTTATACACTGCTGTGCAAAAGTCTTTGGACACTAATTTTTTTGGTATTGTAAATATAAAACTGCAAAAATGGTTGATAAAAAATAATAAATGTTGATAAGAGTACTTAATTATAACTTTTGTAATACTCCTAGCATATCTAAAATACAGCATTTACAATTTTCCATGTTATTTTTGAATTATATGCCTGAAAGGTCAGGTTTACTCAAATTGAAAGTATTGACGCACAGTGTCTTCCTAGCTAACGAGAAATTGTTTTTTACTATTTTGACTGCGAGTAAACATATTCTTTTTGCTATTTTGTGTATTTTTATTGACTGAAATTTGTATATTTATATTCAAAATCACAGGTGTTCAAAGACTTTTGCACGGTAGTGAATATATATTTTTTAATTCAATAAAAATAATATGAAAGTAGGTAATTTTAAACTTAACTTTGATGAATTGTGGTTCTTATGATTTCAAGCATCAAATCAATTTATATTTTAAATGAGTCCAGAACGAGGATTTCAAAGATATTTGTCAGGACAATCCTTCAGTATTAAGGTCCTTGTAAAGAGGAAATATTTCGTATTGAAGGTTTTTCTTTAAATTGAAAAGTTTTTATCACCAACGTGTATTATGGTTGACCGCATCGGGAAAATTACTTTAGAGCAGACACGGGCGTAACTAGAATATTTTTTGGAGGGGGGAGAATATTTTAAATTATAACTTTAATATCCGGTTATTTAAAGGAACTAACAAATTCAATTTTTGTTAACTAACAAGTAATTTTCACAGGGTTATTTATTCTGTATTATTTATTTCTATAGATTTTTTTATAATTTTGAGTTTTAATACTACTGGTGTTTACTTACCGCGCGTGCGAGAAACTTGTTAAACACTTCATATAGATTGATACCCTATTTGAAAGTACTTGTTAGTTTCTTTTTAATACAGGGCATAATTAAATGTAGATAATTCTAATTTTATGGTGGAGGTGCCGGGTAATTTGTATTGTGTTTTAAAAAAATGTAATAAAATTAATTTGAAGACTTACAATTTACTGCTTTTATACTGAGAGACATGTTTTAGAACATAAAACTGTCCCATCTTTACTGTCATTGCTTATACAGGATGTTCAGAAAGAAATGTTACGATTTTTTTTATTTTGAAAATTTGGATGCTTACAAAAAAAACTTTTTAGGCATAAGTTTATCAGTTTTGAGTAATGGGAGAAAGGAGGGAGAGGGGCAATATCATAATATTTTTTATTTGTGGGAGTTTTTATTATTGGTAACTGTTTTTTAGTTTGTTTAAAATATTATATTGTAAACTTTATTTTGAATTAAGGTTACACGTCTAGCATACTGTAAAAAAGGATTTGGTTTCGAAAAATGTTGTTTTTAATTTATATTCAGAACACATGTACCTACATTTAATGAAATACTTTATCTTTGTTGATTATTAAAAGTAAAAAAAAGTTTAATTTAATTTGAAAATTGAAATAGACAGAATGGTATATAATAGTTACATGTACTAATTTGTACTGCTGTAATGGTAGAGCTAGTTTTTCATTATTTTGAATAAATTACATGTGAATATATTTGTTTTATAATTTTTATAGTATTTAAAAGAGTTGAAGTTTCGAATATTTATTTTTTTAAAACGTCTCTATATAGCCAATTGTGTAGAATTTCAATAAATAGAGCACTGTCGGCAAGTTCTCTCATTTATCGTATGTTAAAAATTCAATTACCTACTCAAAAACCATACGTCAAATATTTTAAATAAATATTAGTAAAATATATGAGTTATCCATAAATAACATATTGCAATTTTAGACTTTTATCTATACATTGCTCTAATGATCGAATAACCTTCATAAAAAAAAATTCTTGTAGATCAAAATTTATTTATTTTTATTCATTTACAGGTTTGGCGACATAGAACTTCGGAACTATCAATCACACAATCATTTGGTAAGTTTATTATCCATAAATAACATAGACTATTATCTATATATATTTTGATACATCAGTGCATAACACAGTCCATTTATGAGTATGGACATAGAACAGTGTCAGTTGGGTTAATTTCTGGCTGAGAATCTTAAGAGGCAATAACAAAATGCTATTATTATATAATTTACGTAACGGAGATGAGAACACTTGCAATAAAACTAACTGCGCTCAATGTTACGTATAACTGTATGTATGTATGTATGTTGCTTGTTGTCAATTCTGTTACGTGACGTACAGGCACAAGTTTATCGTGACATGTGGCGCGGATGTTTATACTTTTGTTATCGCCACAAAGTTTGGTTTTAGCTTTTTGAAATTTATCGCACGAGGCAGATGCCAAGGACACTTTTTTTATTGACAATTCAGGCCGGTTAATATTCAGTCAGATAGAATCGAAGTTACAAAATATTCACGTTTATGATACTTTTAAGGGGGCAAGCCAATGTGATAGCTAAAAAAATTGTCAATGTTTTTGAAATTTTTTTTCACAGGTGTTTCTTATTATTTTAGGATCGGGTAAAAGGACATTTTATTAAGTTTGTATATATATGTTATCGGCAAAGTATGTAGTTCAGGCATTGCATATAATTCCTAGGAATTCTATACAATGCCTAACGATTTTAGGCAGAGTATGAAATAGTTTTTATTTATTGTTATAATAAATAACAATAAAATATTTGTTCAGACGAATATTAGGTATATGATTTAAAATTGTTAAAATAAAAAAACATATTATTTAGTCATTTAATAACATATTAGGCCAGTATTGAGTAAGATAAATAATTAGTATTTCATTATTTTATTAAATAGAGTAAGCCAATATCTGTACATGAACCAAAATTGGTTGGTTCACTCTTTTTATGTTTATATTTCTAGTCTATACAATGCCTAGGAAATGTATATAATTAAATTAATTTCATACATTGCTTGGTGATTTTAGGCATTGTATAGAATACTTAGGAATTCTATACAATGCCAGATTTCATACATTGCCGGCAACATACATATATTCAATACTAGTTTTTATTGAAAAATATTAATTATTTACAGTTATGAGCCTCCATCTGATGACCGAAATATTCAAAATTTCGGATTTTTTTTTATCAATATCTATAAGAATGTAGCTATCGTTGCACTACCCATTTTTTTATTTTATTTTTTTATTTTTCCCAAAAAGGGGACGTTTAAATTTTTTTTTGTTAATTTTTAACGCCTTTTGTTTTAATTCAAGCGGTTTTAAAAAATAGTAAATATCAAAATTACGAAAATCGGGTACACACAGACTTAACCAATGCGATTAAAAAAATTTAAAACAAATCAAACTTTTTATCGGTTCATTAGTTTTTGAGGAATCACTGGAACCAGGTCGAAAAAAATCGATTCGAGATAAACCCATTTAAAGTTTTCTGGGGGTCATAACCGGCCACGTTATCTACCCTCATTAAATTAACTGTAACTCGAGCAAATTTCGGAATTTTAACATTTTTTTTAATACATATTTTCAAACATGTATACTTTGATTTTTTTCGTCACAGTAGCTTTCCCCCTTAAGGGGCCATACCAGTGTGAAATTTTTAAAAATCCAATTAATATTTTTTGCCTTTTTGGAGAGTTTATAGTTTCAAGAATATTCTGTGAAAATTTCAAGGCCGTATCTCTAATTCTCTTCAAACAGCAGCCTTTTAAAGAGCGGCCGCTCGCAGATATGAAATGCCCAGGAGCTGACGTTAAGTGCGTTTTTCTCGAAATGAGATTTTTCAAATTTGCTGACATTGTAACTCAAAGAGCAATTATCCGATTTACTTGAAATTTAAACTAAGTACTCTTGAATATATTTACTCTACGATGAACTAGGATATTTTTGATTGAATGAAAATTGACGATTTGGCATTAAAAATAAGACCATTTCATAGGCAATAAAACAGACTTTTCTTCAAAACTACGCCATTTTGTTAGATTTTGATATTTTTCGAAAATCTTAGTTCATCGTACAGGAAATACCTTCCAGTTTAACGACATTATTTCATTTTTCAATTTCAACTACTCCATCGTCCGGAATCATGGCCGCAGTGGAGGAAATTTTTTTTGGCGCTTTCGAAGACATACATATGTTGCTTAGATATCGATATTTTTACGTGAAAAAATTATGGAATACACCTTTAATGTAGCTAAATATATTCTCAATTTTCCAAAATATTTCATTGAGTATTTTTCTTCCAAAAAATTTCCGAAAATCACCCAAATTTCCAGCGTTCACACTGGTATAGTCCCTTAACGTATAAGAAATCCACGTATTTGTTTTACGAAATCAATTTAGTTGATTCATAAAATCAAATTTTGTTATTATTTTCTTCCTTCACAATGTACATAATAATATGTGAACATAGCTGTATATAATATATGTATATATGTACATAAATGGTAACTTTGACGAAAGCTATACAAAATAACATAGTTACAAATTCGTAAGCTTAACTAGGGGAGCCCGTAGAGTAAGGGGTGAGTTGGGGGTATAAGAAGCTTAACAAACTTCTCTGAATTTTGTATACATCGTTGTATAAGATTAATTCTCAGTATTGAAATAACTAAATGTATAATATGTGTGTGCATTTCTCAAGTCTTAATTTTGACGTATGTTTGCATGAAGCTATTCAGTGTCTGCTAGATCATATTGTATTTAATATCGTGTTGTAATTCTACAAGTGGTGAATTAAGTCTTATTTTAAACAGAGATAAGTACTAATATTGACATTGGTTATTTACATACATATTTGATATTCTATGGAAGCTAATTGGAACAAAAAAATAAACATATTATCTAAACAAAAATATATAAATGTAAGTAATACTTACGTATACTTAAGAGGGTTAGCAAGTCTAGCCACCTCTGAAAATACTCAATATTTGGGAATTCACTGTAGTCAAATGAAACAACGAATTAAAGCTAAATTAACACAGCTGTTTAATCACTATTTAAACTACATTTTAATTTATTTTTATGAATGAAAATTATTAATCTCTGGCCGATGGTAGGTTTTCATCAAAATTTGGAGTTGACACTTTCCGTATTTGCTTTTAACCAAATGGTCAGATCTGGAATAATTTTACAAAGTGACTTTAGTTTTTGAAACTATCCTCTATGGAATGAACCACTTTTACACCTCAGAGTTATATATTTCAATAAATATAGGTATGTTTATGCTCTAAAATTTATGCTTTATATGAACTTTAATTTTCATTGGCCATAAAAATCTACATGATTTTTTGTTTCCAACCAAAGGGGTTCATTCCATAGAGGATAGTTTCAAAAACTAAACTCACTTTGTAAAATTGTTCCAGATCTGACCATTTGGCTAAAAGCAAGTACGGAAGGTGTCAACTCTAAATTTTGATGAAAACCTACCATCGGCCAGAGATTAATAATTTTCATTCATAAAAATCTGAAAAGTAATTTAAAATGTAGTTTAAATAGTGATTAAACAGCTGTGTTAATTTAGCTTTAATTCGTTGTTACATTTGACTACAGTAAATTCCCAAATATTGAGTATTTTCAGAGGCGTTAGACTTGCTAATAATAACCCCCTTAAGTGCACTTCTATAAAAAGTATAAATATATTTTTTTGGTAATGTACTTTTTGGCAAAATTAAATATCGTTGTTTTTAATATTTTTTTTTTGTTTTTAATTGTAAATATTAATTTTTGATATTTTTATATTTTATTAAATTTATTTTAGAGTAGAATATCGATAAAACTAACACAAATCTTTGGTACATTTTTCAAAATGTTCTTTATTTAAAAACGAAAAAAAAAATTACATTTAGTCGATTATTTTATTTCTCTATTTAAAATACAACTTTTCATGTAAATAATAAAGAGAAATAAATGATATTATAGATGCATACAGATATTTAGTTTGCTATAAATATTTACAAAAAAAAAAAAAAAAACATTTTTTTCTCGTTATTTTTGAAACTAATTCCAATAGTTTAAAAATTAGATAAAAAAATTCAAATTGTGGACTGTAATACATGTTTTACTTTTTCACATCACATAAATCTAAAATATAAAAAGTCATAATTATTGCTTGGAGCAAAATCTTATGAAATTTTAATTAAGTTGCGAAATTTAAATTATGTTTAATCCAATATCTTGAAAAGCGAAACGGCGTATTTTTTTTTTATTAAAGGACATTCAAGAAAATCAATAAACCGAATAGATTTTAAAAATGTCCAAACTTTAGCAATTCAAACTTTTTCTCGTTTTCAATAAATAACAAAGTTACCAAATAAGGCTCCTTTTTTAAATAACTACCTATATTTTTTATTTTGTAAATAAGGTGATCGTTCAAGTTACCTCATTCTTTAAATTTATGTATACGTCGTATTTTAAATTAATTTATAATATTCATATTTCAATTCAAGGAAACATATTTTTTTATTCGCTTTTTTAATTAAAAGAAAACAAATATTTTTTTTTTGTATATAGAATATTTTATTATGTATTTCTGCAAAATCTAAATATATATTAGGTATGTTATAAATAATTCGCTTTTCATTAGACAAGATGAAAATTATAATTCGTTTTTTTTTTGTAACATTAATATAAAAGAAAATTCGAAATTTAATTAACATTATTTTTTATCCGGCTATACCGGGTGTCCCAGATAACTTTTCCAGCATGGGGATCTCAGTATCTATAAGAGATACAGGTTTGGTTAAATCAGATCAATTATATGTATGAAAGGGGTGAGTATTATTACACCAAAAAATATTCATAATTCTATGTGGTTTAGGCGGTATACCCAAAAAACTGAAATATCGGAATTTCTTTAAATGGCTATAACTTTTTTGTTAAAGTAGATAGGTAGGGGGAGTCCGGGAGAGTATACCCGCCCTCCATTAAAAGACTAATATTTTTTTTTATACTTACATATTGCTATTTTCTATGAATTGTATCTTAAGCTGCACTATTTAGCTATATTTTCTCTTAAGAACATTTCATATAACTTTAATCATTTGTCAGTTATTAACGAATTTTCCCAAAAATGAATTTGGTTAATGTCTCCCACCCAGGCGGGAGACATTACCATCCAAGTAGGGAGCCATTACCCGGGTTTAAAAAATGGGTTAAATAATGATACCAAATAAAAAAAACTGTAATTTTATGAAAAAATGTTATATTTATAAGGCACTTAGTATTACATAATACAATGAGTAAATTAGGAACTTTGAGTAACTTTGAAGTATGGTAAAATCAGTAGCGTTTTTTCTGTTAAAGCTTGTTGATCTGGATAAACTGGTTGCTTCAGGGGTTCTCAAACTAAGTTCAAGATTTCTTCGCATAAAGCCTCTGAACCAATCTTTTCCAGCGCAGTTATTTGAAGTCCAAGACTGTGGAACGTTTTTGGAATTGAGTTTTGCATACTCACATACCAGTTTTATAGCCTCCCTTCTGGTCAAGCCATAATTCATTTTGCTACAAGTTAGAAGATAATTAACAAGTGCTTTTTCTTCTTCTATTGTAAATATTTGAGATGGTTTAAACTGGCTTCCTTGTTCATTTATTTTAGTTAATTTGTTCCTGTCTCTTAGATAATTCCGTAATGTATTTCGATCAATTCCGTATTCCAAAGCAGCACCTCTATAATAGATTTTCCTTTATCGATGTCATCTAAAGCATTTTTTATTACTGATATATCTAAATTACTCCTGTTTCTTGTTGAATTTTTATTTTTATATTTGAAAGGCATTTTGGTGTTTATTTATCTGAAAAACAGAAATCATTATAAAAGGAAATCGCGGGAGAGATTACCCTGGGTAAAGTCTCCTCCCCATGTGTGACTAATGTCTCCCACCCCACGTCAGTTTGTGTGTTATTTAATTTTTATAAAAAACAGTCCCACGTCCATAAAAGCTATATACTGTACGTGTTACAAGGATAAATACACTTGCCATTTATATAGGTAACTTGCTTAAATCTATTCATAAAAAACAACACCAATTAAATGTCTAAAATTGAAAAAAATCACTTACCAGACGCGAAAACACGTTATCACTTCGCACTTCTAAACCTAACTGCCTAACGTAATGGAGTCTCGTGTGAGGGACGGGGGGAGTGTGTGGCATTTCAGAAGTCAGGCAACGTCGCAATACATAGTGTCACAAAGATTTTATGAGCAGTGGCTATTGTCTCCCCCCTGGTAAACTCTCCCGGACTCCCCCTACTTTTTGTTTGCGGTTAATCTAAGCACTTTTTTGTGTAGAATTGATTGGTGTATTTAGATTTTTTGTATCACTTTTAGTTTCCGAGATACAAGCCCTAACTTTAGTTTTTGTTATGGGCTACTAAGTTGACTATACAGTATCTATTTTAAGTATTACGTATAAGAAAGTTCCAAGGCACCCCTGACAGATATTTTAAACTAAATCCCAATTATTTTTCACCAAATTCTCAGAAATTTTGTTTTTATTTGTTTCTTTATATTTTGTATACGCTAGGAAACCATCTGTCAAAAACGACACGTCGCCACCTAGTGTGCGCCGTTAGCAACTTTGGGTATATTACTTTTCAAAAAGGACAGCCGAAAGTAATGTTCCCAAGTTCCGATTTCGTTAATTTTTTTTCTTATCTATAAACCTATGTATGAAGAAGTACTTGACCAAGTTTTAATTAATTTTAATAATTATTTTAGCTGTAATTAATTATAATTTGAAAATCAAAAACCTTTTTTTTTCTACTTAATGGTTTGATATAATTGGATGATATTTTCAGTAAAACTTAAGGGTAATATAAGGTCTTGAAAAATATTAATTTTTTATTTTTACTAAATTTTTTCATAGCAAATTTTTATTTTTTATTTTCAAATGTCCGATATCACCCAATGAGTAAATTACGGGGTTAAAACACAAAGTTATGTGTGTTATATTAAAATCTGTATTGAAGAGTATCAATCTTTGCGGATTATAAGGATTCGACCCGCGAAATTTGTCTATTTTCGATCAACTCTATTACGATTTTTTCTTTTGAGTGGCGTATCTTTGAAACCATATATTTGATTATAATGAAATTTATATGGTATCAGCTCGATAGTATACTCTTTCAAACAAAGAAAAATCAACCGAATTGGTGCATATTTGTCGAAGTTATACCCGAAAATACATAAAAATATATATAAAAAAAATAGAAAACTCTCTCCTTTTTTGAAGTCCATGGTCAGATTCTGATAAAATTTATATGAGACCACCTCGGGAGTATACTCTTTCAAATAAACAAAAATCAACCGAATAGGCGCATATTTGTCGAAGTTATGCTCGAACATACATAACAAAATATATTGATTGAATTGATAACCTCCTCTTTTTTAGAAGTCGGTTTAAAATAAGAAAATTTCGGGGTCAAATTCTAATAATATACAAAGGTTGATACTTATCAATACAAATTTTAATATAACATACATAATATAACGGCAATTATCCATTTTTTCCTTTCAATTATATGACAGATTGGTTTGACAGAAACCCAAAATTATTTATTTTTGCCACTTGGCGGCGCCAGGATCGATGGTTTCCTAGCGTATAGTATACATTTTTAAATTAACACTTGATCTAGGTATTACTAAAAAAACGAAATAAGATTTGAGTAAATACGTAAATTATTCACCAACCAAAATTATTTAATTTTTTCCGTCTTCTTTTTTTTTGTAATCAGGTGGAAACGAAAGGCGATAATTATTTGTTTCGGAAAGGTATTTTTTTTTTTTGAAAGGGTGTTATTTTTTTGTTACGCTCGAATGAAATTCAATCAAATAATGGTCTTTTAAAACACGTTTTGCAGCAAAACAATTTAATCACAAAGTCTACCTCAAATTGATCACAGTTCACTGTTTTATTTCTCTGGCCATAGGCGGCGATATTTCTTTTAGATAGAGGATACATTTTAAATTGAATTCCTGTTACTTTACAGTTTTTATTATTCTCAATTATTAGAAGAGTTCGTAAGAATTTTACCCCCCCCCCCCCACCCCTTGCGCTCTTATTTTTTTACTTATAAAGGGGGTAGACCCAGTTAGAATTTTGAAAAAATCTATTTTTTTGCATTTTCTCAAAGTAGATTATTTCAAAAGTATTCTCTGAAAATTTCAAACAAATCGGACCGTTATTTATGGAGATATATAATTTTGAACGGAGTCGTCTCTAATGTATTCAAGTAGACAGGTAGCGGCAATTGTGCGCTTTTTCTCGAAACCATGTTTTCGAAGTCGGTGGTCACTAACTTCAGAACGGCTTAGCCGATCGGTTTGAAATTTTTCTCACTTTTTCTATACATAATTGTCCTCCGGATGGACGAAGTATTTTTTTTAATAGCCGAAAATGCGAGTGAAATTTTAGTCGAATAAAGAACTTTAACTTTTTTGTGAAAATTCAAAAATTTTCAAATCCCTTCGTCCATCCGGAGCATTATGTCATTAACTAATGATCCTTTTTGTTTTGTTTTTTATTTCAAAAAAGTGATAACAACAAAACACTTTTTTTTGGACCTCTCCCAAAAATGCTGTATCCCACGTATTTTTTAATATTGTGCCATAAAAAAATTATAATATTTTCTGTAAATACATATCTTTCATGTGGAAAAACATTTTTTATTCATTATTTTAATGCGTGGCAAAAAAAATCCTAAAAAAGAGCCCCCAACTGGATCTGCCCCCTTAAGGGATCAAAATATTTCTTAAAAAATATGGGAAATGTGTATTTTTCAATTACCTGTGTGAAGATAGCAGCATAGGTACCTCCCTCTCCCTTTCTTCTAAAAAAGTTACGTCTTACAAAAATCAATATAATTCAAACAAATCGATTTTAATTCAATGTTTATATGTGAATCAATACATCATTCTATAACCGAAGCTTTTCGATAATAAATTTAATATATATCACATTAGATAGTGTCGTCTCAAATCTATATCTATAAAAGAGTTTGTCCTTAACCACTCACTCACTCACTCATATATCAACGTACAGTCCAAACCGCTGGACCTAGAAACGTGAAATTTCGTAGGTGCCTTCCGTTTAAGATGTAAGCACCAACTAAGAAAGGATGTTTTCGAAATTCAACCTCTACGGGGTTAAAACAGGGTGTCGAATTTTATATAAAAAAATATTTTTTTTGTTCGCATTTAATTGAAACTTATCAAACATACTCTACAATATAAATAATGAAACAATAATTTCAACATTTCCCAAAATTTAATCCCAAAGGCGTTAGGGTGGTGGAAAAATTTGTAAAAAAGATTTTTTTGTATTGTTTATCTGCATAGCTGTTTACGTTATAAAGGTGGATTCGGGCATAATAATCTACAATAAAAAAATTCGATATTCAACCCCTAATGGCAAGGGTAGACAGGGGTTAGTTTCTATAATTTTTAACTAAGATCCGAGATATTTTTTTTTGTAGGTAATGAATAAAAATCAATATAAAAAAATGTAATATATCATCCCCTATCACGTATGGAGGGTTTTAAGGTAGTAGACCGGTGTGATGGGTCAAAAAAATCGATTTTTTTTTACATTTTTCGGAAGAACCACATTTTAAAAATATGCTCTTAAATTTTCAGACCAAAATTTAGAATATTTCCAAAGTTACAGGCATTTATCGTTCGACGAGTGCACATTGCTATAAGATGGGAAACAAACGTTTTAGCGTTTTTCTCGAAACCATGTTTTTGAAATTTCGGGGAAGCACTGACTCAAAACTATTCAACCGATATGGCTCAAAATTTAACTAGTTATTTTACATACACATATCTAAATACCTAACCTTTAAAACATTTTTTTTTTTAATAATAAATTAATTTTTTTAAACATTTTATCAACAAAAAAAAATACATTTTGAGAACTTTTTTTTCACAAGTCCGCTATTTTTTTTTATTTTTTTTTTATTTTGTATATTATTGGTCAGTTCATTAAAATAAGGTCTACACAATAATACTATTTTTGATTTTTTCATTTCAAATGACTACGGAAGGCTGTGTGCTTCCCCGAAACAGCTCATCATTCTTTAGAGGACTCCACTTTGACATTACATATTGTAAATAAATAAATGGAAAATTAAATAAAAAAAAATTTTTTTGTATCATTTAAAGTACTAAAATAAATATGTAAAAGTTACAAAACGATCGTATATTATTTACTTGTTAAAATAAGGTCACGAAAAAAAGGCGAAATTTCGGCCGTCACACCGGTCTACTACCTTAATTAGTTTCGAAGTTTACGCGAGCGAAGCCGCGGGATTCCGCTAGTCTACAATAAATCAACTGCTGCAAAGTTAACCTTTGGGCGATCGGCGCCACTGTATATCTCACAGATGGCACGCGGGCCATAAAAAACACTCACGTTTGAAAATCTTGAATCACGTTTACACGTCTCTCACGCGCTCTGGGAACTGTAGAATGTGTTTTCTCGTAGTAGAGGAGACGTGGGAAATGTTCATCGACAAGGCTAAATGGACTTCGCTTTACTGATAATGCAGGTGCGCTTGTTTTTTTTTAAATGTTATTCAATCTGAACAAGTGTTTCGATATATTGGATGTTGCAAATGCTTTCACACAAATAAAATTTAATCAATTACAACGAATTTATTTATCTTTTTTCGTTTGTATACGTATTTTTTTCAACCGAGGAGTTTTTCAATTCGATAATAGTATGGTCGAGTAAATATGCACCAATTGGGATGATTTTTTGTATGTTTCAAAGAGTATACACCCTATGAGCTACAGGGTGTTTGAAAAAAGTAGGTAGGTTAGGTAAAAATATAGAAAATAACAAAAATAATTTTTAAATTTGACAGGTCCAAATTGAGGTAAAGTGCAAATTATTTCTTTTTAGTAGAAACTATTTATTTAAACTGATATAATTTGTTTTGAGTTCAATATATTTGTTTAAGGCTGTTCATGCCGATTTTTCCGAAACTAAAGTCTACGAGATGTCGCGACCGTAGAAAATAAAAATTATTTGCACAAGTTTAGCCCTGAGGGGAAATGACAGATACAAGTAATTAAGTGATAATTGACGATCGAATGAAAAATGGGATATTCTCGAAATTAAACAGTGATGAAGCTACAAAGGATAGAACTAGTTGTTATGTTTTTAGGCTTACATTCACTATTTTCAAATGAAAATTGCAGAATTATTATAAAATTAGAAAGCTTGAACAAATATCTATGTCGTGGTATATTTTTTTCTCCGTATTTTTCAAGAATTTTTGTTATATATTGAGTTTTATCATATCAAGAAAAATACACACATTTTCAATTTTTTTTTATTAATATATAAAAAAATTAAATTGAAAAATTAAGTATGTCATAACATAAAAAAATTAATCTAGTTTATCAGTGTATTTTTTCCTAAATGATTTATTAATACTGGTCAGAGCTGAAGTTAAAATACAAAACCGTAATTTCTCTATAGTAATTCTTATGGCAATTCAAATAGCATGTTCAGCCTTACAGATAAGCCCTGGGGAAAAATTGCAAATCTGCAGAGATCTACTCAGATCTCGAAAGATCTGTATTTTGAGACGACATCGCAAAGATCTACAACGACCTACAAAGATCTAAAAGGATCTACAAAAATCTCTGTAGATTAAAACTTTGAAAAATCATTAATTTTCAACGTTTCGAAGATCTATGTAGATCTTTGCAAGTCACTACAGATCAAAAACTAGTGAAAAATATGCTGTTGTCTCAAAATCTCTGCAGATCTATAATTTTTTCCCGGGGCCTCAAAAGGGAAACATAAAAAACGATTTCAAAAACTATTAAAAATTATTACATACTGAAGTCGATTTTATTTTTTTCTCAAGAAAGTTTTATTTTAATTTTGTTTGCTGGATGGAAAGACAGACAGACGGACAGACAGACGTACCGATATATGTTTTAAAGATTGTAAAGATCTTGAGACGTTTATGTATTAAATTTGAAAAGTTTTCATTAGTTGTTTCCACCTTTGTAAAGACAACAAAGTTTTTGTATGATGCAAAAAAAGACACTACAGTTCAAAAGATTATAGTTGGATACAAAGTTATAAAACAACAAATGTGCGGTTTAAATTATTAAAATTAAGTTTTGTTAATTTGGAAAACTTTATTTCGAAACTATATTGTCCGGGTATTATAAAGGAGTTAACAAAAATGTGTTAGCTATTAAGCTCTTTTTTGTTTTGAAATCTTTATAATTTATAATTACAACACATTTGGTGACATCGACCGTACATGACAATTTTCATAATATTACTACTATTTTACTTACCGCGCTTACGGGAAACTTGTCAAATACTTCAAGGGAACCGTTATATAGTAATTTTCACAGGGATATTACTTCTATGTTATTTCTATCGTCTTGTTTTAGAATTTTTATCAGTGGTACTTTACAACTGTTTTAATACCACTGGTGTTTACTTACCGCGCGTGCGAGAAACATGTTAAACACTTCATATAGATTGATACCCCGTTTGAAAGTGCTTCTTAGCTCATTTTTAATACAGGACATAATGAAATATAGATAATTATAATATTCTGGTGGAGGTGCCGGGTAATTTGTAATGTGTTTAAAAAAAATCTAACAAAATGAATTTAAACACTTACAATTTACTGCTATTATATTCAGAGGCTTGTTATTAAGAACTGTTCCTTTTTTAGTGTCATTTGATATACAGGGTGTTCAAAAAGAAACGTTACGAATTTTTTATTTCGAAAATAAAGATGCTTACAAAAAAACTTTTTAATTATAATTTTTTTTTTTGTAAAAAACAGACAGTTTCAGGAGGTATGTTTTTAATTGGACACACTGTATATAAAGTAACCATTTTTACAAAATCAATCTCTCTCGTTCTCGGTCACGTGTGTTAAGGTTATTCGATCATTACAGCAAAGTCTAAAATTTTAATATGTTATTTATGGACAACTCATATATTTTACTATTTTTTTTTTTAATATTGGACGTATAGTTTTTGAGTAATTAGATATTAAAAATAGAGTTTTTAACACACGATAAATGAGAGAACTTGCCGAAAATGATCTATTTATTGAAATTCTACACAATTGGCTATATTAAAAACTAATTACTCGAAACTTCAACCCTTTTAAATACTATATAAAAATTATAAAACAAATATATTCACGTGTAATTTATTCAAAATAATGAAAAACTAACTCTGCCATTACACTGTCCAAATTAGTACATGTTACTATTATATACCGTTCTGTCTATTTCAATTTTCAAATTAAATTAAACTTATTTTACTTTTAATAATTAACAAAGTAAAATATTCCATTAAATGTAGGTACATGTGTTCTGAATATACATTAAAAACAACATTTTTCGAAACTAAATCTTTTTTTTACAGTGTGCTAGACCTATTACCTTAAAGCCTTAAATACATAATATAATAAAATAAAATCGTCAAAATATAAATAACCAGTTTCATTGTTGTATTTTGTTGCAACTATACAAGTGATTATTAAATCTGGCGAAATATAATCGTCAAAAACCATAGAAAAGTAGGTGTACAACTTTAAATAAAATATTTTTTAATTTAAATGAATTTTTGTCTAAAATTTTAATATTATTATCAGTTAGAAGAGTTGCAAATGTTTGTAAAATATTGAACAGCACTGGTTAAATAAATGCTTGTAGCTTCGTTACACCTCTCTGTATATAAAATAAACTTATTTACAAGTAAATTAGTTGAAAAATGTATACAAGTAATCGGTTTCCCGTCTGAGAATTATTCAAGACGTTTAAATTCTAATAACCTTAAATATGTTAATTTAAAATCTCGCAGCTTAAAACGGTTGTAAAAAGCTTATGTATAAAATAAACAAATTGTAGAAAATCAGTTAAAAAGGCAGGGTTGTGTTGTATTTATTTTCATTTTGAATGTTCTGTACCTTTTTGAACATATTCATTGTTAGAAAATGTTTTCAAACATGAATCAAGGATGGAAAAAGGATAATTCTGTTTCGTTCAGTTTACCCCCCCCCCCCACCTCCATTTATATCGGAAAATAACGCTTTGAAACGGATAAGAATTTTAGTTGTAGTTAACAAGGCTATATAAAATATAAAGTATATACATATTTTTAATAAAAGTCAATACAAAATTCATAAAGTTTTTGTGTGTTGTTTCTTAGCCTGAGGACTTTCGTATACGATTATAATTAAATCGTAATAATCAACCAATTTTTAATAACATATATATTTTTATGTGATATAAATCCAACTTTAAAATACATTTTATATATTAAAAAAAAAGTATTAGAGAGAGGGTACTTTGAATGATCTAGAAATAAAACACCAAAAAATAGCTTATATAGTCCCATTTATATTAAAATGAGTTTTAACCATTTAGCTCTCAACTCTTAAATACAGTAGCGTACAAAAGCAAATAACTAATTTTAATAAGATTTTCTATTGTACATATACATAATACATATATCAATAATACGTTCTATATATAGAACGCAACGCCTCTCTGTCTGTCTGAGTGTCTGTCCGTTAGTGCGCTTGTCACTCGAGCACCACTCGATGTGTTTTTTTTTTTTAATTCATATATATGTTGTTTTACCAGGTTTTAGTATATATTTTATTACGTTAGGTGACATAAGGAATAAGCAGTGGCGATAATAGTAAGTAAATCAAGTCGCTCTTTTGTTTAACGCTGCCTAAACCGTTAAATATTTAACAATATAATATAAAGAATTGAGGAGTTTGCAGCAACAACGAGTTAACTCCATTTTTAGGCCAAACAGAGTTAACAACCGTTTCTGGGGAGAAAAAAATCATTCTTTCATTTGGTTCAACTAAGAGTTACCTACCGTTGATAGTTCTCAAGGTATCCGCTAGAATGAGTTAGGTGCTTCATTCGCTTGGGTCAACATGGAGTTAACTCCAGGAGCTGACTCTTTGTTTTTGGGCTTAGAATTTAGTTAGTACACTCGTTACTTGAAATAAACTAATTTTCTTGAAAATTTTTCTTATTCAATGCTTCCTTACTTTAAAAAGAAAATAATTTTCAACTATTTGGGGTAAAAAGGAGTTATCTCCAGAATAAAAATGACTCTAGAATTGCGAATTTGACGAATTTCTCAATGGAATTTGGCCAAAACATGTGGTCGGTGACAAATAATAATTGGACGAAGACAAAGGCGATTTAAATACATTCTCAAATTTTTTAAACAGTTTTTTTCTATTTTCCCACAAACTATAAAAACTGGAGTTAACTCCTTGTTGCTGCAGACCCCTCAATTGTGTAGAATATATTTTTCAAAAATATTAAAAACAATATTTTCGTAGTCGACGCGGGCACATTTAGTATATTCTATAATAATAAAAATTGAGTTCTAAATTATTTGTCGAGGTACAGTTTCTACTGTGTAGTTTTTTTTTTTTATATATTTTCTGCCAATATTTCTTAACAGCATTTTTCATTACAAAATAAAAATATCCGCGTGAAAAAGACAAGACAGTAATGTCACTAGAATTAATAAACAAAAGAACCAAGTCCCCCTTGGGAGTGTTTGAAGACAATGTACAAGTCAGCATTTGATGTAGAGAGGTGATCCAGTGGCGTACATTAAATATTTATAATAGTGTACATATTAAATATTTAAAAAATAAGTGTAGTTTATCTTTTAACTTTCTTATTCGACCATATATGTATTAAATATTTATTAGGCCAAGATAAAATCAAGTATCGGTCCCGATAGATCGACCAAATTACCACGGCTTGTGCCCAGACACATAAAATATTTATAACAGTAAAAGTTTATTGAAAACTTTTTTGATGCAAATAAATATCAGATCTAATAATTCAACATTCTCAAAATAGGCACAAGTAAAAGTTATCAGAAGTTTAAGCAGTTGAAAATAAATAACTAGGAGTTAACTGTACATTTTTCTTTAGTGAAATTGGATATAAGATAAATTTTTATAAAGGACCCCGCAGAATCCTTATGGGAAAGGGGTTTCGGTCAAACTCTTTGAAACTTTTGGATTCTGATAGTCCTTGATGAGTAGATTAAAAGTGTCAATGGGCACTAAGTCCTAAAAACTCAAACTTTTAAGATATAGCCCTCTAAAGTTGGGGATCATGCTCGCCTTTAATTTGCAATAAAAAAATTTGTGGAACCTTAATTTTCGCACAACTATTTGTATGTATTCCCAAAGACTTATATAATCGATTGTCACCATAAAAAAGTAAACTTTTAAATTCTTTAGCCAATGGCAGTACTTAAATCTTATTATTACGTTTTTTTTATTATAAAACAATTGGATTTGTTTATAATAAAAAAAACGTAACAATAAGATTTAAGTGTTGTCATTTCTCAATGAATTGAAAAGTTGATTTTTTTATGGTGGCAATCGATTATAGATGTCTTTGGGAACACATACAAAAAGTTGAGTGAAATTTAAGGTTCTACAAAAAAAATATTGAAAATTAAAGACAATCATGATCCCCAACTTTAAAGGGCTATATCTTAAAAGTTTGAGTTTTTAGGACTTAGTGTCCATTGACACTTTTGATCTACTCATCAAGGACTATTATAATCCAAAGTTTCAAAGAGTTTGACCGAAACTCCTTTCCCATAAGGATTCTGCGGGATCCTTTAAAGATTTTATTTTATTTTTTATTTTAATTTGCTCCTACGCCACTGTTGTTGGTACGAGGTAACACGTAGATGATGTAATTGAATAAAAACACTTTTCTAAAGTAAATTTAATTATTGGCGTACCTCGTAAATTCACGCGTATATTTTTATTTTTTAAATATTCCGTGAGGTTAACCCGCAACTTACTGGGAAATTTAAGAGAACTTTTTATTTTTTAATCGTTAAGAAATATAATAACAATATTTTTATATTTCAAAAGTGAGACTTGACTAACCAATATCCTTGGCTTGTAGTGTTTTACCTATTTTAAAAGTATGACCTCTTGAATTTTTTGTTTTTTAATAATTTTGTGTAAAAAATAACCGGTTGAATTACTGGTTGACAGTTTTGAATGTTATTTTAACTGAACATTATTATTTATTTAGTAAGTTATGATTTTTTTCATTGTTTTCTTGTATTTTAGTTGATATTTCTATGAAAAATTGATGTTTGATGCATGAAAAATGACCGAAAATTTGTGTGTTTTAGATTTCGTTAAAAGTATGTTTATTTTATAGAAAATGATGTGAAAAGTTCAAATGTTCAAACCGCAGGTCTGTATCTCATCACATTCATGAGATATGACCTCTCAAAGTTTTAGTTTTTTGAAAATTTTGTCGAAAAATGGTCGTAACTTTTGAACGTGTGGTCGGATTTGATTTTTGTTGACAGATTTTGAATCAGCGTGTCAAAATCTATATAATGACATGTATTATATTTGAAAATTAGAAAAAAAAATTTTTGCTGAAAAATGAAATTTTTCCAAGGGGGTATACCTTAAAAAAAACGCCGATTTTCAACAAAATTTTTTTGTCGAGTTTTGAAGTATTATACATGTACTTATATAGATTTTGACACGCTGATTTGAAATATGTCAACAAAAATCAAATCCGACCACACGTTCAAAAGTTACGGCCATTTTTCTCTAAAATTTTCAAAAAACTAAAACTTTGAGAGGCCATATCTCGAGAACGGTTAAAGATACAGACCTGCGGTTTGAAAATTTCAACATTTCACATCATTTTCTATAAAATAAACATACTTTTAACGAAATCTAAAACACAAAAAAATTTAGTCATATTTCATGGTTCAAAGTTCAATTCGTCATAGAAAAAATATAAGAAAACAAAAATTCTCACACATGATTTTGCCTTGTATGCTTAAAGACGAAATAAACTATGAAATTCAATAGTTTATTAACAAATATACATTCATGATTAATTAATAATATTTTAATTTGACTTTAAATCTAGCCCAGAAAATATCCACTGCAATATGCGATGAAACGTTAACCAATAGAACGACCAAAACCGACTTAACTTATACCCAGAAGCAAATTCTTTGTAACTATTGTTCAAAATTGTCTAATCTTAAGGTTATACGAGTACGTCTAGCACACTGTAAAAAAAGATTTGGTTTTGAAAACGTTGTTTTTAATTTATATTCAGAACACATGTACCTACATTTAAATATTTTACTTTGTTAATTATTAAAAGTAAAAAAAAAGTGTAATTTAATTTTAAAATTGAAATAGACAAAACGGTATATAATAGTAACATGTACTAATTTGTACTGCTGTAATGGCAGAGCTAGTTTTTCATTATTTTGAATAAATTACACGTGAATATTTTTTTTTATAATTTTTATAGCATTTAAAAGGGTTGAAGTTTCGAATAATAAACGTCTACATATAGCCAATTGTGTAGAATTTCAATGAATAGAGCACTTTCGGCAAGTTATCTTATTTATCGTGTGTTAAAAACTCTATTTTTAATATCCAATTACTCAAAAACCATACGTCCAATATTTTAAATAAAAATTAGTAAAATATATGAGTTATCTATAGATAACATATTAAAATTTTAGACTTTTATCTCTACATTACTCTAATAATCGAATAACCTTAACACACGTGACCGAGAACGAGAGAGCTTAGTTTTGTAAAAATGGTTACTTTATATACAGTGTATCCAATTGAAAACACACCACCTGAAAATGTATGTTTTTACAAAAGAAATAATTAAATAAAGTTTTTTTGTAAACATCGTTATTTTCGAAATAAAAAATTTGTAACGTTTCTTTTTGAACATCCTGTATATCAAATGGCACTAAGAAAGGGACAGTTTTTAATAGCAAGTGTCTCAGTATAATAGCTGTAAATTGTAAGTCTTTAAATTTGTTACATGTTTTAAAACACAATATAAATTACCCGGCACCTCCACCAGAAAATTATAAGAATTACATTTAATTATGTCAGAATATTTCAGAATAATTACCTCTTAGTCAATAACATTTCTCCCACGTAGAAAGAAACTCTGTAGATGAAATGTGTAAACACGAAGTTTTTTTTAACAGAAAGTTTTATACTGCATCTAACTTTTTAATGACATAAACACACCAGTAGTAGGCAGTATTTACTTTTCTAGGAAGTAGAGCCAAGAACTTATACAGACTACCTAATCCAATGTAAATATTAGCTTGTGTTTCTGTCTCTGTCTCCAATTTACATCCGAGTTACTACTCCAGGAAATTAAAATTAAAAGTCGGAGTAAAAAACAAAACAACCCATAGCACTCTCATTCTTGATTTTATTTAAGGCACTCATTTGGATTAATTAGAAGTAAAAAAAATTACCTGCTAGACTTGTATATTTTTTTTGTATTACCTACTTTATTTATTATATTTAATGCACTGAAGCGTAAACGGTTTCTTTAATTTTCATCTCTTCGAGTTATTAACGTATTAACTCGTTATTTCCCAGTGTCCTATTTATAGGACATCATATTTTCTATTTTTTTTCTCTGACATAATAACATTGTTAATTTAATTTACATTACTAATATGTTTTTTAAGTTTCTCTACTTACAATAATTTTTAAAACAAACTCTAATACGTTCTTTTTCAGATCCTGGCATTCTTCCATATAATACTCCATGTTAAAACATTTCATAAGTACGTGTTTTTTCTCCAGCCTCTTTAACTCTTAGGGACTCGCGCCTTGATTTGTAACAAAAATACTCGCTACCGGGTGCACTGGACCCAGTTTAATATCAAATGTAAATTAATAGAAGTGCACATTTACTTTCTTATAAGGATAATTTGTCAATAAAGAAAGACAATATTCAATCATAAACTAATATTTAATGTTTTTACTTAATCAAACAGTCATTACAAAAATAAAAGAAATTTTTCCATACTTTTATGACAAGATTTAGACTAATTGTTGAAATTTCTGTAATTACTTATTTTAAACAAAATCTTCTATATTTTCTTACACTGCTATAATGTACTTATATAAATTAACAATGAGAGATCAATCATTATAAAAAACAACTTTGAAAATTAACAAAATTAAAATATCTTCTTTGGGATAAAATCACATCTCAGTCGCTTTCTGTATCAAATTTAGTTATGACAATTTGAACAAACTGACGACTGTGACCGTCATCTGCCGTGCTATTCTATCGTTGAAAGATACTAAAAGCGGCCACGTCGCACACTTCAAACTTTAAAATATTTTAACCAAAATACGAAGGACTGGGTCCGTTAGACCCATTAGCGAGTCCCTAAGTGTTAAAAACATACTATCGAAGTTCTACTGTACATCCTTAGTTTATAAACTAAAACTGAATATAGGTTAATTTCTATATTACTTGTTTTTAAATTTGCGCCATATGTTGTTCGGTTTTGGTCCTTTAATAAACACGCTCAACTAAATCTGATGTAAATTGTATTATTGATTTCGTGGAAACTAGCTCTTGTATAATGGCATTAGCTACATAATAGGCTTACCACCTTCGCATAGACAAAGAGAGCTAGCCTATATATGTATGTACCTCCTCTCTAAACATTAATTAACATTTTGATCGATTGTTTCAAGAGTACTAATTGATCACGTAATACCTACTGCGATCGATGTGCGAATGACATGTAGTAAACACCATTTATGGTATTTACTTATGTATATATTTTACTAAATAATTGTATACAGGTGATCCTCAATAAACTGTACACATGATAACAGTATATCTTTAAAGGTGCTTTCCGCGATGGGGCAGAAATTAAATTCAGATATCCCCGACAGTAAATTGTATATCATTAATGTCCAGTAACATTAAATAGGTTAGCACTCTCAAATGAGGTATCAAACTTATATGATAGTTATCTTGGAGTTTCATGAAGACTTTGACAAGTTTCGCGTACGTGTTGTATGTAAACACGAACAAGGGTGTTAAAACAGTGGTGATATTATGATAATTATACCACGTACAGTCAGAGTCTGCACCAACTGTGTTACAATACTGTAGTCAAGTATCACTGCTCTAAATTCCATAGTAAATCCATAGATACTATTACAAAGTTAATATACCTAATTTGAGAGTGCTTGTTAGCTAAATTATGCTATGATACCGGATATAAGTCTGTAAAAATATTGTATTGGAAAATAATAGGTTTGAAATAATTTACTGTTTCTACGTCGCGTCGTGTTAAACATATCTTCTATTCCAGTGCCCCCCCCCCCCAGGCAGAAAAACAAATAAGGTCGTCAGATACTAATTAATTACTGGTAAATAGAAAAGTAAAAGTACCCCTGCGGTCCGCTAACCCTAGTTTAAGTACTGTTTTTCTATTTGATATTTATTGTAAATGACTTCGTTTATTAACAAATAATTACTTTGCATTTTTCTGGTTTATATTAATAAATTCATACAACTAATAAACATACATTTTATTTTATTAAATTATTCGATAATACATAAGTAATCAATATTCCCGTCAATAGGCATGATGATTAATTTAAAAAAAAACTATTCTATGTTGATCTTATGGGGCGAAAACAAAACAGAAACACGGTGTTTTTATGACCAAAAAGCAATAAACAATATACATTTTTAAATACGAAGTATTTTAAAGACACGAAGTTTCTGTTTTGTTTTCTCGGTGTAAACGCCGCATTACGTGTCTCCTATTTCCAAAAAAATACTTATTTCTGCAGAAAATAAAGATTTTATCGCAAAAATTAACTCTTTTAAAACTAATTTTGAATTTGACACCAAAATGCTCGCAGGTGACAGTTGTGACTCCTCATCAACAATAATCAAACATTCAGAGTTACGACAATAATTTTAATTATTTTGTGTGTTAAAAATGAATTCCAAAGTATATAAGTTCTTAAATAATGTATGTACCAAATAATCTTGTAAGAGGAATTGATGTTTGTCTGAAATAAAAGACGTTTATTGATGCGTGACGTCATTCGCTCTGATTGGTGTTACATTCAACAACATGGCGGATTACTATATTCTGCATTGTTATTTCAAGAAAAATTATATTAATCTCGCTTTTAATATAAAAATAAATACATTTTTTAGAATCTTTTTAACATATTTCATTATTTAAAATCATAATTTCAGTGATACTTTGTTACTGGCATCTTGCCTATTATAGTGTAATTAATAATAAAATCCGTACGTAAACCATTGGTTTTGAAACAAAAATCTATTTACATAGGTATATTTTCTTTAGTGGCCATTGTCAAACAACGTAGCCTCTAAAATTCACGCTCTGAGAAACATAGCGATTGTATATATATATATATGTCTACCTGTCGGTTTTTTCCTTTAAATATTTGCCTAAAGGACAATTTTCTGAAATGGGTCCAAGCTTTTGTGCACACACACACACACACACACACACACACACACACACACACACACACACACACACACACACACACACACACACACACACACACACACACACACACACACACACACACACTGAAACACATATAACATATACAGGATGATTTGTTTAAAGTGATAGCTCGAAGAAAAAAAAGCACTTTAATACAATAAAAAAATGTGTTAGATAAAAGCTAGAAGATTTTGAGAATATCCAATAAGATGTCTGTATTTGGGGGGGGGGGGGGGAGTTCTCTTTGAGAGAGGTCATATTGTATTGGTCACGTACAGTACCTTTATTTTTTACTTTCTGATACACATGTTTATGAAATATACATAGTATAAGTAAGTATTTGTAAAGCATATTTTTTCGAAATCCGGATTTTGATGGAATTATCCATTTTGACCTTCCCTGAATCCATTCTGACTATTATCGCCATGATGTCTGTGTGTCTGTCTGTCTGTAGACACTGTAGCATATTTACGACAAACTGTAGAAGGGTGAAATTTTATACAAATTTACAAAAAATGTAATTTGATACATAATGTATAAATTACTTTTTCTATAGTTTATTCATTTTATTCTATTTTTTATTAGTTTGTCAGAAATATGTTTCGATAAAATAAGAATCACGTACACTGTTCACTGTCAATATTACCTACGTATAAGAAAGCCCCCCCCCCCACCACAGATATTTTTATATAATTGTTATAGGTACGACGATTTCCAAAGAAATTTTTTGTTAACAATAAATTCGTTTAATTAAATGTAATAAATTAGAAATATAGGTTGATATTTGATTACTGCCATAACTGAATCAATCTACAGACACAAACTCTTTGAAACTTTGGATTCTGATAGTCCTTGATGAGTAGATTAGAAGTGTCAATGGGCACTAAGTCCTAAAAACTCAAACTTTTTAGATATAGCCCTCTAAAGTTGGGGATCATGCTCACCTTTAATTTACAATAAAAAAATTTGTAGAACCTTAATTTTCGCACAACTATTTGTATGTGTTCCCAAAGACTTATAAAATCGATTGTCACCATAAAAAAGTAAACTTTTAAATTCTTTAGCCAATGGAAGTACTTAAATCTTATTATTACGTTTTTTTATTATAAAACAATTGGATTTGTTTATAATTAAAAAAACGTTACAATAAGATTTAAGTGTTGTCATTTCTCAATGAATTGAAAAGTTGACTTTTTTATGGTGGCAACGATTATAGATGTCTTTGGGAACACATACAAAAAGTTGTGCGAAAATGAAGGTTCTACAAAAATCTTTATTGCAAATTAAAGACAATCATGATCCCTAACTTCAGAGGGCTATATCTTAAAAGTTTGAGTTTTTAGGACTTAGTGCCCATTGACACTTTTGATCTACTCATCAAGGACTATCATAATCCAAAGTTTCCGAAACCCCTTTCCCATAAGGATTCTGCGGGGTTCTTTATGTTCTGTCTTACTTCAATTGAAATTTCAGCCATCGATTAAATATGAACTACATTATACAAATGTATATTTAGAGATATGATACTCGTATATCTAAAATTTAATATAAAAAAATATGTCAGCAAATAATAGGAATTTTAAATTAAAATAAAAATTATATTTATCATAAAAGAGTTTTTTGTTATTTTATCTCTCAATTTTTGTATTTAAAATATTCAATAGTATTATAAAGTACAAAGAAATCTTTGATTCAAAAAAATATGTATCTGTATTTAAAACCTTTTGAAAAAAAAAACTGTCACATCAAAACGTAAAAGAATTATGTTTTATGAATTATCTACGTATCAATAATTTCTACCATTTATTTAATTCAATACGAAATTTTCCATTTATATAACTGTGTTATTAAAAATCATGAACAACGATAATAATTTAATTAAGGTGATACATCTAGTACACTGTAAAAAAGATTTGTTTTTTCGAAAAAAAAAATTGTTTTTAATTTTTTTAATACCTACATTAAATGGAATATTTTACTTTGTTAAATTATTAAAAGTTTAATTTGATTTGAAAATTGAAATAGACAGAACGGTATATAATAGTAACATGTATACTAATTTGTACTGCTGTAATGGCAGAGCTAGTTTTTTTTATTATTTTGAATAAATTACACGTGAATATATTTATTTTATAATTTTTATAGGGTTGAAGTTTCGAATAATCAGTTTTTAAAACGTCTCTATATAACCAATTGTGTAAAATTTCAATAAATAGAGTACTTTCGGCAAGTTCTCTCATTTATCGTGTGTTAAAAACTCTATTTTTAATATCCAATTACTCAAAAACCATACGTCCAATATTTTAAATTAAAATTAGTAATATACAGGGTCCTCCAATAGTGTGTCCGGCATTGTTTTACGCCCAAACTATTGAAGATAGAATTTTAGGATAAAAAATTTATTATATATATTGACCCTAAAGAATTTCAGGAAAATATTTTCAACCCCCTAAAACTGCTCCTTGGGGGGTAGTTTGAGGGGTACATGCCCGTTTCTCAGTAAAATCAAATGGAATGGTATATCAAAAAGTACATATTTGTAAAGATAATGAAAAAATAAGAAACTTTCATAAAACAAAAATTTTCATACTTTCAATTGTTTAAAAAATATGGCAACTTGTTCTCAAATTTTAGGGTTTCACTAAAAGTGGTCTAATTTCGTTAAAAATTAATGGAATTTTATTATTTTTTCAAATTTAGAAAGTAGAAATAATGAACTTTGTAAAGATGTATGACTATTTGTGATTTTGATAGTTTAAAGTGTCATACGCGATATAACAAAAATTCAAAAGTTCAACTAGGGATAATTCGAAATTTTCAAATACAACAGTATATCAATTAGTACTTTTTCTTCAAAAGGATATGTAAATAAACAACTTTTGTTAAGAAAATTTAAAATTTAAAATTATAATTTTAAAATTGAAAACTGAAAATTAAAATTTTTAATTTTAATTTTTTTTTATCAAAAACTGTTCATTTACATATCTTCTTTAAGAAAAAGTACTAATTGATATACCATTGTATTTAAAAATTTTGAATTATCCCTAATTGAACTTTTCAATTTTTGGTATGTCGAGTATGACACTTTAAACTATTAAAATCTCAAATAATCATACATCTTTACAAAGTTCATTATTTCTACTTTCTAAATTTAAAATAATAATAAAATTCCATAAATATTTAACGAAATTAGAGCACTTTGAGTAAAACTCTAAAATTTGATAACAAGTCGCCATATTTTTTAAACAATTGAAAGTATGAAAATTTTTGTTTTATGAAAGTTTCTTATTTTTTCATTATCTTTACAAATATGTACTTTTTGATATACCATTCCATTTGATTTTACTGAGAAACGGGCATGTACCCCTCAAACTACCCCCCAAGGAGCGGTTTTAGGGGGTTGAAAATATTTTCCTGAAATTCTTTAGGGTCGATATATATAGTAAAACAATGCCGGACGCACTATTGGAGGACCCTGTATATGAGTTATCTATAAATTACATAGACTTTTATCTATACATTGTTCTAATGATCGAATAACCTAAATACACGTGACCGAGAACGAGACAGTTTGATTGTATAAAAATTGGTTACTTTATAATACCGAATATCCAATTGATAACATACCACCTGAAAATTCCTAGAAATATATGTTATTACAAAAGAAATAATTAAATTAAGTTTTTTTATACGCAAACAAAATAAAAAAATCGTAACGTCTCTTTTTGAACAGTCTGTATGGGAAGGTGGGGTAAGACGGGGACCTTAAGGTATTTCATAAATAAAAACCTTTATTTTTGATTGCACATTGTAGGAACTTTTATTAAGAAAATAATCAGTGAAAACAAAAAAAAGAATTCTTCTTATAGAAATATCAACTTGAAAAAAAATAACTAATTTGCACCATCTTGCCCCACCTATAGGGCAAGATGGGGTACCCCCTTGGGTAAGATGGGGTACAGACTCATAATACAAGCCGAGGCAGTACAGACATTCTGTATCTTCGTCCTCAGAACTCATCAGCTTTCTTTGTTCTTTTAGATCTTTTATTTGTTTTTTTCAGTTTCTTTTTATTTGTTACCTTTGGTTTGGTTTCTTACTGTTTTGTCTTTCCTCTAACTCTGTTTTATACGGAGACGTAGTAATAATAGCTGTTATTCCTCTTCTTCGAACTTGTCTTGGCCTTTTTTTCGGAAATTCGTGGATACGGCATTAACTGTTTCGGGCTAACCAGATCGAATGTTGTGTTATCCAAAGAATCATACCTACCCCATCTTACCCGCAAGTAGGTACCCCATCTTTCCCAAACTGGATTCCCAAGTTGTATTTTATTTTGAGGTTATAAATCGAAGCAAACCGGAACGAGTTAATGTCATTATAATAGTAAAATAAACAAATATCAATAAAAAAATATGACATACATCTTGTACACCATACATTTTGAACAGTCACGCACTTTATATACCTCAAAAATTAGATGTAACCACTAAAAATTTTAAAAAATACTTACAAAATCACAACGTGCACACCTTCGACCAAACTATTTGTGACATTAATAACTTCTGCTAAATAACGTCAAATGGCCATAGAAGAACATTTCTAGCTACATTGTATCATCAGTTTTGTTACGGTCCCCATCTTACCTCGCTACCCCGTCTTACCCCACCTTCCCCTACATCAAATGGCACTAAAAAGAAAACAGTTTTTAATAACAAATCTCTCAATATAATAGCAGTAAATTCTAAGTCTTTAAAATACATTTTGTTACATTTTATTTAAACACAATTAAAATTACCCGGCACCTCCACCATAACTTATGGATAACTCATATATTTTACATGTGACATATTTTAATTTTAGACTTTTATCTATACATTGCTCTAATGATCGAATAACCTTAATTAAAAAAAGTTCATGTAGATTAAAATTTATTTCGTTTTTATTCTTTTACAGGTTTGCCAAAAATAATACATAAGTAAATTTTCGAATAGTTCACGTTTGGTTCAAAATGGCGACGATGTCATAACTCTTAACATCAGATAGTATCTATACACTGTACAGCAGGCACGTATACAGTTTAATTTCTCGGAGGGGGTCATACAGATTATTTTTTATAAATTTGACTTTAAAAAAAAAAACTTTCTTATAGCTGCATATGAAATAACTTAAGGGGTTAGGTGTAGTCAGAGACATGAAAAAATGACAATTTTAAATAATTTTTTTTGCCAGTAATTTTTTTTAATTTTATAAAAGTAAAAACATAGCATCATTAAATAAGGTTTCGACTTGACTTGACAGAAATTTTAGAAAAAAAATTAATAATTTTAAAAGTAATGGCTGTTTGTGTTGATCCAGTTCCAACCGAAGCTCCTTGCGGTGACCATCACTTATCCTTGGAGATTCATCCAAATTCAATCGGACAAAAAAAAATAGTTTTATTAATAGATAATCTAGTGCCTGATCGAAGCTTTTTTTTTCTTTCTTAAATTAACAAAATGGCAGCCTCAGGAATTTTTTTTCCAGATTTTCAGGAAAAAAACCAACAGTTAATTGTCTATAACAAATCGAAATTAAAAACAAAACAAAAATCCTTCGATCAGGCACTAGTTTTTCATGTTTTTAAAAAGCTGTATAAATTTCATTAAAATCTACCGAGCGGTTTTCGAGCTACAGTGGTCACCAGTTCAAAAAACATAGTTTTGAGAAAAACGCATTTAAAGTTTTACACTCAATTTACGTAAAGTAATATACGCATTATTTAATTACTTACACCTAGTCATCTATCAATGGGCCATATAATAGTTATTCTGCCGTTGTAGCAGCTTCCAAAAATGCAAAAAAAAAGAAAATAGATTTCTTGAAAATTCTGACTACACCTAACCCCTTAATAACTTTATTTATCTAAATAAAAATGATATTAGAAAAACAGTCTCACACAAAATAGACTTCATATCTGCCCGATTTTCTCGCTTGAGTACACACTGTTATTTTTATTCTTCTAAATATAAAAAAAAATGTGTTGTATATTTAGTTAAATATATTGAATATGTACTAAATCTTTTGCATATTTTGGCATGAATGGGTTAAATAACTTTCAGATTTTCTCATAATATCTAGTGTATCTGGGGGGGGGGGGGGAATGACCCTTTTGACCCCCCCCACCACTTGCTGTACAGCCAATAGCACTCTTGTCACCAATTCCTTTAATCACATTAAGTGGTCCGAAATCGCCCGGACTACGGCATTGACAATGTTTGAGACACGAGACGTATCTTTGAAACCTGATCAATCATTCTGATAGATGTCAGTCAGTATTGGAGTATGTTAGATCAGTAAACATGGGGAATTATTTACACTTTTCTTGCAGGAAAATCAAAGATACTGCGGCTCTCTAATGCATTAAACTGTTTTTATTTACATTGTTTTCTAACAGTTGTTTTTATATATACAGTCAGGGTGGCCAGTTTCTGGAAAACCGGGAAAAGTCGGGGAATTTTGCTATACAGGGAAATGTCAGGGAATTTGGTTGGAAGTCGGGGAATTTTTTTATAAAAATGCAAAAACCACACTAATTCTCGCTAATATTTAAAAAAGTTAGGTATCTATTAAAATTTAAAAGAAAACCTGTGAACTTTTTTTAGGTTTTTTTATCAAAATTTTAAATTTGAAATAAAACTGTAAAAATTATCCTGGAAAACCGGGAAAAGTCAGTGAAATTTGTTCCAGAGAAATACTTGCATTCCAGAGAAACCTATTCTTTAAATCGTCACAGAATAGGCATGGTGATTAATTTAAAAAATATATTCTATGATGATTTTACGTGTCTAATATTTCAAAAAAAAATCTTATAAAGGTTTAATTGCAAAAATTGACTATTTTAAAACTTATTTTGAATTTGACGTCAAAACGTTCGCAGGTGACGTTTCAGAGTTGTGACGTCACACTCCTTGTCAACAATAATCAAACATTCAGAGTTACGACAATAATTTAATGTTAAAAATGAATTCCAAAGTATATAAGTTCTTAAATAAGGTATGTACCTAATAATCTTGTAAGAGGAATTGATATTTGTCTAAAATAATGCGTGACGTCATTCGCTCTAATTGGTTTTTTATTTAACATGGATTGCTGTATTTTGCATTTTTATTTTAGCAAAAATTATATTAATCTCGCTTTTAATACAAAAATAAATACATTTTTTAGAATCTTTATAACCTATGTATTGCATTATTTAAAATCATAATTTCAATGATACTTTGTTACTGGCAACATAAGTAATGCGGGGAATATGGAAATTTTGGGGAGTTTATTTTAAATTTTCATAATTTTGTATTTAAAAAAAATTTTTTTTTAAATGATTCTATTATTATAATATCAAGTAGTACAATATTAAAACCGTTTATGTTTTGTTTTAATGCCCTTCTAAATGTACTTAATCTGACCCTGATATTATATTCGATGATGTTGAATACAAATTTCTCTTGATTGAAGATTATATATAGTATGAAATTTCAGGATGTAATCAATGTACCTTGGGTTCGTATCGAGGTCAAGAGATTTTTTAATTTGGTTACCCAAAGGTTTCTCGCACTAATTTTGTTAATTACGTGTTTATGCAATTACCTTAGTTTACGAGCGAAACCAATCTCTCCGTATCTCGTGATTTGTGGAATAATATCATTAAATAAGTTTTAGAGATATGAAAATTTCAGTGGTATTAATTTTTTTGAAAAATTATTTTGTAAAAAAAAATATTTCTTTGTATAGTTTTTACCGGACTATTATTTAAGGAAGTTGATTGTTGGGTTGGTGGTGCGGGGCACGGTGCAGTGAATGCGACATTAGAAAATACATTTTTTTCACACATTTATCATTTTTTAATTAATTAAAAAACGCGGTTCCTAATCATTCTGAAAATGTACAGATATCTTTGTAAATGAATAAAGAATGTATGTTCAAATTTTTAACAAATTTTCTCCGTCACATCACTTTGAAAAGTTCTGTAATGTCTCATGTCATTATACAGTTCTCATAATGCAACTTAATTTGTTTAATTTATATCTCTTAACCTTAAGAGGGCCGGGATTTCAGGGGTCATTTCGCTCTCAGAAAACTGGTATAAAAGGTATCTTATATCATTAATTGATTATAGGCAAAGTGTCAATCACGGGGTGAGCCAATATATTGGCTTTCCGGAACAGCCCGTGTTAAAAATTTCAAATTCGAAAAAATATTATTCTAAATAGTACATAACCTTTTTCATTATACAAATATACGTTTTCGATGTATTTTTCGACGCTGAATCCAAATCTGACGTCAAAAATACATTGAACCCAAAAACAACCCCTATAATAGGGTGAAAACCACCCCTTTGCCTCGCGTGAACGATTTTTATTTATTTGGAAGTGCAAATATACGTTTTCGATGTATTTTAATCTAAAAAACAAAAATTGAAGATTTTCTGGTGCGCCAAAATATTGGTTTTCCAACCCTTAGAGCAGTGCTTCTTAAACTTTTTGACGTCGCGGCCCCCTTGCAGCTCATATTGATAACTCACGCCCCCCCCCCTATATTTTTTGAACACAGAAGGGTTAAAAAAATTATTGTTTCGTTTATATAATTTTATAGCAAGTGCATATTTGAACATTTAAACTTATTTAACGATATAGTACATTTATTTGTTATATTTGTGGTTCTTCGCGGCCCCCTTGTGAGAAGGCCAAGGCCCGCTAGGGGACTGCGGCCACCACTTTAAGAAGCCCTGTTCTAGAGGTCAAACTATTCTCATAATGATCTTGAATTTTTGCAAGTATTTTTTTTTAAGGGGGATAGCCACTGCGACGGGTCAAAAAATTGTCAATGTTTGGGAATTTTTTTCACAGATAACTAATTATTTTTGAATCAGGTAAAGGACATTTTATTAAGTATATATTCAACTTATTTAATATCAATTTTTATTGAAGAATATTAAATATTTACAAAGTTATGACAACCGTTGTGACAACCAAAAAAAAATTTTTCTCTATGATCGACTCGAAATTTCGAGAAGGGTTATATGAAAAAAATTAATAAAAATTTTATCAATACCTATATGAATGTAGCTATCGTTGCACATACCCGTTTTTTTTTATTTTATTTTTTCACAAAATGGCGATCGTTTGAAATTTTTTTTCATTTTTAAGACCTATTCTTTTTATTAGAGCGGTTTTAAAAATAGTAATTATCAAAATTTCAAAAATCGGCTACGTGCAACGATAGCTACTACAATTACGAAAATTATAAAAAAAATAATTGAAATTGGTTCATTAGTCTTTGAGGAATCGTGTCGACCAGGTCGAAAATTGTCATTCCGAGATAAAC
The DNA here is from genome assembly GCA_949319165.1 of Sialis lutaria. Lineage (NCBI taxonomy): Eukaryota > Metazoa > Arthropoda > Insecta > Megaloptera > Sialidae > Sialis > Sialis lutaria. Next base: position 25,983,088 of record OX439240.1, on the reverse strand, counting down.
GTGTCTAATGTTTTTGTTATGTCATAACTGACCGTGCTACATCGTCTCCCTAAATTGACTGTAACTCCGTCAATTTTCAAAATTTCAACTCAATTTTTTGTATACATATGAATATGTAAACGTTAAAAAAATCTAAGAAAAAAAAATTATATTTTTTTTCCGTCACAGTGGCCATCCCCTTAATTTAAATGTCTTTTTATTTTCAATGTTTCGAAATCTATTTTCTGTTATTTTTTTATTGTGTCAACCTCCTTAAAGAAAACAGCAATATATTTTACTGTATTTCTCATTAATTAACACATTAATCTAAGGCTATTGTCGTGAGACAGATTGACAAGATAAATTATTATTATTAGACAGTTTCAAGAACGTTAGTAAATTTTTATCGAAACAATTAGAACGTTACTTTGTTTAGATTGGAACTTTGCCAAATTAATTGTACAATGTTTTGTTCAGAAATTATTGTTGGTAATAATTTTAAATTGAATCGATTAGACGTCTTTTTTTGTATAGATAAAAACTCTCTAGTAATGGATTTTTAAATACAAGCTAAATAATACGGTTAATTATTTTTTAAGCTGTATGTAATCTCATGTCTTCTTTATCTTCTCTAAATATATTCTAACCGCCTAACATTATAAAAACTATTTACCAGCAATTGAATGTATATACAGTAGAATCCGGATATAACGACTCCGTTTATAACGGTTTACCGTTTTTAGCGACGAAAATGCAAACTCAAATTAGGTTTCATATAGACATATTATGAAAACATATCCGTATAGTACGACTCCGGTTTAAGCGACCTATTTTAACAATAAATTGTCCGGTTGGAACGACGCGCAGTGTAATGTTTCCAATATCTACGCACAAGCAATACCTCTCTCGGCTTTTTCCTCTCTCCTACGTATGTTGATTGTTGATTAGTAAAATTACAGACTTTCTACGTCAGTAAATGCATATTTACATGCATAGAATATAGGTACATTGTATCTCTGATCAAACTCTAATACATTATGTATGTTTGTAATGTGCAATGTGCAAAGTAAATACCATTAAAGTTACTTTTTGGTAATTTTAATATTTGTTTTATTTAAATAGATAGAAATTAATCTATGTAACTATGTATATTATTATTTCATAATAAGAATTACAGTTATATTAATATGTACATATCGTCACTTATCTAACAACACCGCTCAAGTTGTTTTGACCAACTTTACAGGAAGCTTGCGCGCTGTCACTATTGGTCTCTTATTGTTCGAAACGTCTAGAATGTGATTGGTAGATCGACGTGCAATGAGTAGCTCTATACAATCACATTAAAAAAAAACCGCTAATTTTCGATTTGAGCGGTGTTGTTAGATATATGTACCTACATACATAATAAAAAAACAAGCTTAAATTATCCGCTAAATTGCTGAATGTCTTTAAAAAAAAGACGTTAAATAAAATAAAATTTATTCGGTCGTTTAGTGCGTCGTCCGGTTAGTACGACCAAGTGTCGCCGGTCCCTTGAGGGTCGTTGTATCCGGATTCTGTATCCTTAATTAATATATATAAAGCTCAACGTCTGTCTGTCTGTCAGTTAGTGCGCTTATCACTCGAGAACCAATTATCCGATTTACGTGATTTTGTTTTAATTCATAGGTACATTCTCTGGCCAGGTTATAGGCTATATTTTATTACGTTAGGTAACATAACAACTAAGCAGTGACGATATTAGTAAATCAAGTCGGAAAAAAATTTACCGACGGCACGCTGTTTTGCGATACGCTGCCTAAACCGTTGAATATAGAACAAAATAATGTATTAAAGAATTGTGTAGAATCAAAAGTGCTACAATAAAGTCCGCGACACCATATGTCTAACTTTTATATTTAAGCCACAATGACTGCTTTTATGTTACAAAGAAAACATAAAATATTTGGGTTCGGTTTACATGGAGTTTTGACCTGCAAAACTTCAATCCTTATTGAAATAAATGATTTCATCGTCATAAGTACTTAATGTAGATATAATTTGCCTTTTACAGAATTCAATTTGTCAATGTTTGGGAATTTTTTTCACAGATAACTAATTATTTTTGAATCAGGTAAAGGACATTTTATTAAGTATATATTCAACTTATTTAATATCAATTTTTATTGAAGAATATTAAATATTTACAAAGTTATGACAACCGTTGTGACAACCAAAAAATAATTTTTCTCTATGATCGACTCGAAATTTCGAGAAGGGTTATATGAAAAAAATAAATAAAATTTTTATCAATACCTACAGGGTCCTCCAATAGTGTGTCCGGCATTGTTTTACGCCCAAACTATTGAAGACAGAGTTTTAGGATAAAAAATTTATTATAAATATTGACCCCAAAGAATTTCAGGAAAATATTTTCAACCCCCTAAAACCGCTCCTTGGGGGGTAGTTTGGGGGGTACATACCCGTTTCTCAGTTAAATCAAATGGAATGGTATATCAAAAAGTACATATTTGTAAAGATCATAAAAAAATAAGAAACTTTTGTAAAAAAAAAAATTTCATACTTTCAATTGTTTAAAAAATATGGCGACTTGTTCTCAAATTTTGGGGTTTCACTAAAAGTGCTCTAATTTCGTTAAAAATTAATGGAATTTTATTATTTTTTCAAATTTAGAAAGTAGAAATGATGAACTTTGTAAAGATGTATGACTATTTGTGATTTTGATAGTTTAAAATGTCATACGCGATGTATCAAAAATTCAAAAGTTCAACTAGGGATAATTCGAAATTTTCAAATACAACGGTATATCAATTAGTACTTTTTCTTAAAAAAGATATGTAAATAAACAACTTTTGTTAGGAAAATTTAAAATTTAAAATTATAATTTTAAAATTGAAAACTGAAAATTAAAATTTTTAATTTTAATTTTTTTTATCAAAAACTGTTTATTTACATATCTTCTTTAAGAAAAAGTACTAATTGATATACTATTGTATTTAAAAAATTTGAATTATCCCTAATTGAACTTTTCAATTTTTGGTATGTCGAGTATGACATTTTAAACTATTAAAATCTCAAATAATCATACATCTTTATAAAGTTCATTATTTCTACTTTCAAAATTTAAAATAATAATAAAATTCCATAAATTTTTAACGAAATTGGAGCACTTTGAGTAAAACTCTAAAATTTGATAACAAGTCGCCATATTTTTTAAACAATTGAAAGTATGAAAATTTTTGTTTTACAAAAGTTTCTTATTTTTTCATTATCTTTACAAATATGTACTTTTTGATATACCATTCTATTTGATTTTACTGAGAAACGGGCATGTACCCCTCAAACTACCCCCCAAGGAGCGGTTTTAGGGGGTTGAAAATATTTTCCTGAAATTCTTTAGGGTCGATATATATAGTAAAATTTTTTATCCTAACTCTCTATCTTCACTAGTTTGGGCGTAAAACAATGCCGGACGCACTATTGGAGGACCCTGTATATGAATGTAGCTATCGTTGCACGTACCCGTTTTTTTTTATTTTATTTTTTCACAAAATGGCGATCGTTTGAAATTTTTTTCATTTTTAAGACCTATTCTTTTTATTAGAGCGGTTTTAAAAATAGTAATTATCAAAATTTCAAAAATCGGCTACGTGGGAAGACGCCACGCTGGGCAGAGAGGGAGAGGACAGGCCTGTGGTATTCTTTTGATTGTCAATTGTTTAATTTGTTTTCAATAATTAAGATTTAAATTTAAATAGAACAAAAATTATTTTTACTTTTTGTTCCGATTCGCTTTTGTTGGGTAGGTAATTTAAGTGTTGTTTGGTTTTTATTAGAAAAATAATTAATCGTGTTTATACATAATTCAACTATATATTTTTTAAATCCTAAACAATATTTCCGCGAGCGAAGCCGCGTGGGCCCACCTAGTATATGTATATATGTAAATAATAAATATGTATAAAAAATAAATTCAACCAAAACTCACATATAGGGAGAGCAATATCATTGAAGATGACAAATCTTTCAGAGCGCACTCAAAAATCTATTCGAGATGTGTATATATTATGTGTCGCATATATATGTATTTAAATTGTATACAACCTTCGTCAAACTGTCACAAAATGTACAGTTTCACAAGTCTTACAAATGTACGATAAATCCGACGAAACGACTACAGCCACTCTCTCTCTCTTACTCTGTGTATTTCACATTGATAGCGTTACCGGATAAAACACCTTGTTATAAACAAGTTTAAAATGTGTCACATACAGAAAACTACCTTTTTATTTTGTCTGTAAAAAAGTGTTAATGTCATTTAGTTTTTTGTATAGTGGTTGTCGTATTGTAGTTTTTTTTTTTTGGTACGTTTCCACTTTAGTGGGATCCTAGAAATTTCTGTTGATTAACTTTTTTGAAAAGTTGTAGAGTAAAAAATTGTTGTCGTTTTTTTTTTTTTTGTATTCGAGTGGATGTATTATTATTGATTTTTTTTTGTATGCTTCCACTTTAGTGGGCTCCTTGAGCTAATAAACAAAAGATTGGGACATTTTTGTTAAGACATATTTTTCACTAAAATACAATTTTAATTAGTTATTAATTTCTCAAAAAAGTTGTGATTTTGTTGGTAACATTGCAGAATCTTAAAAAAAAAACATTTTTCAAATTGTAAGTACACTATAATGAGTAAATAATTTTTATTATTTTTCTCTTATTTTACAATACAGTTTCATTAGTTTATGAGAAAAAAAAACTCGATCTTATTGAAAATTTGAGATGAAAAAATGTTTTTTGTTAATATAACAATATTTCTTCAATATAATAACAAAAAAAATTCTTATTGAGGATATTTTATTCATTTGTAAAATATATCTTCATGTTTATCTAAAAATCTTTTCATTCGTCAAATTAATAAATAATTTATTACACCAACTAACGAAACTCTCAAATAGATTAAACATAATGGTTGTATTAATAAATATTTATCAGTGTGAATATTTTTTACACCACCCAACTAGTGAAAGTGCAGTTTTCGATATGGTAAATTCAGTGATGTCATTTATTAAGTATTTTTTTGTATTTAAAATATATGTTTTCAACACGAAACAAAAATTTTCACCGTGTTAGTAATAATATACATTTATCAATAAAATAAACGTGGATATTTCCATATTTGTTAATAATGATCATATTAATAAACACAACCTCTATCGGAGTCAAATCGATCACGGATTTTTTACATTGATCACATTTTTTAACACATAGACAAATTATTTTTTTCTGTATATTTTACATAGTGCGGTTATCGGATTTTTCATTACCTATATGACCTGTGTGAAGTTCTGGAGTTTTTTCTCATATCTTAAAACAGTTTTCTTTCAAATTCTGAATAGATGTCGGATTGTCACCTCAAGTAATCATATAACAATGTTATCTGAACGAAATTTCTCTTTGCGTTAAATATTTTAGACAGTAACATTACTTTGAATTCATACTGTATATTTTATGTGCTATAAATTTGACTAACTATCAATAAACGGTAAGTTATCCATGCAAATAATAGGATGATGTATTTATGGGTCCATTATTTTAATAGCTATATTAATTTATGATTGTTCATACATATAAATTAACATAATACATAATATTATGACGAAATGGGTTCGTTTGTAGACCAATTTACATATAGAAATTTATTGATAAAGTGTTATATTATTTGATAGTTGTCTAGAGTCTAGACCAGTGTTTACAAAATAGTTACTTCTTAACGCATTTGACCCGGTGATACCCGGGTTAATATCTACAAATGGTGCACCTTAAATACTGAAAATTATAAAATTAGAGAATTCTTTATTCAATGGCTACTAGAGTAAAGTCGGTATATATGAACCAGGCGGGTAATATGGACACCTCTTTTGTTTCTCCATTTTACATTTTATAAAGACAACATTAATATGTATCTAAGCTTAATACAGTGCTCTGGAAACCAATTTTAATAAAAAAATCGATTACCTCTGATTTTTTTGTATAGTTCAGTTCTATAGTATTAAAGGAACATTTTAAGACCAAAACGAAAAAAATCGCCTCGTTTTTTTTTATAATTCATAAAATAAATAAATTCATAACTTTCTAGGGACTTCTAAAGCTGTCTAGAATCAGTTATTTAAGAAAAACACTGGGGCTGTCAGTTTTAGGATAAAATAGATCAGATAAATCTTAAAGCTGATAAAATTTCGAACAAAATGGTGTTTTTAAAAATTATGTACCATAAACAGTTATTGAAATAGAGTCCGCGAAAAAATCATTTAGCGACGTCGAGTTTGGTAATCACGCCTAAAAATGTAGTTTTGTTCGACCGGTGTTTAATATGTATTTAATTAAATTTCAAAATGAAATTTTTAGTTATAATAGAGAAAAGAATACCCTATATAATGGTTTGTGCCCAATGTCGAAATCTCGAAAAAATGAGTTAAGCACTCAAAATCCTAGGTAAAAAACTGTCAATAGAAAAAACTTAAAAAAATGGAGAATGTATTTAAATCGCCTTTGTCTTCGTCCAATTATTATTTGTCACCTACCACTTTATGTTTTGGCCAAATTCCATTGATTAATTCGTCAAATTCGCAATCTTAGAGTCAATTTTATTCTGGAGTTAACTCCTTTTTGGCCCAAATAGTTGAAAATTATTTTCTTTTTAAAGTAAGGAAGCATTGAATAAGAACAATTTTCAAGAAAATTGGTTTATTTCAAGAAAGAACACAGTAACGAGTGTACTAACTAAATTCTAAGCCCAAAAACACTCTTTTTAGTACATGAAAAAATGAAGAAAAATAATAATGCAAAACTACTCCAAACGAAAGAATGATTTTTTTCCCCCTAAGAAACGGTTGTTAACTCTGTTTGGCCTAAAAATGGAGTTGACTCATTGTTGCTGCAAACCCCTCATATTATTTTAAATATACTCGTTTTCGTATAACCTGTTATTTCTAAAAAACTATTAAAACAAAAATAAATAATAAAATTTTAAAAATATTCCACGAATTTTTAAACTGACTCATTACCAAGAAATATTTTCTATATAAAAAAAACTTTACATGAAGCAAAATCAACAAAGAATATTTGTTTATTCTACTTGTATTTTTAATATAAATAACAGTTTATATATAAAAAAAAGCCAATCCCATATATCACTGACAAAATGTAGATGTATGGAGATAAATAAAAAAATACCAAGCGATCATGAAATTATTTCGATCTGGAACTCGAAAGAGATAGATATTTAAACAGATTAAAGCTAAATCTGTCACGTAGGAAGTTGTAGAAATGTACATATATCATTATTATAAAATTATAAATGTCCTCATGTCATGTACGGTTTGATTTTGTACATTTAATACAAACCGGAATATCCGGTTGAAGATAATTCATAAATAATAATGTTATACGCATGTTGTGTACTGTTTTGACGAATGAGACTATGTTTGAGTTCCAGTAAATAAATATATAATGTCTACAGTGGTACAGAATGTGGAATAAATGGTCAAATGTTGAAATGTACACGGAGAAAAATATTATAATATTTTTAAATAAATGTTATTTGATGTAGTAATCATGAAACTAATAATTCTTGCAAAGCTACGTGTGTATTAGGGCTTGTAACTCGGAAACTAAAAGTGATATAGAAAATCTAAATACACCAATCAATTCTACACAAAAAAGTGCTTTAAGAAACTGTAAACAAAATGTAGGGGAGACCAGGGATGAAAGTAAAATTTTTCACTTTTGTGTTTGTATATTTAATTTGTGTACAGTTATGAAACTCATAATTATTTCTTAATATACTTACAATTTCTTCTTCCTTTCGGCATATATACAATTCTTATAAAGTTAATGGTTCTTAAAAAAATAAATGCATAATGAAGATCGCGATTTGTTACAACCATCCCGACCCATAGGGATGGTTGTAACAAAGGGTAGGGATAGATGTAACGTGGTCAATAAAAACGAAATATAATAACGTAAATTTATTTTAGTGTTTTAATAAGTCTGAAATCAACATTTATTATTATTACCCTTAAATAAAATGGCACATAGTAGTATAAACATAATATGTATAAGTATTAAATCTATTATGTTTATACTACTATGCGCCATTTTATTTAAGGGAATCAATAAAAAAATCAGAATTATTATATTATAAATTATCACAAACATAACTAATTTCATTATTATAAATAATTATTATAAAATAGTTTTTATAAAACACCTATTTATAGGTACATAGGTACTACTGCAATCGGGATGAAAGTAACAAGCTGTTACTTTCACCCATCATTCTTGATTTCTCAAAATCAGACAAACATGTGCCTCTATATAAAAAAATAATTAAGAAACGAAGTTAAGCAAAAAGTTAAAATAGATCATTATACTACAATACTGATAATAAAGATTATAGTTACCTTTTACTAATAAAGAAATATTAGCCACAAAAAAATATAACAAAAATTAACTTTCGTCGTATTTTTTGAGCACCGATGATACTTTGTACACATAACCAATTGTCGTAACGCTGTGATTGTTACTGAGGTGAAAGGGGAGTCGAAAAAACATATAAAAATCATTGACAGGTTCATAAGGTATTATAGTTTGCTCGAAATCCCGTTTGTTACTTTCATCCCGCGTTACTTTTATCCCTGGTCTCCCCTACCTATCTACTTGAACAAAACATTTATAGCAATTTAAAGAAATTCCGTATTTTCAGTTTTTTGAGTATACCGTCTAAACCACATAGAATTATGTATATTTTTATATTTATAAAAATGTAAATGAGGTTTGATTTTATAAACACCCTATATACAAGACAATAGGAAATTTAAAATTGAAATCATGCAGTGGTACAAACGTTACAACAACAAAAAATATACAACTCTAGAATTTATTTCACCTGTATTTATATAATACGGATACCAGCATGCATTATTTACATTTGTACGAGTATTTTACATTTGCACTAGTTATTCCGTTTGTAGAATTGCAACGTTTGCTGCTATATATTAGATTTAGCAACTAAAAAACACATAACAAAGAACGTTACTTGTTTGACGGTATAGAACTATCGAACTATGTATTTCAGAAACATCTAAATGGTCTTAAAATGTACATTTTGTTATCAAGTTTTACGTATTAATATTTAAAATTATTTCGATGAGTTGTTTACTTTTTACAATATTTTTTTGTAAAGTATATAATTCAAAATAAAAAACTTTCAGATGTATATATGTAAAGATTAGGGGTAAACATGGCGGGGGGTTAGGTTAGTTTAATTGTTTTAAAATCCGTTGATAGAAACTGGTGAGTGTCTGAATAAAATTAAATAGAAAAATAGTATTACAAAATTTATTTTTCATGCAAGTTCTGATTTTTATTAATATACTTTTCTATTGTTATTTTGGGTTTCCTTCAGAAAACAACTTATATATTAAATTACAAAAATGTCTGTCTGTCTGTAGACGCTGTAATTATAACTCAAATACGACTTAATCTATAGAAGTGTGAAATTAGATATTTATCTCTTAACATTATTAGAGCAATGTATAGATAAAAGACGTTTTAAAAACTAATTCAACCCTTTTAAATACTATAAAAATTATAAAACAAATATATTCACGTATAATTTATTCAAAATAATGAAAAACTAGCTCTACCATTACAGCAGTACAAATTAGTACATGTTACTATTATATACCGTTCTGTCTATTTCAATTTTCAAATTAAATTAAACTTTTTTACTAACAAAGTAAAATATTTCATTTTGAATATAAATTAAAAACAACATATTTTGAAACAAAATCTTTTTTTACATTGTGCTAGACGTATCATCTTAAGATGCACTCAATGCAGTTAATAAAAAAGTTTTCTTTTATTAAATATTTATAGCATATGTTTAACAAAATCAAATTGTACCGTGTGAACGTCCCTTTCCAAACAGAATACAAATAATCTGTCAGTTGAGTTGTTTTTTGTTTTTCTCAGTTCTTATATCCACTCTGTAAAACAATTTCTCGTTTTCTCGTTGATTTGCTTTCGCGGATTCCAACAAAGACAAATAGGTTTTTGATACCGTTTACCAATTTCCTACAGGAATGTTTGGATAAATTTACATACTAAATGAGTTCTCAGTATGTGTTCTCTAAACATGATTGTGATTTAAACTATAAAACATATAACATAGAATTCATGTAGATAGTTAAATATATCGTTGTGTAGTGTCTAGTCGTACAAATACCGTTTGTTGTAAATGGTAAAAAAATACCATAAAGGTTATTCGCCTAGAACAATGTAAAAAAGATTTGGTTTCGAAAAATGTTGTTTTTAATTTATATTCAGAACACATGTACCTTACCTACATTTATCTAGTCCAGAAGATATTCACTGCAATGTACGATGAAACGTTAACCAATAGAACGACCAGAACTGACTCGGCTTGTACCCAGAAGCCATTTTTTTCATATTATTAACAAATATATATTTTTTGGCTACAATGACAGTTAAATTACGAAATAAGGTTTTAAACATAAGTACTAATATTGTTTATGTAGTTTAAAAACAAATTTGACTTTCCTACAAGCATTTAAAGTGAATAATTCATATGTAATTTTATGTAACTATTCAAAATTTTCTAAACTTAAGGTAATACGGCTAGCACACTGTAAAAAAATATCTGGTTTCGAAAAATGTTGTTATTAATTTATATATTTAATGGAATATTTTACTTCGTTAATTATTAAAAGTAAAAAAAAAGTTTAATTTAATTTGAAAATTGAAATAGACAGAACGGTATATAATAGTAACATGTACTAATTTGTACTGCTGTAATGGCAGAGCTAGTTTTTCATTATTTTTTGAATAAATTACACGTGAATATATTTGTTTTATGATTTTTATAGTATTTAAAAGGGTTGAAGTTTCGAATAATTAATTTTTAAATTATAACTTTAATGTCCGGTTATTAACAAATAAAATTTTTGTTAACTAACAAGTAATTTTAACATAATGTGTTATTTCTTATCGATTTGTTTTAGAATTTTGATCAGTGATATTTTACAACTGTTTTAATACCACTGGTGTTTACTTACCGCACGTGCGAGAAACATGTTAAACACTTCATATATATTGATACCCCCCCCCCCCCAATTTGAAAGTGCTTCTTAGCTTATTTATAATGGAGGGCATAATTAAATGCAGATTTTTAATTTTTTGGTGGAGGTGCCGGGTAATTTGTACTATGTTTTAAAAAAATGTAACTAAATTAATTTAGACTTACAATTTACTGCTATTATATTGAGATACACGTTTTTGAAAATATAACTGTCCCATTTTTTTTGACTGGACATTTGTTATACAGGATGTCCAAAAAGAAATGTTACGATTTTGTTTTATTTAGAAAATTTGGATAATATAAAAAGAGTAAATTGAAGAGAAAAGTCTGTTCAATAAAAATCATTCTTTTGATTTGGTAAAAAAATATATATTGGGGGTCAGTGAGATTTTTTATTGATAAATTCGTTTTCAGCGCTGAAAAATATGTAAGGAAAACATATTCCTGCCAACCAAGAAACATTGTTTTAGTAACAATAAAATAAAGTTACACAGTATTAATAATTAGGGAATCTTACAAAGACAATTTTGAATTTTAGTTTTCACACAATTAACTTTTCAAAACAGTTAATTTGTTTCCATTTCTTAATTGTTTCATTTGTTTTATTTCCGGTTTCTATTTGATATAACTTTTGTTATAAATTTTTCATTCATATTAATTCTACCAAAATTAATATGTTTTATTTCAATTTTAAATCCTATAGTTCTTATTGGGAAGCCCTTTACTATCCAAATAATTATTTATCAAATTCTTTATTTTAAAAATTCATACCTTCTGGGTTTCGTAGTCAACCAACAGAAGTATTACCGCTGACATAATTGTTTTCTTTTCAATTTCCGTATTGTAAACATGAATAAAAACATTTTAAATTTTCTAATCTCACCGAAATGAATAATTGTATGTCCCGGATCAGATTCATATTTAATTTCATTTGTTTGAATGAACCTTTTCCTAATAGCACTTAATTCTTGTAATATTAAACGCGGGCCTCGCAGAATAATATCAGATTTAATCTTACCATCAATAGAAGAAATGTTTTTAATAATGTATCAATTTAAATTTTTTGTCGCTCATTATGTCTAAAAGAAAATCTGGTAAATTTAATTACCAGGGCCGTATTGCAACGATAAAGGTCAACAAATTTTGGTGGTCTATATAAAACACAAACAATATCACGGATAGTTAATCATCCGTTTACTAACCGTACTTTATTAGTAGATCGTATAGAGCAAAAAATAACAGTCGTTAGTTAATCGTTCGTTTAATATCTGTGGTTAACTTTAATAGTAGATTGTATAGAGCGAAATATAACCACCGTTAGTTAATCGTCCGTTTGATAACCGTGATTAACTTTGTTAGTAGATTGTATAGAGTATAGAGCAAAAAATTACCACCGTTATTTAATCGTCCGTTTGTTAACCGTGGTTGACTTTAACAGTAAATTGTATAGAGAGCAAAATATAACCACCGTTAGTTAATCGCCGTTTGCTAACCGTGGTTAACTTTAATAGTAGATTGTATAGAGTAGAGTAAAAAAAACTACCGTTAGTTAATCGTCCGTTTGTTAACCGTGGTTATTTTTAATAGTAGATTGAATAAAACAAAAATATAACGTTTTTTTATGACTTTTTAAGTCCATCGATCTTAAAAAGGAAGCAAGAGGTATATAGTAAATTTTTATTATACAAATCTCAATTATTGTTAAAAGCATCCCTGGGATACCCTTTTCACTTCCCCCCCCCCCAGACAGTATTGGCATTTCCAGTAGAATTGTCAAAGGATTCCACATCACGTATTCCGGATTACACCCGAAATAATTATCAGATGAAGATGTCTGTCTCTCTCGTGAGCACATCCTGTAGATACCAACTCTGTTTATTATTTCATTACGTATGAATTTTGTCCTCGAACGATTTAATTAAATAATTAAAAACCTGTTTCTCCAATTTCCGTTTCGTCGTGAACGCTTTCTCGGAATTGAAATCGTCTATACAAAAAAAAGTACTGTCTGTACTTACTTATGTATGTCGCACCCCTGCAAAAAAGTGTCACAGCTTAAAAAATGTAGTTTTGAGGAAATAGGAATAAATGAAATTATAACTATTTAGGTAGATCAAAATTGTAAAGGTATAGTATAGGAAAAGGGGACACCTAAAAAATAGCCTGTTTTCAAATGCTTGTAACTTGATCAAAAATTAATTTTTTTCAAAAAATTTTTATTCTTCAATGGAGCAAATTTACTCTACTTTATGATGGTCTAATTCGTTCCTCAACATCTTTTCATTTTTTAACTTTTTTATGTAATTATATAAATTTTGAAAAAATCTGCATTTTTTGACAATTGACGTGGAGTGCATTTATGTAGAAAATGAAATTTTAAAATAACATTTTTGTAGAGAATTTTAATACCTTTTAAATTAATATTGGTGCGAAAAAAATGTGATAAAAATTCGCAAAGGTATTACAGTTTTAGTGAAAATCAGGAAAAAATAATTCAAATGAATATAGCCGGAGTAATTTTGGTGGTATAGTTAATAATAAAAAAAGTAAAATGAAGCTTAACTTAACATCTTTCAGATTATCTATTGTAATGAAAGACTTTTGATGAATTTCATAAAAAATTCTTACATTAAACAGAGTGTAAAAGTCAAGTAAATAAACAGTAAAACTATACCAAACAGAACATACCTTAAAAATTACAATTCAGGTGGCCCTTGCTAAAGTTCATATTGACAAGTCATACTCTTTAAAATGCATTTTTATTTTTTCTAATCGAACCATATTACGCGAAGATATTCAACTTTGAAATCTCAACATAAGAAAACCCATTTAAATTATAAATTGGAATTTATTGAAATTTTTCTCGAAATAAGTATTCGTCCCATGTAAACAAGGCATTACTGTTTTATTTAGTTTGAAAATAAAAATCATAGATTTGTTTGTTTCCACTTTTTTTTATTCTTAGACGACATCATGTAAACACCTTAAACATCCCCCCCCCCTCCCAACACCATGCAAATCTTGATTATATTTCCTTCCTTTTAAAAACCATACAAATATTTAATTAAAAATTATGAAATAAGATTTCATCTATTTAAAAAACCATTTTATTGATATTAAAAAAATCTAATTTATTTTAGTTTTACCCCACCTATATAAAAATTGTTTACCATTTCAAAACTACACGTTTCAACAATCTTAAATTAAAAAATATGAATTAATATTACTTCATATTTTAATATAGTTCTAATACAAAATCCAATTTCATTTTTTTATAATATTGTATTATTTAAAATAAAGTAATTTCACTTTTAAGTACAAGTAGGTACGTTTTTTTTGTTTCATCGTGTACACAATATTTTATAAGACGTTATTATATAATATGTATTACGTCTTATTTTGAATAAAACATGTTTCATTGTCGACGAAAAAATAAACAAACTGTCATTATAATAAAATTTGTCTAGACAAAAATTTATGTTACCGGATTAAAATTTTTGTACCTATGTCGATGTATTTGTGGTAAAATAACGTGGATTTGATGTTTTCACAAATGATCTGGGATTAATTTTCATTACTATCAAAAAATATTTTATGGTGTGATAAAAAGTTACAATTGTGTTATTCAAAATTGTTTATTTTTTTCATCATTATCCATGTACCAAATTATTTCATAGAGCTTTTTCGTAGTAAATTTAATGCCCTACAAAAAAGATCGTATAATATTTTCTCATAAAATGCGTCGTTCTTGATATATTTAAAAAAAAGGAAAATTTTCGGATACCAGCACCTCCACCAGATTTTGATGTTCATTCAAATAACAATAAAAATTCATTCAGTGGTTCTTGAGTAACGCGTACGACAAATATTTACGGGACAGACACACAGACAGACAGATAGGGAACAAAAAAAAGACCCATAGTTTCCTTTTCATATCGATTTTTTATTAAAAATAAAAACAATTGAAATTAAATGATTAATTTTTTTTTGGTAAGTTTTGAATCTAATTAAAAATGTCACTTAGATTATATTCGACATATGAAAAGGGTGTATAGATTTCGATCTAAATATTCATGAATAGTTTTTTAATTTTTATTTTTTAATATATATGTAAAAGTTGAAATAATTTATGGTGCACATATTTAATAAATTCACAAAATTTTAAATGAAAATTACTATTCATGGTGATAAATTTTAACAATGTATGTATATGTAATTTAATACACTTTCATTTTGATTTATGATTCGAAAATTGCCAACAAGTATTTATATAATAGAAAAATGGATTTCAATTTTCAATTTTTTTTTTCTCATTAATTTAATTTTAAATCATAACTGATATTAAAACTGTACGCGATACAATTGGCAAAAGTCGTGATGCGCAATTTTAATATTACTTTTAATCTTATAGATATTTTCGTTGCTGGTAATTTCAGAACTAAGTTTTAAAAAAAGTCAGATTTGTTTAAGATGCAATATTTATACAAAAAAATTAATTTTACAAAATAATGAATGAAATAAAACATACCAGTGTGTTCTTTTCAGGGTTAAAATAACTCGAGATAATATATTGTCGGGGTCCATTTTTACCATAATTGCAAATCTTTAAATGGTGCTTTTTTTTGTCAAAAAATATTTTCCTCTGCGATTTTATTTGAGATAGGTTTTAACCTTCGGATAAAATATGTTTCCTAATATCGCACAACGTACCTTTTTTATGCTCATTGAACTTTTTTTCTATCCTTTGTCAAGATAAACAAGGGGTCAGTATTGAAATTTTAAATGAATATCTATATCATATAGGTTTCATAAATTTTAAAATAAAAATACAGGTTTTTCTGAATATATAACTTTTTTCATCAAAAGAGTGTATATTTTTATTATTTATTGGCTATCGTTAAAAAGTATCAAAAAAATTAACAAACTTTGAGAGCCCCCACCAGCTGTCCTAATTTTTTTTTGCCAAATTAAATGATTATTTTTGTAGATCATATTTTTATCTTCAATTTGCCCTGTACGTTCATTTTTAACCGAGTTAGCCTTGTTTCACACATTCGCGGTTCCATTCGGTTCGGTTCGTTTTCGGTTTTAGCCGAAAACAAATCAAAACCTTTCACACATACACGGTTCTCATACGGTTCATGTTAGGTTTTATTTTTTTCCGTAAACTCAGTAGTTATCATGGAGAGAAAGCAAGTTGTTGCCATGTTGTTTCTCTATAAAAAAATTAAAAAACGAAGGAGAAATACTAGAATTCATTGCGAGCACCCTCTCATCACTTTACAGCAGGAATTTGGAGCATTCTACACTATTTTCCCGAAGCTAAAGAACATGAAGACGATCCACATCAACATCTGGAAAACCGCTCATTTTATTAGATAATCCGCGACAAAACTTAAAAAAAAAAAAAACACTCGCTATCAGGTTAAAACAGAGACTAAACTGTTCGTGTGGAGGGAGTATTCGGTTCTGTACAGTTTCTATTAGGTACCGAATACAAACTGAATCACCGTTTCTCACTTGTCGGCAGCGACCGAAAACGAACCGAACCGAATGAAACCGTATATGTGTGAAATAGGCCTTATGAAGACAATACTTTCAGATTTTCAAATCTGTCCTCGGAAAAAAAATACTGATTTTTAACAAGTGTGGTTTTTACTTTGATCGCAAATAACTCGGTCAAAAATGGTCGTACAGCGATCCAAAAAGAAGCAAATTAAAGAGAAAAGTCTGATTTATAAAAGCTTTTCATTAGATTTGGTCAAAAAAATTTATTATGGCCCGAAGAGGTTCTCAAAATTTGCATTTTTTGTTGTTGTAAAATTTTTTTGTCGATAGAAGAAAGCAGTAAAAATACATGATAATACAAATTCGACACTATACAATATCGCAAAAAAGTGTCAAAACTCAAAAAATGTCATATTTGAGATAAATATGTAGAATGATTCCAAATTACTATATATTTCTACAAAAAATTGTCATTAATGTACTTCGTGTACCTACCGTCAACAAAACTTGTATATTCTAAACAAATATCACATTTTTTATTTATTTTTTTAAATACTTAATCACTAAGCGTTTTAATAGTTACTATTTTTCAAACATCACAGAAATACTGAAATATTTAAATTAAACACTCTGTATCAGTCCTTTTCCTATACTACCTTTACAATTTTGATATACCTAAATTATTATAATTTCATTTATTCCTATTTCCTCAAAACTACATTTTTTAAGTTGTGACATTTTTTTGTGGGGTTGTGATATGCTATATCTTAACACTGTTTCTAATTCCGACCCTGATTCTATTAAATAATGTATGAACAGCATCTCCACATGACGTTATTGTTCCCATTACCCCGAACACGATCTTTTAGTGGCCCCTACAAGATTTGAGATGAACACTGAAATCTGCTATTCTACAATACTATTATTTTTTATGTCAACATTAACACCGTTTTTCTAACACATTTAAAATAATTTATGTGTTTGCAAATTTTAAAGATTTTCCTTGGATTTCATAAAGCAAAATTAACCACGATTAGTTAATCAGTTATAAGATAAAAATGCATTCTTATGCATGTTAATTTGTTTATTTAATATCTGTTAAAGTATTCTCCTAATAATTTTGAAATTTTGCAAGTATTTGTTATTTTCAAAGTTTTATCAAAATCTATCTGATATTTTTTTATGTTATCAACATCTTTAAATTTTGAAAATAATTCATACTTTTGATTTTGATCATTCATTACCTTTGATACAGATTGTACTACAGCCTTATTTGGTATGTTTTTTTTAAATACATACATATATGCGAAAAATCAGCAATTATGTTGAACGCTCTTTTCATAGACTTTTTCATTACCTTTTTCGTGTACATTTTGTGACTTGCAGACGCACGATTTTTCTTTTCAAAAGGCTCATAAGAAACGTGGGTTTATATCTAAATATTAATTATAAAAAATACTCTGCCTTGTAAATGCACGGTGCTTCCTCGTGCTAAATTCATCAAAGGTAGTTAATTATTGAACAATTTAAATAAAAACCGATAAAGTATTCAGATGAACTGCCTGTCATTGGTTAACCATTTAATTTTCATACGATTTTAATAAAAAATTTTAATTTTACATTTTTCTTAATACGCGCCTGGTTATTATGTCGTATATTTTGAATTTTTTGACAATTTCAATCAAAATCATTATTTTTCTGCTATACGAATGTCAAAATGACATTTAAAACGTCAAAGTGACATTTAATATGTCAAAGTAAATAGCAATTTAAAAAAACAAATGACGATTTTTATAAAGCAAATTGAGATAAATCTTTGTAAGGGAATATTTTACAACAAAAGTAGGTGACCTATATTATAGAGAATTGAATGCTCTACAAAAAAGGTTCTATAAAATTTTCACGTAACATGTGTCTTTCTTGAGATATCTTCAAAAAATAAATCTTTTTGGATGTCACCCCTCCCCCTTACACACAATTTTAATTATTTTGAAATGGGACCGTCCTCAAGCCAGACCAAACCAACCAACCAAGTTTCATCAATATCGGTTCAGTGGTTCATTAGTTAAGCGTGTGACAAGGATTGGGGGACAGACAGACAGACAGACAGACAGACAGACAGACACACACACACACACACACACAGACAGACACGGAACAAAAAGTGTTTGTCTTGACCTAAAACGGATAAATAAAGTAAAATTTTTGAAATCGGAGAACAAATTTTTTTTCTCGTTTTAAAACGATAACGTAGCTTCTCGTATCTTCGATATTGCGAGGAAGCAAAACTGCCATAGGTGCCACGGGACTTTCTTATACGTTATAATGACAGTGAACAGTGTACGTGATTTTTATTTTATTGAAAGATGTTTCTGACAAACTAATAAAAGATAGAATAAAATGTATGGGACATAAACTATAGAAATATTATTTTATACATTATGTATCAAATGAATTTTGATTTACAAAATTACTAAGCTGAATGTGCACACTATTTACTTTCAGTATTACATATAAGAAAGACCCATGGTATCTATGGCAAACACGTACACTGTTCAGTCTCTGTAATACGTATAAGAAAGTCCCATGACACTCATGGCAGATATTTCTTCTCTGTTATGAACCATTTGAAATGTACTTAAAAACGAATACTTAGTAAAAAAAATTGTTTTTTACTTTTTTAAAAAAAAAAATGAATAGAACATTAATAATGATAATAAAATTACCTATAATTTTCAACTTGTCCATTTTTCTTTA
The DNA here is from genome assembly GCA_949319165.1 of Sialis lutaria. Taxonomy (NCBI): domain Eukaryota; kingdom Metazoa; phylum Arthropoda; class Insecta; order Megaloptera; family Sialidae; genus Sialis; species Sialis lutaria. The sequence goes on along the minus strand of OX439240.1, from coordinate 25,963,683 downwards.
ATTCGCACTGTTTCAATGTTATTCGAAAAATTCAAAAATCGATGTAGTTAAACATCCGTTTCCGGTTGAATGATCGTTTTCAAAAATAGGAGGGTTTCTTCTTATTAATTAATCTTAAGTATAAAATTTCACCCTTTTACGATTTGTCGTATTTGAGTTACAGCGTCTACAGACAGACAGACACATAGACATCATGGCGAAAATAGTCAGAATAGATTCAGGGAAGGTCAACATTGATAATTCCATCAAAATCCGGATATCGAAAAAAATTATCTTTCTATACTTACTTATACGCTTATACCTATGTATATGAAATATATTATACCTATGTATATTTCATATACATAGGTATAAGAAAGTAAAAAAATATGTAAGATTGTATAATTTTTCACACCCTAGTACGTTCTTTTTTTTAATAATATAGGTATCGACCGAAAAAAAATATATTCACGAAAATGAGTTTGCGACAAAAGTCATTCGAAATAAAATATCCATAATATAATAATATAAATTCCATTTAGTTTATTTAAATATGTATATTATCATTCTCTAAACATATAGACACCTTGTATTATTCAAATATTCATAGTAGGTTCGACGAAAATCGATTTTGAATATCTTCCCTGTGAGGCGACCGGCGGTGCCCCTCCCCCACGGAAAACAAACAGGAAACTGTGAATTGGCTAACTGAATATTCCAATATTGAACATATTCTTGACTGAAATATATATCATTATTAGTATTACCCCATACCACTTTCAAATTCGTATAAATAAATAATTAGCCGATAAATTTTTGTTGATTTTTTTTTAATAGAGCAGTTCTATTTTTGATATATCGTTATAATATAATACCATAAAAATCTTAAATTCTTATCTATTTGAAAGAGTAGATAATATGAGACCATACTCCAGCCCCGAAAGTGCCCCAATTGTTTAAATTTTTTAAATAATTTGCTAAGAATTTTTTGTAGATTTTTTTAATCTATAGAGTAGCTTATAATTTTGATATATTTTGTTAAAAAATCATATAAATTTGTATCTATTTAAAAGAGTAGGTAATATGGGACCCTACTCCCGTCCGAAAGGGCCCCAATTGTTTAAAAATTAAAAAAAAATAGGTAATAAATTTTTGTAGATTTTTTAATAGAGCAGTTAATTTTTTTGAAATATGGTTATAGCATCATATAAATTTGTATCTATTTGAATGAGTTGATAATAAAGGCACTACTCCTGACCCCAAAAGTGCTCTAATTGTTTTAATTTTTTAAATAATTAGTCAATAAATTTTTATAATTTTTTTATAGAGCAAGCAATTAATATTTTTGATTTATTTATCGTTATAGGTATTATCATATCAGTCTCAAATTCGTATCTATTTAAATGAGTTAGTTGGTAATAGAGGCCGTACCCTTGGCCCTAAAAATACCCCAGGTATTTTAATTTTAAAAATAATTAGTCAAGAAATTTTTATAAATTTTTTATAGAGCAAGTAATTAATATTTTTGATTTACTTATCGTTATAATATCATATCGTATCACCTTCAAATTTTATTTGAATGAGTAGGTAATAGAGGACCTTTCCCTGACCCCAAAAGTGCCCCAGTTATTTTCATTTTTTAAACAATGAGCCGAGAAATTTTTGAATATTTAGATAGCATATTTTTTTATATTTTTGACTGAAAAATCAAGGTTATTCATTTATGTTTTTTGATATATAAATATCAGATTCAGATGTATAAAAATAGAAAACAAAGTATATAAACATAATAATGTTTATCTACATGAAATATTTTGTTCTTCCGGTTTTCCTTGTGAAATATTTTTCACTTCCGGATATGTTGTAGTAAAATGATATATTTTTTTAAAAGATATACTTTTATTGTTTTTCATACATGTACAATAAAAAAATGGCCAGAACAAGACTTTCTAATACACCATTATACAGATTTATATTTAATTTCTCTAAGTGCAATTTTTTCTATTGAAAATTTTTAATTGATTTAAAAAATTAAAAAGTCATTTCCACTGATTTTAATTAACGCCCTTTTACAACAATTAATTACGCAAGTATTGTTTGAATCTTCCACCCCTTCTACCCTACGTAAGGATTCGTAAGATCCCCCCCCCCCCCCTTCTTCTCCCACTTAATTAATAAACGCTCTCTGGCAAAAAATATTTCTAAAATAAAAATTATTATAATCAAATAAATCATTTTCAGTGCATAATGATTTGTTGGCTTATGTATAAATAAAAAAATAGTGGACAGTCTGTATTTACAATTAATTCAAATATGTCAATATCCTAATGTAGATTTGCCTCCCCTCCCATCTTCCCCTTAATTAATAAACGCTCTCTGTCGAAAAAAAAATCTTTCAAAAATAAAAATTATTGTTATCAGATAAATCATTTTCAGTGCATAATGATTTGTTGGGTAATGTATAAATAATAAAAAAAGTGGACAGTGTGTATTTACAATTAATTCAAAAATGTCAATATCGTAATGTAGGTAAATGATATTTTATGAAAACTGTTTATATTTACGAAATATTGCAAATCGATTCGTTAGTGAGTATTGAATATTGTAATTAGTTATTGATGTATCGATATTTGACAGGCGTTTTATGTTATATGACAGACTGATTTTGCTGATTTGGTCCATTTATAATTCATTACACTTCGGCGTCGATTTAAAAAAAATATGTTATGGTTTTCATAATTTTGAATAATGTTATTTTTGGTGATATTTTCAAATGAATTATCATATTTTTTTTGTATTTGAGTTGAGATATTGATGCATTAAAAAATCTGTACCTACATTTTCTATTAAATAAACATTCAGGGTTGCCAGTTTCTGGAAAATCGGGAAAAGTCATGGAATTTGGTTGGAAGTCAAGGATTTTTTTATAAAAATGAAAAAATCACACAATTTCTCGCAAAATATTTAAACGGTTATCTATTAATATTTAAAAGAAAAAATGTGACCTTTTTTTAGGTTTTTTATCTAAATTTTAAATAAAAAACACGGAAAAACGGTAAAATTTTTCCTGGAAAACCGGGAAAAGTCAGGGAAATTTGTTCTAAAGAAATACTGGCCAAATACATTTTTTTAGTACAATTCATCACATCAAACTTTTTTTTCTTTTATATAAATATCTACTGAAATACACGAAAACTATTCCATAGTTAGTTATTTAAAGCATCTGAATTATTGAATGCTCAAATTGTAGGGGGCTTGACATTTACAATATACATTTTACAAAACACAACACATAAATTATTAATGCTTGAACTAAATATTAAAGTTATTCGTATGAACAACGTCAACATTTCGTAGTAGCAACGAAACCTCTAAATTAGATACAAAACTACATTCATCTTAATAACAACTATATTAATTGAAGTAAATACAAATAACACATGAGGTTACCTACTACCATAGGCGCCGACTTATAAATTACTCTAGAGTATAATTACATATTATATCTTATAGATATGTAGATACAGTCTATTTTAAATAATAAAAATAACGGTATGGACAACCATACATGACTTCCATGTTCTATAATATCTTTTACAATAATTTTTAATATAAAACTCACCTTTGTATTATAAATATTAGTTTTATAAAATTCTAATGTCAGTTGTATAATACACATTTTTGTAGAATAATAATTATCTGACATTTAAATTAAAATTAAAATTTTGAGGGTGGTTTTTACCCCTTTATTTCGGCACGTTTATGAAATAAGTGCCTCTTAGATTGGATTGAACTACAAGTGTACCAAGTTTTATCAAAATTGGTGAGATAATTATTTTTAGACGATAATAGGTACAAAATTTCGAATATTTCCGAAATCCCTAATTCGATTAGCACCAAAATCAATAGGTCTGGAGTACTCACTGAGGCAAACATTTTCCCCAAAAATAATTAAAATTGATACATATTTACAGTAGTTATCGTGAATGAAAGAAAATTCTACATCCAGACACACGCTCAGCCGCCATGCGGAAATTAACTTTTCTTTACGTTTTGAAGTTAGTACAATCAGAATCTGCTCTTATCACGATTTTTCGATGGTATTACAATACTTCCATTTCTTCGAACATGGAAGTAAAAATAACTTGTATTTTTATGTACATATAGAAAATATGTAATACATAAAATTAATAACTATTTTACAAAATCCTATAAAAATTAGCTTCACTTTTCTTATTCTACTATATTTAAGGGTTGGGGGATGGCGGATTAAATTGGACTAAATAAACTATCTATTGGCGTTTTATTAAATGCTCTATGTTTTTTAGTTCCGGAGATTTATTTCTACGTCAAAATATTATTTGAATAAATTGTTTATTAGATATCTTTAAATGCACATATGTATTTTTCCTAGTAAATTTTGCACAGATGTTTCAAAAGCAATTTTCCTGTTTCCACTTATTCATTTGATGCTAGATAAATTGAATTTCCCGGAAGTACGTATTCATACTTTCAAGAAAGGATGGGCATATGATTCAGTTTCGAGAATTGTGTGTTTTTTTTTTTTTTTTTAAATCTATTAGATTTTTTTCTGCGAGATTTTCAAGTACAAATGTTACCCTGGTTTCTCAGACTGCAACCGTCCCCATTTTAGCAATATCTAAATAACAGTAAAAAGATCAATAAAAGTATATCTAATCTTGTTTTCGATTTATTACATAGAACCTTTTTTATTTTTAAATTGAAAAAAAAAATAATTGTATACTATTTACAAATAGTATACAATATTATACAATAACAATAGTATACAATAACCTTAGAAAGATTCCTGGGAAAAAGTACAGAATATCGCAAAAATTCCCTATTTTTTACGTACTAACTAATTACACTCAGCAATCTGCTATACGACCATCCACTACACGACCGCTCCGTTATACAATGTGCCGACAGTTCTGACCAACGTCCTTCCCCAATCCCTACCATAATACCACCGTGACTGCTATATTTCTGCGCGCTTAAGGTAGTTGGTCCGTAAACATTGTTTAAGTTAGATTTTGTTTAAATTGCACAGGAATATTCCCTAGATTAATATCTGAAAAATAGCCCATTTTTATTAAAATTGACGATCTCAAAGTCATGAAAAACGATCTCAAAGTTTATATTTTTAACACAGCTTATATGGACTAACCGTACACTAACGTAACGTTCTATTAGTTAAAATTTAAACGAAAAGTCAGTTTTTCATAAAAAACTGACTTGTTGTATATTTATATGAAAGAAAACATTATACAAAAAAATAGAATTATTGACCATTTCGTTATTAAGATTTAACCAGATTTAACTACCAAACCATCGCATAAATTACAGTAGTATTGTTGACAATGTGGCAACAGCGCATGCATTTGGTTATTGTAAAAAATACGCGAAATTTTGAAATATTTTTTTTACAAAATATAATAAGTGGATAGAAGGAAATTCAAATTAATTTCATTAATTATTAATATATTCTGTGGTAGCTTAGATGATAAAATATAATCATCTGACAAGTAATTAATAGTAGATTATATGCAACGTTGCCATGATCGTTTCGTCGTATAGTGGAATTTTTGAATTACCGATGCCGTCGTATAGCAGAATGTTGAATGTATTGGAAAATCAGGATGTGAGGTACAGATTTTGATTAAAAAAATAAATAACTTAAAAAATAATTTTGTGTTATAATTTTTGCTGTACGCTACTGCATTAGTACACGTGTATTTATTCTCCCCCCCCCCCCCCCCCCCTTTCTGTAAACGAGTGTTTTAGAAAGCCATTCGGCAAGATGTATATGCGAGTTTGTAAGACGGTAGAGGATTTGTTCTAGTCGATTAAATAATTTCCAAAGGATTGTATCCTGTACACATATGTGTACAGGTAATTTCCTTTTCTTTATATGTACTTTGGAATCATGTGATACGTGTACAATGTACATGTTCTACAAATCCTAGTTGTAAATATATTTAATTGTTTCTTATGCTCTTTGTATATACATAAACTTACATATTATATCGGGTTTACTCGATTAGGCTGCTATCTTTATCCTTAATATATATAAAGCTCAACGACTCTCTGTCTGTCTGTCTGTCCGTTTGTGTGCTTATCACTCGAAAACCACTTATCCGATTTACGTGGTTTCTTTTTTAATTCATAGGTACATTCTCTGGCCAGGTTATAGGCTATATTTTGTTACGTTAGGTAACATAACAACTAAGCAGTGACGATAATAGTAAATCAAGTCGGAAAAAAAATTGCCATCGGTCTATATCAGTGATTCTTAAACTGTTTGACGTCGCGGCCCCCTTGTAGCTCATATTGATAATTCACGCCCCCCCCCCCCTATTTTTTTTTGAAACCCAGATGGGTTAAACAAATTTTTTTTGTTTCATTTATATAATTTAAGAAAATGTATTCGCAGCGTGCGCGATGACAGCGCCAACTAACGAGTGGACTTTAGTAGCAACTTGGGTGGACTTTGACGTACTAACAAACAAATAATTTCAATAAAATATCGTAATATATACATTTTAAACGATTATTTATGACTATTGGCTATGTACACGAAGTCTATTAGCGCCGCTAGCGGGTAATAGAGACGGATTGAATGGATTCAACTCTCTTTTTAGCATTGTTTAATATGTTTAATACCGTGACATTTTTTATTAAACAAATATCATTTAATTTAGCTGTTTGCATATAATATAAATAGTATAGCATAAAAGGTACGTGAAAATTATTTATTTTGGGTATCTTTTTCTCTTTAATTATGACGTATAATAGAGAAATAATTAATTCGTTTACATTGACAGCATAACCTCAAATTTTGGCGCCGATAATTTTACAATATTGCTCACCACGAACACTCGCATCGACATTATTTCTAACTCCACCCCCTTGCACATAGTCTATAGTGGGATTAACCATGTTGACCTTTCTATTTTCAGTTAAAAACGAGTCTATTAAAAATGACAGTTAGTCCACCCAAAGTGTTATTTTTCGCCACGTTGTACGCTGTGATCGATTTCGTTTCCCCCACTACCTACTTTGCACCCAGCGAATACATACATATATGAACATTTAAACATTTTTAACGATAGTAAAATTATTTGTTATATTTACGGTTCTTCACGGCCCCTTTGTGGGAAGGTCACGGCCTCCTAAGGGGCCGCGGCCCCCCCACTTTAAGAAGCCCTGGACTATACTAGAGTATAATGTATCTAGATTCAATTTAAATGTCTGTTCTCATTAGAGACTTTGAAAACCGCTACTAGAGTTTTTTTCTGGTGACACTTTGTATACTTGTACATACATAAGGCATGCCCTTTACGAAGACCGAGTTGTATCGTCAACATTACAAACAAGCTATTTACAAATGATGTGATTCAATTACATAGATTATTTGTTTAACTGAAACGAACCAAATCTCTTGTTGGAATAGTGTCTGTGACAATAATTTATAAGTAAAATGTATTTATGCATAAATAACTGGTTAACTTCTGGAAGCTATTTAGTTATTGTCTTATTTATTCTTAGATATATGTACTATGTACACTATTGTACACTGCCGTGCATAAGTCTTTGGACACTTGTGATTTCAGTTAATAAAAATCCCCAAAATAGCGAAAAGAATATGTTTACTCGCAGTCAAAATAGTAAAAAAAACAAGTTCTCGTTAGCTTGAAAGACACTGTGCGTCAATACTTTCAACTTGAGTAAACCTGACCTTTCTGGCATATAATTCAAAAATAACATGGAAAATTGTAAATGCTGTATTTTAGATATGCTAGGATTATTACAAAAGTTGTAATTAAGTACTCTTATCAACATTTAAGATTATTTATCAACCATTTTTGCAGTTTTATATTTATAATGCGCAAAAATTGAGTGTCCAAAGACGTTTGCACGGCAGTGTTAATAATTTATCTAGCATAATTATGTATTTGAAGATGTAAATTAAACTATGATATGAATAGTAATTTTGATGAATAAATAATTAATGCGAGCATGCTAGGAGTTTTGCCTGTTCTGTTCAGATAAATGTAATTTAAATTATCATTAAATAATATTATTATTGTTTTTATAGTAAGTTATGATTTTCTACGTATTTTCTTGTATTTGAGTTATTATTTCTATGTTAAATTGAAATTTGATGCATGCAATTTTACTTATTTTTTTTGTGTCTTCGATTTCGTTAAGTTATTAAATTTTTCTGTCTAAATAAATGTAATTTAAATGAAAAATTACTTGAAAAATAATAAAAATTGTTGTTTATATAGTAAATTATGATTTTTCTTGTGTTTTAGTTGATATTTCTATGACAAATTGAAATTTGATCCATGAAATATGACCGAAATTTGTTGTGTTTTAGATTTCGTTAAAAGTATGTTTATTCTATAGAAAATTATGTGAAAAGTTGAAATTTTCAAACCGCAGGTCGGTATCTATAACCGTTCTCGAGATATGCCCTCTCAAAGTTTTAGTTTTTTCAAAATTTTGGAGAAAAATGATCGTAACTTTTGAACGTGTGGTCGGATTTGATTTTTTTTGGTAGATTTGGAATCAGCGTCTCAAAATCTATACAGGGTGATTCAGCACTGTCGTGCCAAACTTGAACAGTAGATTGAGAAAAATATTTTAAGCAAAAAATTTCCAATAAACATGTGTCCGGAAATTTTTCCTTAGGGAACTACAGGCCTCCAAAGATTTTACTAAAAATGAGTTTTAATTTAATATCTAGGGAACCCGTTGTGATAGAATTATGAAATTTAGTATTTTGTTTAGTAATAATATGTGTTATCGATTTCTAATATTAACCAATTATATTTTAGGCCAGGGTTGTATGGGGCCAGTGGGCCCATCGATTTTTATCTAGTAATTGTTTGCTCCTTAATTTTTTTCCTGAATTGGTACTTTTATAAGATTATATGACACAAAATACACAAAAACATACTTTGCTTGTTTATCATAGGATAAACTGTTTTCGAGAAATATCGATGGAAAAGAAAGCATGCAGAATTAACCTTAATACGAATGCTTAAAATTATAAAAAATAAATTTATATTCTTATTTCATGATAACAAATAAGACAAAAAGTTAATATAAATATACCTCCGAAAATGCATCCATATCAACAAATAGCCATTTTTAGATTGTTTTTTAGTCATGTTAATAAAGTTCATGTAACAGTAAAAGAACTAGCTATAGATCTTACAGGATTCATATTAGGAGGCTTATTTAAATGAACTTTATTCTTACCTTTAATCATAGAAAAAGAATATAAATTTATTTTTTGTAATTTCAAACATCCGTATTAAGTTAAATTCTGCATGCTTTCTTTATCATCGATATTTCTCGAAAACGGTTTATCCTATGATAAACAAGCAAAGTATGTTTTTGTGTATTTTGTGTCATATAATCTTATAAAAGTACCAACTCAGGAAAAAAATTAAGTGACAAACAATTACAAGATCAAAATCGATGGGCCCACTGGCCCCATACAGACCTGGCCTAAAATATAATTGGTTAATATTAGAAATCGATAACAGATATTATTACTAAACCAAATACTAAATTTCATAATTCTATCACAAAGGGTTCTCTAGATATTAAATTAAAACTAATTTTTAGTAAAATCTTTGGAAGCCTGTAGTTCCCTAAGGAAAAATTTCTGGACACATGTTTATTGGAAGTTTTTTGCTTAAAATATTTTTCTCAATCTACTGTTCAAGTTTGGCACGACAGTGCTGAATCACCCTGTATAATGACATGTATAATACTTGGAAATTAGAAAAAAATTTTTTTGCTGAAAATTGAAATTTTTCCAAGGGGTATACCTTAAAAAAATGTCGATTTTCGACAAAATTTTTTTTTTCGAATTTCCATATGTTATACATGTCATTATATAGATTTCAACACGCTGATTTCAAATGTGTCAACAAAAATCAAATCCGACCACACGTTCAAAAGTTACGACCATTTTTCTCCAAAATTTTGAAAAAACTAAAACTTTGAGAGGGCATAACTCAATAACGGTTTGAGATACAGACCTGCGGTTAGAAAAATTAAACTTTTCACATCATTTTCTATAGAATTAACCAAATCTAAAACACAAAAAAATTAGTCATATTTCATGCATCAAAATTCAATATGTCATAGAAATATGAACTCAAATACAAGAAAATAAGAAAACTAACCCAGAATATCCCAATTTCAAGTCATTTTGTTGTTACAGACAGTGTAATAAACAAAATATCGGTATGGAGAACCATACATGACTTCCATGTTCTATAATATCTTTTACAACAATTTTTAATATAAAACTTACTTTTGTATTATAAATATTAGTTTTCTAATATTCTAATGTCAGTTGTAGAATACACATTTTTGTAAAATAATAATTATCTGACATTTGAAATTAACTGCACTTGTTTCCATGGCAACAAAAATTTATTAGTATTTAAAATTAAAATTTTGGGGGTGGTTTTCACCCCTTCGGTGGCTATCTAAGCACGTTTATGAAATAAGTGCCCCTTTGATTGGTTTGAACTACAAGTGTACCAAGTCTTATCAAAATTGGTGAGATAATACTCACTTTTTAGACGATAATAGGTACAAAATTTCGAATATTTCGGAAACCCCTAATCCGATTAGCACCCAAATCAATAGGTCTGGAGTACTCACTGAGGCAAACATTTTCCCCAAAAATAATTCAAATCGGTGCATATCTACAGTAGTTATCGTACACGGAAGAAAATTCTACATCCAGACACACACACAGACACACAGACACACGCACAGCCGCCATGCGGAAAATAACTTTTCTTTACGTTTTGAAGTTAGTACAATCAGAATCTGGTCTTATCTCGGACACGATTTTTTGACGGTATTACAATACTTCCATTTCTTCGAACATGGAAGTAAAATCACAAGTAGTTTTTTGTTCATGACATTACACATAAATTTTAATTTAAGTACGGTCCTGTCTATAATAACTAACATTTAACTGCGATGTTTACACTTACTAAAATGCACAGACTATTCAATGGGCCAATTTGACTTATTTCCACACCAATGCCTCTATAATATTATTAGAATTTAGTATCTTTTATACCCCATTATAACAACGTAAGAAATGTTTTTAAAAAACTTGGACGTTAAAATTAATGACACCTTATTATATATCAGGGGTATCCAACCTTTAAATAAAGATTTGTTTTAAATGATATAACCAGACATAAGGTATTTTTTTACATACAGGGGGGGGGGGGGGTGCAAAGAAGGTCATGATTTAACATTAGGGAAAATTGCTAGTAAGAGAAAAACCCATCGATATTAAATTCTTCACAATTTGTAAATACTGTCAGTCATGTGGAAGGTCTGTGTTTATATTTTGGACAAAAAAAGGAGGGGGTGGGGCTTGAAAAAAATTCACATCCCTGACTTATGGTTGTCATGATAAAAAAAATAGTCGAACTCGAGATTTTAATCGTATTATAAGTTGTAAGAATTTCTGAATTGAGTACGATTAGTATCTCCATGATGTATGTGTGTCTGTCTGTGTGTGTGTGTGTCTGTCTGTGAACACTCTGCAGTCAAAGTCTTTAAATATATTTTTTGGTAAAATATATTATCATTTTTTTATATAAATTCTGAAACTGGTTATAAAAGAACCCTATGCAGGGCCGTAACTACCACAGGAGCATCCGGGGCAATGCCCCGGTGCCCCCACAGCAGTGTAAAATAGGTTACAATTAATAAGATGTACAGTAAAAATAGTAAGGTGTCAATGAAAAAACAAAAAAGTCATTATAATTAATAGCACTAAAATTACTGAGGTAATGACAAAAAAAATGGTCTTGAATTTTGATTTTTGAGAGTCTCCATACAGACACTCTGCCCCCTCCCCCCAGCTTCTAGTTATTGCACTGATCCTATAAAATTTATCTTAACTTTTATAGTATATATTATATTAAAGGGTTGAAAGGTGCAGGGATGAAACTGTTTTTTATTAAAAATAAGACTCTACAAGCCATACCTATTGGCGTTTTATTTATTATGAGTTCCGGTGTGACATATTTCGTAGCATTCGTGTTCTCGATATTTCCCCGGGGAAGTTATTCCACGTAAAAAAGTTTTGAATAAAATTTGTAGAGAATATTATTACCTATAATAAATGTACTGGCATTTTTTTGTTGATATAATGAACCATTGTTAAAATATATTAACTTGAACTAAAATTGCACCTTAACTATAAATTTACTATGTCACTCGACATGTGTTTCGACTTCATAAGAAGTCCTTATCAGGAGCCTAACGATTCTAGACTGTAATAAAAAAAATATATACTTTAAGTCTTTATGAAATTTCTTGTACGTCCCTGTATGGCATAGCATGTAGATGTTAAAACAAATATGACATTATACAAACTTGGTATAATATTTAACTGGCACTTACGTGAAACCATAATGCTTGGTTTTACATATAATATGTATGTATATTACCCATGTGTGTACGTTTTTTACCCCCATATAGACGTATATAAAGTTGAATTTAAAACAGCTATAGAAAAAGTCTTACGTTTTTGTTTTGTGTTTTTTTCATTCAGATATACGAGCAAGTTTATCTCGGACATTTTAGTTTTATTATTAAAAGTGATAAACAAAATTTACTTATTTGATAATCTATATCTATAAAAGAGTTTGTCCTTAACCACTCACTCACTCATATATCAACGTATAGCCCAAACCCCTGGACCTAGAAACGTGAAATTTCGTAGGTACCTTCTTTTTATAATGTAAGCACCCACTAAGAAAGGATTTTTCGAAATTCAACCCCTACGAAGTTAAAACAGGGTGTCAAAGTTTATATAAAAAATATATTTTTTTTGTTCGTATTTAATTGAAACTTATCGAACATACTCTATAATATAAATAATGAAACAATTATTTCAGCATTTCCCAAAATTTAACCTCTCAGGTGTTAAGAGAGTAGAAAAATTGGTAAACTATTTTTTTTTTGTATTCACTGAATGAAACATGGCTCAAGTAAGTACTCTACTAGACAAATATCAGTTACGAAAATTCAACCCAAATGGGAATGGGGGGGGGGGGGTAAAATTTTGATATATTTATCTTCAAAATTGTTCATGATTTTAAAGTAAAGAGGATAGATTTAGATATGTTTATCTAATTTAATTTAAATATGTTTTATCTGGTATAAAGGTTAAATCGGCCAAAATAGTCATATATTAAAATAAAAATTTCGATATTCTACCCCTAATGGCGGGGGTAGACAGGGTCTGTGTTTTTTATATGTTTATCTGCATAGCTGCTTACGTTATAATGGTGGAGTCGGGCAAAATAATCTGCAATAAAAAAATTCGATATTCATCCCCTAATGGCGGGGGTAGACAGGTGGTTAATTTTTGCAATTTTTAACTAAAATCCGAGATATTTACGTTTTTTTTTATATAATTGTAAATTATAAATGTAATATGTCATCCCCTATCACATATGGAGGGTTCTAGTAATAATAATAATAATATTAAAAATGCAGTGTGTCCAGGTTAGATTTTTCATATTGAGTTATCACTTTTAGTGAATTCAATATACGTGATGAAAAAATGCCGAAACTTTGTCATAGTAACTTTTAAAAGCTGGTGATTCGGTATTGTGAGGTTTAATAATAGGGACATTCGTCAAATAAACGACCTTTTTCTGTGTTTGAATTGATATAAATTTTACCGGTATTGAGATCGTAATGGACATATCGTTTTTTTCCGCTAATTTTTCCAACAAATACGTTTTGATGAAATATCTATTTTTTGTTTTATCATGTAATAAGGCATCAGTTTTTTATAATTAAGGGGGTTAGCAAATCTAGCGCCTCTGAAAATACTCAATATTTGGGAATGTACTGTGGTCAAATGAAACAACGAATTAAAGCTAAATTAACACAGCTGTTTAAAGTACATTTTAATTTACTTTTATGAATGAAAATTATTAATCTCTGGCCGGTGGTAGGTTTTCATCAAAATTTGGAGTTGACACCTTCCGTACTTACTTTTAGTCAAATGGTCATATCTGGAATAATTGTACAAAGTGAGTTTAGTTTTTGAAACTATCCTCTATGGAATGAACCACTTTGGTTGGAAACAAAAAATCCTGTAGATTTTTATGGCCAATGAAAATTACAGTTCAAATAAAGCTTAAATTTTAGAGTATAAACTTACCTATAATTATTGAAATATATAACTCTGAGGTGTAAAAGTGGTTCATTCCATACAGGATAGTTTCAAAAACTAAAGTCATTTACTCACTTTGTAAAATTGATCTGACCATTTGGCTAAAAGCAAGTACGGAAGGTGTCAACTCCAAATTTTGATGAAAACCTACCATCGACCAGAGATTAATAATTTTCATTCATAAATATCTGAAAAATAAATAAAAATGTAGTTCAAACAGTGATTAAACAGCTGAGTTAATTTAGCTTTAATTCGTTGTTTTATTTGACCACAGTAAATTCCCAAATATTGAGAATTTTCAGAGGCGCTAGACTTGCTAACCCCCTTACTGTTACTGCTCAGGTATTTGATCGAATAACGTGATGAAAGATAACCTAAATATAAATTAATTTATATATGTATTAATTATAGGGTTTTTACATGACAAAGTACGATTTTTTATTAACTTTTCATCAATACGGGCCTGTTGTAAATCGATAATTAAATAGCTTAAAATAAATCTATGATCTTTGGCTTTCGAATAGTGAAGACCTCATCAAAATCGGTTCGGTGAGTCAAAACAAAATAAATAGATATAATTTATAATCAAATTTGAAATTTTATTTTTTTTGTTTTATAAAAAAAAAAATAGATAATTAAGCCAGTATATATTTTTAATTAAAAGCAGATTTGATAAAATAATGAACTAATTAAATAGGAATTAAAAATGTGTGTTACATTTCAAATATAGTTTTTATTTGGTTTATAATCTTTCTCATTCCATTTTAATTAAAAATTCAAATAACAGCAGTTCTTTTGTTCCGAGTTAAATTCTTTAACCCCTTTTGTTTCATCTTTTTTATTATTTTTTTAAATCGCTACAATTTCAATTTTCATATCATATCATTGTATTTAATAAATGGGGAAAAAGCGCCCTTAAAAAAACAAAAAGCCTGATTGACAAATGTATTGTTGTGTTTAGGGTAAAATGAGGTTTTTTTTGATTCTTAGATATACTGACCTAATTCATGTTTGTTTTTTAATATATTTTTCCAACGTATCGTAGGTAGGTACCTACATATTCCATTTTGACTTTACATATGGGCCAGTCCGCGGTAATCGATACCAGTTAAAAAAATAAAAATTAACAGACTATTTAACATCAATTTTCATAAACCAAAAGAAAATTAGAAAAATGTTAGTTAATTTTCAAAATATTTCAAAAAATTTCCAAAAAATTTCAAAAAAGACAACAAATAAGGTGAAATCACAATAACTTACTTAAGAATAAGTGACGATCGTGGCAAACTATTAAAAGTCTTTGACAATTACATATCAAACGTGACGTTTGACCAAATTAAAAAAAAATTACCCTCACCAACAATAATGACTAAGGGTGACCGCATTTATTATAAATTTAATGAGTCTGTTGATGTATTTGATAAATAATTGTTATAAGTATTAGTTAATAATATCAATAAGCAATAAAACACATAAATAGTACTCTTATTGTACCCTTTTATTCAACGTGTCACACCCGTCACAATGTTTGTTGAGAAATAACCAGTTAAATATATTACGTATTTAACTTATGCACTTGTGTTACTAAAAAATAATTTATTCGTAACATATTAAAGTATGATTATTATAAAATAACTTCAATATTTTCGCTAATCTTTTGAGATTTTGAATAGAGGTTGCAAGACTTGCAATAGTTGGCGTCACATCCGTCACAGGGCTTTGAACGCAGACATTTTTTTGTAAAATATAAAATAACCGTAGACCTTTTATTCTTTCAATATTACATGTGTTACATTAAGATCTACAGAAAAATGGTAAAGCCATGTTATTAACTACAATTATTTAGAAATTATGAACTCCAATCCGAGTTGAAATGTCACACCCGTCACCGCGGACTGACCCAAATATACTTTAATTCTATGCATCCAAGTTATTATCGTTTAAATTTTATATCATTGTAGATATGACACAAATTCATCTGAAATTTCTTTGACACCAATTATCCTTAATGAAGATTTGCATATTTTAAAAGCTAATTAAAATTACTTGATGAACTTTTAGTAAGATGAACAAATATTTATATACATTAAATGCTAATTATTTTTTATGGTATATTAGAGTAAACCCATCCTGGTTTTCATAATGATTCCACTTTTTGTTGCAAATATTTTCATAAAACTAATCATAAATGCGTAAATAACTACACCCTTCTGTCTGTTACCTTTTCACGGCGAAACTGCTGAACTGATCTTTATGAAATTTTGCAGGAAGATAGCTTACATCTTGAGAAAGGACAAAATTCAATTCAAATTATATATTGTATACAGTGATGCCTCGCTCAACGAACTTTATGTTCGTTCATTACGCGACTCACACAACGAACCTCATTTCACTCAACGTATTTCATTTTGCCGCCCGAACGCTCCTACGTATCACGAAGTCGCCTGAATTTCCAAGGTCGCATGCAGTCGATGCTCAAACTGCATCAACGCGCGTTAGTCGTTATTTTCTGCGCTTAACTCACACACGTGTTTGTTTTAATAAATGTAATTTTGTGTGTGAGGATTTGACCCTACAGGCCTCGGTAAACTCTCCTAAATCTGAGTCTGACTAAAAAATAAAAAAAAGGATTGTGTGGTTTTATGAAACCACGGTAAAATTGAAACTTTTTTTCACATTATAGACATTTAACTAAAAATTTTCGGAATAATAAATTCAAGCACTCAAAATTGAAATAAATCCATAAACAACAACATGCACCAGCAAAAAGTTCTAATAATTCTAATAAATTCTATATAAAAACCAAGATCTTTTTTCCTTTTTCTATAAGCACGTGCTCTGTCGGCGTTCTGTTTTTTTTTACGGCGTAAAATCTGTGCGTAAAATTAATTCATCATCATTCATTTTTGCACTATTCTTTCTCGTTGATCAGTTTTTTGGACTCACTAGCTGTGTCGTTGTTTACCAAAAGCAAATAAATAACAACATTTACATTAAACACTGACAAATTACAATACAAACTTACTAAATATGTATAATAGCACACAGTACATAAACTGTCATACAATGAATAGCTGCTTGTTCCACGCATGCGCAGTCCAAACGTCACGCGACATGCAACACACAGACCAAAAAGTTTGAGACGATGTAATAAAAGTTTCACTTTAAAAAAACGTGTACACAATTTTTTTATGTTACAGTACCATATTTTGTGCTACAGAACGTATTAAAATTTTTAACATGTATTGTTATGGGAAAACGCGTTTCACATAACGAACTTGTTCCCGGAACGAATTATGTTCGATATGCTAGGCATCACTGTACTGTATATTTTATTAATTCATCTATTATTCATATAAATAAAATAACGTGTCAAGCGTATTATTTTCTATAAACATTTAATAATCATCGACATGTGTTCACATAATCACTTATATATGTTATAACGAAAAGCTTTCAAAGAAATTAAATTGAATGTAGGGCCATCTGTTGACGTTTTTGTATATTAAATCATACTTATAATAAAACCTTAATGGTTTGTAAGCGACAATCACTTTGCTGTTAAAATAAACCTATATATAGACGTCTTCTAATCAATATAAGGTACTGGGCCCCCCTATTTTCGAGTTTGTTGGTCTTTTTCACATTCGAGATTACTAAACTAAAACTAAAAGTCACTTAAGTTATTTAATAGAATCTCGATTGTGCAAAATTACACCGTATTCTCGAATTTCTAGGTGCTAGTAGCTTATAATATTAAATTAGATAGATAAAATATATGTCTACACTGCCGTGCAAAAGTTTTTGGACTCCTATGATTTTGAATGTAAATATACAGATTTCAGTCAATAAAAATCCCTAAAATAGCGAAAAGAATATGTTTACTCGCAGTCAAAATATTAAAAAAAAAAACAATTTCTCGTTAGCTTGAAAGACACTGTGCGTCAATACTTACAACTTGAGTAAACCTGACCTTTCAGGCATATAATTTATTAAAAAATAACATGGAAAATTGTAAATGCTGTATTTTAGATATGCTATAAGGATTATTACAAAAGTTGTAATTAAGTACTCTTATCAACATTTAACCAATTTTTGCAGTTTTATATTTACAATACGCAAAAAATGAGTGCCAAAAGACTTTTGCACGGCATTACTAAACCATAAATTAATAAGAAACAAAACTAATTAAATGTTTCTTTAGTACTTATATGTCCTTTTTGCTATGCAAGATTCTAGTTTTTAAATAAATCATACATTCAGTGAGTTCACTTCAAAGACAGACAAAATACAATTTTGTAAGTTGTAAAGCAAGTTTTTTCTAACGAAATAATGAAAAGGAAGGGTTTCTGAGGTCACCTGTTGATGAGGAACACTTCTCAAGGACTTTTATGTTTAACTAGTGCTGTGCTTTGAAGATAAAAGTATTTAAGAGATGAATTAATATACATACATTAAATAATCACATTAAGCTACTTCCAAGTGCTTTCCAGGACTGTACTTATCTCAAATTACATTTATATTTTATCTTGAGAAAATCAAATTAGATCGTGTTCATTTCTTGCATGTGTTCCTTGATATATCTTTATATTTAAAGTTATTCGATCATTAAGTAGTCTTAAGGTAGTTGGTCCATCATAATGTGATCACATTAGGCCATGAGTACATATTTTTAATTTAGAGAAATGATCATGGCAACGCTGTACATTATCTACTATTAACTACTTGTCAAATGATTATATTTTATCATCTAAACTACCACAGAATATATTAATAATTAATGAAATCGATTATAATTCCCTTCAATCCACTTATCATATTTTGTAAAAAATTATTTCATCATTTCGTGTATTTTTTACTATAATCAAATGAATACGTTGTTGCCACATTGTCAACAATACTGTAATTTATGTGATGGTTTGGTAGTTAAATCTGGTTAAATCTTAATAACGGGATGGTCAATAATTCCAATTTTTTGTATACTGTTTTCTTTCATATAAATATACAACATGTCAGTTTTTTATGAAAATCTGACGCTACGTTTAAATTTTATCTAATAAAACGTTACGTTAGTGTACGGTTAGTCCATATAAGCTGTGTTAAAAATATAAACTTTGAGATCGTTTTTCATGACTTTGAGATGGTTTTAATAAAAATGGGCTATTTTTCAGATATTAATCTAGGGAATATTCATGTGCAATTTAAACAAAATCTGACGAAAACATTTTTACGGACCAACTACCTTAAAGTTCAATATGTTATTTAAATATTGGACGTATGTTTTTGAGTAATGGGAATATTAAAAATACGAGTTTTAACACACGATAAATGAGAGAACTTACCAAAAGTGCTCTATTTATTGAAATTACAAATTTAGAAATTAATACAGATAGTATACTTTGACCTAATTTACCCTATGATTGAATTTGAACTTTCAAGTTGAAAATGAATAATTTTTTTCGTATAAAAAAATTATTTTCTGGCAGGAAGTAGGGGTTAATCTTATACAATCAAGGTACCATGTTTTATCATTTATAAGTTCATATTAATGGGGAGGGGTCAGATTTGTAGCTACACCGCCTCTGGTGCTTTCTTAAGTGTTGCAAAGTAAGTGAAAAATTCATAACTTTATTATACACTTGCTCTGTTGTAGAACGTAGTGTTCGTAAATATTAAAAATTGTCTTCAAAATTTCATGCAACGATCTCTTATTGAGGTTCATTTGCATGTATAATGAGTAATCAAAAATTATTGCTTGCAAAAGCATATCGGTCTTTAAATGACTTCAACTTAAAGGGAACCTTTTCAAGTCGAAAATTCGTATCGAGTTTAAACTTTGTATATAGTTAGAGGAGGTCAAGATAAGTAACAAAAAAAATAATCACAGCTGCGGTAAAACGGTTTAAGGTAGTGAAACATCTCTGTATGAAAATGTGCAAAATAATCATATTTTTTCAAATAACTCTGAAACTAATGAAAATTTAAAAAAATCTACAATACACAATTTTTATGCTTTTTTACGCTCTTTCGAATGGCGACTGTCGAAATTCGAAAAAAAAAAATAAACCGTTAACTCCTACCCCCCACCCACATTCCATAGGTTTAATTTTTTTGAATTTTGCCTATCGCCATTCGAAAGAGCATAAAAAATCATGAAAATTTTGTATTGTAGATTTTTTTAAATTTTCATTAGTTTCAGAGTTATTTGAAAAAATATGATTATTTTGCACATTTTCATAGGGGTGTTTCACCCCCTTAAACCGTTTTACCGCAGCTATGATATTTTTTTTGTTACTTACCTTGACTTCCTCTAACTATATAACTGGGTCGGCTGTAATTAGTTTTAGGATGATTAAAAAAATAAAAAGTATTTTATTTCAGATCACCCTGTATGTAGGTATATTGTTTATTTCCAATAGTATTTATTATTAGACATAATATACCAATTGTTTACGATTAATCCATTCGATATGAAATTGATATATCCTCAATATCTGATACTTTCATTATAGAATTTACGGTCTATCAATATTTTCAAGGTAGTTTATGTTCTATTTATAATATTCAAGAAATATGCCCACACGATAAATATTTATATCTAGGTATTTATTTATAAATAAAATAAAATTATAAATGACAAATTTTCAATAATGGTTATTGTTCTTTGAGAAATAACAAACTTTAGAATAATTGATATATAATTCTCGAAATAATACTACGCGTAATTATAAACGACATACGTAGGCGAATGAAGACAGGTTTACTCGTATATGTTTTTGCAATGGGCACATTTGTGTCTTTAAATTTAAATGCAATAACATGGGTTTTTATAAATTTTTAATTTGTATAAAGTATAGGTGGGTAAAGCTACACTCCCCTTCGATCTAAATCGGAAAAAATTACACGTGATTTACATGCTTTTTATGTGCTAATTATGTACTCAATTCAAAAATTGACTCTTTTAAAACTAATTTTGAATTTACCGCCAAAACGCTCGCAGGTGACATTTAAGAGTTGTGACGTCACACAATTGATTATTGTTGACAAGGATCCTTGTCAACAATAATCAAACATTCAGAGTTACGACAATAATTTAATTATTTTGTGTGTTAAAAATGATTTTCCAAAGTATATAAGTTCTTAAATAAGGTATGTACCTAATAATTTTGTAAAAGAAATTGATATTTATCTAAAATAAAAGACACTTTTTGACGTTTACTGATGCGTGACGTCATTGGTTCTGATTTAACATGGCGGATTGTTGCATTTTGCATTTTTATTTTAACAAAAACTATATTAATCTCGCTGTTAATATAAAAATAAATACGTTTTTTAGAATCTTTTTACCCTATTTCATTATTTAAAATTATAATTTCAATGATACTTTGTTACTGGCCACATGCCTATTGAAAATATAGAAAAATCGTAAAAGCTGAACTTGAGTAACGTTTACGACCAAAGTTTTAAAAATTGATTTTATCTGACCGTTTTACAACACATCAACCACAAGTTATTAAATTTTCACAACGACACTGCAAAGTTAAAGTTTGTTCCTGAAGTTTAAAAACACCTGGAATTATTAAGTTACCTTAATGACATATAGGGGAGAGACAAAAGAAGACGATGGCCTCTACTACCCCGGAAATCGATATATACAGTGCCTCCCAAAAGTTCGGGGCCACCTAAATAACTTTTAAATGGTTTGAAATACTATGACGTTATTTAGGTGGCCCCGAACTTTTGGAAGGAACTGTATATGTGGATATATATACAGTCTGGGCCAAAAGTATTTGCCACCCAGGTTAAATAAATAATACCAGTTGATGATAACGGAAATATTTATTAAAATAAATTAATATACCTCTTGTTATGATAACAGCAGTTACTCTTACTCGATACTAAGCATCGTCATTATTGTGAAGTAATTATTTGCCACTCCTTAATCAATATATATATTGTTTATATTTTTATTTGATGTGATTGAGTGTTCCCTAATCGTGTGCTTTAAAACCGACCAAAGATGTTCAATGGGGTTGAGGTCCAATGGCCAAAACAGGAGCTCAATCCCATTATCTGAGAACCACTTCATCGATTTGTGACAGGCGCGTTTTCTTACTGTAAACGGACGCTGTTCATGTTGGTATCACCAAACATTTTATGAAGAGATGGTTTTAACGCAGTTTACAGTACTTGGGTGTTTTTTTTAACCCATTTGACCCTTTACACAACACGATTACGCCCACTCCACGTCAAGTTAAAAAAAGTTACATATCTAAGAATTGACGGGGGTGGCAAATACTTTTGGCCAAGGCTGTATACAGTGCCTTCCAAAAGTTCGGGGCCACCTAAATAGCTTTTGAATGGTTTGAAATACTATGACGTTATTTAGGTGGCCTCGAACTTTTGGAAAGCACTGTGTATATATAGTTTACAAAGTTTATATTGTTTATAAAGTCATTCTCATAATTTCATAACGGAGGTAAATTTAATCACGGGACCCAGAAATTGTTTATATACCAGTGGCGGCGGGTTCTGTAAATTTATTGTTTATGCAGGAAATTAAATTAAGGTCGGTCTATTCATATGTCCGAGTTACAGAGGTTGAATATCGAAGGTAAAACAATTAAATCGATTTATAAATATAGGATATTAATAATTTATTTCAAAATGTTTTCCCCTGAAATTTTTATTCTTGCACGAAGGGAGGAAAAAAATTGTATTAAAAATTATATCATAGTTTTGGCTGTAGAACGTTCACAGACAGACAGACCGACAGACGCACATACGTCATAGAAAGAAGGTTAAGGATTTTTTTCGAATTCTCGATTTTTTTTACCATTCCCTGAATCCATATTTTCATCATGATGTATGTGTGTCTGTCTGTCTGTAGATGCTATATATCAAATTAGACAAACTTCAAAAGGGTAAAAAAATATTTTAATAAGATAGAAAACCTTTTTTTGAAACGATGTGAATTAGATAAATATTATTTATCTATAATTTATGTTTTATTAATTTTTTTCTATCTTTTATCAGTTCGATAGAAATATTTTCATACTTACACTTTTCACTGTCAGTATTACGTATAAGAAAGTCCATTGGTTCCCATGCATTTTTATCATAAAAAGTTATATCAAATATAACTTTGTGTTATTGAGAAGAATTAAGAGTTTAAATTAAATTTATATCCTCCCCCAAATTGCACCATTCGGCACCCACCACTGTTCATTGTTATATGTAGATTCAAAACAGAAAATAATACAATTATATAATACAGCATCCCGAATATTAATACTTAATGGACGAAATATGTACCAAATTTTAAATTTCCCACAGAAATATTAACGCACCATTTGTAAATTCAATTTCTGATGTTGGTATTCGTGGTAAAAATATTTTAAAACTTTTGTTTTATTTTTTATTCAATTTTGTAAAAAAAGTTTTTTTTTATATAAAAGTTATAGCTGTTATTGGTTTTTATTTAATTAGATTTTAAATCAAGAAAAATATAATTGTACCTACTGCCCTTGTTTTAAAAATATTCACATTAGATTAATTTGAATTGGATATCAAATAAATAAATAAAAAAAACAGGCAAGTGCGTGTTGGGCACGCACATAATAGGGTTCCGTAGTCATTCTCACTACGATTTATAAAAAAGAGTTATTTCAAAATTTTCGTGACTGAAGGGTTAAAATGAAAAAGTCATTTGACTTTTATTATTGCATTTTAGGAGACCTATCAAATGACACCCCACTCAATGGGGTAAATAAAAAAAAATGTTCACTTTTCAGTCTATGAAAAGGGGTCTAAAATATTTTTGACAATGTTCGTTATAATTTTCAGTGAAAGTACTAATTAAAAGCTACATTCTGGATTTTTTACAGATTTTTTTAATTGATAGTTTAGAAAATAGAGAGGGGGACGCTTTTATAATGGTTTTGGGGAGTAAATATATCGTGACTGAAGGGTTAAAATCAAAAGGTTCTCATACATTTTTTATTGCATTTTAGGAGACATTTCTAACGACACCACACTCAATGGGGTAAGTGAATTTTTTTTAAACACTTCATTTTATGGAAAGGGGGTCAAAAATTTCTTTTTGTAAAAAATTTTATCATATCTATTTTTGCGGTATCAATCTACGACTGTATACAAAATTTCATTTTATTATGTCAAAGTTTTTACAAGACGGACGGACATTGAGAAACTATAAGGGTTCCTAATTTTCTACGGAACCCTAAAAAGCTACCATGGGTATCAGATGACTTTCTTATACACTGAGATGTAATTTATTTATATATATAAGAAAACGTTTTGAACTTTTAATCTGAACAAATAAATAAGAAAAATGTCTTGCTTGAAGAAAATTGTTTCCAAATATAAAATTTCAATTTATTTTTTATCTCATAAATATAATCAAAATCCTAAAACAACAATATACTTAATACAACAATGAATTTTATCCAACCCAAATAATTCAAGTACATACATACAATAAGTGAAAATGAAAAGTATTCAATAAAACATATATATACTTTTATGAAAAGGAAATAACAACAAACAAAACATATACGAAGCACTAATAAATTACTGGTCCGGAAACTGAAAACAACACCCCATTCCCCTCCCCTTTTATCGACTTGTACATATGTTGTAATACATACTTTATCATTAATTCAATCCAAAGTCGTTTTATAATAAATGAATCAAATTATTTAACATTAGGGGGGGGGGGGGGGCTTTATATACATAATACATAAACAGTTAGTATCAAATTGTCATATATTGATTTACCAAACTTATTAATGACTTATTGATTCTTTTAACGAATAGATTTTACTCAAGAATTATTTCGTAAGTTTTATAATTTTTTCCGGAACGCTATACCGTTGTTAAACGAGGTGCTTGGGTAGTATATTCGTACGGTAAATCATCCCTTGACAGTTAGAATGATAAATAGTACTTGAATGCTCTCGACAATGACGTAGATCATTTTAGATTAATAAAACAAAGGATTCATATCCTTGTGTAGAGTACTTGTGTTTATGTACCATAGATAAGGTATATTCAACGCTTAGCGAGGTCTTAAACGGGGGATATTATACACGCGTTATGTGTATTGCAGTGATTCTCAAACGCTGGTTTCAGTAGATAGTTTTTCTTAACGTGTGTTATATTTTTTATTTTAAAAGTTGCTCATTATATCAAATATGATCGTTTTTGAACTAGTTAATTTTTTTGAGGAAATTTTATGTCTTAAACGGGGTATATTATACTAGGGCTATGTGTATTACAGTGATCCTCAAACGTAGGTTTCAGTAGATAGTTTTTTTTAACGTGTATTATATTTTTTATTTTAAAAGTTGCTCATTACATCAAATATGATCGTTTTTGAACTAGATAAATTTTTTGAGGAAAAATTTATGTCTTAAACGAGGTATATTATACTAGGGCTATGTATATTACAGTGATCCTCAAACGCTGGTTTCAGTAGATAGTTTTTTTTAACGTGTATTATAATTTTTATTTTAAAAGTTGTTCATTTTCAAAGTTATACTTTTTACATTAAATATAGTAATTTTTTTTTAGGAAATTTTATAAATTTTTTGAGTTTAGTGGTATTTTTATGGTTTGTACGTTTTACTTTTTGCGATGCGGGGGTAGGGGGGTATGACAGTATTAAATTTCATAAAGTTATATTTTTCATTATGAAAATCAACTTTTATGTGGTGCCAAAATTGTACAAAAATTGGTTATATTTTTCACTTTGATGTATTCATTATTGAAAAATAATTATCATCTTACAATTTTCGTAGACTCATGGGATGGGGGTTGATACCATTAATCTCCCCCTTACTACGCCACTGCGTTTTTTAAATAAAAAAAAAAGAAAATATGAAAGTATTCTAAAAAAAGGTACTTAATGTCTAGTATTATAAAGGAGATAACTAAATTTGTTAGCTAAGTATGGGGGTATAAAACCTATATGACAGTTCCTTTAAAATATTTGACAAGTTTTTCGCACGTGCGGTAAGTAAATACCAGCGGTATTAAAACAGTGGCGATTTTAAGAAATGTATTTATCTTAAAAGTTTTTCTGCGAGCATCCTATATTTCGAAATAATTTTTTTAACATTTCTTTTTGGACATCCTGTATATATCAAATGACAGTAAAAAGGGAACAGTGCTTAATAACAAGCCTCTCAATATAATAGCAGTAAATTGCAAGTCCTTAAATACATTTTATTAGATGTTTTAAAAACACAGTACAAATTACCCGGCACCTCCACCAGAAAATTATAATTACATTTATTTATGTCCTGTATTATTAAGGAGCTAACACGCACTTTCAAACTTACATGACAGTTCCCTTGAGGTGTTTGACAAGTTTCTCGTACGTGCGGTAAGTAAACACCAGCGGTATTAAAACAGTGGTGATATTATGAAAAATATCAAGTACAGTCAGAATCTGCACCAACTGTGTTATAATAAGTTATAAAGTATCTCTAAATGTTTTGACCCTTGAAAGAGGTAGAATAAGGACGATTAGGGGGGAGGGGGGGGGGGTTAATAGGACATGAGTGAGTCCATGCCTTACTAAAGTATTTTATTTTTAATTATTTCTAAAACAGTGGTGATATTATGATAATTATCTACCGGTCAAATTCACAAAATGTGTTATAAGAAGTTGTTAGGTATCTCAAAATTTATTGACCCTTGAAGGAGGTAGGGTAAGGAGGTCAGAAGAGAGGGGTAACAGTTAGAAAGTCTATACATAACTGTAGTATTTTATTTTTAATTATTTCCAAATAAATTACCATTTGCAAGTCTAATATCTTTCTTATCTTACCTATAATAAATTAAATAAAACTAAACAATTGGTTTAATTTTCAATTAAAATAACAATAGACTGCTGTGTTGCGCTATAAGTTAGGAAATTCCCAAAACGATAAAATAATCTGGGAAACCATTAAGTATTCATACATCAATTACTTAAATTATACAATAATATTCAATGCATAGACTAGAGATATATACATATGTACATAGCGATATGTAACTACCAGAATTAATGAAAAGTTATAGTATCTATACGAGAAACTATTCAATAATACAGACCTAAAATTATATTTATTATCAATACATATTAGCTATTATTTGACAATGTACAAAAACTTATATAATTATTCCAAATATTGGTTTATTTAAAAAAATATCTATATATGTAAATGCGAATGTCTGTCTGTCTGTCTGTTTGTTACCTTTTCACGGCTAAACTGCTGAGCCGATCTTGATGAAATTTGGCAAGAAGATAATTTGTATCCTAAGGAAAGACATGGTTTACAACTGGTTTATAGATATATTTTTGGACTATTCAAAGTATTCAAATAATTTATTTCTTCGATATCCGTCAGCATCTCATATTCGTCAAGTATGAGATTCCGCTGAGATGCTATAATACGTTACGCGAAGTTAGCATCTCATTTTTTCAAACAATTTTTTTTTTATGAGAAAATCAACTGAACTATTGTTAAAACTTATCAGGAACTATAGAACTATGCTGGATGCTAGCAGAACTCAAGTTTATTTTTGAATTCCGCTGAGATGCTATAATACGTTACGCGAAGTTAGCATCTCATTTTTTCAAACAATTTTTTTTTTATGAGAAAATCAACTGAACTATTGTTAAAACTTATCAGGAACTATAGAACTATGCTGGATGCTAGCAGAACTCAAGTTTATTTTTGAATTCCGCTGAGATGCTATAATACGTTACGCGAAGTTAGCATCTCATTTTTTCAAACAATTTTTTTTATAGGAAAATCAACTGAACTATTGTTAAAACTTATCAGGAACTATAGAACTATGCTGGATGCTAGCAGAACTGAAGTTTATTTTTGAATTCCGCTGAGATGCTATAATACGTTACACGAAGTTAGCATCTCATTTTTTCAAACAATTTTTTTTATGAGAAAATCAACTGAACTATTGTTAAAACTTATCAGGAACTATAGAACTATGCTGGATGCTAGCAGAACTGAAGTTTATTTTTGAGATGCTAACAATTGAGATGCTAAGTTCACATACACCAAAACTATTTTTGCAGTTTTATATTAACAATACGCAAAAAATTGAGTATCCAAAGACACGTATATATTTTTTTTATGTTTTATATTTGAGCGAATTAATTTACAATTGTTTTCAGATATTTAATTAATATCTTTTAATGTTTTCGTTTCTTTTGTTTCAGGTGAGCTTTCTTACAATTTAATCTGAACTACATTTGGTAAGACAACTATCACACTACCTCCATATTTCTATTTTTAAATTTCTGGCAGCTTAAAGATTTTTTATAAATCATTTTTGGAGTTGAATGCGAGTAAACATATTCTTTTCGCTATTTTGTGTATTTTTATTGACTGAAATCTGTAAATTTTCATTCAAAATCACAGACTTTTGCACGGCAGTGTATACATATAACTTTTAATTCATCCTGTTAATATCTCATCTACATTTCTGTCTCAATAATAACTCATTAAATAATATAACGTTTCACTAATTAAATTACGTAATATAAACATTTATCTAATATGTATATTGACAATGCCGGTATTGACAGTTCAATACTGATCGTGATTCGATCATTGCTGCTATACAAATTTACATATGAATAAAGGATCACTTTTAGATATTTATTAAAGGTTTGGGAATATTCAGTACCTTTATAATATGTAATTTATATTACATTACTCCACAGTAGAATACATAATAAATTTTATAAATTGAATCTGATAAATATTGAATAATATGTATTTGTGAACAAATAATTAATAAATAATCGAGAAAATTAATGGTACATAGACAGTCTGAATATGAATAAAATATTTTTTATATTTTTTCATGATTATACAGGATCACAAAAAAAGTCCTTGTAATCGGACTGTGTTTTTATTTAATATCTAGTATATGAGTTAGTGAATATGGATGAAATTTTTTGTAGAAGTTGTTAGGTGTGTATCAGTGGCGTGTTGCCAAAATTACGAATTTTTCTCGGAAATTTTTTACACCATTTTGTCATAAGAGTTTATGGTATTTTTTGTTTGTTTTAATATTACTTTTAGACTATTAAAGTGGTTGACACTATAGAAAAATAATAGATAGATTTCGGTGAAACTTTGGAAATAACAAGACATTTATATTTAAAAAATCATTGTAAAATTTCAATATCATTATGAGAATAGTTTAACAAATATTTAAAATTATATTTTTAAAATTGAAAACTGAAAATTATAATTTTTAATTTTCTTAACAAAAGCTGTTTATTTATATGTCTTTATTAAGATAAAGTACTAATTGATATACCATTGTTTTTTAAAAAAAAATTGAATTATCCCTAATTGAACTTTTACATTTTTGATATGTCGCGTATGACACTTTAGTTTAAACTATCAAAATCTCAAATAATCATACATTTTTACAAAGTTCATTATTTCAACTTTCTATGTTTAAAAGAATTATAAAATTAAATTCATATTTAACGAAATTAGAGCACTTTTAGTAAAACCCTAAAATTTGATAACAAGATCTTTACAAAGATCATTATTTCTACTTTCTAAATTCGAAAGAATTAGTCGCCATAATTTTTAAACAATTGAAAGTATGAAAATTTTTGTTTTACGAAAGTTTCTTATTTTTTTATGATCTTTGCAAATATCGTCCCTTAGCTAACAATACCGCATAAGTCAAAAAAATTTACATTTTAATGCTACTCATTGCGCGTCGATCTACCAATCACATTCTAGACGTTTCGGACAATAAGAGACCAATAGTGACATCGCGCAAGCCGGTAGCCTATATAAAACATACACGTTTTTTTCGCTCTCCTGTAAAGTTGGTCAAAATGACTTGAGCGGTGTTGTTAGCTAAGGGACGATATGCACTTTTTGATATACCATTCCATTTGATTTTGCTGAGAAACGAGCATGTACCCCTCAAACTACTCCCCAAGGGGCGGTTTTAGGGAGTTGAAAATATTTTCCTGAAATTCTTTAGGGTCGATACAATAAATTTTTTATCCTAAAACTCTATCTTCTATAGTTTAGGCGTAAAACATAGTGGACGGGGTGGTCTGGAACACCGTGTATATCGACCCTAAAGAATTTCAGGAAAATATTATCAACCTCCTAAAACCGCCCCTTGAGTAGTTTGAGGGGTACATGCCCGTTTCTCAGTAAAATCAAATGGAATGGTATATCAAAAAGAACATATTTGTAAAGATCATAAAAAAATAAGAAACTTTTGTAAAACAAAAAGTTTCACACTATCAATTGTTTAAAAAATATGACGACTTGTTCTCAAATTTTTGAGTTTTATTAAAAGTGGTCTAATTTCGTTAAATATTAATGGATTTTATTATTTTTTTTAAATTAGAAAGCAGAAATAATGAACTTTGTAAAAATTATG
Source organism: Sialis lutaria (assembly GCA_949319165.1). Lineage (NCBI taxonomy): Eukaryota > Metazoa > Arthropoda > Insecta > Megaloptera > Sialidae > Sialis > Sialis lutaria. Next base: position 25,932,959 of record OX439240.1, on the reverse strand, counting down.
ATTATTTGAAATATTAATAGTTTAAAGTATCAAACGCGACATACCAAAAAAGTTCAATAAATTTTTTATCCTAAAACTCTATCTTCAATGATTTTGACTTATAACCATAGGTGGGCACAGTTAATCGAAAAGTTAACTTCGTTAATCGTTAATTCGTTAAAAAAAAGTTAATCGTTAAAGCGTAAATATTCCGAAAATTTAACGCAAGTTAAAGTTAATTGAAAAACTGACAATTTAACGAAAGTTAACCGTTAAAAGTTAACCATCGAAAATGTTTGAAGACCTTTTCATTTGAAATTTCGACAACTTTCTTATCTACTTGTCATAAAACAACCAAAAATAACGGAAGTTAATAAAAGCGTTAAGATTTTTTTGAGTTAATCCGTTAAGCATTTTGTAAACTTCTTTAATTAACGATTAACGGATTAACGAGTAAATGCCCACCTTTGCTTATAACATAGTGGACGGGTGGTTTGTAACACCCTGTATACATATCTATAGTGTGTTTAAATAATAGTATTAAACTAACCTGAAGCATCGGCAAGAAGAAGCAGACAAGCTCGCCGAACATCCAGTTGTGTATAAGCAGCACGGTCAACGTGATCGGCAAAACACATAAACACTTTACAATATCACACAGCGCGAGATTTATCATGAAACAGTGCGTGGGGTCTTTGTACAAACGCTTCTTCACGATGTAGAATATGACGCCGAAGTTGAGCACGGTACCGAGTAGCACGAGAACAACATAGATGAATATGAACACCGGATATATACGTGCTATTGACGGACGTACGTGGGGTTTGCTCAAGTCGACGGACGCGTTGAAGCCGATTAGGAAATGCGAGATTGTTTCCATTAGGTGGTCGGGTATTTTGTTCACTTCGGCACGCGTTAGTTCGCGCATTTTGAATGTTTTTTTTTTTTTAATGTTTTTTTTTTTTTTTTGCTTTATCCGAATGATAGGGGAAGATGTGTGATCATTTCTGAAAGCGGAAATTGTTTGTTTGTGTATTGTTTATGTTTTGAGATAATATGAGATGTGTCTGTCTGTCTGTCTGTTGTAGGCATAACTCATGAATGATTGAATCGTTTTTAATGGAATTTGATTTTTTATGCTTAAGGTAGTTGGTCCATCATAATGTGATCACATTAGGCCATGAGTACATATTTTTAATTTAGAGAAATGATCATGGCAACGCTGTACATTATCTACTATTAAGTACTTGTCAAATGATTATATTTTATCATCTAAGCTACCACAGAATATATTGATAATTAATGAAATTGATTATAATTCCCTTCAATCCACTTATCATATTTTGTAAAAAAATTATTTCGTGTAGTTTTTACTATAATCAAATGAATACGTTGTTGCCACATTGTCAACAATACTGTAATTTATGTGATGGTTTGGTTGTGAAATCTGGTTAAATATTAATAACGTGATGGTCAATAATTTTAATTTTTTGTATAATTTTTTCTTTCATATAAATATACATGTCAGTCTTTTTATGGAAGACTGACGATTCGTTAAAATTTTATCTAAATTGGTGTACGATTAGCCCATATAAGTTGTGTTAAATATATAAACTTTGCGATCGTTTTTCATGACTTTGAGATGGTCAATTTTTATAAAAATGGCTTGTTTTTCAGATATTCTTCTAGGGAATATTCCTGTGCAATTTAAACAAAATCTGACGTAAACAATGTTTACGAACCAACTACCTTAATAAATTTATTTTATTAATATATCAATATTTCTTCAATATAATATTTAAAAACATCTTATTGAGGATAGATGTGTGATCATTTTTGAAAACGGAAAATGTTTTTATGTATTTGTTTCTGTTTCTAGATACGAGAAGTGTGTCTGTCTGTCTGTCGTATGCATAATTCATGAACGATTGAATCGTTTTTTATGGAATTTTTTTTATATACACAGAAAAAATGCTTAATAAATTGATTTTATTAATATAATATTATTTCTTAAATATAATAATTATAGAAAAATCTTATTGAAGATATTTAATTATTTTGAAAAATATATCTTCATGTTTCATTTGTCAAATTAATAAATAATTTATTACACCAACTAACGAAACTCTCAAATAGATTAAACATAATGGTTGTATTAATAAATATTTATCAGTGTGAAAACTTTTTACACCACCCAACTAGTGAAAGTGCAATTTTCGATATGGTAAATTCAGTGATGTCATTTATTAGGTATTTAAAATATATGTTTTCAATACGAAACAAAATTTTCACCGTGATAAGAACATTGTTAGTAATAATATACATTTATCAATAAGATAAACGTGGATATTTTCATATTGGTAAAAAAAATATCATATTAACAAAAACAACCTCTATCGGAGCCAAATCGGATTTTTTATATTGATCACATTTTTTAACACATAGACAAATTAGTTATATAGTTAGAGGACGGTCATATAATAATAAGTGAACGGGAGGGGGTGCATATTACGATATCTTATTCTATCAGAAAAAAAATTTGGACATTAAAAAAACAGAAAGAATAGAAAAATACATTTTTTAAGCATAAAAAAAATTAATACCAAACTCAAACGTAAAAAATGTGAATGTTAAAAAAGAGACACTAGAATCTGTGATTAAAAATTCTCCAATAAAGACTGCATTCTATCAGTTGTTTATAACTGACTAAGGTGTTTTATTTCTTGTATCAGTTACTATCTTTATTTAGTTCTTGTAATACACACGTTGAGAGGCCAGACTTGGCTTTTAATATTCTTTTGTCTCTTTATTCTTTGTACTTACAACTAAATTCCAAGCGAATTTAATTGTATAATTTTTTTTATTCAATAAACATATCACATTCTTTGAAATGTCGAGTTTTTTTTTTTTTTTTAATTAAATATACATTTTAAATAGTTAAAAATAAAATAAGATATCTTAAATTTTTACTCCATTTATGGGTTTAACCCATTTTAATTTTTTTTTTAAATATCTCATTGATGAAATTACTTTTTTTGCTGCTAACAACGTTACACAAACTGTTTTAAACTATTCCACACTAAGTAATAACTTCTGATTTTTCAACGTTTCGTAAACGCAACATTTTGTTGAAAAAATTTAAAAAAAAAAATGATTTTTTTTTTTCTTCAAAAACCGTTTTTTGAGCATATATTTAGTAATAAAATGCAGTTAAAACATCAAAATATTTTTTTTTTCTACCCTTAATGGGTTAAAGAATTTATCAATAATAATTAGTATTTAAAAAAGTAATATTTTAAAAAAATATTTAAATAAGAAAAAATTTTGTTTATAAAAAAAAAAAAAAATGGTACATACGAGAGGCTTAAATTAACACAGTCTCGTTCTCGTTTAAAATGTAGGTTTATATACCAATAATTATTAATTTAAAAATAATTATTTTATTTATTTTTGAATGTTAAAAGAACTTAATCATTTTGGCATCTGAATTAAGAATTTAATTATTTTCATGAATTTAGTAGATACATAATACGTACTTTATAAATAAATTTGCAATTTTGATTACGCTCTGTATGTGTTTTTTTTTTTTTTTTTTTGTAATATAAATCAGAGCATTTGTTTTTTATGTAGTATTTTTATTTTACTGGAATATGTGTAAATTACACACACGCTATGTAATGTATATTTAAAGTACAAAGTGAAATGTAAAATGGGCATTATTTATGGTCAGATGTGTATAATCACTTTGTATGTTTTGCCTTTCCCTATAATGTATTATTTTATAATTTAAAATACAAATGAACCCGTTCTGAATTTTAAGTTAAATACAAAAACTGCCACAATTTTTTCATTCAACTGACAAGGGAACCTTTTCAAGTCGAAAATTCGTATCGAGTTTAAACTTTGTATATAGTTAGAGGAGGTCAAGGTAAGTAAGAAAAAAATTATCATAGCTGCGGTAAAATGGTTTAAGGGGGTGGAACACCCCGTATGAAAATGTGCAAAATAGTCATATCTGAAACTAATGAAAATTTTAAAAAATCTACAATACAAATTTTTTTATGCTCTTTCGAATTTTGACTATCGCCATTCGAAAGAGCATAAAAAATCATGAAAATTTTGTATTATAGATTTTTTTTAATTTTCATTAGTTATTTGAAAAATATGATTATTTTGCACATTTTAATAGGGGTGTTCCACCCCCTTAAACCGTTTTACCGCAGCTTTGATAATTTTTTTCTTACTTACCTTGACCTCCTCTAACTATATACAAAGTTTAAACTTGATACGAATTTTCAACTTGAAAAGGTTCCCTTGTGAGTAAAACTATTTTTTTTTTGAGTTACACATATTTTTTCTATCCTTCTAATTTGTTTGAGAAAAATTGTTACATCAATTTTTTTCAGAAATAAAAAATAATAAAAAATAAATAAAAAAATAATTTGTACTAATTTCCACGGTTAAATAATTTTTTAAAGCTTTAATAGTTTTAAAATTGGTCTAATATAACCCATTTTTTAAATCCCCACTTGTGTGTATGTATAAAAAAAATGTCAAGTATTTGTTTTTATTTCAACAAATAATGATTTTTTTTAATTAATAATTTTTACTTATATACTAAAAGTTTTAGCTTAATTTGTACAATAGTTACGATGCAGATAGACAGACAGACACACGGACAAAAGAGCTTCACTAATTGGGTTCCCGTTTTGACTGAACTCTAAAAAATAAAAAAAACAAATGATACGTACAATTTTTCACAAATAGACTAAAAACAATATTTTAATAAACGATATAATAACTTATCAACTAAAATACAAATTATTATTATTGAATAAGAAAATTAATAAAAATAGTGTGGTACGTCCAATTTTGGAAAAATAATAATTTAATACTGTGTTAAATTTCCCCAGAATTTTTTCAGTTGAACGGAATTTCAAATTTTTTTGAAAATTGGTATAAGTCAAACTATTATTTTTACTTACCTATTATTATAATATAAATAAATTAAAAATTGTATTCTATATAGTATGACAAAAATATATAAAAGTTAAATATTAATTAATGCATTTAAAATGCAAAGTATAATATTTTAGCTATTAATGTCTTTTTCTCAAAAAAAATAAAATAAAGAATAGAATATAAATAAAACATTATTAAAATAATTCCTTAATATCTTCTTTTCTTAAACTTACTATAATTAAATTTTGTCAAAAACAATCAACATAACATTTATATTAAATGGTCAAAACTTGCTATCAAAAAATACCAATATTTATTTTCAAATTTGTTCTAACACAAAACCCTTCACTACCTTTAAAACTTTAAGAAAAAAAATTCTTACACTTAATAAATTAATACTGTAACTCAAATTTGTTAAAAAACATAGTTGAGAATAACTTCGCCCAAAGAGCAATAATTATTTATTAATCGAATCAAGATACGCAAAACAAATGAAAGAACATAAAAAACAAAACACTATTGTGTATAAATATAATTTAAAACAAAACCCAATTTACCATCGACGACTTAAAAAACAAAAACCAAACTACCAAAATCACAACAAACAGACACTAGTTGAATACGCGCGTCACGACGGTGTTACAGCGAATATGTATTATATGTACGCGCGAAGGACTCTGTCGTACTGTTACGGCGGCGCAGTGTAACTACACCCGACTGCTACCTATCATCATTGCTCCAGCCGTGTGGGATAACAACTGACCGCCGACGACGCGACGTCGAGCGTACGCGGGGCCGCAACAGCGTCGAGACGTGTTGTCCGCGCCGCCTCTCAACCAACTTATTGTGCGCATGTGGGGATGCACCGTTTTGTAAATATTGTGATTTTTACACAGTAGGTATTAGACAAAAGGTTCTTATCACTGAAAAAAAAACTCGATCTTATTGAAAATTTGAGATGGAAAAATGCTTATAGTAATGTAACAATATTTCCTCAATATAATAATAATAAAAAATTCTTATTGAGGATATTTTATTCATTTGAAAAATATATCTTCATGTTAACACTAAAAAGTAACATATTGCACCTTATTATCGTGATATAATGTATTTTAGCTGATGAAAAATTGAAATTGGAATTATGAAATATGACAAACTTTTTTTAAATTTTGTTAAAAGCATGTTTTTTATATAGAAAATGATGTGAAAATTTGAAATTTTTAAACCGCAGGTCTGTATCTCATCACGTTCTCGAGATATGGCCTCTCAAAATTCCAGTTTTTACAAAATTTTGGAGAAAAATGTCCGTAACTTTTGAACGTGTGGTCGGATTTGATTTTTGTTGACAAATTTGGAATCAGCGAGTCAAAATCTATATAATGACATATATAAAACTTTAAAATTCGACAAAAATTTTTTGTCAAAAATCGACATTTTTTTAAGGTATATCCCTTTGAATTTTTTCGATTTTTCGCGAAATTTATTTTCTTGAATTTTAGTGAATTATACATGTCATTATATAGATTTTGACACGCTGATTCCAAATCCATCGACAAAAATCAAATCCGACAACACGTTCAAAAGTTACAGCTATTTTTCTCCAAAATTTTGAAAAAAATAAAACTTTAAGAGGGCATATCTTGAGAACGATTAAAGATACAGACCTGCGGTTTGAAGATTTCAACTTTTCACATCATTTTCTATAAAATAAACATACTTTTAACTAAATCTAAAATTTCATGGTTCAAAATTCAACTTTTCATAAAAATATCAATTTAAAGATAACAAAAAAATAAGAAAAAACATCATAATTTACTAATAAATAAACAACTAATAATGTTAACTTTAAATCCACAACACTGCTTTTAACACGTGACTTTTTAAAAACAAAAAGGACAGTGAAGCGAAAATAAATTTAACTCATTGCATTCCAATTTTAATAACTTTAAGGATAATTTTAATTACGTAATCGATTATATGAAATAATAGGTCACAGAACAACAGTTATAGCAGGATTTAAGGAACAACAAATATACTGTATAAGCATTTATAAGTTATCGAAGCGAAAAACAAGTATCGTAAATTACGCGACAAATTATGTAGGTTTTAGGGGAACAGGGGGTTGGGGCGAGGAGAGGGGATGAATCTGTCCTCTTTAATTATTTATTTTAACAATGGATTTGTTCTGTGTTTACTAATTTACTTATATATAAACAATAATAATAATAATAATAATAATATATTTATTCCTTAAAACTTTCTGTACATTGTTATTTACATTTTCATATACGGAATTTGTCTCACCCAACTTGGCATAGCCAGTGCTAGGGTGAGATTATGTTTTTGCTATATGTTAACGTATACATATGCTACAACTGTAGATGGTAGTAGATGGTAGTAAACAATAAAGTTGATTAATGAATAATAAAACAAAATAAAATAAAATAAAAAGACAGTAGATAAAATAGATTATTGTTTGAATATATATTTCACAATTGTGTCGTTTTGAAGCCAAATAGTGAGTTTTTTATTAAATAAGTTGCTGCTTCGTATGTTTCTTATTTCGCTGGGTAGGTAGTTATACAGTTATACAATATTATATGATTTGGTCTAAATAAGGTACTAACATCAGTTTAAATGAAAAATATACTGAAATAGATATTTTTTTTTGATATTTGATTATTGGATATAAATCTACATACATTTAACTGTCTTACAGCGTGATTTGATGATAATTGATCATTTTGTTTAAAAACAGTGAATAAATAGTTATCGCAGTTCGGTGACACTATCAAGAAAAGTGTGTTTTAAATTTTCTGGTTCTTTTTTAATAACTTTTGTGTTATAGTACTTATCATTTTGTAATCATTAGCAAGTGGGTGTCCATTACTGGAGAAATAACATAAACAAAATAAAACTATAATTAAAAAATAAAAGTTTATTTACAAATATTAAGTACCTATTAAATTGATTTAATAAAGAGTTGGATGTTGGTTTCTGGGTGTAAACCGCGTCGATATGGTCGTGTTATAAGATGTCCACTGCAATGAGTGACGAAACGTTGACCGATAACACGACCATATCGACGCGGTTTACACCCAGAAACCAAGATCCATATCAAGATCACCGCGGAAGCTTCAAGACTTGTTAATAAAGACAATAAAGTCTTATTTGTTTTATTAGTGACATGAGTTTACAAATATGAAACCCATCAATCCCAAAAAAAAAAACAGTTAATCAGGGTGGCCAGTTTCTGGAAAACCGGGAAAAGTCAGGGAATTTTGCTATACAGGGAAATGTCAGGAAATTTGGTTGGAAGTCAGGGAATTTTTTATAAAAATGCAAAAACCACAAAAATTCTCGCAAATATTTAAACAGTTATGTATTAAAATTTAAAAGAAAACTTTTTTTTAGGTTTTTTTATCTAAATTAAAAAAAAAAACAGAGGAAAACGGTCAAAAATCTCCTGGAAAACTGGGAAAAGTCAGGGAAATTTGTTCCAGAGAAATACTGGCCACCCTAAAGAATTTTTCTCTCGAGCAAAAGTTAACATCTGTGGAATATTTAATATAAATGACAACCCACTGACAGTTGTAGTCAATAGTGGAGTTTATATGAATAAGTAAAAATCAGCGTTCCAAAAGCAGTGGTGACAAATGTACCTCATAATTATTTTTATACATACATTTATTAGCACTGCTCTTATATCTTGAGAAAATTCATAACGGTTTAACACCTTACAGATAGAACTAATTAATTATTTATAATAAAAATTGTGTTTTTTATTGTACTGATATTTATTTAAATATTATGAGAATCAACCATTTGAATTTTACTGAGAATTTAGTCAACAGTTATTAAAAAAAAATTATTAAATGCCAAAAATAAAATGGTGTAATTATCCGATGAATTATGGAATATTAATTATAATGTAATTTCAAAATTGTTGATTATAATATTAATTAAACTTCATAAATGTAATGCATAATTAATGTTTCAAATGTCTGCATATAAATGTCATTTGTTAATTCGTATAATAAATAATAAAACATAATTAAAATTAACTTGTTTATTTTGGTTGTTCAAAAAAAATTTTAATTGAACTAATTTATAAATAATATTCAGTGAATATGATCAGAATTTTTTGAATTAGTATAAAATCATTTAATTTTTGTTAGGTAATGTTTGTTTAAAAAATATAATAAATATTTTCTCATTTCTAGTTTTTTCGTAATAATGAATTTTATACATATATGTATAAGAAAATTTAACCTTTTCGATTTCATTCATTTTTCATTATCTTTAACTTGAAATTTACTTTTAACTTTTATTAACAATTTATATATTACAGACATACATACATACATACAGATTTAGTTGAAATTATAAAAAAGTGCACTTAAATTTCTGTTTGATTTTTTTTTGCTATAACGAACAGTTCTTTTTTTTAAGTAATGTATATACAGTCAAAAAAATCCTCGAAATTAAACTACATATACATAATGAATGATTACATTATGTACATAGGTATATTCTAAAGTAGAAGTAATCATAATAAAAGATGGTCATCTGTAATAGCATTAAAAAAAACGAATGTCAAAAACTTTTTTTTGGTCTCTCTTCTTTATCTTGAATACCTTTCAAGAAACCTCTAACGGACCGGATATTTGTCCGTGCTTACATGGAAGTCAAGAACCAGGGACGGTCCAACAAGGTTTCGATTTATTTTCTAGTATTTTTAAGGATGAATTTTTTTAAATTTTTGCATACTTGAAAATATACAAATACAATAGAATCCGGATAAAATGACCCTCAAGGTACCGGCGACATTTGGTCGTACTAACCGGACAACGCATTAAACGTCCGGATATTTTTTTTATTTAACGTCCAAGTTATTGTCTTTTTTTAAGACATTCAGAAAGGACCCCGCAGAATCCTTATGGGAAAGGGGTTTCGGTCAAACTCTTCGAAACTTTGGATTATTATAGTCCTTGATGAGTAGATCAAAAGTGTTAATGGGCACTAAGTCCTAAAAACTCAAACTTTTAAGATATAGCCCTCTGAAGTTGGGGATCATGCTCGCCTTTAATTTACAATAAAAAAATTTGAAGAACCTTAATTTTCGCACAACTTTTTGTTTGTGTTCCCAAAGACATCTATAATCGATTGCCACAATAAAAAAGTCAACTTTTCAATTCATTGAGAAATGACAACACTTAAATCTTATTGTTACGTTTTTTAATTATAAACAAATCCAATTGTTTTATAATAAAAAAAAACGTAATAATAAGATTTAAGTGATACCATTGGCTAAAGAATTTAAAAGTTTACTTTTTTATGGTGACAATCGATTATATAAGTCTTTGAGAACACATACAAATAGTTGTGCGAAAATTAAGGTCCTACAATTTTTTTATTGTAAATTAAAGGCGAGCATGATCCCCAACTTCAGAGGGCTATATCTTTAAAGTTTTTAGGACTTAGTGTCCATTGACACTATTAATCTACTCATCAAGGACTATCAGAATCCAAAGTTTCAAAGAGTTTGACCGAAACCCCTTTTCCATAAGGATTCTGCGGGGTCCTTTACCGGATAATTTAAGCTTGTTTTTTTTTTATTTTGTTCATGTGTACATATTAATATTATTATAATTATTATTATGAAATAATAATATACATAGTTAGATTAATTTCTATTTAAATAAAACAAATATTAAAATTAACAAAAAGTAACTTTAATGGTATTTACTTAAACATTGCACATTACATACATACAAAATGTATTACAGTTTGATCAGAGATACAATGTACCTATATTCCATGCATGTAAATATGTATTTACTGACGTAGAAAGTCTGGTAATTTTACTAATCAACAATCAACATACGTAGGAGAGAGGAGAAAGCCGGGAGAGGTATTGCTTGTGCGTAGATATTGGAAACATTACACTGTGCTTCGTTCTAACCGGATAATTTATTGTCAAAATAGGTCGCTTAAACCGGAGTCGTACTATACGAATACGTTTTCATAGTACGTCTTTATTGAGTTTGCATTTTCGTCGTTAAAAACCTTTAGCGGTTATAAACGGAGTCGTTATATCTGGATTCTACTGTTTATGTACCACATGTTGGGAATCACTGGTTTGTATTATATAGTATTAGAATCGATATTAATAATAAACGAGTACTTATTTAAAACTGAACGAAGCGCGCAGAAATTATTAATATTTTCTGTTCTACTTCAGCAGTTTAGATTTATTGGTAATTGAAAATGAAATGTTTCTGTTGTAGTATAACGAAGAAACAGATGGGTAAAGATGTTTAAAACATATTGATTTTTCAGAAAATATTATTTATTATCAAATATTAAAAAAAATTTTCATGAAATGAGTTTTTATATTAAAACATTCTTTAAAATATGGCATAAATGTTTTTCAACTCGTACGGATGTTTTTGTTAAAAAATATCTTTTTTATACACTATAACGATCACTATTTTTTTTAAATAATATCTTTTTGACGTAGTAATCTTGAAATGGTCAAAAATATTGTAATTTTTGCTAGGGTAGATCACGTGTTTGTTAAATTACTAAAGTTACAATATCAATTAGTAATTATTGTGTACAGGATCTAAATCTATATTATTTGTATAGTTTAATTTGTTATATCAATAAACAAATATACTATTAGTATAATTAATACTTTACACAACCTTTGTATTTATTGTATTGTATTTTAATTGAAATTAAATAATTTGTATATCACTTAATTAACAAATAATTCAACTTAAGAATAAATCATGTACATGATATTTATACGAATATAGTAAAAATAGCGTATTATAAAAATTATAATAGAGATTGTAGAAGTTACTAAATAGAAAGTAGGTACATGTTTGTTAAAACTGATAGTATTTTTTGATACAAAATTTAAATTTTTAATCGGCAAATGTAATTTTAATATTTTTTTCCGAAGAAATCTCACTTTGATGTCCGTCCGTCCGTCCTTTTCAGTCAAAACTCAATAGCGCGTAAACTATATAAGCTAGTTTAATAGTTTGTTTTAAAATTTTTTTAGCTAATATTAACAAAAAACAATTCACTAAAAAGGCATTATTATTTTTACAAAAAAAAATAAATTAAAAACATTTATTTCGTGGATGATTTCTAGCAAATCAAAATTTATTTTTCTCATATTTTTATTAAAAAGTACGCTGATGTTTATACTACCCACGCCACTGACTTTACCTACCCGGAAGTGTGGAACATCTTCGTCTTGAAAACTTCAAAGTTCGTTATAATATAAACGATATTCAAAACTGTCAAAATATATATGTTTTTATATATAAATTGGAATATTTTTTTCCGTCCTCTCAATGATTGATGTGATTTTTCTGATGATATATCAAATTAATGTATTTTTATTGAGTGATCTTTTAAATATTTTATAAAAATTAATTTAAAAATAAATTTAATGTACTTCCGATTAGCAGAAACGAACTGCACATTCAAAAATTTAAATTTCAAAAAAGGGGGTGCCAGAGACATGTTTTCGGTATTTTTAAACATAAATAACATGTAAAGGGTTAAAGCACAAACGATGAAAATTTCTGCACAAACGTGCACAAACGAAGCACAAACGAACTGCATACAATAAATTTTAAATTTCAAGAAAGGGGGGCTCGCATGTCTACAGCACCCCATTTTATTTTTTTAAATATCTTCTAAAGGGTTAAAGCACAAACGAAAGGATTTCATACACAAACGTGCACAAACGAAGCACAAACGAACTACATATAATAAATTTAAATTTTCGAACAAGGGGGGGCTCGCATGTCTACAGCCACCCATTTAATTTTTGTGAATACCACCTAAAGGGTTAAAGCACAAACAACGGGATTTCCTGCACAAACGAAGCACAAACGAACTGCATACCGGGTGTCCCAGATAACTTTTCCAGCATGGGGATCTCAGTATCTATAAGAGATACAGGTTTGGTTAAATGAGATCAATTATATGTATGAAAGGGGTGAGTATTATTACGCCAAAAAATATTCATAATTCTATGTGGTTTAGGCGGTATACCCAAAAAACTGAAAATTCGGAATTTCTTTAAATGCCTATAACTTTTTTGTAAAAGTAGATAGGTACTTTTTGTTAGCAGTTTCTTAAAGCACTTTTTTGTGTAGAATTGATTGGTGTATTTAGATTTTTAATATCACTTTTAGTTTCCGAGATACAAGCCCTAACTTCAGTTTTTCTTATGGGCCGCTAAGTTGGCTATGGCATATTTGAACGTGTTTTTTACTCTATTTTACAACGATGTGTCACTTGCCATATTTATTATCGGAAAAAAAATTATAATATATTTATTCAAATAGTTCATTGTTTCAAATATTCATTTGTTATTTTGATTGTTGTTATTGTGATTTTTGTTTACAATTTTTGTTTTTCATGGCTCACTTAAAAGTTTGTAATAAAATACTTCATAAATATCACTGATATTTAGTATTTCGACTTTTTTTCAATAATAAATATGACAAGTGACATATCGTTGTAAAGTAGAGTAAAAAACACGTTCAAATATGATATAGTCAACTAAGTGGCCTATAAGAAAAACTAAAGTTAGAGCTTGTAACTCGGAAACTAAAAGTGATATAAAAATTCTAAATACACCAATTAATTTTACACAAAAAATTGCTTTAAGAAACCGCAAACAAAAAGTACCTATCTACTTTAACAAAAAAGTTATAGGCATTTAAAGAAATTCCGAATTTTCTGTTTTTTGGGTATACCGCCTAAACCACAAAGAATTATGAATATTTTTTTGTGTAATAATACTCACCCCTTTCATACAAATAATTCATCTCATTTAACCAAACCTGTATCTCTTATAGATATTGAGATCCCCATGCTGGAAAAGTTATCTGGGACACCCGGTATAATAAAATTCGAATTTCAAAAAAGGGGGGGCCAGAGACATGGAGCTTAATAAATATAAGCGTTCGGAAATATCGTGACGTATTTCATGCTCTATAAACTTATATTTCACTTAGATTAATCAGAAACAGTGGGTGTTAATCTGTTTTTGTTATACATCATCTAACGTCAAATCAATTACAATTCAATATGTTCAAGCGTCGTCAGAATAAGAACTAATATGCAGTGGCGTCTAATGTATGGTGTTTAGACTATCTTCTCTATTTAGCAAAACAATTTTAATAAATACCTATGATACGCCTAGTACTACAATTGTTTAGGTCAGCAGTTCTTAAACTTAAGTAGTCTATTTTTCACTACCCCCCCCCTTTCCTGACAGAAAAAAAAACAAAGAAGGCCTTTTGATACTAAATAATCACTATATACATGGTAAATATAAATGTAAAAGTAGTTTAATTTATGCTAAACAAGTTTCACGGACCCCGGCGGACCCTAGTTTAAGAATCACTGGTTTAAGTATTGAAAATTATTTAAAAAAAAATATTTGATGTTTTGTTTATACACGTTGTCCCGTAAGTTAGGACCCATTGTCTTAAAATTAATTACAACGTGTCAGCTGTTGTATTTGCGACATAAAAATAGAAACCCTTCATTTATGGGACACCACTGTATGTATTTAGTGAAAATAAATCATTATTATTATATTTTTTACAAAATTTATAAAAAAATGACACAAGGGAAAATTTTATAACAACATTTTTTTTTGAGGAATCGCTGAAACCAGATCGAAAAAAGTCGATTCGAGATAAACGTATTTAAAGTTTTCTGAGGATCATAACCGGCCGTGATATCTGCTCTGATATCAGGCAATTTTCGGAATTTTAACTAATTCTTTTGACATATATACTTTGAATAAATGCATAAAATATTTTTTTTTCCGAAACAGTGGTTTTTCCCCTTAATATAATTTAAACATGTGACTTTTTTTAGGTTTTTTATCAAAATTTTAAATAAAAAACACAGGGAAAACCCTAAAAATTCTCCTGAGAAACCGGGAAAAATCAGGGAAATTTGTTCCAGAGAAATACTGGCCACCCTACTCTATATACTTACAAATAACATTCAATTAATTACAGTTCACACAACTGGTAAATTAGTAATAGAATCACTATGCCTACTGACTTATGAAACACCTTTGTACACTGACAAAATAAAAAAACTCTCCATAAATGAATATTTTACTTTAAAAGATGTTCTTTTACAAAAAATAATGCGTATATAGCTACATACAAAAAAGATTCAATTATATTGATTAATTTAAATCCCCTTCCCCAGATGTTATTCTCACGAGTACGCCACTGGTAACATTCAATCTGTCTCATGTTAGATGTTAGGAGAGAACCACCACAGGCCTATGGTGGTGCACAGTTGCTAGTGGCATATATACCTTCACTATTATTATTGCTATTAGGGAAATTAATGTTAGATGTTTGTTATTGATTGACCGGTCGTTTATGACTAATTAGTGTATAGTAAACGTTTGCAGGGCCGGCCTCAAGCTTTTTGTCTATAGTATGTATGTATGTGATAGAGGTAAATGAAACTTCTATTCGAGTTTACTTGTGACTGAAATTTCGCTTTTGTGGTTCCATTTTGTTCGGGACAAAATTTTACTGATGTATGGCAGGTATCTTATTTACACGAGAAATAGTTTTTTAGAGGAGTTATTCCTTAATAAATTTCAGCAGGTTTTACGACATAGTTTGAGAGTAATAATTTTTTTTTTTAATTAATGAAATTAACATGGGCTTTTATAGCAGAATGGTGTATTGACGGTTAAATTGTAATAATACACATGGTTCAAACAACGAAAAATATCTGAAATTTTCACAACACGTCACTTACATACTTAGTAACACTTTTCATAAAAAAAATTATACTCTTACAGTACATAATACTAAATTCTGGAAAAAAAAATCTGCTGAAAAATCTTTAAAAAATTAATAAAAATGGCATTCTTAAATGTTATGATTACATAGTTTTCTTTTTAAATGAGAAATAAGGTTTTAAACATAAGTAATTATATTGTTTAAGTAGTTTAGAAACAAAATTGATATTCCTACAAGCATATAAGTGAATAAATCAAAATTTGATTTTGATCGTTCATTGCATCTAGATTTACATTATTTTTGACTCAGACTGTACGTGTCTTAAAGTAAGTAATCATTGCAACTAAAAGATCTGTTTTTTTTTTTAATAATTTTAATTAAAATAAAATAAAAACAATTGAATATTAAATTTCTAGGATGTTTTCAAATATATATATATATTTTTTTTAATAGAATATTATTATTGTATTTTATATGTAGCTGAGAATGTTCTCTTTTTAAAAGTATAATACATTCATAGTGTTAAAATTGATATAAAATAATATATACAGGTAGACCAGTTTCTGAATAATTAATTCAAAAAAATATGTTGCTTACTAAAAAAATCAGGGCTGAAAGGGCTAAAATAATATACAAACAAATGATAAACATTAAAAAAAACAACAATAGTTTTTTTGAGTATTATTGATAAAGAAAAAAAAAAGGATTGTGTGGTTTTATGAAATCACGGTAAAAGTAAAACTTTTTTTCACATTATAGACATTTAACTAAAAATTTTCGGAATAATGAATTCAAGCACTCAAAATTGAAATAAATCCATAAACAACAACATGCACCAGCAAAAAGTTCTAATAATTCTAATAAATTCTATATAACAACCAAACAATTTCTGTCTCTTTCATTTGACACGGCTCTTTTTTCGAGTCAGATGCACTGTCCATTTCTTTATGTCTATGGCTCTGACGTATTTATCCCTACTCCGCGGCCGAGCGTCACGCGACATGCAACACACAGACGAAAAAGTTTGAGACGATGTAATAAAAGTTTCACTTTAAAAATTATTCATTAAAATTAGTTATACATTTTTTTTAACGTTTCATTTTACATAACATAATTACTAGAAGTTTATTAAGTTGTTTTAAATAATACGATTAGCTTCCCTCCATCCACTTTCGATAGCACCATGAACTGTACCATAATTAATATAGCTAGTAGCTTCACCGGCGAATAATACAACTGTCTTATTATTAGAATTTGAGATAGGTGTTTCCATTTTTTTGTGTCCAGTTTCAAGAAGTTCGGTGACGATGCTTAAGTAAGAATATGAACCACGGGTATACGGGTTCGAATTCCATGCAGTCCTGAAGTTTGAAATAAAATATACATTATATAACTGATAAGTAACACTATCCAAGTGCCACTAGCCGATTTTCTTAAAACTTTGTACACACGTAGTACATCGAAAAACATTACACACGTGTTTTTTTTTATTTTGGCTAACAAGGGGTTTTAAGGGTAGAAAACACATTCAAAAATTTAACTCCATTTAGTACAATGCTAACTAACGCTATTTATGAGTGCCATTCTCTTACAGTTTTTACATTTTTCTATCATAATTTCATTGTCTGTGTATTTTTGAGATCGCTTATGAAGATTTTGACATTACTTTAACGAAAATGGCGGATAAAATCACAGAAGTTTCAAAAACATTATTTAACATCACTTGCGAAGTTTATTAAATACGTAATTACGATTTTGATAACAATTATATCAATTTAGAAGTGGTGGATGAAAAATTTAAAATGTCACATCCAAATAGCACAATCTGGGCAAAAATCGATGGGCAAACTGTATAATTGGAAACATTAAAAAGATCTTCATAAGGATCAATTTCTCAAATTTTCGTGATTTGCTTATTGTTTCCGTCATTTGAAAAGGGTGTTAACAAGTTTTCGATCTCAAAAACACGCAGACAATGAAATTATGATAGAAAAAATTCGTAAAAACTGTAAGACACTCATAAGTAGCATTAGTTAGCATTGTACTAAATGGGGATAAACTTTCGAATCTGTTTTCTACCCTTAAAACACCTTGTTAGCCAAAATAAAAAAAAACGTTTATTTAACGATGTACTACGTGTGTGCAAAGTTTCAAGAAAATCGGCGTGTTTATTACCTTATAAATGCTATTGGTTCGGATATATTGTAATGTGTACCCATGGACAACTGGAATAATTTCATTAATTTGTCTTTAACAACTGTTTCTGATATTGCTTCAACTTGTTTTGCTAAACGACCGCTTATAAAGCATACTAGAACGTTAGGTTGGTCTTCGTATGCAACAAATCCTAGAGCACCAGTTAACCATTCATTCTCTTCCTAAAACAAATGATTATCAATAAAAATAAAATTAATTAATTTTATAACTTACATTAGTTCCTCCAAAAATCTCTCCAAGTTTATCTTTATGTTCTTGAAGCCACAAGAACATGAACCCTTCTATGTTTTCTGAAGACCACCATCTATCAGGGAATATGAACATAAGTTTATCACTTGTACCCATAGCGATTCCTTCGATAGCGATTTGTTTAGTTTTTGGTATCCTCGGCACGAATAAAGTTTGGTAACGTTCTTTAAGAACACCTAATGATACAGTTACAATAACGTGATCTGCTTTATATACAGATCCGTCTTTACATTTAACACTGACACCTCCTAGATCTGTGTGGACTTCAGGACCATCCCATATGATTTCTGTCACTTCTTTATTGAGATGTATCTTATCGTCTATAGGTAGGGCTTTACTTGGATCTGGGATTTTTTTCTAGAGAAATGTTAATCGAATTAAACTTATTTGAATGTTGGTTAAATATTTGATCTTACCATTAATACATCAAGTATTGTATGATATCCTTTTCCTTTCCAATTCATATTTAAATCTCCGATGTCTTCCCATAAGCTTCCAGATTCCGAAAGTGAAATATCAAACCATGATTCGGAAGCATAGTATGTATCAATACATTTAGCCCACCAATCATACATAAGTGAGGTTAGTTTAGGGTCAAATTTTTTGTTAGAAAATAAGGTGTTATATCTGTAATAATAACTCGAGTTAAAACTATGATATATTGGTCCAGTCGAAAACTACAAGGATGATGAATTATAATAATAATATTATTAAAGTGGTTGGTGCAATAGAGCAGCGGTTCATAAACTATGGGAGGGGGGGGGGGGGGGGTCCGCAAAGCTTTTGCCTGGGGTCCGTGAAACTTACTTGGCATAAATTTAAGTATTATTGCATTACTTTTTATCAGTAATTAATTATTATCTAACGACATTTTTTTGTTTTTCTGTCAGTCTGAAAAATAATTGTTTGCAATAGAGCATTCTAAAGATTAGTTTATGATTTTTGTATATGTTATTCTTTATTTCTTAATAAATAAATAATTCAAAATTGAACAAATTCTGACGTATAGTTTGCAAGATAAAATTTTTCAAAAATTATATTTTTAACGCGCAGGTAATGGGGTATAATTTTATAATTAATATAAATAAATATCTTCTTCTAAAGTTTAGATAGTAAAAAAACATATTTTAAGTGAATTTAACCCTTTAGGAACATTTAAACTCATTAAAATCAACAAATTTTGATTTTCAATTAAGGTTATTTGATCATAAGAGTAATATATAGATAAAAATCTATGTTATTTATGGATAGCTCATATATTTTACTAATTTTTATTTAAAATATTGGACGTATGGTTTTTGAGTAATTGGATATTAAAAATAGAGTTTTTAACACACGACAAATAAGAGAACTTACCGAAAGTGCTCTATTTATTGTAATTTTACACAATTGGCTATATAGAGACGTTTTAAAAACTAATTATTCGAAACTTCAACTCTTTTAAATACTATAAAAATTATAAAACAAATATATTCACGTGTAATTTATTCAAAATTAATGAAAAAATAGCTATACCATTACAACAGTACAAATTAGTACATGTTACTATTATATACCGTTCTATCTATTTCAATTTTCAAATTAAATTAAACTTTTTTTACTTTTAATAATTAACAAAGTAAAATATTCCATTAAATGTAGGTACATGTGTTTTGAATATAAATTAAAAACAAAATTTTTCGAAGCCAACCATTTTTTACAGTATACTAGACGTATTACCTTAAAATTCTGACTTTTTTATTATAAAATTATTTTTTAAATATAAAATAAACATTCTAAATGTAGTTTTAAATCAAAAATAAGTAATTTCACAATTAAATAATTTTAATTTGTGACATAATATGATTGTACCTAAGATCTATTTAACTAACCACCTTAATTAGTACAAAATTACCACGTTACAATATTAATTCAAAAAAAAAAAAAAAAAAAACTTCAATGGTATTCACTTAAACATTGCACATTACATACATACATAATGTATTAGAGTTTGATCAGAGATACAATGTACCTACATTCTATGCATGTAAATATGTATTTACTGACGTAGAAAGTCTGTATTTTACTAATCAACAATCAACATACGTAGGAGAGAGGAGAAAGCCGGGAGAGATATTGCTTGTGCGTAGATATTGGAAACATTACACTGCGCGTCGTTCTAACCGGACAATAGGTCGCTATAAGCAGTTGGTCGCTTAAACCGGAGTCGTACTATACGGATATGTTTTCATAGTACGTCTATATCAAACCTAATTTGAGTTTGTACTTATATTTATTACAAATATTCGATCATTACTAAATTTATTAGACTTACTCTGACATATGAAATTCTCCAACAGAACGTTTATCACTTTCTTCTATCCCACTGTCTAATCCCCTCATCAGTTGTTCAATTTCAGTGGTATCATTCCTAGGATACACTGTACCATCAATATCATAGAAAAAGAAATCAGCTGCAGTTATTGATGAATGGTTCAACAGTCCAAGTGGCATAGCTAAATCGTAAGCGACATTATCTTTTTCACCGTGGCACCATTGGGCTCCCATATCAATGGTTATGTCGTTTACTTTTTTAGAGAAGATCCTGCCACCTATCCTGTCCATTGCTTCAAGGATAATGATATCATTTATTCCTTTCTCTAACAGTTTTGTACCAGCTGCTATCCCAGCTGCCCCGGCTCCAATAATTATTACTTTAGGTTGATTTTCAGTACAATGTACTGCGGCTAAAAATATACAGAATTAATAATTAAGGCTGTTCATGCCGATTTTTCCGAAACTAAATTCTACGAGATGTCGCCACCGTAGAAAACAAAAATCATTTGCACAAGTCTAGCCCTGAGGGGAAAATATTACCATAAAAACAAATACAAATTCAAACTGTCAGATATAAGGAATGGGATATTCTCGAAATTAAACAGAGATGAAACAACAAAGAATAGAATTTAAGGCTTACATTCAATATTTTCAAATGAAAATTGCAGAATTATTATAAAATTAGAAAGCTTAAACAAATATCTATGTCGTGGTATATTTTTTTCTCCGTATTTTTCAAGAATTTTTGTTATATATTGAGTTTTATCATATCAAGAAATATACACAAAATTTTCAGATTTTTTTTATTAATATATAAAAAAATTAAATTGAAAAATTATGTATGTCATGACATAGAAAAATTAATCTAGTTTATCACTGTATTTTTTCCTAAATGATTTATTAATACTGGTCAGAGCTGAACATAGAATACAAAACCGTAATTTCTCTATAGTAATTCTTATGGCAATTCAAATAGCATGTTCAGCCTTAATCAAATAAAAAAATGTAGAGTGAATTCGGTATATATGGACCAGGCGGGTAAAATGGACACCTCCTTTTGTTGCTCCATTTTAAATTTTATAAAGACAATATTAATATGTATCTAAGCTTACACTTCTAAATAACTGCGTCAGTTGACATGATAGTGTTTGAAGTACCAGTATGTCATTGAGAGCAATTTTTATTGTATTAAATTGTTTAAATTAATTATATTGCTGTTTAAACATGTACTTATAAGGGTTGGCCGTATGAACAGTGCTTTTAATTCACGTAATTATTGTTGCATCGGCGATAACATTTTTTACTTTCTTATACCAATGTATATGAAATATACATATAGTATAAGTAAGTATTGTAATCGCGATTTTTTTCGAAATCCGGATTTTGATGGAATTATCAATTTTGACCTTCCCTGAATCCATTCTGACTATTTTCGCCATGATGTCTGTGTGTCTGTCTGTCTGTCGGTCGGTCTGTCTGTCGGTCGGTCGGTCGGTCTGTCTGTCTGTAGACGCTGTAACTCAAATACGAAAAATCGTAGAAAGGTGGAATTTTATACTTAAGATTGATTTTTGCCTGGGAAGAAAACCTCCTATTTTTGAAAACGATCATTCAACCGGAAACGGATGTTTACCTACATCGATTTTTGAATTTTTCGAATTACACTGAAATAGTGCGAATTAGAGAAAAATGGCCAAGTTGAAAATTGTAGGTAATATTATTATCTATAATTTATGTTCTATTCATTTTTTCGAAAAAAACAAATTTAATTTTTTTTTTTTTTACTAAGTATTCGATTTTAAGTACATTTCAAATGGTTTATAACAGAGAAGAAATATCTGCCATGAGTGTCATGGGACTTTCTTATACGTATTACAGAGACTGTACGTGTTTGCCATAGGTACCATGGGCCTTTCTTATACGTAATACTGAGAATAAACACTGTATACTCTAATTCATTTAGTTTGCAGTGGTCGTCGTGCGACTTGACGGTATTAGTCGTGATCCGTACGGTCAAAGCACCCAGCAACCAGTATAGATTATTCTAAATAATGATTTTAAAAAAAATATTTCTGGCTAAATCATAAGTGTTGGAAAAAAATGTATGGGGAATAAATTATAGATAATAACATACTCGACATTTTTTATCTAAAACATTTTTGTCTTATTTCAAAAAATTCAAAAAATTACAAGAGTAAACATCCGTTTCCATTTTATTGTTAGTAATTATGTTAAACAAAATTCGTTCGATACATAATGTATAAAATAATATTTCTATAGTTTATGTCTCATTCATTTTACTCTATCTTTTATTAGTTTGTTAGAAATATCCTTCACTAAAATAAAAATCACGTACACTGTTCACTGTCATTATTACGTATAAGAAAGTCCTGTGGCACACGGCAGATTATTTTAATACATGTGGTAGCTGGTATTATGGACTATAGCTATGAAGTGTAATAATTAAACAGAATCGTGGCCAGGCAAATAGTATGAAAAGTATATTAATCATCCAGTACTTCACAACTATTCGTTTCCACAAAAATATTTTTTTAGTACAAATCTTCTTGATGGTGCCCACTAAATGGGGTGCTTATTACGGAGGTTCTGCCCGTGTACTCTTTGCTACGCCACTGCTATTTTTTTATACAGTGACAACATATAAGTTTGAAATAAAAACAACAAAATAAATTTTAAATAAATATCTTAATATATAAAAAAAGCCTAAACCACTGGATGTATCGAAACCATATTCACACCATATGTTCGTTTAGTATTCCGTTAGGTTTATCCGTTTGTACACATGTTTTAACCATCTAATATAGATAATCCCATATTACAGTAACAAGAGTGTAATATGGACCACCGTGGGCCATATTACACGCACATTTTATAAGATGTTGATTTTCGATTGTTTTCTATTTTTTATTTTTATTTTATTTTTGCCTACTCGATCTCGTTAAAAAATTAAATTCTCTGTCCAATGAAATGATAAGAACTGATTTTAAATAATATTATCATAGTTTTATCTTACCTAAAACATGAATGGTGTTCCATATATACCGACTTTACTCTAATTATTTATAATTTATTTAAAAAAAAAACTTACCTGCTATGCAGCCAATTAGTAACATTAATGTTTTCATTATTAAAAAATTATTTACAATTTTTTTTATGTTTCACCAAAAATAAAATATGACTATTAACAATGCTTGCCAGACTCAATATAATAATAATATTTATGTGCGGCTTTCTATTATTATATAATCTCACATATCAATGCATTTTATATCTGTATGCAATGACCTAACCTAAGCCTTGGCTTATTGAACCTATAACTTATCCTCAGTCTGGACAATAAACAATATTAAAGGTCTTAATATGATAAATAACATTTTTCCAAATTTTTGATATCACATTTTTTCCCAATTATCATGTTATGACCTTAAAACAATGATTATTTATTGAATGTAGTCTTTTTTTTAAATTAGATTTGTTTGATCAAAGTAAACTTGAATCTCTGGGCTCATTAGAACATAGACTCGCCCCCCCCCCCCAAAAAAAAATATTGAAGGGTAAAAACCACTGTGACGGAAAAAAATTGTTTTTTCTTACATTTTTTTAAAGTATACATATTCATAAATATGTATACAAAAAATTGAGTTTAAATTCCGAAAATTGACGGAGTTACAGTCAATTTAGTGACGGCCGGTTATGACATAACAAAAACATTAAACACGTTTATCTCGAAATGACATTTTTCGACCTGGTTGACACGATTCCTCAAAGACTAATGAACCGATTTTCGTAATTGTAGTAGCTATCGTTGCACGTAGTCGATTTTTGAAATTTTGATAATTACTATTTTTAAAACCGCTCTAATAAAAAAATAGGTATTACAAATTAAAAAAAAAAAATTCAAACGATCGCCATTTTGTGAAAAAATAAAATAAAAAAGAATGGCTACGTTCATCTAGATATTGATAAAATTTTTATTTATTTTTTTCTTGTAACTCTTCTCGAAATTTCGAGTGAACCATAAAGAAAAAAAATTTTTTTGGTCGTCACATCGAGACTCATAACTTTGTTAATATTTAATATTTTTCAATAAAAATTGATATTAAATAAGTTGAATATATACTTAATAAAACGTCCTTTACCTGATTCAAAAATAATTAGTTATATCTGTGAAAAAAATTCCCAAACATTAACAATTTTTTACCCGTCACAATGGCTATAACCCTAAAATAAAATTCATAAATAGTTTTTTTGTTTTTCCTTTTTGAGCAGGCGTATCTTTGAAATCCATTCTCAGATTCTAATAAAATTTATATTGGGCCACCTCGGGTGTATTCTCTTTCAAACAAAAAAACCCATCCAGATCGGTTCATATTTGTCGGAGTTATCCCGAACAAAAAAAAAAATGTACTGTCGAATTGAAATAAAAAAGAATACAACTTTTTACCTATGTTTATAAATATTTTATTTTTATTCAATATACATATTAAATAACTTATACAATATGATTAACTTCTCTCCAACCACTTTCTATAGCTCCATGAACTGTTGCATAATGATTGTAACTTGTAGCTTCACCGGCAAACAAAACTACCTTTTTATTATTAGAATTAGATATAGGTGTTGCTAGTTTTCTTTCTCCAGTCTTTAGAAGTTCGGTCACAATACTAAAGTAAGAATACGAACCACGAGTGTAAGGGTTTGCATGCCACGTACTCCTAAAAAAACATTAACAAATTGATGATATACAGGGTGTGTCATTCATTATTATTGAACAATTTATTTATTTATGTATTTATTGATAAAATAACAATACCTTAAAAATGCGACAGGTTCTGGTATTGTGTATTCTGAGCCGAATGATAGTTTAAATAGTTTCATTAGCTTTTCTTTGACAACTGATTCTGATATTGCTTCGAACTGTCTCGCAAGGCGACCAGTTATAAAAGCAGTTAGTATGTTTGGTTGGTCGTCGCTTATAATGAAACCAATAACACCTGTAAGCCATTCGTTTTCTTCCTAAAATGAATGTAATGCATACATGTTTTTTAAATTGCATATATTAGGGTCTGTCAAAAAAATGTTAATGTTAAAAATGTTAAGTAAGTTTTTTTCGCAAAAATTAAATATATATTATGTTATAAAACTTATAAATTAACTTTATGAATATACTAGGTTGATATTTTTATGAAATGTTGAATTTTTTGTATTAAATTATTATGGAAAGTGATATTAGAATATGAAATTTGACTAAAATTTTTTGGGTTTTAGATTTCGTTAAAAGTGTGTTTATTTTATAGAAAATGATGTGAAAAGTTGAATTTTTCAAACCGCAGGTCTGTATCTCAAACCGTTCTTGAGATATGGCTTCTCAAAGTTTTAGTTTTTTCAAAATTTTGGAGAAAAATAGCTGTAACTTTTGAACGTGTGGTCGGATTTGATTTTTGTTGACAGATTTGAAATCAGCGTGTCAAAATCTATATAATGATGTGTATATCATATGGAAATTCGAAAAAAAAATTTTTGTCGAAAATCGACATTTTTTTAAGGTATACCCCTTGGAAAAATTTCAATTTTCAGCAAAAAAATTTTTGTCGAATTTTAAAGTATTATATATGCCATAATATAGATTTTGACACGCTGATTTCAAATCTGTCAACAAAAATCAAATCCGACCACACGTTCAAAAGTTATGACCATTTTTTTCCCAAAATTTTGAAAAAACTAAAACTTTGGGAGGCAATATCTCGAGAACGGTGATAGATACAAACCTGCGGTTTGAAAATTTCAACTTTTCACATCATTTTCTATAGAATAAACATACTTTTAACGAAATCTAAAACACAAAAAATTTCGGTCATATTTCATGGATCAAATTTCAATTTGTCATAGAAATATCAACTTAGATACAAGAAAACAATAAAAAAAATTATTAATTACTATATAAACAACAATTTTCCTTATTTTTTAAGTAATTTTTCATTTAAATTACATTTTTAGACAGAAAACATACTTTTAATGAAATCTAATGCGGTGTTTTTTTGACAAAAAAGCAATAAACCCTATACATTTTAAATACGAAGTATTTTATAGACACGATGTATCTATTTTATTTTTTTTTCGGTGTCAAAAATTTTAGTCTAACTTCATGATTGAATTAAAAAAAATATTAAAAAAAAAAAAAATAATTCATGATACTATGTTAACAATAGTTTTAATTATTTTTTATTTAATTTTTCATTAAAATTATATTTTTTTAACTATAAAATTCAAACTAAAGAGTACAAAAATTCACGTAAAATCACGTCTAGTAGAGCGACCGTCCCATCTTCCTAAATAGGCCCCTATAACTGTACAATGTATTCACTTCCATACTTACAAAAGTTCCTCCAAAAATCTGTGCAAGACTATCTTTATGTTTTTGAAGCCACAAGAACATAAATCCTTCAAAGTTGTCTTCAGGCCACCATCTATGAGGAAACACGAATGTTATTTTATCACAAGTACCCATAGTCAATCCTTCGATAGCTATTTGATTCGTTTCAGGTATCTTCGGAACGAATAATGTTTGGTAACGTTCTTTAAGAACACCTAATGATACAGTTACAATAACATGATCTGCTTTATATACAGATCCGTCTTTACATTTAACACTGACACCTCCTAGATCTGTATGGACTTCAGGACCATCCCATATGATTTCTGTCACTTCTTTATTGAGATGTATCTTATCGTCTATAGGTAAGGCTTTACTTGGATCTGGGAGTTTTTTCTGGAGAAATATTAATGTGGAAGTAAACTGATTTCACTGTTAATTATTACGTTTTCTTACCATCATTACGTCAAGGATTGTATGATATCCTTTTCCTTTCCAATTCATATTAAAATCTCCTTCAGATTCGGTGTATTCTGTCATATTTGATAGTGAGACGTCAAACCATGATTCAGATGCGTCTAATGAATTTGTGACTTTCGACCACCATTCAAATATTAATTCAGTTAGTTTAGAATCGAATGTTTTATTGGCGAATAAGTTCTTATATCTGTAATAACAAAAATACTTATAAGAACCTCTTAAATAAACCGTTAACCCCCACCTCCCACCCATATTTCATAGGTTTAATTTTTTCGAATTTTGACTATCGCCATTCGAGTATAAAAAATAATGAAAATTTTGTATTATAGATTTTTTTTAAATTTTCATTAGTTTCAGAGTTATTTGAAAAAATATGATTATTTTGCACATTTTCATAGAGGTGTTTCACCCCCTTAAACCGTTTTACCGTAGCTATGGTAGTTTTTTTCTTACTTATCTTGACCTCCTCTAACTATATACAAAGTTTAAACTCGATACGAATTTTCGACTTGAAAAGGTTCCCTTGTTAGTTAAAAATGATAACTGTAAAAAAAAAATTGATTTCGAAAAATGTTGTTTTTAATTTATATTCAGAACACATGTACCTACATTTAATGGAATATTTTACTTTATTAATTATTAAAACTAAAAAATGTGTAATTTAATTTGAAAATTGAAATAGACAGAACGAAATATAATAGTAACATGTACTAATTTGTACTGCTGTAATGGCAGAGCTAGTTTTTCATTAATTTTGAAGAATTTACACGTGAATATATTTGTTTTATAATTTTTATATTATTTAAAAGGGTTGAAGTTTCGAATAATTAGTTTTTAAAACGTCTCTATATAGTCAATTGTTTTAATTAATAGAGCACTTTCGCTAAGTTCTCTCATTTATCGTGTGTTATAAACTCTATTTTTAATATCCAATTACTCAAAAACCATATGTCCAATATATTTTAAATAAAAATTAATAAAATATATTTATTAGTTATCCATAAATAACATATTAAAATTTTAGTCTTTTATCTACACATTGCTCTAATGATCGAATAACCTTAAATCATTGCCTTGTAAGAAATTACAAAGCTCTATTCAATTTATTATACTCAAAAACTGCTTATATTCTTTAGATGAATTTTACCAGTCTATAACTATTTGAATTCTGTATTTTTTGATTTTTAATTACTTTTATAATATTTTTTATAAATTTTCTTATGCTTGACAATGTTACTTATTTTATAATGTATCAAACTGCTTAGAAAAAAAAACTGTATTGGAGCAAGAAAACCTTGTTTTGTATACAACGAAAACAATATTTTCTTGATATAAGAAACATACTCTTAACCCAACTACGTTATTCCTTCGTTCAAGAATACTATAGTTGGTTTAAGAGATTATTGCTTATCTTAAGAAAACCTTGTTTTGTGTGTAACGAAAACAATATTTTGTTAATATAAGAAACATACACTTAATCCAACTACGTTATTCCTTCGTTCAAGAATACTATAGTTGGTTTAAGAGATTATTGCTTATCTTAAGAAAACCTTGTTTTGTGTGTAACGAAAACAATATTTTCTTGATATAAGAAACATACTCTTAATCCAACTACGTTATTCCTTCGTTCAAGAATACTATTGTTGGTTTAAGAGATTATTGCTTATCTTAAGAAAACCTTGTTTTGTGTGTAACGAAAACAATATTTTGTTAATATAAGAAACATACTCTTAATCCAACTACGTTATTCCTTCGTTCAAGAATACTATAGTTGGTTTAAGAGATTATTGTTTATCTTAAGAAAATATTGTTTTCGTTATATTATACAAAACAAGGTTTACTTGGTTTGAGAAATCCTTTCTACCAGTGTAAATAAATAAATAAAATAACGAAACGAGAGCAGTCCGAGATTGTTTCATTTTTCACGAGACGAATTTTGCCTAGCTCGTATTTCGAGTTATCCATAAATAACATACTAAAATTTTATATCATACTTTTATCTATACATTGCTCTTATGATCGAATAGTACAAAATTAAAAAAAAAAATATCTTACTCTGATAGAAAATATTCTCCAATAGATTGCTTGTCGCTATTTTGTATCCCTGCTTCCAACGACCTAATCAATAGATCAATTTCATATGTATCATTTCTAGGATACGCTGTACCTTCGATATCATAAAACGCTATTTTCGTAAATGTATTAACCGAATGGTCTAATAGACCTAAAGGTGATGCTAATTCGAAAACCACATTGTCTTTTTCACCGTGGCACCATTGGGCCCCCATGTCAACGGTTATGTTGTTTATTTTTTTAGAGAAGATCCTGCCACCTATCCTATCCATTGCTTCAAGGATAATTATATCATTTATTCCTTTCTCTAACAGTTTTGTACTGGCTGCTATCCCAGCTGCCCCGGCTCCAATAATTATTACTTTGGGTTGATTTTGAGTACAATTTACTGCAGCTAAAAATAAATTATACAGTAGAAACCGGTTATAACGACATCGGTTACAACGACGTACCGGTTATAACGACGCAGAATAAAAGTCCCGGCTGAATCCCATATGATTGCCTGTTATAATATACCGTTTATAACGACATCGCTTATAACGAAATACCGGTTTTGTACGACGGACCGACTTTTGTTACAATTTTTTTTAAATATAGTATTTTTATATAGGGAATACTCTTTGCACATGTATTATTTAACGTTAATTAAAACAATTTTGTGTTTTTATGTCATTAATCTTAACGTAAGAATATTATGTTTATCCTTTAATAATCCGTGATGTTTTATTGTGTCTGACATAATTTGTGCATTTAATTTTTTGTACAAAAAAAATATTGTTTGACATAATACATAATATATTGTAGGTCAGGTTTAATTCTAATAAACAGAAAACAGATGTAGATTTCAAATCGTATACGTACATGATTGGTGGAGAGTAACCAATCAGAACGCAACTCGTAACTATGATTCCGTAAAATAACGTTATTAAAGTGTCTCTATTCTAATCTATTCTGAATATCATAATATTCGCAGCGTGCGCGATGACAGCGCCAACTAACGCGTGGACTTTAGTAGCAACTTGGGTGGACTTTGGCGTACTAACAAACAAATAATTTCAATAAAATATCGTAATATATACATTTTAGACGATTATTTATGACTATTGGTTATGTGCACGAAGTCTATTAGCGCCGCTAGCGGGTAATAGAGAAGGATTGAATGGATTCAACTCTCTTTTTATCATTGTTTAATATGTTTTAATACCGTGAAATTTTTTATTAAACAAATATCATTTAATTTAGCTGTTTGCATATAATATAAATAGTATAGCATAAAAGGTACGTGAAAATTATTTATTTAGGGTATTTTTCTCCCTTTATCTATGAAGTATAATAGAGAAATAATTAATTCGTTTACATTGACAGCATAACCTCAAATTTTGGCGCCGATAATTTTACAATATTGCTCACCACGAACACTCGCATCGACATTATTTCTAACTCCACCCCCTTGCACATAGTCTATAGTGGGATTAACCATGTTGACCTTTCTATTTTCAGTTAAAAACGAGCCTATTAAAAATGACAGTTAGTCCACCCAAAGTGTTATTTTTTGCCACGTTGTGCGCTGTGATCGATTTCGTTTCCCCCACTACCTACTTTGCACCCAGCGAATAGTATTCGGGTATTCGTAAATGTTTTATATTTTTTTATTCTCTTGTTTTATTTTGACGATATCTTCACTCACAGATGGTGAATTTTACAAAATTTCAGCATGCTCATGAAATTTTTAGTTTTTCCGATAAATTACCTTAAAAAAATCGAATTATCGGATATTACGACAATCGGTTATAACGACCTAAAATTCCAGTCCCTTCGATGTCGTTATAACCGGTTTCTACTGTATATTATTATGGTTTGAAATGAAAACAACTAGTTTCTGAACTCATAAAGTTTGATAAGTACTGGTCTACATAAATGACATAATTCGGTGTTAGTTATTTGTGAATTGAGAAAATTGATTTTTATACAATAAAATACAAAAGTAATACAGATATCACTTATGATATAGTCGATAAAACAGGTGTTTTAGTTGTGCATTTACACGCTAGATGTCTCCACCAAAAAAGTATATAAATGTTACCACACTCAATTTTTTTATCTTGATATAAAGTATCTTATCTCCTTCATCGGTATGTAATCTATCTCCCTGTCAAATTTCATCAAAATCGGTTCAGCCGTTTGTCCGTGAAATTGTTACAAACAAACAGACGTCTATAATATTACTTTCCAGTTTCCTATTTATAGTACATTATATTTTCTATTTTTTTTTATCTGATATAATAACGTTGTTAATTTGATTTTAATTAATAATATGTTTTTTAAGTCTCTCTACTTACAATAATTTTTAAAATGAACTCTAGAGTTGATTCAATTACAAAACATAACACTTTTAAAGTAACCGTGTAATTATTCCGCTAGTCGACATTTATATTTACAATTTTTTCACTTAATAAAGCGTTTTTAATTTGACGAAACTATATATAATATTAGTTATATATAAATAAAGCATAAAAATATCAATAATTTCAGGTACAGACTATCGACGTTAAAAAAAGTGCTGTCCTATAAATATGACATTGGGTTCTTATGATAATAATCTAGTCTACGATTGATAATTACTATGTTTTGTATTGAATTTATCTTTTTGATCATATTTTCAATTGAGAACTTGATCAAAAAATTTGAAGAAATAAAAAATTGGGAAGTAATGGGTTAATAAAAAAAATACCTTACCTGCTAAACAGCAAACAAATAATAATATTAACTTCATTATTATATCCTTAATCGTTTAAGCCAACTTATTTATATTTATATGCACATAGGTGTATTAAGTTTGAACACCCACTAAACTATGAATTTATACAATAAATTACTGCAAATGTTAAAAATTCGATAAGATATCAAAATACATTCCTTTTTTTTGGTATTAGTAAATATAATAATTATGTAACAGATCAATCGTATTTTTATCTACAAAAACAACAATATGGATTTATATATTTATTATTTTATTTTATAAATGCAGTAACCCGAAACGTGCCTTGACCTTATCTATATGTGTACTGTCACCAAATATTTCCATTGCATTTTTATTTAGTATCTTCACAACACACTAGTAAAAACAATCTAGTGAAGAAAAAAAAATACTCTGCCTTGTAAATGCACGGTGCTTCCTCGTGCTAAATTCATCAAAGGTAGTTTATTATTGAACAATTTAAATAAACACCGATAAAGTATTCAGATGAACTGCCTGTCATTGGTTAACCATTTAATTTTCATACGATTTTAATAAAAAAAAAATAATTTTACATTTTCTTAATACGCGCCTGATTATTATGTCGTATATTTTGGATTTTTTGATAATTTCAATCAAAATCATTATTTTTCTGCTATACGAATGTCAAAATGACATTTAAAACGTCAAAGTGACATTTAATATGTCAAAGTAAATAGCAGTTTTAAAAAAACAAATGACGATTTTCTTAAGTCAAATTGAGATAGATCTTTGTAAGGGAATATTTTACAACAAAAGTAGGTGACCTATATTATAGAGAATTGAATGCTCTACAAAAAAGGTTCTTTAAAATTTTCACGTAACATGTGTCTTTCTTGAGATATATTCAAAAAATAAATCTTTTTGGATGTCACCCCTCCCCCTTACACACAATTTTAATTATTTTGAAATGGGACCGTCCTCAAGCCAGACCAAACCAACCAACCAAGTTTCATCAATATCGGTTCAGTGGTTCATGAGTTAAGCGTGTGACAAGGATGGGGGGACAGACACACACACACACACAGACAGACACAGACAGACAGACACGGAACAAAAAGTGTTTGTCTTGACCTGAACCGGATAGATCCGGTAAAATTTTTAAAATCGGAGAACAATTTTTTTCTCGTTTTAAAACGATAACAAAGCTTCTCGTATCTTCGATATTGCGAGGAAGCAACAATACAACTTACTTTCAACTAACTATCATATATTTTAATTTTAATGTTTATAATTACTAATTACCTACAAATGCTGTTTACATTTATGTCAAATACTGTTAATTGTGGTTGAAAAATAACAGAGAGATTTAGATAAAACTTTGTAAATAATAAGATATTTATATTTATTTAAAAATCCTTGCAAAATTTCAATGTCATTATGAGAATAGTTTAAAAGATATTAACCCATTACTTCCCAGTGTCCTATTTATAGGACATCATATTTTCTAATTTTTTTCTCTGACATAATAACGTTATTAATTTGATTTACATTACTAATATGTTTTTTAAGTCTTTCTACTTATAATAATTTTTTCAACGAACTCTAGAGTTCATTCAATAACAAATTATAACACTTTTAAAGTAACCGTGTAATTATTCCAGTTAGCTGAAATTTAAAATTATATATTTTTTAACTTAATAAAGCGTTTTTAATTTGATAAAACTATACATGATATTACTTATGATGGTGGAAATAAAAATATCAATTATTTCAAAAATAAATCCAGGTACAGACTATCGTCGTTAAAAAAAAGTGCTGTCCTATAAATATGACATTAGGTTCTCATGGTAATAATCTAGTCTGCGACTGATAATTATTATGTCTTGTATTGAATTTATCTTTTTGATCATATTTTTAACAAGAATTGTGAACTTGATTAAAAAGTCGAGAAGTAATGGGTTAAATAAACAAATTAACTTGCATTCTTATGAGAACTTTTCAAAGTGATGTGACACAGAAAATTTAATGAAAATTTGAGCATACATTCTTTATTCATTTACAAAGATATCTGTAAATTTTCAGAGATATTAGAAACCGCGTTTTTTTAATTAAAAAATGATAATTGTGTGAAAAAAATTAAAGGAAAGACGCATCTATGGGATTTCGCATGCTCTAAAAATTAAGAACTAATTTTGAATTTAACGGTCGGTCCTTAAGGGGTTACATACAGTCAGAAGGCCAAAAAAAAGGGTTTTTACAAGATTTTTTTAAGAGAAGACTTTTAAATTTATTAATGTAAAAATTTGTACACATATTATGGTAACTTTTATTTGTATTTTAACATTTTTTATTTGTAAAAATACTAATTTCGAAAGCTACTACAGCTGTTCTCCAGGAGGTCCTCTCAAAAAAGGCGCCTTGCGGTGACCACGATATCTCTGGATTGCATCTTTTAAAATAAAAAACCCAAACGGATTTCTTTAAAGTAATGTATAATCTTGTACTTAATCGAAGGAATAAGCAAAATAAATTTTTTTGACAAAATGGCGGCTTCTCAAAAAAAAATCGATTTTCGACAAAAATTTGACCTTAAATTGTTTATAAAAAAATGAATATTTATCGGTGAGATAAAACCTTCGATTAATTACTAAAAAATATTCTTAAGAAACTTGTGTTAAAATTTGAGATTGATCGGTTCAACCGTTTCCGAGGAATAATAATAATAATAATAATAATAATATCTTTATTGTCCGTGAGCTTTACAGCTATGAACATAGTTATTGACAATGGATAAAAACAATATTAGAGTAATAAAAAAAAATAGATAATATAATTTGTATAAATTTTAAAATCTAAGTAAAGTTTATAATATAAAATAACATACATATAAATGGTGTAAAGAGATCTTATGCTAAGAATAAAACTCATCAATTGAGTAGATTTCTTTTTTTAGGAGATATGATTTTAGAGTGTATTTAAATTTATTGTAGTTCGTAAGTTCTTTTATTTCCGATGGAAGCTTATTAAACAGTTTTGAGCCTGTGTAGATTGGCCCTTTTTCAAATATATTAAGGTTATGTAGTTGCAGACAAATGTCATTTCCCTTACGAGTATTGTAATGATGATACGAGTTGTTATGTTTCAATGATTGAAAATTATTTCTGATACACATTATTGTTTCTAAGACATACAAGGCAGGCAGGGTAAGAATACCCAAATTCCTAAAAACACCCCTGCACGTTTCTCTTGGTCCAATACTCGCAATAATTCTTATTATTCTTTTTTGAAATATAAATATTTGCTGGGCGTCTTGTGAGTTGCCCCAAAATATCAAACCATATTTTATTCTGGAGTAGACCTGCGCGTAGTAAAAAGAGAGCAGTGCTTCTTTCGTTAAATTCATTTTTAAAGTTCTGAACTGATAGCAGATCGAGCTTAGTTTACCAGACAAGCTGGAACAGTACGTACCCCATCCTAGGTCACTCTCGATGTGTATACCAAGAAATTTGATTTTGTTTACTTTTAAAATTTGTTTATTATCTATGGCCAGATTTAAACGTAATTTATCCTGGTGATTTGCATTAAACGTCATGTAGTTTGTTTTGTTTATATTTAGGTGTAACCCAT
Source organism: Sialis lutaria (assembly GCA_949319165.1). Classification (NCBI taxonomy): domain Eukaryota; kingdom Metazoa; phylum Arthropoda; class Insecta; order Megaloptera; family Sialidae; genus Sialis; species Sialis lutaria. Next base: position 25,897,117 of record OX439240.1, on the reverse strand, counting down.
TTGCTCTAAACCATCTCGACATTGAACTTAAAATGTTCATGCATTCGGTTTCTAAATCACGTTCAGACTGGCTACTGACAACAATTGATATGTCATCAGCATACATAGTTACTTTTTTATTGATATACGCTGGTAAGTCATTTATGTAGATCAGAAAAAAGAGAGGTCCCAATATACTGCCCTGAGGTACTCCCATTTGTATTTTTCTCTGCTGAGATAGTACTGTACTGTTATTGAATGTAATTTTAGTGCACTGAGTTCTATTACTAAGAAAAGATGTTATTAGTTTCATGATAGTGCCCCGGAAACCGAGTATTTCTAGTTTATTTAGTAGGATGTTATGTTGGACACAGTCAAAAGCCTTACTCAGATCGCAGAAAATACCAGATGTGAATAGTTTATTATCGATAGAGTGTAAAATTTCATTATAAAAATCAAGGGTTGCTGTTGTAGTTGATTTATTTTTTGTAAAACCGTGTTGTAGGGTAGATAATAAATTACAATTTTGGAGGAAGTTTTGAATCCTAATATATATTATTTTTTCTAGTATTTTAGAGACTGCTGATAATAGGGATATTGGTCGGTAACATTCAGCATTTTGGGTATCACCCTTTTTGAAAATAGGTCTAACAATTGCTAGTTTGAGTACATCTGGGAAATATCCATTTTCAAGGCAAAGATTAATTAGAGTAGTTATTGGTGAGGTCAAATAATAGTGGTCACCGACTTTAAAAACACAGAGAAAAACGCGCTGCCGCTCCGACCTCCTACATTCAAACGCTCTGAGACGTCTTTACAAATATGCTTGTAACTTCGAAAATAATCGCCGGATTGACTTGAAATTTTTTTTGTGTGTACTTAAATATATGTACATTACGAAAATGAAATAATTTTTTTTATATTTTTTGAAAATTCTAACTGTATGTAACCCCTTAAGGTCATTTGTTTCGTTGACGAAAAGCTATAAAATATATTATTTTGTGTATACTATCAAAAAATACTCTTGCATTATAAGATTTAAGTAGGTACATAAAAAACATTGAACCGTATTATCTATTTTTAGACAATACGATTAACTTCTCTCCAACCGCTTTCTACCGCTCCATGAACTGTTGAATAATGGTGTTCGCTTGTAGCTTCACCGGCGAACAAGACTACCTTCTTATTATTTGAATTGTATATAGGATATGACAGTTGACTTTGTTCAGTATCAAAAAGTTCAGTCACAATACTAGTGTAGGAGTATGAACCACGAGTGTATGGGTTCGTATACCAGGCAGTTCTAAATAAATAATATCACATCAATATTACAATAATTAAATTACATTTAAAAAACATATATTATTTACCTTACAAATGAAACAGGGTCTGGAATGTGGTAATCTTTACCCAAAGCTAATCTGAATAACTTCATTAGTTTGTCTCGTACGACTGTTTCAGATATAGATTCGGCTTGTCTAGCTAATCGTCCTGTTATAAAACACATTAACATGTTAGGTTGATCGTCGATTGTATTAAATTCAAAAGCACCAAGTAACCATTCATTTTCTTCCTAAAATTATAAACAAATCCATTTCAGTATTAAAATTATATATTTAAAAAATATAATAAAATAAAGGTCTTTATAGATTCTACCCCCTACAAATCGGCCCTGTAGATTGGATGGTGTATAGAGGTCTTAATATTTGGTATTATATAAAATACTAGCGGAATCCCGCGGCTTCGCTCGCGTTAACTTCGAAAACAATTAGAACCCTGCATACGTGTTAGGGGATGACATATTACACTTTGTTATATTGATTTTTATTCATTACCTATAAAAAAACGTAAATATCTCGGATCTTAGTTAAAAATTGTGAAAACTAACCCCCTGTTTACCCTCACCATTAGGGGTTGAATATAGAATTTTTTTATTGCAGATTATTTTGCCCGACTCCACTATTATAACGTAAGTAACTATACAGATAAACATATCAAAAACACAGACCCTGTCTACCCCCACCATTAGGGGTAGAATGTCGAAATTTTTATTTTAATAGATGACTATTTTGCCTGAATTTACCTTTATAAGTAAAGCAGGTATGTTCGATAAGTTTCAATTAAATACGAACAAAAAAAAATATTTTTTTTATGAAATTTGACACCATGTTTTAACCCCTTAGGGGTTGAATTTCGAAAAATCCTTTCTTTGTGGGTGCTTACATCATAAAAGGAAGGTACCTACGAAATTTCATGTTTCTAGGTCCAGGGGTTTGGGCTGTACGTTGATATATGAGTGAGTGAGTGGTTAAGGACAAACTCTTTTATAGATATAGATTAAAAAAAACATATACTTACGTTAGTTCCACCAAAAATCTTTCCAAGATTATCTTTATGTTTTTGAAGCCACAAGAATGTGAATCCTTCAAAATTTTCTTCAGGCCACCATCTATGTGGGAATATAAATGAAAGTTTGTCGATTGTACCCATAGCGATTCCTTCGATAGCGATTTGTTTTGATTCAGGTATCTTCGGAACGAATAATGTTTGGTAACGTTCTTTTAAAACACCTAATGATACAGTTACAATAACGTGATCTGCTTTATATACAGATCCGTCTTTACATTTAACACTGACACCTCCTAGATGTGTGTGGACTTCAGGACCATCCCATATGATTTCTGTCACTTCTTTATTGAGATGTATCTTATCGTCTATAGGCAGGGCTTCACTTGGATCTGGGATTTTTTTCTGAATTTTTTTTATAATAAGATTATTATGTTTAAACAGTTTATTTTATTCTTATCCTTACCATTAATACATCAAGGATAGTATGGTAACCTTTCCCTTTCCAGTTCATGTAAGAATTTCCTTTAGCTTTACAGTATTTCAAAGATTTCTTCACTGAGACATCAAACCATGATTCAGATGCAAACAAATTATCAACATATTTAACAAACCATTCAAACATTAATTTAAGTAACTCAGGATCGAAAGTGGAGTTGGCAAATAACTTATCATATCTGTAATAATATACTGAAATTAATAATAATACAATACCTGTAGTATCTTAGGAGCATGTGTTCACCGACTTTGAAAACGTAGATTTGATAAAAACGCGCTGCCGCTCCGACCTCCTACTTTCAAACGCTCTGAGACGTCTTTACAAATATGCGTGTAACTTCGAAAATAATCGACTTGAAATTTTTTTTGTGTGTACTTAAATATATGTACATTACGAAAATGAAATAAAAAAAAATTATATTTTTTGAAAATTCTAACTGTATGTAACTCCTTTATAAATGACATCACTGAATTTACCATATCGAAAATTGCACTTTCATTAGTTGGGTAGTGTAAAAAATATTCACACTGATAAATATTTATCAATACAACCATTATGTTTAATCTATTTGAGAGTTTCGTTAGTTGGTGTAATAAATTATTTATTAATTTGACAAATGAAAAGATTTTTAGATAAACATGAAGACATATTTTTCAAATGAATAAAATATCCCCAATAAGAATTATTATATTGAAGAAATATTGTTATATTAACAAATAAATTTATTTAGCATTTTTCCATCTCAAATTTTCAATAAGATCGAGTTTTTTTTTCTGTGAAGCGACTCCAAAATTTAATATTATTCAAATAACCACTTACTCTGATAGAACATATTCCCCAACTGACTGTTTGTCAGTGTTTTTTATTCTATTCTCCAATTGTTTAACCTTCTGGTCAATCTCGTATGTCTCGTTCCTAGGATATGCTTTACCACCAATATCATAGAACGCTAATTTAGTGAAAGAAGGTTCTGATAGGCCTAACAGGCCTAATGGTGATGCTAAGTCAAAGACAACATTATCTTCCTGTCCGTGACACCATTGGGCTCCAATGTCAACAACTGTGCCATTTACTTCTGTTGTGTATATTCTACCACCGATCCTGTCTGTTGCTTCTAGGATAATAATGTTTTCTATTCCTTTCTCTAAGAGTTTCGCCCCAGCTGCTATTCCGGCTGCCCCAGCTCCAATAATAATTATTTCAGGTTCTTTTTCAAAACAATTTACTGCAACTAGAAAATTAATGGAATAAACAAAATTATATTATAAAAACAGATAGATCTTATTCAATTAATTTTAAAAAGTCCAAATTCATATTGAGGACCTTTATTGTTAGACCTATTTCACACATATACGGTTTCATTCGGTTCGGTTCGTTTTCAGTTCGTTTTCGGTTGCTGCCGACAAGTGTGAAACGATGATTCAGTTTGTATTCGGTACCTAATAGAAACCGTACAGAACTGAATACTCCCTCCACACGGACAGATTTCATCAGGTTTCAATTCGTGTCCAGGGAACACAAAGCAATGAACGCGTTCACACATACTCGGTTTAGTTTCGATTTTAACCTGATAGCGAGTGTTATTTTTTTTAAGTTTTGTCGCGGATTTTCTAATAAAATAAGCGGTTTTCTAGATGTTGATGTGGATCGTCTTCATGCTCTTTAGCTTCGGGAAAATAGTGTAGAATGCTCCAAATTCCTGCTGTAAAGTGATGAGAGGGTGCTCGCAATGAATTCTAGTATTCCTCCTTCGTTTTTTATTTTTTTTATAGAGAAACAACATGGCAACAACTTGCTTTCTCTCCATGATAACTACTGAGTTTACGGAAAAAAATAAAACCTAATATGAACCGTATGAGAACCGTGTATGTGTGAAAGGGTTTGATTCGTTTTCGGCTGAAACTGAAAACGAACCGAACCGAATGGAACCGCGTATGTGTGAAACAAGGCTTAAAATAACAATATCGAAACATTTGTTATTTATTATAATAAATAAAATATTAGTTCAGACGAATATTAATAAATGATTTAAAAAATTATTAAAATAAAAAACCATATAGAAATATTAGATTTCATAATTTATTAGTCCGAGACGTGATAAATAATTGAGTATTGACGATAATCTACAAACCTTCAGCTATCGAGAATGATCTAATATTTTTACTTTCTTATACCTATGTATATGAAATATACATACATATAGTATAAGTATAGTAAACCCGATTTTTTTTCGAAATCCAGATTTTGATGGAGTTATCAATTTTAACCTCCCCTGAATCAATTCTGACTATTTTCGTCATGATGTTTTTTTTTTGTCTATGTAACTCAAATACGACAAATCGTAGAAGGGTGAAATTTTATACTTAATATTAATTTTTATCAGAGAAGAAAGCCTCCTATTTTTGAAAACGATCATTCAACCGGAAACGGATTTTTACCTAGATCGATTTTTATTACTATCTATAATTTATGTTCTATTCATTTTTTCGAAAAAACAAATTTTTGGATGGATCTTGGCTTCTGGGTGTAATTTTACTGGCCAGTAAAATGACCAAATCGACGCGGCTTACACCCAGAAGCCAAGATCCATTTCAAGATCACCGCGGAAGCCTGAAGACTTGTATAAATTTTTGGATTTTTTTAACAAGTATCCGTTTTTATGTACATTTCAAATGGTTCATAACAGAAGAAATATCATAGGACTTTCTTATACGTATTACAGAGACTGAACAGTGTACGTGTTTGCCGTAGTTACCATGGGTCTTTCTTATACGTAATACTAAGAATAAACAGTGTGGATTATTCTAAATAATTATTTTTAAAAATTATTTCTGGCTAAATCATAAGGGTTGGAAAAAAAATGTATGGAGAATAAATTATAGATAATAACATACTTGACATTTTTTATCTAAAACATTTTAGTCTTATTTCAAAAATAAATCGAAAATTGAAAAAATGACAAAAGTAAACATATCCGTCTTAGTAATTACGTTAAACAAAATTCGTTCGATACATAATGTATAAAATAATATTTCTCTAGTTTATGTCCCATTCATTTTATTCTATCTTTTATTAGTTTGTCAGAAATATCTTTCAATAATATAAAAAAGTCCCGTGGCACCCGTGGCAGCTTTTTTATTAAATATATATTTGTATCTGATGTAGGTATTTTAGTATTTTATAACATAAAGTAAGGTAACATCTATGCCTGGACCAAAATTGGCCAGTTCACTATATTTATTTATGTTTATATTTCATACATTGCTGGCTATTAGTTAGGTAATCTATACAATATCTAGGTAATGTACATATATAATTAAATTTATTTCATATATTACTTAGTGATTTTAGGCATTCTATAGAATATTTAGGAATTTTATACATTCCAGTATAACATATAAACAAAGTTAGTATAAAAAATAATCAACATACTATTTAGCATATTGTATACTTACCAATAGATATTAAAAAATAAAGTAGTGCTTTCATTTTCTTTATGTTACGTGAAATAAACGATCCTGGTATAACTAATATTTGTACAAATCAAATTATTTGTCTTTTATATAGAAATATTAACCTGTAATCTATAGTAATTAATAATAATAATAATTACTAATGATATATGTGTAATCTTTATTTAATTTTGGAATGTAAATGCGAGACTCTAAATTATACATAATTGTGATATTATATTTGTTGATATACGTGGAATTTAAGTTAAAACTAACTAATGTCAATCCTCTCTATATTTCATTCAGGGGCGGATTTATATTTTTTACACAAACATTTTATTTTTAAATTAAATATTTTTAATAATTCTGTCAACTTCTCTCCAACCACTTTCTATCGCTCCGTGAACTGTTGAAAAATGGTGATAACTTGTAGCTTCACCGGCAAATAAGACCACCTTTTTATTGTTAGTATTGTGTAAAGGACTCGCCAATTTCTTCTGTCCTGTTTCTAAAAGTTCAGTCAAAATACTAGGGTAGGAGTATCCACCGCGAGTGTAAGGGTTAGCATGCCATGTACTCCTAAAAAACATTCATTAAATTTAGTACGAATATGTCCAATATTATCAACCAATTTAAAGTTCATTTGGCGCTAAATACTCCTTTAAAGTAAATTTGCTGTATTACAAATGTGATTTAAATCAATATTTTGACTCTCAATGAAAATATCGGTATGGAGAACCATACATGACTTCCATGTTCTATAATCTTTTACAATAGATAATTGTTAATATAAAACTCACCTTTCTATTATAAATATTAGTTTTCTAATAGTCAGTTGTATAATACACATTTTTGTAGAATAATTATTATATGACATTTGAAATTTACTGCGTTTGTATCCATGGCAACATGAATTTATTAGTATTTAAAATTAAAATTTTGAAGGTGATTTTCACCCCTTCAGTAGCTATTTCGGTACGATTATGAATTAAGTGCCCCTTAGATTGTATTGAACTACAAGTGTACCAAGTCTTATCAAAATTGGTGAGATACTAATCACTTTTCAGACGATAATTGGTACAAAATTGCGAATATTTCGGAAACCCCTAATCCGATTAGCACCAAAATCAATAGGTCTGGAGTACTCACTGAGACAAACATTTTCCCCAAATATAATTCAAATCGGCGCATATTTACAGTAGTTATCGTACACGGAAGAAAATTCTACATCCAGACAGACACACAGACACACGCACAGCCGCCATGCGGAAATTAACTTTTTTTTGCGTTTTGAAGTTAGTACAATCAGAATCTGCTCTTATCTCGGACATGATTTTTTGACGGTATTACAATACTTCCATTTCTTCGAACATGGAAGTAAAATGTATAATCCAAGAGGTGAACGTCTAAATTTAGCTAGTTTCGTTAGCGTTTGGCGCGGGGGTGGTTTTAACTTTGTAAAAAAAAACTATACACGTTGCAACTACTTTCTAAAATCTGAAAATTAATTTGTAAGCAGTATACTAAGTAAAAACCTCTTTTATCATAGTCATAGTTTTATCTTGCAACCGGGCGCGTTTAACTCGTAAAAAATATATACATCGTGAAAGTACTTTCTAAAATATGTAAGAGTTAGAAATATTACTATTAGTAAAAAAAAATAGTCAGTCCGGTAATAAATTTTACCTTAACAAATGCCGTCAGCAGCTGATTTACCACCCCCGCGCCAAACGCTAACGAAACTAGCTGACTGACGGCACTAGGCTGTATATCTACAGCACAAATGTGACGTAAAATCAAAAAATCAGCTTTTAGAAAGTAGTTGCAAGTTTTGGCGCTTACCTCCCCGACTAGTACGTTTTATGCGCTGTAAAAATATAGTACAGAAAATTAAAAATCCATTTAATTATGTATACGAATATTATGCTTGGTTCTTTTGATAATAGGGGCATTTAGGGCAATAGAATTGGCACCTATTAAATTAATTACCTTAAAAATGCAACTGGCTCAGGTATAATGTATTCTGAACCAAATGATAGTTTAAATAGTTTCATTAGCTTTTCTTTGACAACAGATTCTGATATTGCTTCGAACTGTCTCGCTAGACGCCCACTTATAAATGAAGTTAGTATATTTGGTTGGTCATCGATTGTAATGAATCCAAAACAACCTGTAAGCCATTCGTTTTCTTCCTAAAATCAATGTTTAGTTATTTAAATTGCTTATACACCTAATTCTGTTTTTACACGGTAGATACGTTCCAGAAAAAAACCGTCTAAAATATTCATTAGGTACATTTAAAAAAGGGTGATTAGTTCCATATCCTTCAACCCTGTAAAAAATAGGTAAAATGAAATGATTCATACAAAAAAAAACTATAAATTAAATTTGTATGTGCATTCATGCACAGTTTATTTCATTAAAATAAAAGGCAAATCAATTCTTAAAGTAAAAGTAACATAAATATAAAATTATCGCATGTTTAGGAACTGAAAACTCGTACAAGACTAAAATATATACTTAAGCTGCTATGGAAATAATTTAGAAAGGGGAATTCCGACTCCCTGACTACATATTTTATAAATAATAGATAGAAAAAAATATTACGGTTAATAAAAACATTTTTCTTTAAAATTTAAATCAAATAACTTTTTTAATCGTGATAAATCGAATGAAATCGTGTACAAACAGAATCAATTTTTTTTTCTAGACAGAATTGGGTGTATACTTTTATAAATACATACATAAGTGCCTCCGAAAATTTGTGCAAGACTATCTTTATGTTTTTGAAGCCACAGGAATGTGAATCCTTCAAAGTTTTCTTCAGGCCACCATCTATGAGGGAACACGAATGTTATTTTATCACAAGTACCCATAGTCAATCCTTCGATAGCTATTTGATTTGTTTCAGGTATCTTCGGCACGAATAATGTTTGGTAACGTTCTTTAAGAACACCTAATGATACAGTTACAATAACGTGATCTGCTTTATATACAGATCCGTCTTTACATTTAACACTGACACCTCCTAGATCTGTATGGACTTCAGGACCATCCCATACGATTTCTGTCACTTCTTTATTGAGATGTATTTTATCGTCTATAGGTAGGGCTTTACTTGGATCTGGGATTTTTTTCTGGAGAAATTTTAATATGGATTTAAACTGATTTCACTGTTAATTATTAAGTTATGCATACCATCATTACATCAAGGATTGTATGATATCCTCTTCCTTTCCAATTCATGTAGCCATCTCCTCCAGATGACCAAAATTCCATAGATTTTGCTATGGAAATATCAAACCAAGATTCAGCCGCTTGTATTTCATTATAGAATTTAGCCCACCAGTCGAAAATTAACTCGGTTAATTCAGGGTCGAATGTTGTATTGGCAAATAAGTTATCGTATCTGTAATAGTATCAAATTAAAGTTAGAGATACATACTTTTGGGGTGCAGTGTGTTTTCCAATAGATTGTTTAATATAAGGGGAAAGCCACTGAGATGGTTTAATTATTTTTTGCATTTTTTAAAATTATAAATATTCAAAAATATGTTTTAAAAATTAAGTTAAAATTCCGAAAATTGAGAGCAGATAGCACGGTCAGTTATGCCCCTATAGTGATTACGAAATGACTTTTTTCGATCTTGTCCAAGCTATAACTTAAATGCCCGGTATTATCAACCAATTTAAAGTTCCTTTAGCGCTAAATGCTCCTTTAAAGTAAATTTGGTGTATTTCAAATGTGATTTAAATAAATATTTATGCTCTCAATGAAAAATTTACATAATATACGTTCTAAATAAATACTATAGAAAATTTTAAATCTTTTTAATTAAATATATTATGCTTGGATCTGTTGATAATATGACAGTTAGTTAAAGGAGCATTTAGTTAAACTTGATAATAAAAAAATACTAATAAACCGTTTTAATTTTTTTGTTTCGAAATCGCAGTGATTAAATCTATTTTTAAAATGTTTATGATTACTGTTTTTTAAGACCATTTGAATAAAAAAAATGTCTTCAAAATAAAAGCACATCGAGGCTCATAACTTTGCAAATTGAATAAAAATTGATATTAAATAAATTAAATATATACTTAATAAAATGTCCTTTACCTGATTCAAAAATAATTAGTTATATCTGTGAAAAAAATTCCCAAACATTGTCAATTTTTTTACCTGTAATAGTGGCTATTCCCCTTAAGTTAAGCTCTCATATAGACTTACTCAGAAACTTGATATTCTCCTACAGACTGCTTATCACTGTCCCCCATACTTGCCATCAATGATCTACTCATTTGATCTATTAAGTATGTCTCATTTCTAGGATAAGCAGTACTGTCTATATCATAGAACGCAAACTTTGATAAGGTAGTCACTGAAGGATCTAACAAGCCTAGAGGTGAGGCTAATTCATAAACTATATTTTCACCATGGCACCATTGACCCCCCATATCAATGATTATGTCGTTTACTTTCTTAGAGAAGACTCTACCACCTATTCTGTCCATTGCTTCAAGGATAATTATATTTTCTATTCCTTTTTCTAAAAGTTTTGTTCCGGCTGCTATCCCGGCTGCTCCGGCTCCAATTATGATTACTTTAGGGTTTTCGACACAATGAACTACAGCTGAAATAAAACATAATAATTTTTAACTGTTAGTTGAAATTTTTCTACGTAAAAATAATATGCTATTTTTTGTAAGATTTTTTTACTTGTGATTTAAAAATATATTTATTTTAAAACTTAAATAAAAAATATTTAATTGCTTTAAACCCATTAACGCCCGCCGTACACTTATGTGTACACCTCATTTTATAATTAGTGCTGCTGTCTATGGATATTAATTCACAATATTTCAGTTGGTAGAAGTGCAACAAACAAAATCTGTTAATGTTATTAGTTTCATAAGTGTTGTTTTAATTGTTATGAATAATTTTTATATGAAAAGAGGTACGTGGTATGCTAATATATTTTATCCAACTAGAGCATGTGATTTCGAATTTTGTTCAAATCATATGAAATAAGTTAAATGACTTTTAAATGGAATTTATCTAAATAAAAATGATATCAGAAAAGCAGTCTCACATAAAATATACTTCATATCTGCCCAATTTACTCGCTTGAGTACACACTGTTACTTTTTTTTCTTCTAAATAATAAAAAAAAGTTTGTGTTGTAAATTTAGTTAAATATATTGAATATGTAGGTACTTAATTTCATTAAAAAAAATCTTTTACATGTTTTAGTTTTCTTTTGGGCGTTGATAGGTTAAAATGTTAAAAAATAACTTACCTGTTAAACAGCAAATTAATAAAATTAGAATTTTCATCATATTTTATTTTTGATCTCTTAACTCACTAACAAAATACTACAATTTATTTAAATCAGTATAATATATATTCATAATAATATAATACAATCACAAATTGATAAGTTATCTAATCATAATTTGATATCAATCAATATAATAATTATAATTTTTTTTTTTTTAAATGTTCACACACAACAATACTTTTTAATTATAGGTACATGTATGTACATTCACTGGGTACTCAAGTCCTGAACTTGACTTTATATCAGTGACGTAATCTGAAGGAACAGGGGGGATATTCAGGGGATGGGGAAATATATGTTACACTATATTAAATTGAATTTTTATATTAAGGCGGCCCATTATAGGTGGGCATTAACTCGTTAATCCGTTAATCGTTAATTAACGAAGTTAACAAAATGGTTAACGGATTAACTTTTAAGTTAATTCAAAAAAAATGTTAACGCTTTTGTTAACTTTCGTTAAATTTAACTTCCCGTTAACTTTAGTCCGTTACATTGGTTGTTTGATGAAAAGTACATAAGAATGTTGTCGAAATAGCAAAAAAAGGTCTTCAAACATTTTGGATGGTTAACTTTTTAACGATTAACTTTAACTTACGTTAAATTTTAAAATTTTCGGTTAATTTTAACTTCCGTTACATTTTCGAAATTTTAACGGTTTAACGGTTAACGAAGTTAACTTTTCGATTAACTGTGCCCACCTATGCAGCCCATATACGATAAATTTTATTGTGCAATATCACGGATTGTCCAATATTATTGACCGTTTAGGAATCATATAGAAGATTGTGCAATGATTTTACAAAAGTTTGAGCGAGTTTAATTTTATGCACCATATTTTTTCATTGCGTCGTCTGTAGGACTTATTATACAATATTTTTTAGTCTACTGTTCGGAGCGATCCCGTACGCACGCGCGAATATTTATAAATTTATTTTAAAAGACGTTCATGAGTGTACACTGGCCTTCTTTGCAACCATTTTTTGACCCATATTCGTTTTTTTACGTTTCGCTAGCAAAATCAACAGCATAACTGCAGCCAAATCTTCATCATCACACAATATTGACGCGAATAATTCTAGATTCAATATAATTGAACGTGTAGGCGTAAGGTATATTTCAATAAAATTGTGCAATAATAATGAGGGCCCTAACATAAAAAAATATTTTTTAAATAAATATTTTAAATAATTCTGTCAACTTCTCTCCAACCACTTTCTATAGCTCCGTGAACTGTTGAGAAATGGTGATAGCTTGTAGCTTCTCCGGCAAACAAGACCACCTTCTTATTGTCAGTATTGTGTAAAGGACTCGCCAGTTTTCTCTGCCCAGTTTCTAAAAGTTCAGTTAAAATACTTGTATAAGAATACGAACCACGAGTGTATGGGTTCGACTGCCATGCACTCCTAAAAGTAAAAAAAATATTAAAATAATATATACAGGGTGTCCAAGATAAGCGTGCAATGCATGGGGATATCCTAAACGGTAAGAGATACAGATGTGGTTAAATGAAATGAATTATTTGTAAGAAAGGGGTGAGTACTACAACATCAAAAAATATTAATAATTTTATGTGGTTCAGGCGGTATACCCAAAAAACTGAAATTTCGGAATTTCTTTAAATGACTATAACTTTTTTAGCAAAGTAGATAGGTACTTTTTGTTTGCGGTTTCTTAAAGCACTTTTTTGATTAGAATTGTTTGGTGAATTTAAAATTTGTATATCACTTTTAGTTTCCGAGATACAAGCCCTAACTTTAGTTTTTCTTATGGGCCGCCAAGTTGGCTTTGGCATATTTGAACGTGTTTTTTACTCTACTTTACAATGATATGTCACATGTCATACTTATTATTAAAAAAAAAGTAAAAACCTTTTTTTTGTAATAGTTTATTGTTTTTAAATATGCATTTGTTATTTTCATTGTTGTTATTGCGATTTTTGTTTAACAATTTTTGTTTTTCATGGCTTACTTAATTTTTTTTAATAAAATACTTTATAAATATCACCAATATTTAGTACTTCGACTTATTTTCTATAATAACTATGTCATGTGACATATCGTTGTAAAGTAGAGTAAAAAACACGTTCAAATATGATATAGCCAACTTGGCGGCCCATAAGAAAAACTAAAGTTAGGGCTTGTAACTCGGAAACTAAAAGTGATATACAAATTCTAAATACACCAAACAATTCTACTGAAAAAAGTGCTTTAAGAAACCGCAAACAAAAAGTACTTATCTACTTTGCCAAAAAAGTTATAGTCATTTAAAGAAATTCTGAATTTTCAGTTTTTTGGGTATACCGCCTAAACCACATAGAATTATTAATATTTTTTGATGTTGTAGTACTCACCCCTTTCTTACAAATAATTCATCTCATTTAACCACATCTGTATCTCTTACCGTTTAGGATATCCCCATGCATTGCACGCTTAACTTGGACACCCTGTATATTACTGCATGTAATACATCGCACCCCGCAAAAAAGTGTCATAACTAAAAAAATGTCATATTTGAGAAAAATATGTAGAATGATTCCATATTACTATATATTTCTACTAAAAATTGTCATTAATGTACTTCGTATACCTACCGTCAACAAAACTAGCATATTCTAAAAAAATGTCACATTTTTTATTTTATTTTTTAATACTTAATCACTAAGCGTTTTAATAGTTACTATTTTTCAAACATCACAGAAATACTGAAATATTTAAATTAAACACTCTGTATCAGTCCTTTTCCTATTTTACCTTTACAATTTTGATTTACCTAAATTGTTATACATAATTTCATTTATTCCTATTTCCTCAAAACTACATTTTTTGAGTTGTGACCTTTTTTTGCGGGAGTGCGGTATGTACATACTTTAAAAATGCTACAGGTTCTGGTATGTCGTATTCTTTTCCAAAAGATAATCTAAAAACTTTCATTATCTTTTCTTGTGCGACTGATTCTGATATAGCTTCGAGTTGTCTTGCATAACGTCCTGTTATCAGGCAAGTTAGTATGTTTGGTTGGTCGTCGATTGCTACGAATCCATAAATACCAAGAAGCCATTCGTTCTCTTCCTAAAATAATTAATTTAACCCTTAGCTGCCACTGTGGGGTACCAGGCGCCCCACTCAATGTAAGCTGTTTAAATTTTACAAAGTTTTAATATATACTTTTTTAAATAACCGATTGGAGTTTATTCCGTATCGTTCGAAGATGATAGAGGAATTTTATTGTATTAAAATATTCAATAGCTTACGAGTAGTTAGCATTTTAGTGTCTGGGGTACGAGGTGACCCCACTATGCAGTGGAGTAGCTAAGGATTATAAGGGACTATACCAGTGTGAACGCTGGAAATTTGGGTGATTTTCGGAAATTTTTTGTAAGAAAAATACTCAATGAAATATTTTGGAAAATTGAGAAAAAATATCGAAATCTAAGCGACTTATGCGCTGTCTTCGGAGGCGCCAAAAAAATCTCCACTGCAGCAATGATTCCGGACGATGGAGTAGTTGAAATTTAAAAAAAAAAAAAATGTCGTTAAACTGGAAGGTATTTCCTGTACGATGACCTATGATTTTCGAAAAATATCAAAATCTAACAAAATGGTGTAGTTATGAAAATAAAAGTCTGTTTTATTACCTATAAAACGGTCGTATTTTTAATGCCAAATCGTCAATTTTCATCCAATCAAAAAATATCCTAGTTCATCGTAGAGTAAATATATTCAAGAGTACTCAGTTCAAATTTCAAGTAAATCGGATAATTGCTCTTTGAGTTACAATGTAAACAAATTTGAAAAATCTCATTTCGAGAAAAACGCATTTAATGATTTAACTATCGATTTCATATCTGCGAGTGGTCGCTCTTAAGAAGGCTGCTGTTTAGAGAGTATTAGAGATACGGCCTTGAAATTTTCACAGAATATTCTTTAAACTATAAACTCTCCAAAAAGGCAAAAAAATATATATTTTTTTAATTTCACACTGGTATGGCCCCTTAAACATAATATATTAATAAAGTTGGTATAAATCTTACATTAGTTCCTCCGAAAATATTTTCAAGATTATCTTTATGTTTTTGAAGCCACAAGAATGTGAATCCTTCAATTGTTCCTGAAGGCCACCATCTATTAGGGAATACGAATGTTATTTTATCGTTTGTCCCCATAGCGATTCCTTCTATTGCGATTTGATTTGTTTCCGGTATCTTCGGCACGAATAATGTTTGGTAACGTTCTTTAAGAACACCTAATGATACAGTTATAATAACGTGATCTGCTTTATATACAGATCCGTCTTTACATTTAACACTGACACCTCCTAGATCTGTGTGGACTTCAGGACCATCCCATATGATTTCTGTCACTTCTTTATTGAGATGTATTTTATCGTCTATAGGTAGGGCTTCACTTGGATCTGGGATTTTTTTCTGTGAAATGTTTAATGTTAATTTAGTATATAGTAATAGTATACCTATTAATAATTCTTACCATTAATACATCAAGGATTGTATGAAATCCTTTTCCCTTCCAATTCATGTAGTAATCTCCTTTGGACATCCAAAATTTCATAGATTTTGTTATGGAAACATCAAACCAAGATTCAGACGCTTGTATTGCATCATAAAATTTAGCCCACCAGTCGAACATTAACTCGGTTAATTCAGGGTCGAATGTTGTATTGGCAAATAAGTTATCATATCTGTAATAATATCAATACAAAGTTGTATAGGTACCTACTTCATACATTTAGGATGCAATGTACTATCCAGTAAACTGTTAAATATAAGATAGTATCTCGTAGACTTACTCTGAAACGTAATATTCTCCTACGGACTGTTTGTCACTCTCTCCAATATCTATCATCAATGATCTACCCATTTGATCTATTATATAAGTCTCATTTCTAGGATAAGCAGTACTGTCTATATCATAGAACGCAAACTTTGAAAATGTAGTCACTGAAGGATCTAACAAGCCTAGAGGTGAGGCTAATTCATAAACTGTATTTTCACCATGGCACCATTGGGCCCCCATGTCAATTATTATGTCGTTTACTTTTTGAGATAAGATTCTACCACCTATTCTGTCCATTGCTTCGAGGATAATGAAATTGTCTATCCCTTTCTCTAAAAGTTTTGTCCCGGCTGCTATCCCGGCTGCTCCGGCTCCGATAATAATTATTTTAGGGTTTTCAGCACAATTAACTACAACTGAAGTTTAAAAACAAAATTTGCATTCGAAATGAAATAAAATTATAAAATAATTATTTTTATAAATATTTAACTTAAAATGTAAAAAAATAACTTACCTGCTAAGCAGCCAATTAGTAAAATTATATTTGTCATCATTATTTTATTTTATCTTTAAGCTCACTACCTTAAAATACTTCAATTTACTTAAATCAATTCAATATATATTCAGAACAATAAAATACAATCAAAAATTGATAAGGTATCAATAAATATTGTATATCAGTCAATAAAATAACTATAACATTTTTAGGATTTTTTTATATTATCATACACAATAGTACATTTACTGGGTGCTCAAGTCCTAAACTTGGCGAGAAGGGGGGGGGGGGGTAATAGACATGATGACTATTTAAAAAAAAAACTATACATATCTCCTATTTCCAAAAAATACTTATTTCTGCAAAATATAAAAGTTTAATCGCAAAAATTGACTAATTTTGAATTTGTCGCCAAAACACTCGCAGGTTACATTTCAGTGTTGTGACGTCACACTTCTTGTGTCAACAATAATCAAACATTCAGAGTTACGACGATAATTTAATTATTTTGTGTGTTAAAAATGAATTCAAAAGTTCTTAAATAAGGTATGTACCTAATAATCTTGTAAGAGGAATTGATATTTGTCTAAAATAATGCGTGACGTCATTCGCTCAGATTGGTGTTCCATTTAACATGGCGGCAGATTGCTGTATTCTGCATTGTAATTTTAACAAAAAATATATTAATCTCGCTTTTAATATAAAAATAAATACATTTTTTTAGAATCTTTTTAACCTATTGCATTATTTCAAATCTTAATTTCAATGATACTTTGTTACTAGCATCATGATTATTAACCCTCGGAGTACACACCTATTTTTTCAACCTACTAGTACACTCTGGGTCAATTTGACCCTGCTTATTTTTGATCGCCTATAATTCCGCAACTACGAAACCTTTTGACTTACCAAAATTCAAAGGTATACTTTGATTCATGGTAAATGAATTTATAAGTGTTACAAATACCTTTGAAGTATTCAACATACTTTTAAAAAATCGCGAAAAAATGTAAAATACCTGAGCGCTGTTCACGATCAAAGTCGGTGTATGGGTCAAATTGACCCATAAGAGGCTCCGAGGGTTAAAACTATCGTATTTTAAACAATTCGGTCAACTTCTCTCCAACCGCTTTCGATCGCCCCGTGGACTGTAGAGAAATGGTGATAGCTTGTAGCTTCTCCGGCAAATAGAACTACCTTTTCACCGTTAGAATTACGTAAAGGGGCTGCCAATTTACGTTCTCCGGTTTCAAGCAGTTCTGTTGCAATGCTGGGGTAAGAGAACGAACCTCGTGTGTATGGATTCGTATACCAGGCAGTTCTAAAATAAATAATAAACGATTAGTATTATAATAATTAAATGCACAGAAAAAAAATTATGAGATGGAAATTTTTTTTGTTAATATAACAATATTTCTTCAATATAATAATAAAAAAATCTTATTGAGGATATTTTATTCATTTGAAAAATATATCTTCATGTTTCATTTGTCAAATTAATAAATAATTTATTACACCAACTAACGAAACTCTCAAATAGATTAATAGTGGAGTCATATAACCGGAATTTTGTCTTGAACAAAACAATCTCTCCTTACAGCGATTTTATGATTTTAAAATGTTCTAGAGATCAATAGGAGTTCATAACTGATTTTGTGGATTTGTCCGTTTTCCGCGCGGTACTTTTATCAGGACTTTTCCAGAAAATCATCATTTTTTCCATTTATTTGTTTGTTTTTTACTTATATCTCGGCTTCTACTTAATGTATTTTGACAAAAAAAATATGTGGTTACGCGTAAGGAACCTCTCTATCGATCTGTGAGGTGCGGAATACTCTGACTTTAAATTATATACTGCGGTTATCACAGATTTTTCATTTTTTTTTCAATAACTTTGCAAAAAATAAAAATATCTTGACGAAAATTGGAAACAATATTCTTATTATGATTCCAAATAAACCTATCAAGTTTCATTAAAAAAATATTTTCAAATATCGCAAAAATTTAGATTTAGAAAAATAAATTGATTGTCGGCGCATCTTTGGGCAAACCATCGTAGAGAAAATAATTTTATCTCAAATTGTAGGGTTTCTTATGCCCTTTTCAATGATGTATATATAATTGCTTCTACGTATTGAAACAAAAAAGTTATTTAGGTTTCTCCGAACTGATTTTTTCATTTTCATTATAAACATAATGGTTGTATTGATAAATATTTATCAGTGTGAATATTTTTTACAGTCACCAAACTAGTGAAAGTGTACTTTTCGATATGGTTAATTCAGTGATGTCATTTATTAAATATTTAAAATATATGTTTTCAATACGAAACAAAATTTTCAACATTATTAGTAATAATATACATTTATCAATAAGATAAACGTGGATATTTCCATATTGGTAAAAAATTATCATATAAACAAACAACCTCTATCGGAGCCAAATCGATCATGAATTTTTTCACATATCACATTTTTTAACACATAGACAAATTATTTGTTTCTGTGTGATATTTAATTTTTTTTTTTTATTATTTACCTTACAAATGCAACAGGTTCTGGAATGTCGTATTCTTTACCCAAAGCTAGTCTGAATAACTTCATTAACTTGTCTCGTACGACTGTTTCAGATATAGATTCAGCTTGTCTAGCTAAACGTCCTGTTATAAAGCAGACTAACATGTTAGGTTGATCGTCTATTGTATTAAATCCAAAAGCACCAAGTAACCATTCATTTTCTTCCTAAAATTATAAACAAATCATAATTTTAAAATACAGTGGTACCTCGACATACGAGTGCCCCGACATACGAGTTTTTCGAGATACGAGCCGGCGAACGAGTGATTTTTTGCTTTGAGTTACGAGCGAAATTCGAGATACGAGTTCGGTTTAGTTTAGCAGGTCGGCACACCCAGAAAAAGTTTCAACAGGTCGTGCATCTGATCTTTTTAATGACACTTGCCTAACTCATTTCCGGAACATTCTGAAAGGGAGGAAGAAACAAACCTCCTTGGACATGTTTTTTTCTAAACGGCCTACAGGTGAAAGCGAGAAAAATCTAGCGAAAAAGGCAAAGACCAGTGAGGATATCTAATTTATTTCTTTACATTCTCTTTTTTGTTTTTGTACAATAAATATTTGTCATTTATAAATACGTTTTTATTATTCAAAACCACGTGTAATAAAAATAAACTGCCTTGGCAGGCACGGGACTTTTTTTATACATCATGACACCGAAGTATTAATATGTGATTACTTTTATAATTTAATATTTGATTTTAAAATTTTTTACTTACAAAATGATTTTCACTGAATGAAATTGATACATTCTAATTAATATTGACATTAAATATTAAACGAAATCAATTAAGATTAGTGATTATTGCATTAACAAGTATTTATTTTGCTAGATTTCAATTTTGACACTTCTAATAATAATAAATGCCAAAATTTTCATAGATAACTAGATTTTTTGTATTATTCAAAACATTTTTAAATTAAAGCCATTAAAACTAAAATTATTATTATATATCAATTCATAAGATACAAAAAAAAGAATAGAACATAAATTATAGAAAATAATATTCTCTACAACTTGTATCTCAAACATTTTTTTCTAATACCTACCGTTTAAAAAATAAATCGAAAAATTTAAATTTTTTAAAAAGTCGATTATTTCCTAAAACAAATTTTGGGGGGGAAAATGAATAAAACATAAATTATAGATAAAAGTCCCCTCTACATCTTTATTTTAAATATTTTTTTCTACTGCGCACCGTTTCAAAAATAATTAGAAAAGTTCAAAAATTGACACCAGTAAACATCCGTTTCCGGTTTAGTGATGGTTTTCAAAAATAGGAGGTGCACATCTAGAGCATACAAGAACCTTAAGTTTAAAATTCCACGTTCGTAAGTATTACAGTTTTGGCTGTAGAGCGTTCACAGACATACAGACAGACACACATACGTCATTGAGTTAATGGTTGTATATGATTCAGGGACGCTCAAAACGTGTAATTCCGTTAAAATCTCGAGTTCGAATTTTTTCGTGATCACTATACTTTATTTATACATTACATTTCATGTATGTATAAAAAAGTAATAACTGGGGTGACATTTTGGGGGTTGGAACGGATTAATGGTAGTTCAATTGTTTTGTATGGGGAAATTTGCTTCGAGATACGAGTAATTCAAGATACGAGCAAGGTTGCGGAACGAATTAAACTCGTATAGCGAGGTACCACTGTATAAATTATACAAAAATACTTACATTAGTTCCACCAAAAATCTTTCCTATATTATCTTTATGTTTTTGAAGCCAAAAGAATGTAAACCCTTCAAAGTTTTCTTCAGGCCACCATCTATTAGGGAATATAAATGATAATTTATCAAATGTACCCATAGCGATTCCTTCGATAGCGATTTGTTTTGATTCAGGTATCTTCGGCACGAATAATGTTTGATAACGTTCTTTAAGAACACCTAATGATACAGTTACAATAACGTGATCTGCTTTATATACAGATCCGTCTTTACATTTAACACTGACACCTCCTAGATCTGTATGGACTTCAGGACCATCCCATATGATTTCTGTCACTTCTTTATTGAGATGTATCTTATCGTCTATAGGTAGGGCTTTACTTGGATCTGGGATTTTTTTCTGGAGAAATATTAATATGGAATTAAACTGATTTCACTGTTAATTATTATGTTTTCTTACCATCATTACATCAAGGATTGTATGGTATCCTTTTCCTTTCCAGTGCATGTAAGAATCGCCTTCAGCATCCCAGTATTTTAAAGATTTCCACATTGAAACGTCAAACCATGAATCAGAACCGTATAAACTGTCAGTAAACTTGGCCCACCATTCGAACATTAAATCGGTTAGTTCAGGATCGAATGTTGTGTTGACAAATAATTTATCGTACCTATAATAATATTATTACATTTTATTCCATTCTGGAATCGTTAGGCTTCTGATGAGGACTTCTTGTGAAGTTGAAACACGTGTCGAGTGACAGTATATTTGTGGTTAAAGTGCAATTTTAGTTTAAGTGACTAGAAACCACTGTTGTTCAAGTAAAAAAAAATACATTTCATGTTATTTAAGAAATTAAAACTCTACCTATATTTTTAAAAAGTGGGGTGTGCCCCTCCCACATAAGCGAACGATTAAAGTGACGCTTCTTTTGTTTTCATCAACCCAAGCAAATTTTAAATAAATATAACTTAATGTAATAAATTATTAATGAAAACGTATTATTTTGACGCATGAAAAACTAATATTTTTAAAGAAATATTACTATTTGACGTAGGTAATATTGAATCAATCCAAAATATTGTAATTTTTGCTAGGGTAGGTCACGTGTTTGTTACTAAAGTTACAATCTCAATTAGTAATTATTGTGTACAGGATCTAAATCTATATTATTGGTATAGTTTAATGTGTTATACCAATAAACAAATATACTATTAATATAATTAATACTTAACACAATCTTTGTATTTATTGTACTGTCTTTTAATTAAAATTAAATAATTTGTATATCACTTTATTAACAAATAATTCAACTTTTGAATAAATCATCATGTAAATGATATTTATGAATATAGTAAAAATAGTGTATTAATATAAAAATTATAATGTAGAATGTAAAACTTACTCAATTGACAGTAGGTACACTGCCGTGCAAAAGTCTTTGGACACCTGTGATTTTGAATGTTAATATACAGATTTCAGTCAATAAAAATACACAAAATAGCGAAAAGTATATGTTTATTTGCAGTTAAAATAGTAAAAAAAACAATTTCTCGTTAGCTTGAAAGACACTGTGCGTCAATACTTTCAACTTGAGTAAACCTGACCTTTCAAAAATATAATTAAAAAAATTTCCTTAACTTCGAAAATTGTAAAATTAAATGCTGTATTTTAGATATGCTAGGATTATTACAAAAGTTATAATTAAGTACTCATATCAACATTTAAAATTTTTTATCAACCATTTTTGCAGTTTTATATTTACAATACGCAAAAAATGAGTGTCCAAAGACTTTAGCACGTCAGTTTACATTAGGCAGGGTGGCCAGTTTCTGGAAAACCGGGAAAAGTCAGGGAATTTTGATATCCTCCTGGAAAACCGGGAAAAGTCAGGGAATTTGGTTGGAAGTCAGGGAAAAATGCAAATTCTGCAAAAATATACAATTTTTATCTATGAGACCTTTTTTTTTTTTTTTTTTTTTAGCTTTTTTATCTAAATTTTAATTATAAAAAACAGGGAAAAACGGTACAAATTCTCCTGGAAAACCGGGAAAAGTCAGGGAAATGTGTTCCAGAGAAATACTGGCCACCCTGTTAGGGTAATAAAATAATAAAAAAATATTTTTTCTCGTTACAAAATACATTAGTTTTTGACCCAAAATAAATCCCCCCACGAGGAGAACCCTGTAGTTCAATTTTAAAAGGTGCCGCAAAGGGGGGTCTCATTTCCCATTTAAATAACATGGGAAAATGATTCTTTAGTACTTAAGTTGGTATTACTGATTTATGATAACTGATGTCAAATTTTTATGGACATCATTTTGTAGAAGATAAAATTTTCTATAAAAGTGTCTACAAAGTCATGTCTCTCAATTCAACATATCAAAAATTACAGGCATTCAAAGTGAGTATTTGTTAAATTGTAAAAAATACTTTCAAAACTAAACTATTGTTTCTATAAAAATAAGTTAGTGATAATTTTGTAGGAAATTTAATTCTCTATAAAAATAATTCAGAGAGCTATAGGTGTAAATGCAATGAGTTAAAACTTATAAACGTTTTAAAAAAAATTTTTTAACAAAAAAACATTTTAACGTCAATTCTCTCTAAATATCTATTAAATCGCAATATATTACCCTACTACTGAACTGTCGGAAAAGGACTGACCAAGCCGATAAATAGCATTATTAGTATACAATTTTATTCTCTACAAAAACAATTCATCAGTTATCATGAATCAGTAATATCAACTTAAGTACTAAAGAATCATTTTCCCATGTTATTTAAATGGGAAACGAGATCCCCCCCTCTTGCGGCACCTCTTAAAATTGAACTACAGGGTTCTCCTCGTGAAGGGGGGGGGGGGTTATTTTGGGTTATAAACTACCTTATTTCGTAACGAGAGCGAAGAAAAACAAAAAAAAACGATTTTTTTGACACACACTAGTGTACATGTGATAGTATTTTTTGATACTTTGAAAATTTTAATCGTCAAATGTAACTTTTATTAAAAAATCTTTCTCTGTATAAAATACTTACTCTGATACTGCATACTCCCCCACAGATTGTTTATCACTATCTTCCATTCCCCATTCCAAAGATCTAACTTTCTGATCAATCTCATACGTCTCGTTTCTAGGATACGCTTTCCCGTCGATATCATAGAACGCCATTTTCATAAAAGAAGTAACCGATGAGCCTAACAGGCCTAGAGGTGAGGCTAAGTCATAGACTACATTGTCAGTTTGTCCGTGACACCACTGGGCTCCAATGTCGACAACTATGCCATTTACTTCTGTTGTGAAGATCCTGCCACCTATCCTGTCCATTGCTTCAAGGATAATGATATCATTTATTCCTTTTTCTAGAAGTTTTGTACCTGCTGCTATTCCTGCAGGTCCTGCCCCGATAATGATTACTTTGGGGTTTTCAGCACAGTGTACTGCAGCTGAAATTTATGATTTTATAGAGACCCTTTCAAAAATATGTATTATACAAAAAAAAAAAATCAAAATTGATTTTTCTGGTGCCCTGGGCTTTTACCCTAACCCCCCTTTTTAAGATTAATATAATTGATAACAATTTTATATGTTTTTTGTATAGATATTTAAATTAATATTTTTTTTATTTGTTATGGTTGTTCGTTTAGAGCACACTGTAAAAAAAGATTTGGTTTCGAAAAATTTTGTTTTTAATTTATATTCAGAACACATGTACCTACATTTAATGGAATATTTTACTTTGTTATTTATTAAAAATAAAAATAAAGTTTAATTTAATTTGAAAATTGAAATAGACAGAACGGTATATAATAGTAACATGTACTAATTTGTACTGCTGTAATGGCAGAGCTAGTTTTACATTATTTTGAATAAATTACACGTGAATATATTTGTTTTATAATTTTTATAGTATTTAAAAGGGTTGAAGTTTCGAATAATAAACGTCTCTATATAGTCAATGTGTAGAATTTCAATAAATAGAGCACTTTCGGCAAGTTCTCTCATTTATCGTGTGTTAAAAACTCTATTTTTAATATCCAATTACTCAAAAACCATACGTCCAATATTTTAAATAAAAATTTGTAAAAATATCGGTATGGAGAACCATACATGACTTCCATGTTCTATAATATCTTTTACAATAGATAATTGTTAATATAAAACTCACCTTTGTATTATAAATATTAGTTTTCTAATATTCTAATGACAGTTGTAGAATAGACATTTTTGTAAAATAATAATTATCTGACATTTGAATTTAACTGCGATTGTTTCCATGGCAACATGAATTTATTAGTATTTAAAATTAAAATTTTGAGGGTGATTTTCACCCCTTCAGTGGCTATCTAAGCACGTTTATGAAATAAGTGCCCCTTAGATTGGATTGAACTACAAGTGTACCAAGTATTATCAAAATTGGTGAGATAATACTCACTTTTCAGACGATAATAGGTACAGAATTTCGAATATTTCGGAAACCCCTAATTCGATTAGCACCAAAATCAATAGGTTTGGAGTACTCACTGAGGCAAACATTTTCCCCAAAAATAATTCAAATCGATGCATATCTACAGTAGTTATCGTACACGGAAGAAAATTCTACATCCAGACACACAGACACACACACAGACACACACACGCACAGCCGCCATGCGGAAATTAACTTTTCTTTACGTTTTGAAGTTAGTACAATCGGAATCTGCTCTTATCTCGGACACGATTTTTTGACGGTATTACAATACTTCCATTTCTTCGAACATGGAAGTAATATATAATGAGTTATCATTATTTTAGACTTTTATCTATACATTGCTCTAATGATCGATTAATCTATTATAATTTATTTCTATTACAATATTTTTTACAATACTTTTGCTTTAACTTTTCCCAATTAATTTTTTTAATACGTATATATTTACCTGCAAAACAGCTTATGAGTAAAATTAATATTTTCATCTTTTTTTTTTAATCACTAAAACTTAAATGGTTTTTTTAAACTTCACTGAACTATTAATTAACAAAAAGTAGTTTTATATATACTACCTAAATAATGATACTATCACTAAATAGATAAGATATGCAAACATTCATATAATATTAATCAATTTAATAAAAATAAAATTATCCAGGTTTCTTTTCGTTATCTCATAAAACAATGCAAGATCACATATTTCTGTAAAATTTTTATTTCTTAGATAGATAAATTTTTTTCCTCTTTCGATAGAAATATAATCGTTAGAATTATAAATACTATTTCTGATATGCTAATATAATGTTTATTGTAATAGCAAACATTGTGTTTCTTAGAGA
Source organism: Sialis lutaria (assembly GCA_949319165.1). Taxonomy (NCBI): domain Eukaryota; kingdom Metazoa; phylum Arthropoda; class Insecta; order Megaloptera; family Sialidae; genus Sialis; species Sialis lutaria. The sequence goes on along the minus strand of OX439240.1, from coordinate 25,870,635 downwards.
TACTCATATCAAGAGTTATGACAGCCCCAATCGATCTCTGATTGGTTGTAAAAGTAGTCAAAAATTATTTCATTATGTTCAATTTTTATTTTTTATGCACGGAGAGAATATTCTTTTAAAAATTAACAGAAAATGCTGTGAACCTGAGGACAGAATCAACAATTTACAGAAAAGTCGCTAGAATTTAAAATAAAGTAAATGAAAAATTACAATGACATACTGGTAAATTTTAACATAGTACCTATTAAAATTTATTTACTCTGAAAAAGTAATATACGCTATTCTTTAATTTAATTTCTTGCATATGAAAATTTCACGTACATTCTCTATAATTTGACTATGTTTCTATATTACTTTTCATATCTGGCCTATCGCCAAAATAGAAACGGCTATACAATATATTGAATTGTAGTAGACGTTCTTTTAAATTTCACCATGTCGGGTATAATAGCTTCAGTATTTTATCTACATCCTTCAACCCCTAAGATCGACCCTGTACTAAAAATTAAATGAAAACGTGTCAAAAATCACGTCTATTTCTATTTATCTTTTATTTATATCTATTCTAATAATTCCTAGAGATATTAAAATATACAAGTCACTTGTTTTTGTGTATTGAACATTTATCTAAAAGATTTCAATGTCACACCTGCTTGCCCACATATGTAATAATACTTACTTCAATCCTACCTGATACACCAATACGTACATACCCCGGAGTTACGTCGTATTCGGTTCTAGAATGTCCGCTAGTCGAAACTATGCTATTTTTTGTTGGAAATTGATCTGGTATATGATTAAAAAAGGATTAATAAGGGGGGGGGGCTCGTAAAGATATGTAATGAGGAGAGGGGGAGGGGGTACGAACAAATGAGAGGTAACGCGATATTTGTAATAGTTACATTAATTTTTTTCGTATTTTTTTTAAACTATAGATTTTATTTTTCAATTGCGACTTTGTGATTTAACAATTTTCGTTAGGGTGGGGGGGGGGTGAGACGTATTATTAAGGATCAGTGTTAAAGAGACGTAACTTCGAAGCAATATGTCTGTTATAACTAAGCATTAAAAAATAGTGCGTATGTTTTTTTTATGAATTTTACCATTATTTATAATATATTTTTTTATATACATTTTTTTGATGAAAGTGTTTTTTTAATTTAGAATTCAGTAGACTCTTACTTATAAAAATTTAATTAACGTAACTCTGTTAAAAGTAGGTATTAGTAATTATTATGAAAAGAGGAAATCTGATATTTGTTTTCATTTAGAAATAGTTTTTTTATGTAAAAGTATTTTCTACTTCTATGACTTTAATTTACCAATTTTACGTTTTTGCTCTTGTGTTACAGGTTTTTATTATTTTTAGTTTTCAATTTTAATTTATCTGAAAAAAATATATGTACAGTACATTCACCCCTATAATATTTTACAAATAAATAATTAAATATTTATTTTCAATTATAATTTTTAATATAATTTTCTTTTGCTTACAGAGCTGTCAATTCAAAGAAGAATTGATTTTGGTAAGTTGATATTTGAAATTATATACAAAATTTAGTATTATTATAATAATATAATATATTATAATATTCGCGTGGCTCCAGCAGCCCCTAAAATGTTTGTTGCGAGTTAGCTAATGATTTTTTTATTTAAAAAAACATTTACTATACTCTTATAATGCTATTTTGATGGATAACAAAATAAATTTAGAAAATGTCCAATATTAATTAAGATACGAAAAAAAATGCGAAAAAATTACTGTTTTGTATAAAGGTTGGGGTAGATCTTACCCCAAGTGCCAGCTAAGGGTTAAATTCTTTTATATATTATTTTATACAGGCTAAGGTAAAAAAGGAAATAATAAATAACAAAGCTATTTAACCATAATATGTTTATTAAAGTATCAGATATAATTTTGTATGTACACAATAATTATAATAAATATACATATTATAAACATTAAAACTTAAATCATATACAAATTAAAACAAAGCATGTAACAATCACTAATGTCTTTTAATACTTTTCAACTATCCCATTAAAATTTAACTAAAAAAATTCCGCTCGTAGATAAAAGGGACTTATTAATACTGTACTCAAAAAACATTTTTTTCGAGTTTTTATCAAAATATATCCAAACCATATTTAGGATAATGTCTGTATGCAGCATTTTTCAAGGGGGGGATTTTTATAATTCTATATAATTATAATTTACTTACCTGCCCCCCCCCCCCCCCCCCCCACTTAATTAGTTTTTCAAAAAGTTACGAGTTTTCATAGCTATGTATATAAAAAATGATATAGGATTTTTGTAAATGATACATTTTTATTTCTTTTTTCAATAGAAGAATTATATTGAGTTATACTACAGAGCGGAAAGTTCTAAGACAGCATTATTTATTTGTCCAATACATAAATATAAATATTGTTAATTAAATATCTATATTAATATATTCTGAGCACGCAAAAATTGCTTTCAAATGTCTTTATTTAAATCATTAATTATAAAAATTCATCAAACCTTAATTATAATGATTGTTCACAAATAACTTACTTGTCACAAAGTCACAATTATGTGACCCCCTCTTTATTTAAGTTTTTACAATAATACTAATAATGCCGATTGTTTTTTTTTTTTGTAACATAATATTATTTCAAAATTATCATCAACATAACACCCTTAATGAGAGTCAAATTTTGAACAGAAAAGAGGAGAGTGCGGTTACCCCCTCCCCCTCGTTTCTCTATTGATTTAAGACGGCATCGATAAAATAATTGTACTAAGTATAGGTTGTTTTTTTTAATAAATATGTTAGTTTTTATATTTTGTTGTTTTGACCAGGCCTGGCCAACCCAATTTTTTTTCCAAGGGTCGCATTGACGGCCTAAAATGTTTCTAAATTTTTTTTTATTAATTTGTCCAATATCTGACTTCTACAGCGAATTTTTTACACATTGATTTTTTATTTCTAATCTCTTTAATTTTTTTAACAATATTAGCATAAAACAGTTAAATTAATTTTTATAAGATTTTAAACTTCTAATATTTCACCCAATGTCACAGATAAAGGGTTATTATTGGACTTATTCGATTCAGTGGGAAAAATCATATGGGGGTTTAGGGTAAACAAAATTATCATCCCCTATCTCACATATAGGAGCCGTGATATTTACGATTTTGTATAGTAAATAAATATCGAAAAAAAAATTAAATTAGATATTTCATTTCCTGTAATAGATGAAGGGTTGCAATTGGTTTCATTCGATCAAAAATACTTCAAAATCATATTTTATATTATAAAAATACAGTAGAAATCCGTTATAACGACATAGAAGGGACCAGTCATATTAGGTAGTAAAAGCCGACGTTTAAAATTATAACTTATGTTATTTTATAAATAAAACAACGCAAAATTAAAACCAGTTTCAGACATTCTGAAACACTCGATACTGAAAAATAATACATAATACATAAGGGCGCTGCGGGCCGCAGGTTGGGCCAGCTCTGATTTTAACATGAAAATAAAATCATTAATTATTTTTTTGTATTCACTTTGAATTATTTTTATTTGTTACGGCTTGAATTGAGACCTTTAAAAAAGAATAATTTGTTGTATTCGGCTGCGGCCCGTTACACACATTAGGGCACTGCGGGCCGCAGGTTGGGCCAGCTCTGATTTTTTTAAGAATGAAAATAAAATCATTAATTAGTTTTTTGTATTCAATTTGAATTATTTTTATTTGTTACGGCTTGAATTGAGACCTTTAAAAAATAATAATTTGTTATGCGGCCCGTCACACACATAAAGGCGCTGCGGGCCGCAGGTTGGGCCAGCCCTGATTTTTTTAACAATGGAAATATATATATTTTTTTTTTTTTTGTATTCACTTCGTACTATTTTTATTTGTTACGGCTTGAATCGCGACCTTAGCTTGCTGCAAACCTGACTCGTAAGCACCGTGTGTCGTGCTGTAATAACTCTCGTGGCACGCCTCACCGGCGAACGTAAGTACCGGTGTTTTACTCCTCCCGAGTAGCGGTTGTGTCAAATGTTTTGCTGCCCCGCCTAAACCTACCGTGTCGCACTTGTTTGAAACGTGACTGTAAGCGCCTCGTATGTAGGGGTTTTTCAACCACTGAGTTCTGGAAATTATTTAAAATAAATATAAACATAAACTGTGCCCCTCGTCATGAAAAAATAGTATTTTTAGTGTTGGAAAAAGAATATTTGTCTGTCTGTCTGTCGGTAACAAAGTAACGTTCTTTTTACTATTGGGAGGTATAAAAAATAGCTGACAGTTTAACGAATTTAAATATGTAAACGTTTTTTTTTTTAATACTAAAATCTTTGTATGTATAGCAATTTAAAAATATATATTTATACATCGCACCCCCGGAAAAAAGTGTTATAATTCAAAAAATGTCATATTTGAGATAAATATGTAGAATGATTCCAAATAACTATATATTTCTACTAAAAATTGTCATTAATGTACTTCGTGTACCTATCGTCAACAAAACTAGCATATTTTTAAAAAATATCACATATTTTATTTATTTTTTTAAATACTTAGTAAGCGTTTTAATAGTTACTATTTTTCACTGAAATATTAAAATTAAATACTATGTGTATCAGTCCTTTTCCTATACTACCTTTATAATTTTGATTTACCTTAATTGTTATAATTTCATTTATTCCTATTTCCTCAAAACTACATTTTTTGAGTTGTGACATTTTTTTGCGGGGTACTTTGGCACTTAACTATTGGGGTACCAAATAATAGCTGACAGTTATACGAATTTAAATATGTAAACGTTTTGTTAATATTAAAATCTTTGTTTGGCATTTAAAAAAAAATTTATATATAGCTCCAAAGAAATACGATACATGACACAGCGAAGTGCTGCTCGCACTTGGCAGTTTATTATATTTTAATTTTTTTTAAATTCAGTTAATTATTATAGATAAGCTAGTAAAATATGTTAGCTAACATTACAAGCACTTTCAACAAGGTATTAATTTTGTTTTAGAATTTAGAGCAGTGATACTTTAACGCAGTGGTTTCCAAACTTTATGTAACTACGCCTCCCTTTAAAAAAATTATATCTGCCCCCCCCCCCTCTATTTCCTAAAAATATACAGACATATTTTAAAAGGTATAAAATGTATTTTTTTGAGTATAAAATTTATTTTTAATGCGATGAATATGCTTGTTTATTAGCACAAGCTTCATTAAATCTAGGTCTTATTAAGGGGAGTGATTTCACTCTGAATTTTTTTTATGATAATTCTATCAGTTTTGCTTTTTCAATAATAGTTGTCAGTCAAAAATTACACAGTCACGTCCCTTTCAGAAACAGATAGTATGTACATTTTGTACATATATGTATACAAAAATAATGTTATGTTATAAAAGTTTATTTATAATTATATATTTTTCACTGTTTTAATACCGCTTGTGTTCACTTACCGCGCGTGCGCGAAACTTGTAAAAAAATCATGAATGTTCAAGAAAACTGTCATATCGAACCCCCGCAAAAAAGTGTCACAACTCAAAAAATGTAGTTTTGAGGAAATAGGAATAAATGAAATTATAACAATTTAGGTAAATCAAAATTATAAAGGTAGTATAGGAAAAGGACTGATACAGTGTTTAATTTAAATATTTCAGTATTCCTGTGATGTTTGAAAAATAACTATTAAAACGCTTAGTGATTAAGTATTTAAAAACAAATAAAAAATGTGACATTTTTTTGTAGAATATGCTAGTTTTGACGGTAGATACACGAAGTACATTAGTGACAATTTTTTAGTAGAAATATATAGTAATTTGGAATCAATCTACATATTTATCTCAAATATGACATTTTTTGAGTTGTGACACTTTTTTACGGAAGTGCGATATAGGTTTTATACCTCATTTGAAAGTGCTTTTTGAATGAGATAAATTTTCTTACCTGAAAACATTTCGTGGATAAGAAATATCAGCTTTCCCCGTAAACCTTCTCAAAACATCGACACATTCTTTACCGACCTGTTCTTCACTTAACCCTTCAACAATTTCAACTCCTTTACCACCGACCCATCCTAAAAGTACGTTCGGATGGTTCAAAATCACATCGAATCCTGATATATACTCCGTCCATTCTGTTTCACGTTTACGAGACTTACTGTCGTTCTTCTGCTTCTTCCAAATCAACTGGAAGCCATCTGTATCCCACCATTTCTGTTCAAACTCTAAGAATATCTTCGCTATGCCGTAGAAGCCCATTTTGTTTATGGTTTTTTTAATTTGTTTCGGTAACGCAGGCGTGAACATGCTGCTATTATCTGACTTTAAAACTCCAAGAGATACTGTAACCAGAACAAAATCTGCGTGGAACTTATCACCGTTTTTGCATTCGATCGTTACAAAATCATCGGATTTCCAATCGATTTCTTTGACGGCATAATTATACTTTATATTTTCTTTCGGGATGTTTTTAACGATAGTTTCAACGAGTGTAGTGTAACTCTGTTTGAAATTGATATGCGCTTGGTACGATGTAGCTTCATCGTTTTCCGATTGGCAGGAATAACTTCCCCAATCTTTTGCAGATACGGTTTTTAAATTCGTACAAGAATTATCAATCACTTGAAACCGTACATGCCATTCGAACAACTGTCTTTTCAATTCAATCAATACCGCATCGTCTCGCGATTTTTTTAAATACTCATCGAATTTATTCTGTAAGAAATCGCCTACGGATTCGGGAGGTTTGCGTTTATTTTTGAAAAACTGTTCGCACTCTTCCAAAATTTCACCGATGATAAAATCGACTTTTTTTACTAAGAATTCGTCGAATATGTACCCATCTTCACGGATATAAACTCCTTTGCCCTCTTCTGAAGGTATGTCAGATAGGAGATCGTTTTCTTTGGCGATTTTCCATAGTTTATTGTCGTTACCGTGGATCCACTGAGCGCCTGCTTCTATATGACCGTTATTGAAGGGTACACTTTGAATTCTTCCTCCAGCGTATTCTTGGGCTTCGAGGACTATCGTGTCGTTGTACCCTTGATCGTGTAAGTACTTCGCAGCTGCAAGTCCCGAAATTCCTGCACCGATTATAGCGATTCTTGATTTTGGTATTTCACTGTATGGAAACATTTTTTTTTGTAAGTAAAAAAGTAACGCAAATTGCTCGATTTGTTTATTTTATTTTTTGGTTCAAATATACATTATTTTGTACATCCCTGAGTGGTAAAACATTTATTTTTTACATATCACAATAAAATTAAAAACATTTGTTATAAAAAAAACTATAAAAGAACATACACACACAATAAACAAAAAACAAAGCGGGTGCTCGCAAAAAAAAATACAAATAAAACTGCTTAGAGACGTGCAGAAAGTTTTTGTTTCCTGAAATAAGAAAAACTAATTTTATATCTACACAAAAATATCATGCGGTGTTAAAATGTATTTTAAATAAACTCTAATTAACGATAATTGAAAAATAATATGATTCTACTTGTATACAAGATGATCTTGATATAATTCTTAGCTTCTGGGCACAAGTCGTGTCAATAGAACGATTAAATCGACGCGTTTTTTAAGGGTATATACCCAAAAGTCGAGATTTAATTCTATTTATGTAATACAGGGTGGATTTTAAAAAAGTCACGTGTTTTGTAACATAGAACTTTGAAACTGTAAATCACAGGAAGTTCAGATTTGTCTTAAAATGTGTATTGTTTAGTCTAGTTTTATGTGTTAAAATTTCATATAAATCCGATGAGCCGTTTTGGAGTTATAGGTATTTTAGTGAGGAATCAAATTTTCGAGTACTTTTTAAAAAAAAATTTTTACGTAAAGTGCTGTAACTTCAAAACAATTTGTCTGAAACAAATGAAATTTTAATACCTTAAGGCCGCGGCAATACGCTTCCAGTCGACTAGACCGAGTTCACAGCAGCAGCGAACTCGCATAAAATAATCACGTGTAGACATTAAAAAGCAGGACAGTATTAGGCAGCATGCTGCAACAGATGTCCTGCTTTTTAATGTCTACACGTCATTATTTTATGCGAGTTCGCTGCTGCTGTGAACTCGGTCTAGTCGACTGGAAGCGTATTGCCGCGGCCTAAGGCTGAACATGCTATTTAAATTGCCATAAGAATTACTATAGAGAAATTAAGGTTTTGTATTTTAAGTTCAGCTCTGACCAGTATTAATAAATCATTTAGGAAAAAATACACTGATAAACTAAATTAATTTTTCTATGTTATGACATACTTAATTTTTCAATTTAATTTTTTTATATATTAATAAAAAAAATCTGAAAATGTATGTATTTTTCTTCATATGATAAAACTCAAAATATAACAAAAATTCTTGAAAAATACGAAGAAAAAAATATACCACGACATAGATATTTGTTTAAGCTTTCTAATTTTACAATAATTCTGCAATTTTCATTTGAAAATATTGAATATAAGCCTAAAAACATAAGAACTAGTTCTATCCTTTGTAGCTTCATCTCTGTTTAATTTCGAGAATATCTCATTTTTCATTCGATCGTCAATTGTCACTGTCATTTCCCCTCAGGGCTAAACTTGTGCAAATACTTTTTGTTTTCTACGGTGACGACATCTCGTAGAATTTAGTTTCGGAAAAATCGGCATGAACAGCCTTAAACTAGATTACATAACGAACATTTTAAGATAAATCTGAACTTCCTGTGATTTATTGTTCCTGAGTTCTATGTAACCTATTTTCCAAACAACATGCAAATATAAATAAACGCATTCAATAAATAAACACTTACATGTACATAGACACAATACGGTCAGCCTCTCTCCACCCGGATCCGACCGCTCCGTGAACCGTCGAGTAATAATGGTCGTTCGTGGCTTCACCGGCGAATAATACGACGGGTCTATCGTTCTTATTAAGTAAAGGTTTCGCCAGTTCGGCCGCGGACGTTTGCAGTTTCTGCGATGCCATCGTCCTGAAGGAATATGAACCGCGGAAGTGTGGGTTCGAATACCAGGAAGTTCTGGAAGAATATAAATGAAATGTGTGCAGTGCCGGATTTATCAATGAGCAAAAGAAGCAACTGCTTAGGGTACCCGATCTCCGGGGGGCACCATAAAAGTGATTTGTGGGGGCATCAGCGCTAAATTGCAGTTAAAATTGTGGTGATGACTAAAGGGTCGTCAAAATTACAAAAAGGGGGCCTTTAGATGATTAGTGCTTAGGGCATCACATTGGGTAAATCCGGCACTGAATGTGCATAAGATTGTATTCGCTGGTACGGTCAGTTAAGGGGGCAGATCCAGTTACAATTTTGAAGAAATATTTTTTTTTGTATTTTCTCAAAGTAGAATATTTCAAAAGTATTCTCTGAAAATTTCAGACAAATCGGACCGTTATTTATGGAGATATATAACTTTGAACGGAGCCGTCTTTAATGTATTCAAGTAGGCAGGTAGCGGCAACTGGGCGCTTTTTCTCGAAACCATGTTTTCGAAGTCGGTAATCACTGTAACTTGAGAACGGCTGTGCCGATTGGTTTGAAATTTTTCTCACTTATTCTATACATAATTGTTCTCCAGATGAACGAAGGATTTTTTTAGTAGCCGAAAATGCGCGAGTGAAATTTTAGTCGAATAAAGAACTTTGACTTTCAACATCCGCCATTTTGTGAAAATTTAAAAGTTTTCAAATCCCTTCGTCCATCCCGAGTATTATGTCATTAACTAATGGATCCCTTTATTTCTGATGATCCAGTGACGAACACACTTTTTTTGGACCCCTCCGAAATTCGTTGTATCCCACTTATTTTTTAATATTTTGCCATAATAATATTTTCTGTAAATACATATCTTTCACATGGAAAAACGTTTGATGTTAATCAAATTTTAATGCGTGGCCAAAAAAATCCTAAAAAATAGCTTTTTTTGGAAATCCCAAAAAGATCAATTTTCTTCAAGCAAGGCATTTTTCTTATTTATTTGTTTAGAATAAAAGTTTAAAACAACTTAAAAGTTCTTACCGTATAAATTCAACCGGATCCGGTATGTCGTATTTTCCGCTAATGAATAATTTAAGTAACTTAAGAACTTTTTCTTTAACGACTAGTTCAGGTAATGATTCCATCTTCCTACTGGACGCGCCGGACACCCAACCAATCAGAACGTTCGGTTGGTCGTCGACCGCGTGAAAACCGAATACATCTGTAAGCCACATGTTCTCATCCTGAAATGTAAATAACTCAGAAACTATTGATTTCACTGAAAAAAGTTTCGATAATAAATTCAAGTTAAGAAAATCCTCAACAAAAAATATCCCGTACATTTTTTTGTAGAACCTCTAGTTTTCGTGAAAAATGGGTCAAAAAAAATAAAAAAATGCATAAAGAAAAAATGTGTTTGATCGAAGAAACCTCGAAAACTACTGCACCGATTTTGATGAAATCTGCACTGAAATATTCCTTGGAATCTCCGAGTCCTACAGAGTACATATAAATTTATATAATTTATTTAAAAATTTATATAATATTATATATAAATTTATATAAATTATATAATTGTGCTTGACAGAAGAAATTTCCAAAACTGCTGTACCGATTGTGATGAAACCTACACTGAAATGTTCCTTGGAAGGTTAGAATCCTATAGAGTACATATAAACACGCTATCATTCAAAACAGCTGAGCAGTGAATATGTGTGTTTGACAGAAGAAATCTCGAAAACTACTGTGCCGATTTTGATGAAACTTGCAGTGAAATGTTCCTTGGAGTTTCAAAATCCTATAGAGTACATATAAAACGTATATCACTTAAAACAGCTACGCAGTGAATAAATTAGCTGTGTGTGTGTTTGACAGAAGAAATCTCCAAAACCGCTGTACCGATTTTGAAGAAACCTGCACTGAAATGTTCCTTGGAAGTTCAGAATCATATAGAGTACATATAATCACGCTATCACTTAAAACAGCTACGCAGTGAATAAATTAGCTGTGTGTGTGTTTGACAGAAGAAATTTCCAAAAACTGCTGTACCGATTTTGATGGAACCTGCACTGAAATGTTCCTTGGAATTTCAGAATCCTATAAAGTACATACAATCACGCTATCACTTAAAACAGCTGAGCAGTGATTAAAAGACGACCCTCCCAAAAAAAACAAATATATATATAAAAAAATAAAATCTTACATTGGTTCCCCCGAAGAGTTCCCCCAGATCATTCTTGTCGCTGTCGAGCCACAGCAGTCCGAAGCTCTGGTCCTTGTCCGTCCACCATTTGTACGGGAATTTGAATATCAGTTTGTTCACGGTCCCGATACCTAACCCTTTGATTGCGGTCTCTTTATACGTAGGCACCGCCGGCGAGAATAGGCTCTCGTACCGTTCCTTGAGCACGCCGAGCGACACGGTGATTATTAAGTGGTCGGCTTTGTACACTGTGCCGTCCTTGCATTTGACCGTGACGCCGCCGTTTTTCGTGTATGTCTCGTTGCCGTTCCATTCGATGCCGGTTACTTCTTTGTTTAATTGTATTTTGTCTTTTATTGGAAGTTCTTTCGCAGGATCGGGAATTTTTTTCTATATTGACATAAAGTTATTTATAGATTAATAATTGAGAGGGGGAGATATCTTGTAGACCGCATATAACATCATTATTGTTTCTAAGCATAAGTCAGATCTTTTAAGGGACCATACCAGTGTGAAATAAAAAAAAATGTATTATTTTTTTGCCTTTTTGGAGAGTTTATAGTTTAAAAAATATTCTGTGAAAATTTCAAGACCGTATCTCCAATACTCTCCAAACAGCAGCCTTCTAAAGAGTGACCGCTCGAATATATATAATCGATAGTTAAATCTTTAAATGCGTAATTCTCGAAAAAGAGATTTTTCAAATTTGGTGACATTGTAACTCAAAGAGCAATTATCCGATTTACTTGAAATTTGAACTGAGTACTCTTGAATATATTTACTCTACGATGAACTAGGATATTTTTGATTGGATGAAAATTGACGATTTGGCATTAAAAATACGACCATTTTATAGGCAAGAAAACAGACTTTTTTTTCATAACTACGCCATTTTGTTAGATTTTGATATTTTTCGAAAATCGTAGGTCATCGTACAGGAAATAACTTCCAGTTTAACGACATTTTTTTATTTTTTCAATTACAACTACTCCATCGTCCGGAATCATGGCCGCAGTGGAAGAGATTTTTTTGGCGCCTCCGAAGACGCTTAGATATCGATATTTTTACGTGAAAAAATTATGGAATACACCTCTAATATAGCTAAATATATTCTCAATTTTCCAAAATATTTCATTGAGTATTTTTCTTCCAAAAAATTTCCGAAAATCACCCAAATTTCCAGCGTTCACACTGGTATTATTACTTAAATTATTACGTATTGAATGAAATTACATATTTATATAGACCGTATTTCTAAAACGGCTGATCCGATTTTTATTTGGTTTTCACTGTAATGTAGATACGTCCTTGCCGAAGCGGATATGAAAGTTTTATTACTTTATTATGGATTTTTTACAAACTGTGTTTTTTTTATGAGAGGTAATGAAATTTTGCAGATAAATCATATAATATAAATCATATTTTCGAAACGGTTGATCCGATTTTTATCTGGTTTTCACAGTAATGTAGATACGTTCTTTCCGGAGCTGATAAGCAAGTTTTATTACTTAATCATTAATATTTGACTAACTGTGACTTCACGAAAAATCCTTAATAAGTTAGTACGAAAATTAATAAATTTAAAAAATATGCAAATCATTTATATTTTGTATACATACATTAAAATGTGATATTTAATTATACTTGAAATAGCATCTTATCATTTCAAAATAACATTTTATAGATATTGATAATAATTTGTTAAGGTCGTTACACTAAATAATTATTATATAAGAATTGTGACATTGACCCAAAATTAAAATAATGATTAAAGTCAATATATTTTTATTATCAATATTATTACATCGCTAATCAACCGACAAATGTATATTCAAGTATTGATATTGCAAAACGAAATAAACAACCTAAAATAATAATAAATATTTATTTACTATTAAATAATTTTTTTCGTATTAATTAATTTTGATTGATTAAAAAAAATTAACTGTGTATTTGTTCTTTGCAAGTTTGAGAGAAAAATTACTGAATATTATTAAATACTAGGACAGGCCCGTATTGAAGTTATATATACGCCTAGCAGACTAAAAAAAGATTTGGTTTCGAAAAATGTTGTTTTTAATTTATATTCAGAACACATGTACCTACATTTAATGGAATATTTTATTTTGTTAATTATTAAAAGTAAAAAAAAGTTTTATTTAATTTGAAAATTGAAATAGACAATTGTACAATGTAATGGCAGAGCTAGTTTTTCATTAATTTTGAATAAATTACACGTGAATATATTTGTTTTATAATTTTTATAGTATTTAAAAGAGTTGAAGTTTCGAATAATTAGTTTTTAAAACGTCTCTATATAGCCAATTGTGTAGAATTTCAATAAATAGAGCACTTTCGGCAAGTTCTCTCATTTATTGTGCGTGTTAAAAACTCTATTTTTAACATCCAATTACTCAAAAACCATACGTCCAATATTTTAAATAAAAATTAGTAAAATATATTAGCTATCCATAAATTTTAGACTTTTATCTATACATTGCTCTAATGATCGAATCACCTTAAGGAAAATTAAAAGTTGCATACAGTCGAACCTCTATAGTACGTTTTTTCGCGGCATTCAAATCTCATATGTTAAAATATTTCTGTATTTAATGTTTACTGTATTTAAAAATGTATCACCTACCATTAAAACGTCTAGAATTGTGGTGTACCCCCTCCCTTTCCAGTTCATCAATAAATCGCCAGGACAGTCCCAGTATTCTGTTAAACCCTTTGCCGATGTTTCAAACCATGAATCAGAGGCTTCCATAGAATTCTCATAATGGTGGTACCATTCTAATATGAGTTCGGCTAATTTTGGATCTGCTTTAATTTTTTTTACTTCTGCATCGTATCTATAATAAATTAAATATGAATAAATAATTTATTATTGTTTGAAATGATACTGGTTTGTTATATGGTAAAGCAGTGGCTATTAAAATAGGGTCTGAGGACCCCCAGAGGCCCATAAAGTTATTGCCAAATTTGAAATTTATTGTAGTTACTTTGTATTTTAATAAATAGTTTTTGAAAAATGATATAGTGAATTTGGGGGTTATTTTTAATTGTATTCATAAATATATATTTTTCGTTTGATTGTTTTGGTTTTTTGAATCTATATTTTTTTTCTTTACAAATAATTTTAATATAATATTTAATAAGTTTTGCTTTCTGTAAAAATTACCAATTTATATCATAGATAGATTCGAGGGGGAGTCGGGGGAGGGGTAAATTAAAAATTCAATTTTCAAATATGTAGACATTTAAAGAATAATTAATTTTTTTATAATTAAAATTTTGTATGATTTTTGCTTTCTGAAATATATTAATATCATAGATTCAATGGGGGTTGAAAAAATTAGAGGGGGGGGGGGGTAGATAGGGTATTCAATTTCATTTTTAATGGAAATTCAATTAACAAAAAGATGTATATGATTTTTTTTCTTTTTGAATTACAAATAGTTTGGTTTAAAACAAAAAATTCGGAAACTAGCAAAACCAAGCAAATTAAAATTAATTAAAAAATATTTTGCAATAATTCACGTGAATCAATAATCTTAATTGAATTTTTTAATAGCATTTTATTGATGTAATAAACGAATAATAATTATTTAAGGATTTAGAAAGTTTACATTGAATTACAAAAATGTAGGTTGCGACACATTGGTGGTCTAAAAAATATTCGTATTATAATTTAACACAGTGTAAAAGAAGAATAATAATTAAAATAATCAAAACGACTCGGTGTCTACCCAGAAACCAAGAATCAATTCAATTTGTATTTTTAAAAATACTTAAGCACATATGGCAGGAATATATTTGTCCATCCTGTATTCCAAATTAAATATTTTAACTTTAAATACATTTCCTAAGTCCTGAGTCCTGAGTGACTTACTCATCAACACACAGGCCAAACCCTTGGACCTAGCAACGTGAAATTTCAAGGGTGTCTTCTTTTTAAAACAAAATCACTTCTAGGCAAAAGATTTTCTGAAATTTACCCCCCCCCCCCCAAGGGGGAAAAAGGGTGTTAGAAACTGACAGAACAAAAAAATTACAATATTTGTTCATTCTGTATTCCCGATTAAATATATTTTAGTGACTGACTCATCAACACACAGCCTAAACCCCTGGACCTAGAAACGTGAAATTTCAAGGGTGTCTTCCTTTTAAAACAAAAGCACTCCCAAGCCAAAGATTTTCTTAAATTTACCTCTCTAAGGGGGGAAAAGGGTGTTACAAACTAACAGAACAAATAAATTACGTGATTTTATTAAAAAACTAAATTAAATAAATAAAAAAATGTATCCTGTATTCATAATTTTAACTTTAAATACATTTTATGACTGACTCATCAACACACAGCCCAAACCCTTGGACCTAAAAACGTGAAATTTCAATGGTGTCTTCCTTTTAAAACAAAAGCACTCCCAAGCCAAAGATTTTCTTAAATTTACCCCTCTAAGGGGGGAAAAGGGTGTTACAAACTGACAGAACGAATAAATTACGTAATTTTATTAAAAAACTAAATTAAATAAATAAAAAAAGTGTATCCTATATTCCTAATTAAATATTTTAACTTTAAATACATTTTATGACTGACTCATCAACACACAGCCCAAACCTCTGAACCTAGAATCATGAAATTTCCAGGGTGTCTTCTTTTTAAAACAAAAGCACCCAAAACAAAGTATTTTCTGAAATTTACCCCCTAAGGGGGGGGGGGTGCAAACTGACAAAACAAATAAATTACATAATGTTATTTTAAATACATTTTATGACTGACTCATCAACACACAGCCCAAACCCCTGGACCTAAAAACGTGAAATTTCAAGAGTGTCTTCCTTTTAAAACTCAAGTACCCCCAAACAATTTTTTTTTGAAATTTACCCCCCTAGGGGGGGAAGGATATTACAAACTGACAGAACAAATAAATTACATAATATTGTTAACAAAAACAAAATTAAATAAATAAAAAAACGTATAATTAATTAAGTACATGTTTGCCAACAAAATAATGACCTTTCGTTGACACCGAACGATAGATAAAGATGTCTCAACACGATAAAAAAATATGTTCTTTTAAAAAAATAGTCACTTAAAATTTCATGTATACTGATCTTAAGCCGGAGAAAAAAATAGATTGTTTTCGATACGTATACAGATGATTAGAAAGTAAAGAAGTTAAATAATAATACATAAAAATAAAGTAGTTTTTGTTAACGTATACAGATGATTTAAAAGTAAAGAAACTAAATAATAATACATAAAAATAAAGTAGTTATTTTAGAATTAAGTTAGTGTCTTTAGGACTCTAATGATGATAGCATTGCTATTGAAACACATCTAAGTCTAAACTCTATTTGATAAAAACAAAGTCATGTAAGTACGTATATAATAAAATTCTTACTTTGTCTTAACGTAATCACCTAACGATCCCTCAGCCTTTTTCATATCTTTGGTTTTATCAGTAATCACATGCAGTATCGAATGTAATTTCGCTGCTTTCCTAGACGGGACAAACCTTCCAGCCGAATCTATAAACGTAATCTTATCGTGCTGTCTCACAGCGTGTTCCAACAGACCTAACGGTGCTGCCATTTCATAAACGACATTGTTTTTCTCTCCGTGGCACCATTGGGCTCCCATATCGATTTTAAAATCACCTAAGCTCTTTGAAAAAACTCTACCACCGATTCTGTCCTCTGCCTCGAGAATTGTCACATCTTTAAAGCCCTTTTCGAGCAGTCTTGTCCCCGCTGCTATACCAGAAGCACCGGCCCCGATTATTATAACTTTCGGCTCGGCCATAACTAGGTTAAACGTCGCTTCATACAGAAATAAAAATCAATTAAAATAGGTAAAACTTAAATATATATTTGTACTGCTCGGATAAGATATCATTTTATCACAATTATTAATTAATCTACCTGATAACCTGTACACGAAAATACGTGTACCTGTCATTTTCAATTTTGACACATGAGTTGGGGGAAAATTTTTAAAATTTAAATAGGTTGGTGTTACTGTTTAGTGATATTATTTCAATGACAGTTGCGTGAGTAAAAGAATCTGAATTATTTTTGAAATAATGGATTGGTTTATTACTTTAATTAATATATAATTGTAACTGATTTAAAAAAAAAGTACCTGCTACGAAGCAGCTAAACAAAATGTACAGACGTAACATAATATCGAGATCACTTATACAAAACCAATATAACCTCAATCACTATATTTTAGAGTCGTGTAAAACTATCGTTAAACGTAACTATACTGGCACCGGTTCGTTTTTGATACGCAATTTAAAGTTGTTTAAAGATCAGAATAACCTTCAACTCTTAAAAGATCAGATAAAGCTGAAATGTGACGACGTTAGTATACTGAAAGCATTACATACAAGTATTAAAAAAGTACCTCACGCTCTTAAAGAGCAATCGGAAAGTTTGATACGTATTTGGACACGACAGTGTGAGTGCGTTATCGCGCAACGTGTACGCAGGGGTCAGCAAATGTTTACCCTATATTCGAAACTATGGGAAAAACATGCACTTCACGAAATATTTAAAAGGGTACGACAACAAATGTTACAACATGGGAAAAAAATGCTCATAGGTGCAACTGGAATCTCTGTTTTTAATTGGAACGAGAATAAAATATCAGATGATGATATTTTACAGTATTCCCATGAAATTGAAAATATTCATGTACTATCTATGAAAACTGTAGTATGCCCTAACTGCGAGCTGCGTAAAAAGGTTGATCGAAAGATACCTAATATTATTTACTGCCAGTGTCCGGATAATGTAGATTACGTTAAAGAAGTGAATATAGAGTGGAGACCGTTTCTCGAAAGGCAAGATATTTTAGTTTGGAAGAAAGAAGAACAGCCGGGAAAGTTTTCGTATAAATTTTACGGCTCGTATAATGACGTGACTGCAGAGGACTTCCTGCAAGTGCAAATCGATACGCAGTATCGTAAGATCTGGGACGAGTCTGCGCTTCATTTGGAAGTGATCGAATCTAACGATAGTATTAACAGCGATGTGATTTATTGGGAAATGAAGTGGCCGGTATGTATTTCGTGTCTAATACCATTTAGGTTCGGTTATAAATAAATTTAAATGACCCACATTTTCTAAATTCTTAACATGCCTTATTTGAAATTGTTCTTTAGTTTTGTGTCAATTTTGATTCGCCTTATATGTAATTGTTGGATAAAATTTAATTGTTGTTTTGAATATTAACAGTGGCGTACGCAGGATGGGGGGGGGGGGTCAAAGAGAAAAAAAAAATGATTGATGAGTAAAAAAAGGTCATAAGAATATAATGACTAAAATAAATGTTCCAAATTTATAGTTTTCTTGAGAATCATATTAATATTGATTTAAAAAAAATGTCATGGGGGGGGAGTTCTGACCCCCCCTAACACCCTCCTGCGTACGCCACTGACTGTATAGTTTTTCAAGTTATTTGATTACGTAAATTTAATTTAATTTTAGTAAAACTAAGAACCATTTAATTTTTTATCTATTAGAAAACAGATGGCTCAAAACACCAAAAGTATATTTTTTTATAACAATTAGGGTATTTGACTAAATTTTAAAAAAATTAAAATACACCTAATTTTGTTTTTACACGGTAGATACGTTCCAGAAAAAACCGTGTAAAAAAATACATAGAAAAATAAGGGATTAGTTCCATATCCTTCAACCCTGTAAAAAATAGCTAAACTGAAATGATTCGTACAAAAAAAACTATAAATTAAATTTTTATGTGCATTTATGCACAGTTTAATTCATAAAAATAAAAGGCAATTCAATTTTTAAAGTAAGAGTATCATAAATATAAAATTATCGCAAGTTTAGGAACTGAAAACTCGTACAAGACTAAAATATGTACTTAAGCTGATATGAAAATAAATTAGAAATGGGAATTCCCTAACTACATATTTTATAAATAACATAAAAAAAATCCTAGAAGATTACAGTTAATAAAAATATTTGTGTTTAAAATTTAAATGAAATAGCTTTTTTAATCGTGTTAAAAACGGAATCAATTTTTTTTTCTAGACCGTGTTAAATCAAAACCGTATAAAAAAAGAATTGGGTGTATATTGTAAATTGTGCGTATGTATATAATAGATACTTCCTTAGTATCTTTTTCCAAAATAATGCCGAAAAAACGTTGAAAATAAAAACGCATTCAAAGTCACGTGGTATGCCCTGTGACGTAACTGTTTACAAAACAAATTGAAATCCACCAATAGGGATCCAGTATTCTGACGTTTTTAGGGTTCCGTAGAAAACTAGGGACCCTTACAGTTTGTCCACGTCCGTCCGTCTTGAAAAATTTTGACATCAAATTTGGTATACGATCGTAGATTGATGTCCCAAAAACGGAAATGATAAGATTAAAACAAAATTTTTGGGCTCTCCTTTCATAAAATTAAAAATGATTTAAAAAAAAAATTCACCTACCCCATTGAGTGGGGTGTCGTTAGAAAGATCTCCTAAAATGCAATTGATTTTAACCCTTCAATCACGATGTATTTTCTCCCCCAAGTCATTATAAAAGCGTACCCCCCGCTCTATTTTCTAAACTATCAATTCTAAAAATCTGAAAAAATTCCAGAATCTAGATATTAATTAGTACTTTCACTGAAAATTATAACGAACATTGTCAAAAATATTTTGGTCACCCCTTTCGTAGACTGAAAAGTGAACTCACATTTTTTTCCCACTTACCTCATTGAGTGGGGTGCCATTTGATAGGTCTCCTGAAATTCAATAATAAAAGTCAAATGACTTTTCGATTTTAATCCTTCAGTCACGAAAATTTTGAAATAATTATTTTTTTTATAAAACGTAGTGAGAATGACTACGTAACCCTATCATGTGCGTGCCCAACATGCACTTGCCCGTTTTATTAGTACTAAGAAACTACGTCATACCAGTGACAGTTCTGCTAGACGCATTTGTGATCACGTGACAAATAGGTTAAATATTACATTTTAAAAATATGTTTATTATTAAAATACAGACTTATTTCACGTAAAAAAACTTGATTGTTAATTATAGATTATAGTAATATACCGGGTGTCCCAGATAACTTTTCCAGCATGGGGATCTCAGTATCTATAAGAGATACAGTTTTAGTTAAATCAGATTAATTATTTGTAAGAAAGGGTTTAGTATTACTACATAAAAAAATATTCATAATTCTATATGGTTTAGGCGGTATACCCAAAAAACTGAAAATTCGGAATTTATTTAAATGGCTATAACTTTTTTTTCAACCAGATATAAGTACTTTTTGTTTGTGGTTTTTTAAGGCACTTTTTTGTTTAGAATTGATTGGTGTATTTAAATTTTTTATATTACTTTTAGTTTCCGAGTTACAAGCCTTAACTTTAGTTTTTTTATGGGTCACTAAGTTGGCTATAGCATATTTGAACGTGTTTTTTTTTACTCGATATCTCACTTGCCATACTTATTATCGAAAAAAAATATTTAATGAATTTTCATACTGAAAAAATTATCTGGGATAACACTTTAGTCTTTATTATTAATAGTGTCAAATACCCTATATTTTAAATACTTTTAATGGGAATACTTGTACGTAAAACAATACGATTTTTAAATTCTATTTGCAGCGTTTCTTCTCGAACCGCGACTACGTCTTCAAACGTCGCTTTTTCGTCGACAAGGAACACAAAACAATCGTTATAGTCAGCAGAGCGATATCGCACCCTTGCTGTCCGTTAAAGAACGGCAACATCCGTGTTAACGAATACTGGTCGTACATGGTAATCCGACCGTACTCTGACTTCAACGAACCGGGGATTGAATTCGGTTTAACGTACTTCGACGATCCCGGTATTAAACTACCAGAAACTGTAACGAATTTAGCCGTCAATGGAGTACCAGATTTCTTAATGAAAATGCGTAACGCTACGAAGAAATATAAACAATATCTGATAGGTAATAATAGTGAGAAACAACAAGAAGAAGAATTAAACGAAAACGAAAGTGAAGAACAGTTTATTAATAGTGATAATAATTGTAATGAAGCGGATACGGAGAATAATAATAAAGAAGAAGAGGTTGAAGTCAAATCAGATCCGGTTGTAACGATTAAACATGAAAAGGAAGCGATTTCGGCGGGGAATGAAGTGTTGACGTCACCGTCGTGTTTGACGGCAGCCGAGGATAGTAGCTATTGGAGATATTTGCACCCGTATCATTATTTCTCTTGATACGAAAGTCGTGGAAGTGGTTGTCGTATGTTCCCCCCCTCTCAGTACAGTTAAATACGCGGCTAGTCAAAGTGAAAGTAAAGGATTCAGGATTCAATATATGTAGCAGGTTTTTTTACTCCCTTTGTAAATGTTATGTATATCAATTTAATATGACATCGTGGCCGGTGAAATTTAAATAATTTTTTTTTGTCTTTTTTTTTCAAAGAAAAAAATATTATGTTTGATATATTGTTTATTTATTGAAGGATTTTAAATCGGATTGCGTTTTAAATGTTGCTTGTTTGTTTGAAAATATGTTATAATAAGAAAAGTTGATTAGTGTGGTCTAATTTTTTCTTTAATCTCGTTTATTTATGGTCTTGAAAAATTAATAGAAAATTATTCAGTACGTTTTTTAATAAAAAAAATCACTTTGAGTATCTGTAACTTTTGAACCGCTGAATTCAGAGGCTTGACTATATGGACTTTTTAATTTAACATTTCTTTGTAAATTTAATAGTTAAGCCGAAAAATGTAAATTTAGCTAAAAAATCATTTTGAGACCTTTAACTTTGGACCCTGAAGCGCTATAACTTTTAAACCGCTAAATTCAGAGACTTGACTGTAAGGACTTTTTTATAGATAATTAAATTACCTACATATTTGTTATTTAGCATTTTTTTTGTAAAGTTAATAATTTAGCTGAAAAATATAAATTTTAGCAAAAAATTCACTTTGAGACGCTATAACTTTTAAATCGCTAAATTCAGAGACATGACAGTATGGACTTTTTTTACAGATAGTTAAATTACCTACACAATTATTATTTAACATTTTTTGTAAAGTTAATAATTTAGCTGAAAAATGTTAATTTTAGCTAAAAAATCACTTTGAGACGTTATAGCTTTTAAACCGCTGAATTCACAGACTTGACTGTATGAACTTTTTTTATAGATAATTAAATAACCTACACAATTATTATTTAACATTTTTTTGTAAAGTTAATAGTTTAGCTGAAAAATGTTAATTTAGCTAAAAAATTACTTTGGGGCGCTATAACTTTTGATCCGCTGATTTCAGAGACTTGACTATTAAGACACTTTTATAGAGAATTGAATTTCCCACAAAAATGTCTCCAAACATTTTTTTGTTAAGTTAATAGTTTAGCTGAAAAAATGTTAATTTTAGCTAAAAAATCACTTTGAGACGCTACAACTTTTGACCAACTGAATTCAGAGACTTGACTATTAAAACATTTTATAGAGAATTAAATTACCTACAAAATCATCCTTTAGCATTTTTTCTAGGTTCAAAAGTTTAACCGTAAACAAACTTTTTTCAAAACGAGAGCGAATTATATATATTTTCTTATGTTAATACGATTGAAATTATAAATATATTTAATATAATAACCAGCCACGGGTGTTTAAAGACCACGTGTGTATGTGAATGTTTATAAAACACGACTTGTTCTGAAACACAAATATGTACAAAATACAAAATCTGTAGCCCTTGCAGATCTCTAATCGTCAAGGTATTGTTATTTTTAATATGTGTATCAATTGTTTTAAAATATTTTTACCAATAAAATAAAGAATATTTAGTTATTAAATCGAAATGTTGCATTTTATTTACACCTCAATTTTTTTTCTGCTCTTCCCATTCCTCATTTTCAGCATTACGTATAAGAAAGTCTCATGACATATCAGTTATGAAATTAAATCATTAAAAAAATATTAGAATTTTTTAGTGTAATTTTTTTTATAAATTGCACCGTTTTAAAATCAATACGAACAATTACGTATAAGAAAGTCCCATGACATACTACTCTGCTATGATTTAAATCTTTAAAAAAAAGAATAGAATTTTTAGGTAAATATTTGTTCTCTAATTTGCACCGTTTCAAAAATAATACAAAAAATTAAAAGATCGTTTTAAAAAATACAATGTTTTTTTTCAAGACGAAAATTAATAATAAATATAAAATTTTACCCTTCTATAATTTGTCATATTTGATTTACAGAGCTTAAAGACAGACAGACATACAGACATCATTAATAAAATAAAACGGGCACGCACGTGATAGGGTTCCGTAGTCATTCTCACTACGATTTATAAAAAAATAGTTATTTCAAAATTTTCGTAACTGAAGGGTTAAAATCAAAAAGTTATTTGACATTTTTTATTGCATTTTAGGAGACTTATTAAATGACATCCCACTCAAGGGGGTAAGTGGGAAAAAAATGAGAGTTCACTTTTCAGTCTGTAGAAGGGGGGTCCAAAATATTTTTGAGAATGTTCGTTATAATTTTCAGTGAAAGTACTAATTAAAAGCTACATTCTGGAATTTTTTCAGATTTTTTGAATTGATAGTTTAGAAAATAGAGGGAGGGGACGCTTTTTTAATGACTTTGGAGAGCAAATACATCGTGATTGAACGGTTAAAATCAAAAGGTTCTGATACATTTTTTGTTGCATTTTAGGAGACCTTTCTAACGACACCACACTCAATGGGGTAGGGTCTAAAAAATTTATTTTTTTCAAAAATCTTATCATCTCTGTTTAAAATACGCGCCGAATGCTTAACTAAAGTACTCGACATCAGAGGGCAGGTAGATCGCATGCCGGTTCTAAACACGGGAGTTTTAACATGTTAGAGAATATTTTAGATAGTTAGGTAATTACTAAAGAGCCGGCCACGTTTCATTTACTTTTATTTTAATGAATTTAATCATTTTACGAATGTGAAACAGTCATGTTAATAATATTGGAGTCATATACGTTATTGTTATTAAAGTTATAATTATAATTAATTATGTGCGAGTGATTATTAATTAATTTTTAAAGTGAATTACTATTTTGATTTAAATTATGTGTTTTCGTTTGACAAAAATATATGTGTTTTAAATTCAAGATGTATTTATTACTTTATACAAAACAGTAATGGAATACAAATACAATAGATCTAAGGATATGGAATAAATAGAAGTTCGCTGTATTATAAACTATGGACAATTTTAAGGTTTTTATATTATTTAATAATTATTTTCATGGACATTTTTATTTTTGATTGTGTATGTGTTTTTTTAAAGATTACATTTTGGACTTGTATTTTTATTATTTAAAAGGTATAAACTTATTACTTGTACCTAGAGAATTTTTAAAATAATAATGTACGTTTTTCAGAATTATTTTGAAGGTCATTTAAACATTTTATTTTAAATTCGTATTTAATTAGGTATATCGTAATAAACATTTATGTAATCACTTTTGTGTGTGTGTGTGTGTGTGTGTGTGTATGAATAATCAAATTTACAAAATGAAGGCTTTTGTCTTGAAGGGCATTTTAGTTTTTATTTGTAGCAAAAATAAAGTTAAAAAAAAACTATTTTCAAAATATAGTATTACTAATTTTTATTTTGATAACTAACCCTCGGAGTACACACCTATTTTTTCAACCTACTAGTACACTCTGGGTCAATTTGACCCTGCTTACTTTTTGATCGCCTATAATTCCGCAACTACGAAACCTTTTGACTTACACCTTTTGACTTACCAGAATTCAAAGGTATACTTTGACTCAAGTTAAATGAATTTATAAGTGTTACACATACCTTTGAAGTATTCAACATACTTAAAAAAAATCGCGAAAAATGTAAAATACCTGAGCGCTATTCACGATCAAAGTCGGTGTATGGGTCAAATTGACCCACAAGAGGCTCCGAGGGTTAAGTAGCTTACAGAAAAAAATGAATAGACAAAAGTTACCAGTTTGGAGTTGATGTTATATCATGATATTTTTTTGAATCCTGAAAAATAGATTGAACTTTTTTGATGGGGGTTGATATGAGACGATTTTTAATTTCATTCTAAATCATCAAAATGAAATATAGTTTTCCTACATTGCATGTATTTAATTAGAGCCATCTATGGAAGCTGAGACACTCTGTATATATATAAATATATTAATGGCATCTTAATAATAAAATTATTTTACTCAAGTTTAGACAAAATATTTTCAAAACAAAGTATTGCTAATTTTTATTTTGAAAACTACACAGCTTACAGAAAAAACTGAATAGACTAAAGTTACCAGTTTGGAGAGGGTATTATATCATGATAATTTTTGAATCCTTTGTAAATAGTTTTAAGCTTTTTTATGGGGGTTAAAATGAAATGATTTTTACTTTCCTAGATAAAGGTATGCTCCCGAGATTACCATCTGGAGAAGATGTCGTTCTGAATCGTCAAAATGTAATAGAGTTTTCATACATTGCATGTATTTTATTAGGGCCATATATGTAAGCTAAAACACCCTGTATACAGGGTGATTCAGCACTGTCGTGCGTGAACAGTAGATTGAGAAAAATATTATAAGCAAAAAACTTCCAATAAACATGTGTCCGGAAATTATTCCTTAGGGAACTACAGGCTTCCAAAGATTTTACTAAAAATGAGTTTTAATTTAATATCTAGAGAACCCTTTTTTATCTAGTATTTGTTTGTTCGTTGATTTTTTTCCTGAGTTTGTACATCGATAAGATTATATGACACAAAATACACAAAAACATACTGTGTTTGTTTATCATAGGATGAACCGTTTTCGAGAAATATCGATGGAAAAGAAAGCATGCAGAATTAACCTTAATACGGATGCTTGAAATTATAAAAAATAAATTTATATTCTTTTTCTATGATTAAAGGTAAGAATAAAGTTTATATAAATAAACCTCCTAATATGAATCCTCTAAGATCTATAGCCAGTTCTATTACTGTTACATGTACTTTATTAACATGACTAAAAAACAAAACTAAAAATAGCTATTTGTTGATAAGGATGCATTTTTTGAGGTATACTTATTTACTTATGTTAACTTTTTGTCTTATTTTTTATCATGGAGCAAGAATATAAATTTATTATTTGTAATTTAAAGCATCCGTATTATGTTAAATTTTGCATGCTTTCTTTTCCATTGTATTTCTCGAAAACAGTTTATCCCATGATAAATAAGCAAAGTATGTTTTTGTGTATTTTGAGTCACATAATCTTATTGATGTACCAACTCAGGAAAAAAATTAACGAACAAACAAATACTAGATAAAAATCGATGGGCCCACTGGCCCCATACAACCCTGGTCTAAAATATAATTGGTTAATATTAGAAATCGATAACACTTATTATTACTAAACCAAATACTAAATTTCATAATTGTATCACAACGGGTTCTCTAGATATTAAATTAAAACTCATTTTTAGTAAAATCTTTGGAGGCCTGTAGTTCCCTAAGGAAACATTTCCGGACACATGTTTATTTGAAGTTTTTTGCTTATAATATTGTTCTCAATCTACTGTTCAAGTTTGGCACGACAGTGCTGAATCACCCTGTATATAAATAAAATATTTGTATTTTAGTAATAAAAATATTTTACTCAAGTTTTAGATAAAACATGTACGAAATACAAATTTTTATTTTGAAAACTACGCAGCTTATAAAAAAACTGAACAGACAAAAGTTACCAGTTTAGAGATGATGTTATATCATGCAATGATATAACATTAATCCTTTGTAAATAGATTTAACTTTTCTTATAGTGGTTAAAATGGAATGATTATTAGTTCCAGTGATTTAAGTGTACTCCCTAGGTTACCATCTGGAGAAGATAGGTCGTTCTTAGTCGTCAAAATGAAATATAGTTTTCCTACATTGCATGTGTTTAATTAGGGCCATCTATGGAATCTGGGACACCCTGTATATATAAATATATTAACTGTACCTATGCCTAAACAATAACAAGATATTGTTTTAACTTATAGATGCGGGAGAGGTTGACGACATCACTGAAGATATGGAGAGTATGCTGAGGACTTCATAGACATCGGTATGGACTAGGAGCACCAGGTGAACCCATCAGCCGTCGTCGATGTGGACATGCAGTTAGACCTGGACGAACACCCGCTGGCCGAACGACTCTTGTGATGAACCGAAGTAATTCGTTCACCGTTATGAGGTACAGTAAATATTATTATTTAGATCATATTTATACTGTTTAAGGTTATACGTCTAGCACACTGTAAAAAAGATTTGATTTCGAAAAATGTTGTTTTTAATTTATATTCAGAAATATACCTACATTTAATGGAATATTTTACTTAGTTTATTATTAAAGTAAAAAAAAAAAGTTTAATTTAATTTGAAAATTGAAATAGACAGAACGGTATATAATAGTAACATGTACTAATTTGTACTGCTGTAATGGCAGAGCTAGTTTTTCATTATTTTGAATAAATTACACGTGAATATATGTGTTTTATAATTTTTATAGTATTTAAATTAGTTTTTAAAACGTCTCTATATAGCCAATTGTGTAGAATTTCAATAAATAGAGCACTTTTGGTACGTTCTATCATTTATCGTGTGTTAAAAACTCTATTTTTAATATCCAATTACTCAAAAACAATACGTCCAATATTTTAAATAAAAATTAGTAAAATATATGAGTTATCCATAAATAATTTTAAACTTTTATCTATACATTGCTCTAATGATCGAATAACCTTAAACTATTTTAGTTTAGATATTACCCAGCGCCTCCACCTACGTAATTTTATGTTTATTATACGATAATAACTTAAAGGGAAAAGCAACTGTGACTGGTTAAAAAATTATTATTTTTTTCATAGGTATAACTAATTATTTTAGGATTAGGTACAATACATTTTATTAAGTTTAAGTATATATTCAACCTATTCAATGTCAATTTTTATTGATTAATATTGAAAATTTACGAAGTTATGAACCTCGATTTGACGATCAAAAAAAATTTTTTTTCTTGTCCCATCGAAATTTCGGGAATGGTTATTGGGAAAAAATAAATAAATATTTAATCAAAATTTATATGAATGTAGCTATCGTTGTGTTTAACCGTTTTTATTTATGTTTTCACAAAATGGCGACGGTTTTATTTTCTTAAGACCTTTTTTAGTTCAAGGGGTCTTAAAAAATAGTAAATATCAAAATTTCAAAAATCAGCTACGCACAGACATAGCCAATGCAATTACGAAAAAAAAAACACATTTTTAATCGGTTCATTTTTTTTTACGCAATCGCTGGGACTCGAAAAAAATCGTTTTCTGAGTGTCATAACCTGCCCTGCTACATGCTGTCAATAAAGTGACTAATAACTTAGATAATTTTCAGAATTTTAACTATTTTTTTACATATTTTTAAATAATTATACTTTTAAAAAAATGCCCAAAAAATCCGTCACAGTGGCTTTCTCCCTTAATTGAATTTATTAATAATAATTCAAATTATACAATTAATGCTTCGTAATATTTGAGTAAATGAATCCTAAAAAAATCTATGTAAATTAAAATACAGTCAAATTGATTGAAACTAAAGTTTTTCTTTATTTGATTCTAATTTATATACATACGTACAGTACATTATAAAACGACTATACGGTTTTAGCTAAATCTAATAAAACTTATTTCAACATTTTTTACAAATTAATTACAATTTATAACAACCGAAAATAAATTCACTTGTCGTTTGCCGGAGAATTAGATGTGGTAATTTTTTAAAGCATCCCACATACATGATAATGATTTATTATTAATAGAAATGAGTATTCATAAATTAATAATGCTTTGTGGGATACTGTTATAAATTTATAAAAAAAACTCTTTTGTAATAAAAACAGTTTTAAATTCATTTAGAATTTTTTTACAGCATCCCACATACATGATAATCATTTATTTACAACAGAAATTATTATTTATTAATTGCTAATGCTAAACAAGTTGTGTGGGATATTGTTATTAATTTATAAACGACTCTTTAATAATATAATAGTTTTAAATTTATTTAGTATTTTTTATAGCATCCCACATATATGATAATGATTTATTATAAACAGAAATTATTATTTAGATATTAATAATGCTAAACAACTAGTGTGGGATACTGTAATTAATTTTTAAACGACTCCTTAATAATAAAATAGTTTTAAATTTATTTAGTAATTTTTTAAAGCATCTCACATACATGATAATGATTTATTATCAATCGAAATTATTATTTATAAATGAATAATGCTAAACATATGTTGTGGGATACTGTAATTAATTTATAAACGACTCTTTAATAATAAAATAGTTTTAAATTCATTTAGCATTTTTTACAGCATCCCACATACATGATAATGTTTTATTATCAACAGAAATTATTATTTATAAATTAATAAAGCTAAACAAGTGTTGTGGGATATTGTTATTAATTTATAAACGACTCCTTAATAATATAATAGTTTTAAATTCATTTATCAGTCCTTTACAGCATCCCACATACATGATAGTGATTTATTATCAACAGAAATTATTATTTATTAATTAATAATGCTAAACATATGTTGTGGGATACTGTAATTAATTATAAAAGACTCCTTAATAATAAAATAGTTTTAAATTCATTTAACAGTCCTTTACAGCATCCCATATACATGATAATGATTTATTATCAACAGAAATTATTATTTATTAATTAATAATGCTAAACATATGTTGTGGGATACTGTAATTAATTTATAAACGACTCCTTAATAATAAAATAGTTTTAAATTCATTTAACAGTCCTTTACAGCATCCCATATACATGATAATGATTTATTATCAACAGAAATTATTATTTATTAATTAATAATGCTAAACATATGTTGTGGGATACTGTAATTAATTTATAAACGACTCCTTAATAATAAAATAGTTTTAAATTCATTTAACAGTCCTTTACAGCATCCCATATACATGATAATGATTTATTATCAACAGAAATTATTATTTATTAATTAATAATGCTAAACATATGTTGTGGGATACTGTAATTAATTTATAAACGACTCCTTAATAATAAAATAGTTTTAAATTCATTTAACAGTCCTTTACAGCATCCCATATACATGATAATGATTTATTATCAACAGAAATTATTATTTATTAATTAATAATGCTAAACATATGTTGTGGGATACTGTAATTAATTTATAAACGACTCCTTAATAATAAAATAGTTTTAATTCATTTAACAGTCCTTTACAGCATCCCACATACATGATAATGGTTAATTTTCAACAAAAAAATCTCTTTAATCAAATATATTATACTTGAATCTATTTGTGATAATACGATACAAAATTTATATTTAGATTTAAGCTAATGGGCAGTTAGTTAAATGAGCATTTATTTAAAGTACTGCGTAATAAGTAATCTATTAAATTATAAAAGTATACGACTTGTATTTTTAACCTTTGACTTCGAATAACTAAAAATATGTCTATTTTCGGACCTTATGTATACCTAGATAAACTTTTGATCAACAATTCACAAGCTATGTACATCAATTCTTCAATTTCAGATAATTCGACTGTACCCTCATTTATATTAATTTTGTGGGGGTCTTTTTCAAATCACAATGTATAATTTTTTTAATAGTACATATTAGGTATATATAATTGTTTTCAAATTTCGCTCTAAAATCTTTGCAAATCGTCCCCTACAATTTAAAGTATAGTACCCCTCATTTACATTGATTTTGTGGGGGCTATTTTTATATCACAAGATATGATTTTTTTAATAGTTTAAGATGGTATATAATTGTATTCAAATTTCGTTCTAAAATCTTTGCAAATCGTCCCCTAGAATTCAAAGTATAGTAAGTGCATTGTAATACAATGAAGATATTCTTTCTAGAAACAGCAAGTTGTGGTGCCGTGGACTTACCCGTGATGCAGTGAGATGATAGCAGAAGACATGAAACTGGTGAGGCATGCTTACAACGGCGGTCAACTGTTCCAGCCATCGCTTCAGGTAGTGTTTTTCGCGAAACAGTGTTTCTTTGTGCTTCCAGTGCTTGTGTTTAGTGTTTTTTTTCTAGGTTTTGAAACAACGAAATCGTCACCTGAATATTAATTTGTTGAAAGTCCATTTTTGAAAAATATTCAGACAAACAGAGAAAATTATTTTTTATTATTCAAATCGCAATTGAAAGTAAAATTATGCTACATATTAATTGTGGACTTTTAACAAACAAATATTCAGATAACGAAATTATTATTATTAATTAAAGTATAGTATTATATATTTTAAGTTATATACATATTGCATTTACTTTGTGGCCATACTGTATATGTCAGAGCTTCGTAGTTAAGGTAGGGTCATAACTGATACCAGAGAGGAATAATTAAAAATTTTAAATTGCACCAAATCGATGTTTTGTGGCAACTGCGAAATGGTTTAGATATTACCCGGCGCCTCCACCAACGTATTTTTATATTATATTGTTGGGATTTTTTTTTCGCAGGTTTAACTAATTATTTTTTGCTTCGAGTAAAGGACATTTTATTAAGTATATATTTAACTTATTGTATACTATTTTTTTATAAAAAAATATCTAAAAATTTATGAAGTAATGGGCCTAGATGTGACGACAATTTGGAGACGTTTATTACTTTCAATTTTCACTGAATAATTTACAGTAAGATAAAATTGTAGTGCAATCTAAAAATATAGCTGGTATATTGGGCTGTTCTTATTAAAAGGGCTCTTATATTACAGGGCAGTTCTAATATACAGGGTAATTCTTATTTAAAGGTATGATCTAACCAATTTTTTTTCAGTGTTATTTATATAAGGCCTATTCACATATGTATCTAGGTTGTCTTATATACAGGGCTGTTTTTATTTCAGTTCTTATATAGGGCTTTTCTTATGTACATATCAATCTTCTAGAATAGCCAGATTGTATATATAGGTCCGATGGTATATAGAGGGTCTTAACATATTATAAAGACTGTTCGTATATACAGGGCTGTTTCTTATGTACAGTTCTTATATACAGGGCAGTTCTTTTTTATATAAAGGCTTGACGACGTATACTGGACCTAATCATATATACAGGGCTGATCTTCAATAATAGGCATGATTTTATATAAAGGGTCTGTTGTATATGTATCTAGGTTGTCTTATATACAGGGCTGTTTTTATTTCAGTTCTTATATAGGGCTATTCTTATGTACATATTAATCTTCTAGAATAGCCAGATTGTATATATAGGTCTGATGGTATATAGAGGGTCTTAACATATATAAAGGCTGTTCTTATATACAGGGCTGTTTCTTATGTACAGTTCGTATGTATAGGGCTGTTCTTTTTTATATAAAGGCCTGACGACGTATACTAGACCTAATCTTATATACAGGGCTGGATCTTCAAGACCTTATCATATATATTGAGTGTTTTTATAATTGTAATATAAAGGTTTTATTCTTATTTCCCGGAGTGTTCTTACGTATGTTTCTCAATTTTTTTTTAAATTAGATTGCACCACAATAAAAAAATTTACAAAATACAAAATCTATAGTCCTTGCAGATCGTTTTTTCTTCAATTTGTAAAATATGGGACATAAACAATTTATACTATGAAATTGTATATAAAAATAATCTGGTGGAAGCGCAAGGGAAATTTTAGTTAAAATGTATTTTTTATTATTAAAAAAAAAAAAACTATTCGAAGTTGCCACAAAATGTTCGCCGAAGTAACGACCTAATATATTTTTAAATGAATAAAAATTTTAACTAGATGTTGGTTGGTTATATCTTTTTCATTACTGTAACTAATATGCAGATACATTGATAAAACATTTAAACGATTAAATATTTATAGTAAAAATCAGGGCTTTTGTTTTGAAAGCAACAGCAAAATCTTGGATATATATTATAACTGATATTTTTTAGTTTGTAGTGCTATCTAAAAATATAGTAAATAAAATGTGCCTTTGTACATTACACGGGCTGTTCTTAAATTAAAAAGGCTCTTATTTTACAGAGCTGTTCTTATAAAATGATAAAATAAATATTATTCCATTAGGTAGCACTACAAAAATATGTTTATTAATATTAGTTTCTTTATACACAAGGGCTGTTCTTTTTATACAGGGCTGTTTTTAATTAAATGGTTCTTATATTACAGGGCCGTTCTAATATAAAGGACTATACTTATTTTTACAGGATCGTTCACCTATAATACTAATCATATATATACAGCTGCATACTTAGGCCTGCAAATATAGAGGGTCTTTTCATATATAAAGACTTGACGACATATACAGGTCCTAAAATCATTTTTGTGTATCTAGGTTGTCTTATATACAGGGCTGTTTTTACAGTTCTTATATAGGGCATTTCTTATGTACATATTAACCATCTATAATAGCCAGCTTGTATATTTAGGCCTGCAAATATAGAGGGTCTTTTCATATATAAAGACTTGACGACATATACAGGTCCTAAAATCATATTTGTGTATCTAGGTTGTCTTATATACAGGGCTGTTTTTACAGTTCTTATATAGGGCATTTCTTATGTACATATTAATCATCTATAATAGCCAGCTTGTATATTTAGGCCTGCAAATATAGAGGGTCTTTTCATATATAAAGACTTGACGACATATACAGGTCCTAAAATCATATTTGTGTATCTAGGTTGTCTTATATACAGGGCTGTTTTTATTTCAGCTCTTATATAGGGCTGTTCTTATGTACATAATAATCTTCTAGAATAGCCAGATTGTATATATAGGCCCGATTGTATATAGAGGGTCTTTTCATATATATTGACTGTTCTTATATACAGGGCTGTTTCTTATGTACAGTTCTTATATGCAGGGCTGTTTTTATATTAAGGCCTGACGACGTATACTGGACCTAATCATATATACAGGGCTGATCTTCAATAATATGCGTGATTTTATATAAAGGGTCTGTTTATATATGTATCTAGGTTGTCTTATATACAGGGCTGTTTTTATTTCAGTTCTTATATAGGGCTATTCTTATGTACATATTAATCTTCTAGAATAGCCAGATTGTATATATAGGTCTGATTTTATATAGAGATTATATATAAAGACTGTTCTTATATACAGGCTGTTTCTTATGTACAGTTCGTATATACAGGGCTGTTCTTTCTTATATAAAGGCCTGACGACGTATATTAGACCTAATCTTATATACAGGGCTGATCTTAAAGACCCTTTCATCTATATTGACTGTTATTTATATTTAAATGTTTAAAAAAAATATTTTTCTCAAATTGTTTATTACTTGTTATTTAATATATAATATGTATCCAAGATACAAATCGTTCTTAATTAATTCATAACTAATGAAAAAGATATAACTAATTAATTGTAAGGTATTGTTAACGAAACATTTGTTAAATAAATATACGTTTTGTCAATAATGTTTCTAGGTTTTATTTATTTATTATTTCAACATTTTGATGTTTGGTAAAATTGTAAATATGTATATTTGATCGTTATTTCTTGTATCGCAGTTATGTTGTTGTGATGATAATTCAGTTTTTGAATGTATTGTTTGCAGGTTAATATAGATATTGTCTTCTGATTACTTGTAAGCTTTCTGACAAATGGCCCCAAAGTATTATGCATTAAACATTATTTTTAACATACCATGGTATTTTTTTAGAATAAGTAATATGCCTGTGTACAGATCTGTTTTTATATACAAGTGTTGTAAAATGAGTAAAAAAAATGTTCTATTTTTTTATTTTTCAGTTTGCATTGTAATGTAATTTAGTAAGTAATACGTGCCCTATATACAGGGCTGTTTTTATATACAAGTGTTGTACAATAACTAAAAAATACTCGTTTTTATTATAATTTACTGTTTTTCAGATGGCACTAAAAAAATTATGTGTAATGTTTTATGTATGTAGATAAAGATATAAAGAATTGTTGAATGAGTAAAACATGTTTATTTTTTTATGTTGGTACAGGAAAAAAATGATACAAGATCTGTAGTCCTTGCATATCGTTTTTTCCTCTTGTCAATTTTATTTTTAGTATGTATCAAACTTTTATTGTACTATTAAAATGAAAATATAATTTTATTTCACATATTATTGACTTTTCGTTACTTTGCTAATAGTATTATCATATTCAAGTTGCCATACTATATTGCTTACGATATTGGAGAAATAATTGCCGCAATATCCTCTTCTCCAGTTAACTGCTAAGGAAAATAACAGGCGAACATGAGGGAGACGTCACTCCTGCTTCCCTATTACTCAGCTAAGGGAACTATCAGGGGATCATGAGGGGGACGACACTCCTGCGACCCTATTACTTTGCTTAATAAAATCCAAGGCAAACATGAGGGAGACGCCACTCCTGCTTCCCTATTACTCAGCTAAGGGAACTATCAGGGGATCATGAGGGAGACGACACTCCTGCGACCCTATTACTTTGCTTAATAAAATCCAAGGCAAACATGAGGGAGACGACACTCCTGCTTCCCTATTACTCAGCTAAGGGAACTATCAGGGGATCATGAGGGGGACGACACTCCTGCGACCCTATTACTCAGTTAAGGGAACTATCAGGGGATCATGAGGGGGACGACACTCCTGCGACCCTATTACTCAGCTAAGGGAACTATCAGGGGATCATGAGGGGGACGACACTCCTGCTTCCCTATTACTCAGCTAAGGGAACTATCAGGGGATCATGAGGGAGACGTCACTCCTGCTTCCCTATTACTCAGCTAAGGGAACTATCAGGGGATCATGAGGGGGACGACACTCCTGCGACCCTATTACTTTGCTTAATAAAATCCAAGGCAAACATGAGGGAGACGACACTCCTGCTTCCCTATTACTCAGCTAAGGGAACTATCAGGGGATCATGAGGGGGACGACACTCCTGCTTCCCTATTACTCAGCTAAGGGAACTATCAGGGGATCATGAGGGGGACGACACTCCTGCGACCCTATTACTCAGCTAAGGGAACTATCAGGGGATCATGAGGGGGACGACACTCCTGCTTCCCTATTACTCAGCTAAGGGAACTATCAGGGGATCATGAGGGGGACGACACTCCTGCGACACTATTACTCAGCTAAGGGAACTATCAGGGGATCATGAGGGGGACGACACTCCTGCTTCCCTATTACTCAGCTAAGGGAACTATCAGGGGATCATGAGGGGGACGACACTCCTGCGACCCTATTACTCAGCTAAGGGAACTATCAGGGGATCATGAGGGGGACGACACTCCTGCGACCCTATTACTCAGCTAAGGGAACTATCAGGGGATCATGAGGCAGACGACACTCCTGCGACCCTATTACTTTGCTTAATAAAATCCAAGGCAAACATGAGGGAGACGTCACTCCTGCTTTCCTATTACTCAGCTAAGGGAACTATCAGGGGATCATGAGGGAGACGTCACTCCTGCTTCCCTATTACTCAGCTAAGGGAACTATCAGGGGATCATGAGGCAGACGACACTCCTGCGACCCTATTACTTTGCTTAATAAAATCCAAGGCAAACATGAGGGAGACGTCACTCCTGCTTCCCTATTACTCAGCTAAGGGAACTATCAGGGGATCATGAAAATATGAAAAAAAAAAAAACAAATAAATAAAATACTTTTATTGAACATAAATATATATTACACAGTAAATAAAAATCAACAACTAGCGTTTGGTATAATAAAATATAAACTGTATTTATTCTAAATAATGTGAATTGTTTTATACACTTGTAATTTTACATACAATGACTAGAAAATATCAATAATTTTATTTACCTTTTATTCTACTCGAAATATGCAAAATAAATTATGTATACAGAGTTGTCGTTAAATAAAAAATACACGTTAATAAATATTGTATAAAATTAATTGTCCTCATCATATCCTTTACAGTTATTAAAATTAATCAATCAGATATATTCATAAAGAAGATCAAGAGATCACTTTTCTTTACAACAATCAAACCGCGCTGAAATAAAACAGGAATTTAAAAAAAAACATCTACAAACTCAAAGAAATGTGATATCTTAATTTCTTTCATAAATGCCATATATAGAACCATAGACATATAATATTCCTACCAATCACGGGGGGGCCATACCAACATAAACCTTACAGGCCCCATTCCAGCAAGAAGATTTAATCCTGCCAACATCACCTTCGAGTAATATTATATATCCATTATACAACAAGTTAATAAAAAGTGTAAAATTAAATCAGCGAGTGCATTTACAAAATCCTCGGTAACTATTAATATGTTTCGTTGAAATGTTATTATTATTGTACATATATATCTGCTATAATAATAATAATATATATATCATATAAAACTATCTAAAATATGGTAGCGTCCACAATTATACAGAATTTGTTTGCAAATAAATCTTTTACCTGCGAACAAATTTTGTAAAATAATAAACAATCAAATTGACATCATTATTTTTTTGTACAGTTTTAACAAAACATAAACAATAATAAATCAATAATGGAAACCTACTATTACTATTATTATTATTAAATAAGTATTTCTATTTCTTTCTCACTAATTTTTAATATTAATCACATATTTTATTGGAGGTTTTTTGTGAATTAATGTTTCAAAAATAATAAACTACAATCCAATATTCTAAACATCTCCCAAGCAAATGATTCCAATTAGATATCAATCTAAAAAAATACTTAATGATTAACATAGAAGTACCTTAACAACATAAGTATGCTTCAAATATACCATAGAAGTACCTTAAGCCACTTGCTTCTCCCTATGATGCCGACCCTGCTTTAATGATAACATAGAAGTACCTTTATAACATAAATAAGTCCTTATGGTACCATAAAAGTACCATTTTACTATAAAAATATAATTTATTTTACCTGGGAGAATTTTTATTCATATTTTATTATTAATAAATTAATTTCTTTCTGAATCAATTTCAATGAAATACAAATAATTAACTGTAATAACATTTTAAACAACTATTTTAGTTCTTGCTATAATATTTTGATTAAATCACTATTTATTGCTAATTTGGGTATTCAAACATCAATTAATTATTTTAAACACGTGAATTATTAATTTTACTGGGTAAGTATTCAATAAAATATATAGTTTTAAATATTATAACAAATCTACGTGATAAATTAATTATTAAATTTGCTGTATTTTTGTACTTTTTTATAATTTACGCACTTCATATTTTTTGTTGTTTTTTTTCTTTAATAAATAATTCAAATACCTACAATTCTTAGAACAATAAAAAAAAGCTCTAAAAGTAGATTAGTTTTCGTAACTAGAACTGTTTGAATATTTGATATACTATTTTATAAACAACTGTAGGCATTTATATTATTACAAATTTTAATTAAGTAAAATGTATCCCAACAAAGCAAAACATTTAAAATGCCATCATAAAGATATCTTTTTTAGATATATGTTAAATGAAAAACACGTTTAAGATATAATTTCATTAAATTGCCTAAACTTAACATAAAAATCATTAAAAATAAATAATACAAAAATTAACAGCACGTCATTTTATTAGCAGAGAAGATCGCACCCAAATTACAAAGATTTTCAAAATGTTATCTCAAAGATATATTTACGAGACCATTCTGAAAATCTTATTGTATGGGGGGAGTATTTGATTATTTAATTACTCTGTAGGAAATAAATTTAAAAAATCAATATTTATTTGCTAATGAAAAAAAAAACGATCGACTGCTATTTAATGACTGAATAACATTTTTTTTAAATTCGTTTAAAATTTTGCATGAAAAAATATTTTTATATAAGGCTTTATTAAAAAATCACTGACCATAATTATAAAAATAATAAAGTAGCACCATTATTTTCAGTGACGTAAAACAAAATATACAAACATACGATACCAAATAAATGCTATTTTAAAATAGCTATAACTTTAGTTAAATTTATCGAAATTATTTTTTTCAAAAAAGAAGTTAAAGTTTGGAATCTGCACTTTACGATTCTTCCAAAAAAAATTAATTTTTATTGACTTTTTAACAAGTTACATGCCGCTAAAAGACGTGCCGAAAATTTTTTGTTTTTTTCCAAAAATAAAATCTTCAATAACTCGGTGAAAAAAAATCGTAGAAAATAAATCAAAAATGCATTTTGAAGCTGAAGGTTCAAACTTTCAAACGGCATGTTTCAAATTTATCTAAAATATTTTTGTCACTCGATACACGCTCTTGAAGATTTTTTTCCTTTGTTATTTTCGGCGCACCCTTTATCTGCCTATAACTTTTTACGAAGTCAATAAAAATAAAAAATAAACTGAAACAATTATAAAGTAGAAATACCAAGCTTCAATTTCCTTTTAAAAAAATTCAATTTCGATCATTTTTACCAAAGTTACATCTATTTGAATAATGCACATTTTTTTAATACTAAAAAGTTAGAAACAACAAAAAGATTCCTAAAATATTTTAATAGTTTTTTAATATTTTTTTTAAGTATTTTATCAGTTATGTAAATACGCCTTAAAAAGTAAATACAAATTAAGTAATGCTGGCTGAAATGCTAAGTAACATTAAATTAAGAGAAATATAATTACAACAAATGTCAATAAATTGCCTAAAATTAAAAACAAATCGTTTTCCAACTTTTTTAACTCGCGGACCAAAAACGAAAAATATATTAAAAGTATATTCTTTTTAAAAACAAAATTATATAGATTTTGACATTACCATTTTTTTTGGTAACAAACTCTAAATTAAAAAACTCATTTTTGGTGGAAAACCTCCTTCACACCTATTGGATAAATACACCAACATGACTATAGGTACATATACTAAATAAATTTCTCTATTTATTTCTCAAAATATGTGCAACAATATTAATAATAAAATCAAATGACAAAATACTGCAACAATGTATTTATTGTTAACATCTTATAATAAACAATAAGTAACAATAAATACTGAAATGTCAATAGAGCCAAAACTAAAATATAATTATTAAAACTAACACCGGGGGTTTAGAGCCCATTTCACTATCATTTCCAAAATTTTACATTCCAAAACGTAAATTATTTATTTTTTAATAGTTTCCCTGTTTTTTTTAAATTTATTCAGGAACTAATACACATAAATTTATTAGCTTCGAAAAAAATCAACGAAGAAATTCAAATTCGAAAAATCAGTTTTTGTAGTTTTTTCACCATTCTTTCAAATTTCCAGCAAAAACAGTAACATACAAAATGATAGCTTATTAAAAACTCTACAAAAAAGGTCCTATACATATTTTTCCTCAAGTGCATACTTCAACAAAAAAAGTCCATCTGAATTTATCAACCAAAAATTAAAAAAAACATTTAAAAAAATTCAGACAGTCATTTTTCAGTAAAGAACGAATCTGATGAAAAATATGTATGGGACCTTTTTTGTAGAGCATTTCTTTACCTATCATTTTGCACAAATAAATTTTTGCCGTAGTGTTGAAAAAAAGCCGAAAAATCGGCAAAAACTTCTTCTAGTGTAAAATAATGCACATTATATAAATAAATAAATTATAGTTTAATTAAAAATAAATTTAAAAATCTATACTAAAATTTGCATTAGTTCCGCAACAAGAATACGTCAAACTGAACCCTTTACCCCCTCCCCCCTCACAAACTGAGCTAACGTTACGTCTTACCGTCACAATCCGACGATGCATTAAACCTTATCCCTAAGGCGGCCCCATTAGCGCCGCCCGCTTCTCGCTATGACGCCGAGCCTGCTTTCTGTTGTGAAGGTGACAGCAATGCCGTCTCCTCGTCACGTTTGTCACCGGCACCACCTGGTGACACTTTACCGGTGGTGATGCTATTAGCATCCTTATGCACCGTGATGTAGTTGGGCGACGAGGCAGTCGACCCGGACGGTACCACGGGCGGGCTTCCGGTACGTGACAGAGATACGAGAGTATTGCCGTGTGCCGTGTTTCCGCGGCAATACGTCTCGATTATCTCGTGGTGTAATGGTGACGGACACCCGGCACTATTGCCGTCTTCTTCCAGCGAATGAAGTAACTGTGGGACAAATTTAAATGCAAATATTGCAGTCACTATCAGAGATAAATATCAAGTAATTTACTTGTATGTAGAATGACCACAATACAAAAATATCAAGTTTTCTTAAGGGGGAAAGCCACTGTGCCCTTTCAAAAAATTCGTTGCATTTTTTAAAGTATACGTAAGTATTCAAAAATATGTAAAAAAAAGTTACTGTCCATTTGGTGAGAGTAGATAGATTTTTTGATCTTTACATCGAGGCTCATAACTTTATAAATTTTTAATATTTTTCAATAAAAATTGGTATAGAATAAGTTGAATATATACTTAATAAAATGCCCTATACTCGATCCTAAAATAATAAGTTATACCTGTGAAAATTAAATAACTATAATACATGCATATTGCATGTACAAAAATACGTTGGTGGAGGCGCTGGGTAATATCTAAACCATTTTGTAGCTACACAAAATATTGATTTGGTGTTATCTAAAAATTTTAATTTTTTCACTTCGGTATCAGTAATGGCCCTACTTTAACTGTGAAGCCCTGACAGAAAAATATAAGTTATACCTGTGAAAATTAAATAACTATAATACATATACAAAATTACGTTGGTGAAGGCGCTGGGTAATATCTAAAGCATTTTGTAGCTACACAAAATATTGATTTGGTGTTATCTAAAATTTTCAATTGCTTCACTTCGGCATCAGTAATGGCCCTACTTTAACTGTGAAGCACTGACACAAAAATATAAGTTAAACCTGTGAAAATTAAATAACTATAATACATATACAAAATTACATTGGTGAAGGCGCTGGGTAATATCTAAACTTTTGTAGTTAACAAAATATTGATTTGGTGCAATTTAAAATTTTCAATTGCTTTACTTCGGCATCAATAATGACCTTACCTTAACTCAGAAGCCCTAACACATAAATATATAAGTAAAACCTGTGAAAAAAATACCCAAACATTTTGGGCAAGTGACAATGGCTTTCCCTTTAAAATGAAATAATCTTAAATTGAGAACATGCGAAACAAAATTATAAAAAAAAATCAAATTCAAGTTTTTATTTTACGCTAAAAAGGATAAATGATTGAGAAAAATAGGACAGGAGATAAATTTATTTGGAGTAGAAAAAAATCAGACTGATCAGTAAAATAAATTATTTCCTCTATTAAAATCACTTTTTGCCGGCTTTCTTTCAAATTTACGGCAAAAACAGTCAAATACAAAATGAAAGCTAATTCAATATTCCACAAAATAGGTCCTTACAAATTATTTATCAGAATCATTTTTCACCAAATAACGACCATCTGAATTTAATAAAAAATATTATATTCGATTCAAATTTTTAATAAATTCAAACGGCCATTATTCGATGACAAAAAATCTGACGAAAATATGCATAGTACCTTTTTCGTAGAGCATTTAACTAGCTTTTATTTTGTATATAACACATTTTACCATAAATCTGAAAAAAGCCCGTCAAAAATTGATTTGTTTAAAATCGACAACTACGACTTACAATAAACTCTTTATTCTTTCTCTTTTTCATTTTCACTTTTTTTATCCTCAACAACCGTAATATCTAGAATTGCCTCATCACTTTTATCAGTTTGCAATTCGTCCACGTCTTTATAAAACTGCACCTCTACAGAACTCATACTTTTGGGACCATCATCTTTATCAGAATTACGTTCATCTACCAAAGACATTGTTACATGCTTATTAATTTTTTCATCTTTAACTTTGGAAGTAGAAGGGACATTATGATCGTCTGTTTCTTTTTTAATAACATCAGGATTGGAATTCGGTTCTGGTAAATCGTTATTTACAACATGATCAGGATTCGGTTCTGGTAAATCTTTATTTACAACATGATCGGGATTCGGTTCTGGTAAATTTTTATTTTTAGTGTCATTAGGATCAGGAGTTTTTCTTTCGATATGAGAAGGACCAGGTGTATCATTTTCTAAATTAATTATCTCGACTTTTGTATGCGTGTAATCGATAGAAGATTGGTACACTATGTCCATGCTTTTGTCAGGCGAACTCGGCGGGGGACTACTTAAGTTTGAAAGTTTTGTTGAAAGCTAAAGGAAACGATTTTTTTTT
Source organism: Sialis lutaria (assembly GCA_949319165.1). NCBI lineage: Eukaryota > Metazoa > Arthropoda > Insecta > Megaloptera > Sialidae > Sialis > Sialis lutaria. The sequence goes on along the minus strand of OX439240.1, from coordinate 25,827,154 downwards.
AATTAAAAAAAAAACAGTTCAAACCATTTTTTTTTAATAAATTTACAGCTTGAAAACTATTCTTTATGATTTATTAAAAAAATATATTTTTTCATTTACGTATTATAAAGTTACAGACTGATAAAGGGTGCGCCGTAAATATTCAATTTTATTTTCGTAATAATTATTCGTAGTTGAAAACGTTAATAACAATTTTGATAAAAAAGATCATTTATTTATCGTAATGTAGCTTTACTAAAATTCAATCAGCCTTCAATTGTCTAAAATGATTTAATAAATAAACACTATTCTTTAAGATACTTTTCAAAAATTGTTTTCTTACTTGTAGAAACTCATGAAATAAAAACGACGATATTAGCTGAAAACTTCAATAACACGGTGAAAAAAAAAATCCTAGAAAAAAATCGGAAAAAGTATTTTGAAGCTTAAGATCCAAGCTCTCAAAAAAATTCAGCTGCAATTTTTTTAACACACATTAAAAAAATTAGGCGCACTTTTACCAGCCTATAACTTTTTACGTCATTACGACATAACTGAAAACAAAAAAAAATACAGAAACCCTAAAATAGACCCTCAATCTTCACATTTCTATAAAAAAAAATCCCACTAACAACATTTTTACCAAAATTATAGCTACCTAAATTCACAAAAATAAAAAAAATATTACATTTCAAAAAATTATTTTTACACCTTTATCGGCCTATAACTTTTTTACGATGTAACTGAAAACAAAAAAAAATACAGGAACCCTAAAACAGATCCTTAACCTTCAATTCCCAATTAAAAAAAATCCCCTACCAACATTTTTACCAAAATTACAGCTATCTGAATTCACAAAAAAATAAAATAATTTTACACCTTTATCGGCCTATAACTTTTTACGATGAAACTGAAAACAAAAAAAAATACAGGAACCCTAAAACAGATCCTCAAGCTTCACATTCCCATTAAAAAAATCCTCCTACCAAAATAACAGCTACCTGAATTTACAAAAATAAAAATATTATATTTTAAAAAATTTACAATTATTTTTACACCTTTATCGGTCTATAACTTTTTACGTCATTACTAAAAACAAAAAAAAAATACAGGAACCCTAAAACAGACCCTCAAGCTTCAATTTCCTATAAAAAAATCCCACTATCAACATTTTTACCAAAATTACAGCTACCTAAATTCACAAAATAAAAAAATATATTTTTACACCTTTATCGGCCTATAACTTTTCACATTACTAAAAACAAAAAAAAATACAAGAACCCTAAAACAAATCCTCAAGCTTCACATTCCCATAAAAAAATCCCCCTACCCATATATTTTCACCAAAATTACACCTAAACAAAACAAAAAAAAAATCACCAACCTTTTCGACTTCATCATCAAACTGATCACCGGGCGTACTGATAGTAATATCCTTCTGGGACCTCTCCATCAACGTAGCACGTTTAGCCGCCATATACAGCGACCTCTTGATCCTTATATACAGGACCTCAGTCACAGCTCGTACCGTATAGTCAGGAACAAACGTATGCCTCAACAAGGTCTCCATATTGATCGACTGCAAGCTACCCAAATTAGACGGCGCTACCGGAGACTCCGCTGAATAAAAAAAACACAACCATTTAGTTTCAAGACAGCCACGTTTTAACACAAATAATCACTCACCGACGCCGATGTTCTGTATCAGTGCCTGGACTCCAAAATACGTAAAGGGACCACTTTCAAACATTAAGTTCTCGCGTCCGATTGTTACTTCGACCCGTCCTTCTAGTATCAGAACAAAGTAGTCAACTGGCTTGCCCTGCTGGTAGATTATCATCGAAGGATCGTTCTTATCCTTGCTCTTTTTCACGTGGTAAATGATGTCCTGTTTTAACATCCGTCGAAGAATTGTTTCCGATATCGTATCGGGTTTGAAAATATCCACACCTATGAAATGATTTTTTTTAGATAAAAGCCTTGGGTGATAACACAACATTGCTTTTATGAGGCCAAAACAAAGCGTTTTTTGGGCAATTTTTTTATGGCAGAAAAAAATAAGCAAGTGTAGCGAACTTTTCAGATTATTTTATTGCATATTTGAACGTTAAAAAAAAATTTTTTTTTCAAGACAAAAATATTCAAACGCAGCCAATTTATATGTAGATTTGTGCAACGTTTTGCAATCGCAGTCTCCAATCGGCGGGAAAGAAGCTCGTAATTTTTGTCTGAGACAAAAAAACCAAAGTAAATTTTTATTTTTATATATTTTTCTTCTAGGTGAACTAAGAAAAAAAACTTGCAAGAAAAAAAATCATTTCAACTTGCTAAAAAAGGTGTTTAGAATTTTTTTATGAATCTTTTTAGTTCAAATAGAAGAGAATTTAAAACTGAAGACAACAAGCTTTGGTTCATTTTAATTGGTCGTTTAGTTTTCTTGCAATCACGCCCGCCAATTTAGAAAAATGATAAAAATTAAACTCGAGAAAACGTGCTTCAAAGGTTACGAATTTCCCTATAAAACTTTACAGACATATTCTTAGATATATTAGGAAGAGATATAAGCAATTAAAAAAATTGATTTTTTGAGACTCATAAAGCAGGGATACCCACGTTCGTTTTCGGTAGCAGCCGAAAACGAACCGAACCGAATGGAACCGCGTATGTGTGAAACAAGGCTAACGAGAACTTACTGGTACTGAGGTACTGGAAAGTTGCTAGAGTCAATTGTGGGCTGATTCTAATATGTTGGTTTTCCCTGCGTTCGGCGAATATAGTAAAATCTTGCTTTCTGCGTTCGTTGCGACGTCTTTTCGATCTGTTGTCCGCTGTAAAGTACATTTACGTAATATTACATATTGCCTGTTTCTATGTAATATTTGAATAACTTACTGAAGACATCAGTTTCATCCATGATTTCCGCCTGGATCAGTTCCTCGATAACGTCTTCTAGAGTAACGAGACCGACTGTTTCATAGAAAGGATCACCTTCCCCTTCGGTGTTGACGTGTTGCACAAAAGCCATGTGCCCTTTATGACCTTTAAAACACATACACCTTATATTCCACTAAATATGTACGTATTTATGTAACAGAAAAAAACGTCACAAACCGATATAGTTTAATTTCTCAAATAAATATTTCGATTAGTACTCCTGAAAATTTATTTATAGGAGTTCCAATAAAAGCAGACTTAAGAAAGATCATGCCCCTTAAAAAAGGAAGGGGGGTGGCAGAGCTCTAGCCTTAGGGCCTAGCGCGACGAGTCTACAATAGTTTTTTTTTTGTCGTCATCAAAAAATATTCTAGCTTGGGGACCGAAATAGGATCTAGGGGGGGGGGGGTTGATTTAGGTAATACTTTACTTAAATTCATACATTTAAATGTCATATACTAACATGAAATATCAAAACTACGTAAATTAAAAAAAAATATAAAAAAAATCTGGATGAATTTCTGGATGAAAAAAACTGTCTTCCAATGTTTTATATTAACTTTAAAAGCTGAAAATCATATAAATCATAACAAATAATAATTTTAACTACAAATTAAATTATTAACAAATATACGCTATACTTTCTGGAACCTATATACCGCGTAAATCGAGTGACGAGTGCAAGGGAGTAACTAGAAGCTCGGGGACTTTGGGACAGAGTGTATATGACCCCCCCCCCCCCACCGGTTTAGGCAAAATAAAAACTTAAACTCTTTATTTTCGTTGTTACCTAAATATTTCCAACTGGTATTTTTTTTATTTTCGTTGACACCTATCTATTTTTGTATCTTATTAATTGTAACCATTTTCTTTCGCTGCTGTGGGGGGGGGGGGCTCAAAATAGGAAAACAAAGAACTAACTCACCTTCTTTGAACTGGTTGAACATTACATCCAACGTAACATCGTCGTAGACAAAGAAACAAGTATTCTGATAAAACTGGCAAAGAGTTTTCAACGGAGTGTTGTCATCGGGATCTACAAACGCTAGATCTTTTATAAACAGGATAGTTATGATGTTATCACGGTTGCCTTCGTACACGGGTATTCGAGAGAAACCTGTAAACCATTCGGTTATTAATGTTATAACCCATTTGGTTGTATTGTTTCATATCAGGACGTACCTGATTTCATTATTTCTGAAACTGTTTCAAAATCGAGGACGGCTTCGATTTCTAACATAAATACGTCTTCGATACGTGTCATTACATCTGATACGGTTTTCTTGTGTAGTTCTAATGCTCCGGATATGATGTTTACTTCGTCTTTGTCGAGATCGTTTATGTCAGTCGTTACCTAAAGTTTTTTTTTTTTTTTTAATTGAAAAATCAAATATCTTGAAAATGGTCCGTCGTACCGAAAAAATGGTTAGTATATAAATCATAGACAATAATATCCTCTATCACTTTTATTTGAAACATTTTTTCTACAACGCACCGTTTAAAAAATAATCAGAAAACCCCACAAAATCGACATGAGTAAAAATTAAATTTTTTTTTCGAAACTTTTATTACTAAAAACGATTCGTTTTAACGAAAAAATGATCATTATATAAATTACATAAAATAATATGCTCTACAACTTTTGTTTGAAACATTTTTTTCTACTATGCACCATTTTAAAAATAATTTCATGTTTGTACTCGTAAGTTTCAACGTTTTGGATTTAGAGCGTTCACAGTCCGACAGACCGACATACAGACACACAGACGTCATTAGATAATGGTCGTACATAATTCAAGAACCCTACACTTTTTTTCTGTAATTACTATACTTCATTAAACATATAAGTATTTTTTTTAAATATGAGGTAAATTATAAATTTATAATATCAAATTTAATACTTTCTTCCACATGGCCAGCGATATGAAAAGGGGTGAGAGGGGGGGACTATGACGACTTCAACCGCTAATGACGTCACACCAAATAAATTAAACAAACCATATAAAAATTACCGGAATTCGTCATGAAAATAAATAAACATAAGTTAACTGATAAAATTCACCACGATATTAAATACATATCCCCTTTTAATTCTAATCTTTTAACTACTTATAACATAAGTACATTACGAAATTATAACACTTATAAACATTTATAGATAAACTCGTTTCAAACTAGATATAATAATAATTAACTATAATATAAAACAAGTATAAGAAAAATTATATGTTGTATACATTTGATCTAACTGGTATAGTAATTGTGTAAGTAAAAAAAAACACTATAAGGCTTCCGCGTTGGCTGACCAAGCGCGTATACAAGGGTAGGGGGGGTCACGGGGTCATGACCCACCCCCCAGATATACAAGATATTACGAGAAAATATGAAAATTATTTAAAGTAGTTAAATGAAAATTAGCTCAGTTTAAATCACTATCTATTAATACATAAAAATCATTTGAATAAAAATCATTTGAATAAAAATTTCTTTATTATGATAATTAGCTGCTTAAGTGGGCTTTCACACCGGAGCAATATAGCAACTAGCAACTTATAATTAGCGATATTATTGCTATCTGTCAATATACATTGAATCACACCAAAGCAATATGATATCTCTATGTTGCTAGTTGCTTTATTGCTGTGTTGCTATATTGCTTCGGTGTGAGAGCCCACTAACACGTAGAAATGAAGATTGATTTAATATTTTTAAGTATAATTAATTTTGAACATCGCTAAAATAATTATTTTATATAAGTTATAGGAAATTGATTTGACTTTATTTCTATTTACCATATTGTGCATCTCTCTCTACTACCTTTTATTGCAAAATTCGAATTTTTAAATTATTAAAATTTAAATTAAAGAATATGCAGTCAAGAAAACGTTTGTTAACTAATATCTCGTGCAAACAACAGCTCTAAATAAATTTTTATTAACAGATTATTAATCAGCGAATTTTTCTGAATAATGAAATACTGTTCTGGAACAGCCTGTATATTATATATTAATTTGTTTTTTGCAAAAACTAAACGATAAATTATTTTGAGATTTATTTCAAAAATATATACGCTGCTATTAAAAAGTTCTTATTCTAAAAGTTAATTTATTTCTGTATGACCCCCTCTCAGAAGATACGCGCCTGTGTCTACACACTACACTGTTATAGATTGATCTGTGTTCGTGGGCACAAGCCGTGCGCGCCGCTTATATATATTTAGAATGTGACAAAATCTTACACCTAAAAAGCAGGTTTAATTATTTAAGAACATATTTTTTGCCACCATCTTAGCTCTACCCTTTGGTGACACGTGCTACTTCACCCCCATCCCCCCTCCCCTCTACACCCTCTATACACGACGCCCATGTCTACCGAAGCTCAGATATATAGGGCATATTATACGCTATCGTTACATACCATATATATGTACATAAATCAGTATACTGTATAATATGTAATAAATAATTTAATATCTATTTTTATTGCTATATTAAATAAATTGCGATTATTAAATCGATGTACATACAAAACACAATATACTATATTATGATTTTATTTATTATTTTCTTATATTTAAGTTGATATTTCTATAAAAAATGCATGAAATATTACCCTAAATTTTTTTTTATTTTCTTGATGTTTATTCTATAAAAAGTTGAAATTTAAAAACCGCAAGTCTGTATCTCAAACAGTTATCGTAATATTGACTTTGGTAAAAATGGCCATAACTTTTCAACAAACTTGTCATAGAAATTACAACAAAAATAAGAAGGGAAATCATAACTTACTTAATAAACAAACAAAAATTAAATTCCCCGATTTGGACTATGACCCCCCGTCCCCCTCTGTGCAAAATAATTAATTAATTTTTAATTTTAAACGGGCCCAAGCCTCGTATTCGACCCTGACTACACCCATATTTAATACGTTACAATTTATAACTATCCCAACATTATTTTTTTAATTAACAATAAAATCATTCAGGCAAGAAAAAACCGTTCTATAAATAAAATAAAAAAATACAGAGTACACCCCTGGCCACAGCACACATTCTGATAAGCATATCAGCAAACACATTATTACAAATTACAACCAGCAACTATATGATTCCTACAAATGCATTAATTTATAATAAAATTATCGAGTCTATTAACGAACTATTGATAAAAAAATTAAATATGTCAACCTTTAAAAAATAAGTATATAAACGCCTAAATGATTTCATTACCCCCCCCCCTGCTATAAAAAAACAAGACACGCGTGTGATTAATAATAAAATTATCGAATCGTCCATAACGAACTATTTATAAAAAATTAAATGTGTCAACCATTAAAAAAAAAAGTATATAAACGCCTAAAAGATTTCATCACCCCCACCCCCCCCTCTAAAAAATCTAGACACGCGTGTGTATTTACAAAATCGATATAAATTCTCACCCCCATATTGATCTTTTTTATAATAATGACCTTTGCATATATATACATTTAAAAATCTACGCTTTAATATTAAGTAGAGAGGTATGTATTGATCCGTACCAATTATTACCACGAAACCAAGACAACAGAGACAGTATACATAGTAATACGAAACGCCTATACGTGTCACTGTTATACAACAATTCGCACAGAAATCGAAAGATAATTTAGGAGTATTCACAAAATAGAAATTCAATATTTAATCCAATTATATTTATTAAATACTTAATACGAACTTTATTTTCAAACACTAACAAATAAATATCATTTACATATGTACATCGATCGTGTGTAACCAGGTGCGGGATACTATTTTATAATTTAGGGGGGTGGGGTCATATTGCGAGAACTGTATACACAAAACAAGTTTCGAGTAGGTATATGTAATTTTTTTTTTTTAAAGGTTCGCAAGAGGGGGGGAGGGTTATGGGGGTATAAACCCCCATGACCCCCCCCCTGGTGCAAGCTAGTGGGTGGCAACCAGACAAATCGATAAATCAGTGCTTTCTGGAAGAATTAAAATAAAATATTACAGAAAATAATTCAAAATTATCTACATTTAGATTTTTTTATGAAGGCCACGTGTTTTCTACCCCCCCCCCCCCCCAATTCTTTCACGCTTTTAAATCAATCAAATTAGAACTGAATATTTATTTACATATGAGTCATCATATGTAAAGAATTTTTGTGTAGGTAGAAAAAAAATTATAAAAAGATATTTCAAAATTTAGAAAGAGAAAAAACAGACTAATAGGAGCCAATTTTTTTAATCCGATTTGCAAGAGTAACTAAGAAAAAAAGGACCCAATTTTTTACATGGGATTGTTCACACGTCCAAAAAAACTTTTTTTATAATTTACATATATTTAAATTTTTTTACTGACTCATTAACGCCGAAAATCCCAAAACGAAATTTTAGGACAGTCTTCTTTTTATAACGCAAGCACCCACTAACAAGGGAATTTCTGAAATTCTACCCCCTAAATAGAGGGGAGCATGTGAAACTATTTTTTTATACGTAAATAAAAATATTAGATTTTATAAATTATAAAAAAAATGTTGATACAAGCTAATATAACACGGGTGAAGCCGCGCGAATTGGCCCGCTAATTATTAATAAAAACTGACCTAAAATCGTTTTTAAATTTTGACTAATAAAAAATTAGTTTCCTGTCAGTTGCATAAAAATAAATTCATTAAAAATTTTATCTAACACAACAAATATAACTATTATCACAAATAATGTATAGAGACATTTAAAATTGATAAATCATTCGGCGCACATGCACTAAAATGTCCTAAAATAAATATTTTCATCAGACGAAACCGTATTTTTAGCCGCGTTTCAGAAACTATTCCATTGGCGGATTTTATAATTAAAAAAAAACACATGTGCTCTACATTATTATATTACTTTTAAAAAAACCTATATTAGATAACACTGCATTCAAATGACGTTTAATACGTGTTGATTTCAATCAAGCAAAAAATTTCTATGAAACATTTCTATGGAATACTAAGTGGGCTCTTACACCGAAGCAATATAGCAATATATCAACTAACAAATTATAACTAGCGATATTATTGCTATCTGTCAATATACATTGAATCGAACATACTGTCTCACACCAAATCAATATGATATCGCTATATTGCTAGCTGCTAATTGGTTGTTACTTTATTGCTGTGTTGCTATATTGCTATATTGATTATACCCTGTGCTACCTGGGGATATAATATTAATCTGGAAAAAACCTATTAAACATTGTATGTACTTATGGCTAACTATTTACGCAAAGGGTAAAAAAAATCTATTGTTTTTTTCTGACTTGATTCAATTTATACAAATTAATTATATATCTAAATCTTCTTTGTGAAATACTCTATACATAAGTAAAAACCGGAAGAAAATCCGTTCAGTAGTTACTGAAAAATCGTGCATAGAAAAAAAAAACAATGATAAAAATTTATAAAGATGAAAAATAGAAATTAATAATAAAAAATTGGTCTCTAATTAAACAAATAATAAATACATATAACAATCAATGCTATACTATCGTGTGAAATTGTTAATTACAGTATTACAGTACAATAATGCCAATTAAAATAATTATACGTAACTGAAGATTTTTTTTCGTATTGTTTATTTTTTTTCTACACTGCATAAAAATACATCCACTTGATTTTTTTATACATAAATTTAATATTTAAAGCTGTAAAAATCAATACCCCGTACCCTTTTACAATCAATTAAAAGCAGGGGTCAGTTGTAACATTTAAAATCTATCAATTACCATATATAATATTTTTTATTTTAATAAAAAAAAAATATTTTCACATAGTAATATTTTTCGCTAGCACGCCACTGCTCTCCCGACACACAAAGTCACACATGTTATGGAATTATAATTTTGAACCAGTGCCAACAAATTGACGCATCCAAGTCGCAAGAATATTGCATACACATATTTTTTGTACATTTTTCTTTATGTACTAATATAATAATAATTTAAAAAAATTCCACAGAATTTTACGTTTTTTGAGTCCCTGAATCAAATACTATATCCGTCTGTCTGTCGGTCTGTGAACGCCCTACAGTCAAATCGTATACACAAGAAACGCATTTCCAATTTTTGAAGAACATCACTAAATCCAAAACGATCAGAATAAATATTTTACGCCCTAACCATTTTTTCGATACAAAATGATATTCGCACCTATTTTAACCATTAATTCACTTTTTTCGAATTTCTTTAAGATCACCCCCCCCCCAAATTTCTTAAAGGTAAGAAAAAAATAATGCATACAAAATTTTAAAGTGAGCGATCGAATATTAATACGTAAAATGCATTTGATTTTTTCAATTTTTCTTCAAACAGCTGTATCTTTGTAAAAATTGAATGAATTTTGATGTTCTAAAACACATCTTAAAGCTAACACTTTCTAGTTTTTGAACCTTTGATTCGATTTTTTAATCGCTTCCCACTACGAAGCCTAAAATTTAATAATTCAAAATCGGCGTCCCAAATTTATACAGTAGATTGAAAAAATTTATTTTTAGCAAAAAACATTATTAAAACATATCTCCGAAAATTTGGGAGTTGGCCTTAAAGAAATTCGAAAAAAATGTAAATTAATGGCCACCCTAACCTAAAAAACAATAAAAAAAATCTTACCTTAACCAGTTCCTTCAGCCTCTCCCTATTATACACGTTGCCAATCTCCTCTCCCAGAATATAGTCCAGAAGTTTACTGATCGGATACGAGAGCGGTGACGTCACAAACATCACAGCCTTTGTCACGTATATGGTCTTAGCTCCGACAGCGAGTCCATGGCGCGAGCAAAGCGCTTGCGGTGTGATCTCGCCGAACAGAACAATCATTAGAGTCGAGAATATCACGGCTATCAAACCCGACGTAAGGTCGTCGAGGAGAATAGTGAAAATAGAGTTCACCAGGACATTACCTTTAAAAAAATCACGGTGGCCGATTAATACCTATATTAAGGCTGTTCATGCCGATTTTTCCGAAACTAAATTCTACGAGATGTCGCCACCGTAGAAAACAAAAATCATTTGCACAAGTCTAGCCCTGAGGGGAAAATATTACCATAGAAACAAATACAAATTCAAACTGTCAGATATAAGGAATGGGATATTCTCGAAATTAAACAGAGATGAAGCTACAAAGGATAGAAATAGTTCTTATATTTTAAGGCTTACATTCAATATTTTCAAATGAAAATTGCAGAATTATTTTAAAATTAGAAAGCTTAAACAAATATCTATGTCGTGGTATATTTTTTTCTCCGTATTTTTCAAGAATTTTTGTTATATATTGAGTTTATCATATCAAGAAATATACACAAAATTTTCAGATTTTTTTTATTAATATATTTAAAAAATTAAATTGAAAAATTATGTATGTCATGACATAGAAAAATTAATCTAGTTTATCACTGTATTTTTTCCTAAATGATTTATTAATACTGGTCATAGCTGAACATAGAATACAAAACCGTAATTTCTCTATAGTAATTCTTATAGCAGTTCAAATAGCATTTTCAGCCTTAAAGTATTTCCAAACTGTCTCGAAATAACAAAAAAAAGACAAGTGCAAGTAGAAATCGCACCATGAGGCGTTCCGTACTGCTATATACATCATTATTAACAAATAGTTATGTAGACCAGTGAAGTAGATAGCATTTTGAGACAGGGGGTGTGAAAATATGACTTATTGTTATTATTAAATCTTAATTATATTTTTCATTATGAAAATTATCTTTTATTTGATGCAAAGTACAAAAATTGGTTATATTCTTCATTTAGATGTATTCATTATTGAAAAAATGCTTGATTCCCTTTCCCCCCCCCCCCTAACTACTCCACTGACGTAGACAATAAACCCGTAGGCACTGTATGAAAAAAAACACTTTAAGTTTTGTCACGTAATAATTTGAATGATTTTTTATGTTTTCCTTTACTTGTACTATTAACTTCCTTCGTGCTAAATTTCAAAATTATAGATCAACAAGAAGTACTCTAAAGGATAATCAATCTGTCTGTATCAAAATACGCTTTAAAACTGGGTTAAAATCGTGCTGCTGCCTATGGATATTAATTCACAATATTTCCTTAAAAATCAGATGGTAGAAGTGCAATAAACAAAATATTAGTTTCATAAGTGTTGTTTTAATTGTTCTGAATAATTTTTATATGAAAAGAGGTACGCGGTATGCTAATATATTTTATCCAACTAGAGCATGTGATTTCGAATTTTGTTCAAATCATATGAAATAACTTAAATATACATATAACATTACTTTATCTAAATAAAAATGATGTCAGAAAAGCAGTCTCACACAAAATAGACTTCATATCTGCCCAATTTACTCGCTTGAGTACACACTGTTATTTTTTTCTTCTAAATATTAAAAAAAAGTTTGTGTTGTATATTTATTGTTAAATATATTGAATATGCACTTAATTTCATTAAAAAAAATCTTTTGCAAGTTTTTGTATTCTTTTGGGCGTTTGGATTAATTTAAACATGACACTTCAAGCTGTTCCTGAGGAAAACTGTCTTGAGTCTTGACGGACAGATAGACCTTAATAAGTGCATAAAACCTAATAAATGCATAAAAAACACCATAAATTCGAGAACTACAAAACTCACCTAATAAAATACTGCAAAGAAGATAATTCCCATGATCCCTGACAGGTTGTATCTGCCTCGCGTACTTCTGTTCATTCTCAGTACCCGTATTAATCAATATCTTCAGCTCGGTCCTATCCAAAGACATCAGACCGAGATTCAAGCCGGAGAAAAGCGCCGAGAACGAGAGACAAGTCGATACGACGATAATCGAGGCCCACAGCGGTAGAAGTTTCTTATGCGACCTGAACATCAACCATCTGTCGGTACCTTGGTGCACGAATCCCGTATGCTCGTACTGGTCTATTTGTTCTCGGGTAGCGTTAGACGGTGCCGTTCTTCTGATGCACATGTAGAAGTCGGAGGTGTCGCCTTGAGCTACAGGCACACGGATGTCTATCGTTGCCGTGTTGTGGTCCGTTGGTGATTTGTACATCTGTCGACAATGAACTTGACAGGTTTTATTCACCTTGGTATAATACCATCTACCCATTCATACAGTTAGCTCTAATCTTTCAAAAACATTCTCTAATAAAATACTTAAGGGGGCAGACCCAGTTAGAATTTTGAAATCTATATCTATAAAAGAGTTTGTCCTTAACCACTCACTCACTCACTCATATATCAACGTACAGCCCAAACCCCTGGACCTAGAAACGTGAAATTTCGTAGGTACCTTCCTTTTACGATGTAAGCACCCATTAAAAAAGGATTTTTCGAAATTCAACCCCTAAGGGGTTAAAACAGGGTGTCAAATTTTATATAAAAAAATATTTTTTTCGTTCGCATTGAATTGAAACTTATCGAACATATTCTATACTATAATGAAACAATTATTTCAGCATTTCCCAACATTTAACCCCTAAGGTGCTAAGGGGGTGGAAAAATTTGTAAGATATTTTTTTTTTTGTATTCACCGAATGAAACATGGCACAAGTAGGTACTCTGCAAGACAAATATCAGTTACGAAAACTCAACCCCTATGAGAATGGGGGGGGGGATAAAATTTTGATAAATTTATCTACATAATTGTTCATGATATTAAAGTAAAATCGGAGAAATTAATATTCAAATAAAAATGAAAGTTCGATATTCAAGCCCTAATAACATGGGACGGGGACGAGGATGGATTTAGATATGTTTATCTGCATATCTGCTTTACTTCAAAAAGTTAAATTCGGGCAAAATAGCTATCGTTAAGCTGCTAACGTTATAATGGTGGAGTCGGGAAAAATAATCTGCAATAAAAAAATTCGATATTCAACCCCTTAAGGGCGAGGATAAACAGGGGGTTAGTTTTTACAATTTTTAACAAAGATCCGAGATATTTACGTTTTTTATAGGTACACTACCGCTCAAAAGTTTGAATACACCAGCTAAAAATGCAATATTTTCTTTTTTTCTAGTTTTCTAAGGTGGTTAATAGTAAGAAACTATCCCTTTTAACTAGATTTGACTATTTTGTTAAGAAATTATCATTGTTGTTCTTATTATGTGCACGTTTGTCATAATTGACTTTTTTGAATTTTGTTTGTTGCCAATTTTCTGTTTATTGTTAGTGTTTAATTCAGCATAATATAATTGTATGGCAAACAATTTTAGTACATAAAGTGATATAAAGCATTATAAGGCTTTTTTACATTTTTCCAACTAGTCAAATTGATTTTACATAGTGAAAATTAACAAAATTAAAAAAATACATATTTTTTCAAAATTTATATACAATGAAGCTAAAAAGAACTGAATAAAGCGTAGAAACACATGCTCAGACAGTTATTGTGAGAAAGGAAAAGATTTCTCTTCGAAATATTACAAAAAAATTGCAGAATTATCTGGGCGCTATGCAGCGCTCGCTCGCTAGGGCTGAAGAAACTGGCAAAAATAAATCTTAACTACGCTCTGAGAGGCCTAAAGTGACAACAATACATGAAGAAGGAAAGTTAGCAATGTTATCAATGTATAATTAAAGTTAACCATCACTGATATTACCACAGATATAAATAACTCCAGAGAACAAATTGTCTCAATTTCAACTATCATGAGACGCCTCAACAATACAGGGTTGTATGTTCGAATGACTGCAAAAAAACCTCTGGTAAGGTAATTAAATATTGTTAAAGACTAAAATGGACTCAACAGCATAAGGATTGGACATTAGACTAGCGGCGTAAAGTTCTTTGGACGGATGAATCGAAGTTTGAAGTATTTGAGTCAAAGCGTCGAAAATTTGTCCGTCGGCCAGCTGGTGAACGCTTCTAACCAGAATGCTTAATTAGCACAGTGAAACATGGTGGTGATAGTGTTCTGATGTGGATATGTTTTGGAGGGAAAAAAGTTGGGTAATTAGTAAAAATAGATGGTATTATGGACAAAAAGGTATATCATAACATTTTTGTAAATAAAGTAATCCCTACGGGATGAAAAATTTTGGGTCATGATTTTGTATTTCAACAAAATAATGACCCAAAACATACATCTAAACTTTGTAAGAACTATTTTGTGTCGACAAAAAAGGCTGGACAATTGAAATTAATGATGTGGTCGCCACAATCGCATGATGCATCTCTGATTAATTTTTTTGGGAGGAACTCGATAGAAAAGTCAGAAAAATAGCTCCCAATAGTAAAACTGCACTCTGGGAAGCATTGCAAGATGTCTGGAAAGATATAAAAGCAGATATGTAAGATAAACTCACTTCTAGAATGCCAAGAATTTGTCAGGCAATTATCAAGGCTCGAGGATGATATTTGGATGAGCTCTATATTTAGTGTTTTTATTATATTTAACTACAAAATACAGTTCTTTTTTAGTCACATTGTTTTAAAAAATACTTTTGTAAGTTTTTTTGCTAAATAATTAATAATTAATACAGGTTTATATCAATTTTCGTTGATTTAACTAGGTGTATTCAAACTTTTGAGCGGTAGTGTAGGTAATGAATAAAAATCAATATAAAAAAATGTAATATGTCATCCCCTATCACGTATGGAAGGTTGTAATTAGTTTCGAAGTTTACGCGAGCGAAGCCGCGGGATTCCGCTAGTAATCTATAATGCATTTTCTCAAAGTATAATATTTCATATGTATTATCTGAAAATTTCAGACAAATCGGACCGGTATTTATGGAGATATATAACTTTGAACGGAGCCGTCTCTAATGTATTCAAGTAAGCAGGTAGCGGCAACTGTGCGCTTTTTCTCGAAACCATGTTTTCGAAGTCAGTGATCACTGTAACATGAGAACGGCTTTTCCGATCGATTTGATATTTTTCTCACTTATTTTATACATAATTGTCCTCCGAATAGATGAAGTTTTTTTTGACGATTATTTTTTTATAACCGAAAATGCGAATGAAATTTTAGTCGAATAAAGAACTTTGACTTTCAACAACCGCCATTTTGTGGTATTTCCAAATTTTTCAAATCCCTTCGTCCATCCGGAGCATTATGTGATTTTCTGTGACGAGCAGCAGTAATCACGGCAAAACACTTTTTTTGGACCCCTCCCAATTTTTTCTGTATCTCACTTATTTTTTAATATTTCGCCATAAAAAAATTATAATATTTTCTGTAAATACATATCTTTCATGTGGAAAAACATTTGTTTTAATGCGTGGCCAAAAAAAATCCTAACTT
The DNA here is from genome assembly GCA_949319165.1 of Sialis lutaria. Taxonomy (NCBI): domain Eukaryota; kingdom Metazoa; phylum Arthropoda; class Insecta; order Megaloptera; family Sialidae; genus Sialis; species Sialis lutaria. Next base: position 25,810,975 of record OX439240.1, on the reverse strand, counting down.
TTTTTAGAATTTTTTAAACTGGATCTGCCCCCTTAAACATTGTCTTGTCGGCTAACTAGTGGCAAGTATAAATAATAATTAAAAAAAAACAGCAGTAATGCAATAATGTATTATACCAGTGTACATCAATCACCACTGCTTTTATACCACCTATATATCTGTATTAATAAAAACAATTATACAAATATCATTTAAAGCAAGATGACAGATTTATCAACTCTTCTGGTGAAACTAAAACCTAGAAGCCAAGACTCACGTCATCATCAAAATCTTACATATCATTTACTAAAGATAGATACCGAATTATGGCATTTGTATTATGTTATCTATGGAAATTAAACCAATGCAGGGACATTATTTATAACAAACAAGGTTTTACAGATAACAGTTATTTAAGAATAAAATAAAAACACATGTATGTACAATAGTATTAGCAATTTCGCAGTAGGTCAACTGTAACAATATGTACTTTATGTAGCATGTGGCTATTTATATATAATAATATAATTACTTTAATTCAAAGTACAAACACATTCACCTTGAGTTGCATAAAAGCTAAATTAATCGGTAATTTTCAAACCATTAATAAATTAATTCTATAAAACTTCAATCGATGATAACATAAATTAATTTATTGTTAATTTTAATAACAATAACACATTTTAAGAATAATTCAAATTATCTTTTTGAAGGTTTTTAAAAACCTTGTTCAAAAAAATTCGAAACTTATTTTTTTTAATATTTAATTAAAAAGAAACATAAACATTTATCTCATGAATTTAAAAATCTCACGATATTTCTATCTTATAGTGGACTCGCACCTTTAATGACAATTTTTTTGTGCATTTTTTAAAAGTATTATACATGTTCGAAAATATGTTAAAAAAAATTAAATTAAAATTCCGAAAAGTTACAGTCCATTTAGTTAGGCCAGGGCCCATATATGTTGAGTCGAGTTTTTCGTTCGAGATTTTAAATCTTGCATGCTCAGGAGCAGTCGAGGTTTTTCATTCAACATTTCTATAGAAAAAAAGTCGCATTGAAATTCGAGAATACGGTATAATTTACACAATTGAGATACTAGTAAATAACTTAGTGACTTTTAGTTTCAGTTTAGAAAACTAAAAGTTGAACAAACTCGAGAATAGGGTCCCAGATAGCACGGCCGGTTATGACCCTCAAAAAACTTTTAATGCGTTTATCTCCAATCAACTTTTTTCAACCTGTTTCCTGCGATTCCTCAAAATAAAAATTAACAAAAAAATTCTAACTGTCTCCATTTTGTGACAAAATTAAAAAAAAACTGTAAAACGATAGCTACATTCATATAAATATTGATTAAACATTTATTAATTTTTTTCCGATATCCCATTCCGAAATTTCGATGAAACCATGCAGAAAAAAAAAATTTTTTGGTCGTCACATCGAAGCTCGTAACTTTATAAATGTTTAATATTTTTCAATTTTGTATTGAATAAGTTGAATATATACTTAATAAAATGTCTTTTACCCAATCCTAAAATAATAAGTTCAACCTGTGAAAAAAATTCCCAAACACTGACTAATTTTTTGTCCCATCACAATGATTTTTTAATATTCTTAAAAACATTATTGCATTATAATGTTTTCAAAAAAAACCCAGACTGTATTTTATTCGAGCATAATGTAGAGGCCAATATGCAGTTATACATATATCTTAAAATACATTTCTTTTCAAAGTTATAATGTCAAAACAAATGTCAAATATATAAAACTTTAAAAATGTTCTTTCTAAAATCGGATATTTTTATCCACCGTGTACTATTTGGAAACAATAAGAAAGAAACTTTTAAAAATACCACTAAAGCTGCCAATGGTTTTTTTGCCAGATCGTATACATACATGTGTTCACTTACTCTATTATCTTCAAATGAATAATATGAACGAAAAAAAAATCAATACTTAAAACTACGCATCAGTTGGAAAAACACATACTTATACCCAAACAAATATATGCAGTATTATGCAAATTAATTGATTATTCGACCATAAAAACGACGAATAATATGTTGTTCTCACGCAATAACTATATTGACGTTTGTTTTTGAATTGATTACAAAAGGCCACAAAAAAGATCGACTTTTTTTACATAACCAAAAAAAAAATTTTTTTACCATCATCAAAAAAATTGATTTTGAGACCCTGATAATTTTTTTAGGGCAAATCTAATAAATGCAATCTGTAGATCAGACTATTCTCTTCAATTTACTTTTTTTTTGTACCACTCTACGACCATTTTTGATCGAGTTAATTACGACCAAAACAATTTTTTTTATAAGTCAGTGACAATAGAAAAAATGTATTATTTTCACAAATCAATTAAGTATATAGACCCAATTCTATTTTTACACGGTTTTGATTTAACACGGCCTAGAAAAAAATTGATTCCATTTTTACACGATTTCATTCGATTTAGCACGATTAAAAAAACTATTTAATTTTTTTTTTTAAAGACAAATATTTTTATTAACCGAAATTTTTTTCTATCTGTTATTTATAAAATATGTAGTTAGGGAATTCCCCTTTCTAATTTATTTTCATAGCAGCTTAAGTATATATTTTAGTCTTGTACGAGTTTTCAGTTCCTAAACTTGCGATAATTTTATATGTATGTTACTTTTACTTTAAGAATTGAATTGCCTTTTAGTTTTATGAATTAAACTGTGCATGAATGCACGTAAAAATTAATTTATAATTTTTTTTTGTATGAATCATTTCATTTTAGCTATTTCTTACAGGGTTGAAGGATATGAAACTAATCCCTTTTTTCTATGTACTTCATGTCTTTTATACACGTTTTTTTCTGGAACGTATCTACCGTGTAAAAACAGAATTAGGTGTACATATTTTACCACACTGAAAAAATTTACTGTTAATTTTTAACATAAAAACATGTTAACGGGAGGACGAAATTTCATTCGATGAAAAATTAATCGGTAACGTAGAAATATTTCATACCAACAGTATCAAAAATTACTATACCGTATGTTAAAATAATTATAAAACTTAAATAATTATTTTAACAAGTTATTAATAGTCGGATGAAAAAAATTCATTAACGTTTTTATTTATTAACGATGCGTAGGAATGGGAAAAAAATAAAAAATGCGTAGATTGATGAAAAAAAACTTTGATCCTAGAAATTTTGAACACCCGAAATGGTAAAATTTAAAAGAACGTCTACTACAATTCAATATACTGTATAGCAGTTTCTATTTTGGCGATAGGCCAGATATGAAAAGTAATATAGAAACATAGTTAAATTATAGAGAATGTACGTGAAATTTTCATATGCAAGAAATTAAATTAAAGAATAGCGTATATTACTTTTTCAGAGTAAATAAATTTTAATAGGTACTATGTTAAAATTTACCAGTATGTAATTGTAATTTTTCATTAACTTTATTTTAAATTCTAGCGACTTTTCTGTTAATTTTTTTCAGAAGTTGATTCTGTCCTCAGGTTCACAGCATTTTCTGTTAATTTTTAAAAGAATGCACTAGATTTAAAAATTGCTCACCTTGCACGCTTTAGTCGCCGGAAGAAAACAGGGCCCACCCAATCTGCCCAGTTGCTGCGTGAACACGACCTCCAGGTTGTTACTAAACCCCGACCCAAATAGTCTAATAGTAATATCTATACTATCCAATACATTAGGTACGCCGTCCGAGTCTATGAACGGATCTTTCGGACTCTTGTCTATACGCATCCCGTTAACAAGGACATCATATGGTTCCATGGATCCGGCCATGGCGCGATCCGTATGCGCCAAGGCCGTTGCTTCTTCCACGAAAGTTGTCGATTCAGAGTCGGGCGTTCTGTCCGTGTTTTCGGCAACGCCATTTGAACGGGTACGACGGAGGGCAAGTCTGTAAAAAATGGTTTCAATAAAAAAGTAAAAAACAACAAATTAACAAGTCTAGCGCCTCAATATTTGGGAATTTACTGTGGTCAAATGAAACAACGAATTAAAGCTAAATTAACACAGATGTTTAATCACTATTTAAAGTACATTTTAATTTATTTTTATGAATGAAAATTATTAATCTCTGGCCGATGGTAGGTTTTCATCAAAATTTGGAGTTGACATCATTAGCCAAATGGTCAGATCTGGAACAATTTTATAAAGTGACTTTAGTTTTTGAAACTATCCTATGGAATGAACCACTTTTACACCTCAGAGTTATATATTTCAATAATTATAGGTATGTTTATACTCTAAAATTTAAGCTTTATTTGAACTGTAATTTTTATTGGCCATAAAAATCTACAGGATTTTTTTGTTTCCAACCAAAGTGGTTCATTCCATAGAGGATAGTTTCAAAAAATTGTTCCAGATCTGACCATTTGGCTAAAAGCATGCAAGTATATGTATATAATTTTCACAACTAAATAAAATTTATTTCCAAGAAGTGTGTTTTCTGTTTATATGAAAGAATAAGGCCTATTTCACACATATACGGTTTCATTCGGTTCGGTTCGTTTTCGGTTCGTTTTCGGTCGCTGCCGACAAGTGTGAAACGATGATTCAGTTTATATTCGGTACCTAATAGAAACCGTACAGAACTGAATACTCCCTCCACACGGACAGATTTCATCAGGTTTCAATTCGTGTCCAGGGAACACAAAGCAATGAACGCGTTCACACATACTCGATTTAGTTTCGGTTTTAACCTGATAGCGAGTGTTTTTTTTTAAAGTTTTGTCGCGGATTTTCTAATAAAATAAGCGGTTTTCTAGATGTTGATGTGGATCGTCTTCATGCTCTTTAGCTTCGGGAAAATAATGTAGAATGCTCCAAATTCCTGCTGTAAAGTGATGAGAGGGTGCTCGCAATGAATTCTAGTATTCCTCCTTCATTTTTTATTTTTTTTTATAGAGAAACAACATGGCAACAACTTGCTTTCTCTCCATGATAACTACTGAGTTTACGGAAAAAAATAAAACCTAATATGAACCGTATGAGAACCGTGTATGTGTGAAAGGGTTTGATTCGTTTTCGGCTGAAACCAAAAACGAACCGAACCGAATGGAACCGCGTATGTGTGAAACAAGGCTTAAAGTGAACTATTACGAAATGAAATTAAAATTGTGTTGTGATATTTAGACCATCCTGTATATCTGTCCAACCCTCGTGTTGTTTTGTTTATAAACAAACGCAAGCATAAAGCTTTCGTGCACATCTCAAGTAACAAACACGAAACTCGACGCATGCATTTCAAGCGGCGACGGTTTCGACGCTTTTAAAAGCCTCTCTGTGTGTCGTGACCTTCGCGTGACCTCTGCTATCACACCACTACAACCAGCACGACAGACACACGGACGCTGACATTTATATTACCGTGGCACGGATTCCGTGAGGTCGATTGTTACTCTTATGTAGGTACTAAATCAATTTGCTCTGATATTGGATATACTACTTATGTATACGCTATCTAATGAGTTTTTTTTTTACCTATGGGAAATCTGTCATTTGGAAATGACGTCTTATTACATTTTGATTTTTTTTTGTTGGGTGAGGCCATGCACATGCATGATGCTCTCTTTTACCTTGCTCTTTACCTATATTGTACTGTATTTCAATCCATATCAAATAGTATAGGATCGATCAAAAGTATTTGCCAATTATCGATTTTGTCGAAAATTTTTAATTTTAAAAAATATAATATTTGTGAAAGTTCATGGGAATAAAATCAAATCTGTTAGATGCAGTTTAAAAGAGTATAGTTTTACCTTTAAAATGCTTTTTTTAGATTCAAAATTCGATTCTTTTTTACAGAGTTATTATATATAACACTAAACAGAAATTATTATTTTTTTGCTTAAAATAAAAAAAAATATTTTGAAGCCAAAACTATATAAAAATTAAATATACAGGGTGATTCAGCACTGTCGTGCCAAACTTAACAGTAGATTGAGAAAAATATTCTAAGTAAAAAAGGGAACTACAGGCATCCAAAGATTTTACTAAAAATGAGTTTTAATTTAATATCTAGAGAACCCTTTATGATAGAATTATGAAATTTAGTATTTGGTTTAGTAATAATATTTGTTATCAATTTCTAGTATTAACCAATTATATTTTAGACCATTGCGATGATATTTTCAGACATTTTGAAACCCCCAAATGATGTGCACATAGACAAATCGAAATTTTTAGATATTCTCGAAGTGAATGAACGCATTTAGTGTATAAATTTAAATTTTCGCAACTCTACCCTTTAAATATAGACAAACGGAAAAGAATCAATATATTAATGCACAAATAAATTCTGTAATGTCCTGTATTATAAAGGAGCTAGCAATATTTGCAAACTAGCAAGCACTCTCAAATGAGGTAAGGTGAAGTGGGGTAAGTGCGTAAACGGGGTAAGTGCGTAAATATGGTTTAAAATATAAATGTTTTTTTATGATTTATTTTGTTTTATATTAAAATTCTTACTTGTAAAATGTTCTCTTGATTAAAAATCACACAGCTTTAAAAGTAAACAACTTATTTTAGTTCTGTAAAAAGCAGTAAATATTAAAAATTTGTAAAATTCTGCAATTGCCCCGTAGTTCATCATATAAAGATTAATTTCGTTCCTAATGCTTGTACGCTCTTGCCCCCGTTTTCAGAAAAAGCGGAGTACTTGCCACTAGTTACAATTTTTTATATTAAACATATTTTTGAATAAAAATGTGTACTTCTATCAATACAAATTAGTTAGTAATAACATAACAATTCGATAATTATAAAACACATTTATTATTTATAAAACAAATAAACATATTATAAGTTTAAAGTCAAACTTTGCAAAAACCGGTCTGCACTTACCCCACTTCACCTTATTAATTTTGTAATAGTATCTATGGATTTGCTATGAAATTTAGAGCAGTGATACTTGACTACAGTATTGTAACACAGTTGGTGCAGACTCTGACCGTACGTGGTATAATTATCATAATATCACCACTTAATACCGTTAGTGTTTACATACAACTTGTCAAAGTCATAATGAAACTTCAAGAGAGCTGTCAGACAGGTTTGAAACCTCATTTGAAAGTTCTTGCACGCTAACTCGTTCAAAATACCGGACATTACATATGGCAAATACTTTTGTGCATAATAAATAATAATCAATACAGTTTTATGATGAAAAAAATACGATTTACATATCGTCCCTTAACTTACAATACCGCTCAAGTCATTTTGATCAACTTTACAGGAGAGCGAAAAAACCGTGTATGTTTTATATAGGCTACCGGCTTACGTGCTGTCACTATTGCGCAATGAGTAGCTCTATCCAATGGCATTAAAATGTAAAAAAAACGCTAATTTTCGATTTGAGCTGTGTTATTAGTTAAGCGACGATATCCTACAGAAAAACCACTGCCATTTTGAATAAATTTACAAAAAATACTCTTATAATATGCGACTTATCACATCACAATGTGACATTATTTAATCAAAGAAATGTAATGTATTTACATGACGACAATGACTAAAACATAAAATTCCTTAAATCTTATTTCAATTGTCAACTATATATTCCTTATTTACTATACAATAAATCAAGACGAGGGTTTTAACATTTTAACTTCTCTGTATCATAAAAATATTGAACTTTACTTAAAAACACATGTGCGCTGCTATTCGGGTGGTAATTTACCCATTTTCAAATACTACTAAAGGCGTGACAAATTACAAGTGGACAATCCCTATACCCTACGACAGACAATATAACATTTCTCATATATAAGGGTAACTTAGAAATTAACGAACATTCAGTATCAAATATTCAGTAACAAACATTCAGTAACCATTCAGTTGACATTCAGTATCAAACATTCAGTAAACATGTAGTAACAAACTCAGTAAACATTCAGACGACATAAAAATATAAAGACAGATTTGAATTGAACCTGGTACAAGAAGCATGTACATAATAACAACAAATAAAATAAATATAATTACAAATAAATAGTGTTTTGTTTTCTTGATGATTAGTAGAACGGCACATTACATTACATAAAATTAGTGTAACCGAATTGAGATACATCACAATAAATTTGGTGTCTCAAGCGGAATATACATACATTACAGAAAGCTCAAAAAAAATCAAACGTGAATATAGTAAAAAAAAAACTTTAAAATATGTCAACGAAAAAAATACATATACACTGGTAGAGAAGATTTCTCAAACCAAGTAAACCTTGTTTTGTATATAACGAAAACAATATTTTCTTAAGATAAGCAATAATCTCTTAAACCAACTATAGTATTCTTGAACGAAGGAATAACGTAGTTGGATTAAGAGTATGTTTCTTATATTAACAAAATATTGTTTTCGTTATATACAAAACAAGGTTTTCTTGGTCCAATACAGTATTTTTTCTGTGTAGTTTTTTTTTCGACCTCCTGTAAAATTTCTATACATCGCTTATTTGATTTCAGTTTCCCACCGTCAATACCTGTATACTAAGAAGTATTACATATGTAAACACACATATATTACTGTTTATATGCTTCATATGTAATATATAGTACATTAATACATACATAGCCATAGATTACATACACAAAAGTTATGTGAATTTTATTTAATAAATCTCGGAATGTAAACGCGTTTTTTTTTACTCTCGCAAACATATTACGTTCTGTTTTACATTTACAATATCTTATCTCTTGCAATTTTAATTAACAAAACACATGCGGTAAAAATACACTCGCAGTTCTAGAAAAGAAATCTTTAAATATAAACAAAATAAACATAGCAAAAAAAAATATATAGTTTGTACTCGCGCGACAATTACAAAAACATGAATAGGTATAAATAAATTAACTTAGAGACTATAAGGGCATGAAAACACTGAGAACAATATTTCATAACAATTACCCTAATTATTAATGAAATATTTATATTTGACGTAGTAATCATGAAACTATCAAAATATTGTAATTCTTACTATATAGGCCACGTGTTTGTTACTAAAGTTACAATATCAATTAGCAGCAACAAGGAGTTAACTCCAATTTTTATAATTTGTGGGAAAATAGAAAAAACTGTTAAAAAAATGGAGAATGTATTTAAATCGCCTTTGTCTTCGTCCAATTATTATTTGTCACCTACCACTTCATGTTTTGGCCAAATTCCATTGAGAAATTCGTCAAATTCGCAATTCTAGAGTCAATTTTATTCTGGAGTTAACTCCTTTTTGGCCCAAATAGTTGAAAATTATTTTCTTTTTAAAGTAAAGAAGCATTGAATAAGAACAATTTTCAAGAAAATTGGTTTATTTCAAGAAAGAACACAGTAACGAGTGTACTAACTAAATTCTAAGCCCACAAAACACTCTTTTTAGTACATGAAAAATGAAGCTCCAAACCCCTCGATTTTTGTGTGCAAGATCTAAATCTATATTATTGGTATAGTTTAATTTGTTATATCAATAAACAAATATACTATTAATATAATTAATACTTAACACAATCTTTGTATTTATTGTACTGTCTTTTAATTTAAATGAAATAATTTGTATATCACTTTATTAACAAATAATTCAACTAAAGAATAAATCATGTAAATGATATTTACTAAGAATATTGTAAAAATTGCATATTATAAAAATTACAATATAGATTGTAGAAATTACTCAATTGGCAGTAGGTACATGCTTGCAAAAACTGATAGTATTTTTTGATATACAAAATTGAAATTTTTAATCAGCAACTATAATTTTTATTAAAAAAATAGACTTCATTTTTCTCTGTGCATTAATAAAAATTAGTTTGAAATAATTAACGCCCTCAAGTATTTTAGTTTTAGTCAACATTTCGATGTACTTTTATAGTAAAAAAATCTCAAAAAATCAAAAGTGGATTTAAATATTAATAAACTAACTCGATTAAAAAATCGGCTCAATTTTTTATTTAATAAAGTAGTAAATTAAGGGGCTATACCAGTGTGTGAACGCTGAAAATTTGGACGATTTTCGGAAATTTCATATCTGGGAGCGGTCACTCTTTAGAAAGCTGCAGTTTGGAGAGTATTAGAGATACGGCCTTGAAATTTTCACAGAATATTCATGTAACTATAAACTCTCCAAAAATTGATTTTTTGAAAATTTCACACTGGTATAGTCCCTTAACTATTCTTGATTATATTAGAGATACTCATAAGAGCTCTGACATTATATCAATTTTTTATACTTGTTAAGAGGGGGGTACTTATACTGCAATATAAATCAATTTTGATAAATAAAAAAGAAATAAGTTATAAAATAAAAAATATAATAAAAATTCGAAATTTTGAATTCTGGTTTATTTTCTTGTTTGTACACTTCATTAACAAAAAGAACATTATAATGTGTATGTATATAATATGTACCTACATACAACGTCGCATTCGTTTCCAAAATCAACAAAGTGTCAAGATAACGTGCTAATTTGTAACACATATCGTATAGCAAATGTCATTTGCCCAATAAACAAATTCGCTCGCATATATCCTATTTCCGTGTTTACATTTCTTCTTCTGTTCTCGTCTAACGAATACGTCCAACTTTCTCACACGTTATGTGTGCACATACACACATACGGAAACGTCACTTTTACTACATAAACCAGAGGTCAACAAACTTTTTAAAAATAAATTAAACAGTTATGTTTGTATTAGAAATAAATGTTTTAAATAAAAATCATAGAGGATATCATTACCTATAATTTAACCCTTAACTCTGCCACTGTGGGATACCAGGCGCCCCATATTGTTTCAACTTAAATGTAAGCTCAATTTTTTAAATATTATATAATATTTTAAATAACCGATTGTATCATTCGAAAATGATAGATAAATTTTATTTTATTGAATTAAATATTCAATAGCATATACGAGCAGTTAGCATTTTAGTATCTGGGGTACGAGGTGACCCCAGTGTTGCAGGTATGTTATTCTAGAGAAGTGAAGCAGCTAAGGGTTATATCTCAATCATTTTTTCGATATAGCAACCATTTTCAAGAAATTCATTTTTCTAAATACATCCATAATTTTGGTATGCCTATTATTATTTTTAAAACGATACGTATAAGACAAAAATGTTTTAAATAAGTTATAGAGAATATTATTATCTATAATTAATACCCTAACCATTTTTTGTTATTATAACCATTTTTGAAAAATTCATTTTTGTAAATTAAATAAGAAAAATATCTTGTGGGGGCCACCCTTATTTATTTCTTTTACTTATCGATGTTGAACTTTTGGTACACGTTATACACACACACACACACAATATCAACAATTTCTGGAGGCTCGTCACATTTAATCATAATAAAATGTATTATATAATACCTAATATTATGATATACACATACTTTGTATGTCATTGTTTATTATTTATATACAACTGTATATATGATCAATACAAAGATGATAACCTATCGATCTAATGAAAACAAATATTTAAATAAATCAGATGATTAATATATTAGATTTCAAATGGAAGCATTAGTCACTGACATATTCTAAATTTAACAGCTTCCTGTTACAATATTTGAGATATTTGTCGAATGGCATTTAATAATACAAAGGAACCCAGTTAGATGAAAACGATTTAAAATTGGACACTGTTATGCACTAATGTACAAACCCAGTTTCATTTAAAAAAAATATTAGAGAAAATTAAGGTTATTCGATCATTAGAGCAATGTACAGATAAAAGTCAAAATTTTAATATGTTATTTATGGATAGCTCATATATTTTACTAATTTTTATTTAAAATATTGGACGTATGGTTTTTGAGTAATTTGATATTAAAAATTCAGTTTTTAATACACGATAAATGATAGAGCTTGCCGAAAGTACTCTATTTATTTAAGTTTTACACAATTGGCTATATAGAGACGTTTTAAAAACTAATTATTCGAAACCTCAACCCTTTTAAATATTATAAAAATTATAAAACAAATATATTCACGTGTAATTTATTCAAAATAATCAAAAACTAGTTCTGCAATTACAGCAGTACAAATTAGTACATGTTACTATTCAATACCGCTCTGTCTATTTCAATTTTCAAATAAAATTAAACTTCTTTTACTTTTTAATAATTAACAAAGTAAAATATTCCATTAAATGTAGGTACATGTGTTCTGAATATAAATTAAAAACAACATTTTTCGAAACCAAATCTTTTTTTAGTGTGCTAGGCGTATTACTTTAATAAATAAATAAAAAATTTTGTGTGGATTGATACATCAGTACATGACAGTATCCTATTTAAAAAAAAACTCTTCTACCACTCCCCCCCCCCCCCTCCTTCAAAATACCAAAAACGTAATTAATTAAAAAATAAAAGTTGTAGGAGACCCTATTATAAATTATCATTTTCAGTTTTTTTTTTAAAACTTACTTGAAAAATAGATTGCGTGACAGCGTCGTTCAAAAAGTATACGCAAATACTCACATTATGAAAGTTAATTAATTAAAGGGGCGTCAATTTCAAGAACAGCTGATTCCTTTACACCAGTGTACCTCAATCAGTTCCCCCATCCATATAATGCATTATTAAAATTAAAATCTTAAGTTAAAATTTTTTCATGATTGATTTTTGAAAATTGTACGTAGGAGGGGAAATGGGGTATGCTTTAGGTAAGAGAGTAAATTCTTTTAGAGCTGATTTCTTTACACCAGTGTACCTCAATAACTCCCCTAATTTTTTGTAGGATTGATTTTTTTCAAAATTGTACATTATTTTATAACAGCTCTTTTTACGTGGGAGGGGAAAGGGGGGATGTTGTGGGTAATAAAGTGGATTATTTTGGAGCTCATATCTTTACACCAGTGTACCTCAATGAAATGCCATCCATATAATGCACTATTAAAATTAAAATCTCAAATTGAAATTTTTGTATGATTGATTTTTTCAAAATTATACTTTATTTTGCATCAGTTATTTTTACATGGGAAGGGGAAGGAGAAGATGTTGTGGGTAATAGAGTAGATTATTTTGTAGTTGATTCCTTTACACCAGTGTACTTTAATCAGCCCCCACCCTCAAATTAGAAATCAAGTTGGATTTTTTTTTCATGATGGATTTTTTCAAAATTGTACATTATTTTCTATCAGCTCTTTTTTACGTGGAAAGTGAGAGGTGCTCTGGGTAATGGAGTAGGTTCTTTGATCGTGGCATCAAGATAATAACCTTGTGTGAGAAAAAAAAGTATTTTGTTACTTTAACCGATTTTCCATTTCGTCTATACTTAATGCATTTACAAGAAAAAAATAAATTAACAAAAAACAAGCAACTAAACACTTTCTACAGGGTTTTGAAAGTTTAATCGAATTAATGAACGCCCTTACAACTTTCGTTTAAATTAAATACCCTGCAGAAATATTTATTTATTAACTATGAAACCAATATGCATTATATACTTAGATCTTTAATATGGTACAATTAATTTATACTTATATTGTGTACAGTACATTATATGTACATCTGCCCACATAATACTTATTTTTAATTAAATAGTGTTTAAGTACAAACCGGTATTAACCAATATTCATAAAAGATCATATAAGATAAATATGCATTTTTGAATCTGTGCCAAACCAAATGACACATACAGTACTACAACAGTACAGTCACATTTATAAAATACTTACGAAATGTTTACTACACAAATGACAATTCTAAATTAAAAAGATGAATGGAGATTTGATATACATATCTATTAAGAACAATTTATAACAATTTAAATCAATTAAAGAAATACACAAGTGTTTTTATCGAACAGCTGTCGAACCAATTCAGAAAAATTACACTGCATTTTTGTATATTTAATAATAGTAAAAAATCGTGTAAAAAAAACTACAGGTCAAAATTTTTAAATACTTTTTTAAAATAAAAAAAAACTGTTATTTTAAAAATAAATGCATTTTTTAACCCATTACTTTTTATTTCTTATAGTTTTTTTTACCAAGTTCTCAATTCTTGTTGAAAATATAACCAAAAAGATAAAATTCAATACAAGACATAATAATTATCAGTCGCAGATTATAGATTACTAGCGGCATCCCGCGGCTTCGCTCGCGTATACTTCGAAACTAATTAGAACCCTCCATACGTGATAGGGGATGACATATTACATTTTTTATAGTAATAGTATTTACCTTTTTAGTGATCGCGTATCACAGCTGACTATTTATAAGTATTTAACTTTATAAGTAAAGCAATTATGCAGATAAACATATCTAAATCCATCCTCGTCCCCGCCCCATGCTATTAGGGCTTGAATATCAAACTTTCATTTTTAACTGAATATTAATTTGTCCAAATTTATTTTAATATCATGAACAATTATGAAGATAAATATATCCAAATTTTACCCCTTCCCGCACCATTCCCATAGGGGTTGAATTTTCGTAACTGCTATTTGTCTTGTAGAGTACCTACATTAGCCACGTTTCATTTGTTGAATACAAAAAAAAATATTTTATAAATTTTTTCCACCCCAAGGGTTAAATTTTGGGAAATGCTGAAATAATTGTTTCATTATTTATATTGTAGAGTACGTTCGATAAGTTTCAATTAAATGCGAACAAAAAAAATATTTTTTTTATATAAACTTTGACACCCTGTTTTAACCCCGTAAGGGTTAAATTTCGAAAAATCCTTTCTTAGTGGGTGCTTACATCATAAAAGGAAGGCACCTACGAAATTTCACGTTTCTAGGTCCAGGGGTTTGGGCTGTACGTTGATATATGAGTGAGTGAGTGAGTGAGTGAGTGGTTAAGGACAAACTCTTTTATAGATATAGATTATCATGAGAACCCAATGTCATATTTATAGGACAGCACTTTTTTAACGACGATAGTCTGTACCTGGATTTATTTTTAAAATTATTGATATTGTTATGCTTTATTTACACTCTCATAAGTTTCGTCAATTTAAAAACGCTTTACTAAATGAAAAAAAATGTAACTATAAATGTCGGCTAGCTGAAATAATTCACGGTTACTTTAAAAGTGTTATAGGTAATTTGTCATTGAATAAACTATAGAGTTCGTTTTAAAAAAATTTATAAATAAAGAAACTTAAAAAAAAACATATTAATAATGTAAATCAAATTAACAACGTTATTATATCAGAGAAAAAAATTAGAAAATATGATGTCCTATAAATAGGACACTGGGAAATGATGGGTTAATCATTGATTTTTATTATACTGATTTTATTATTCTAAAAATAAAAATAAATATGTGGTTGACTCAATATCTGCCACAACGAACTGTTTTATTTTTTTTATATAGTTTAATAAAATTACAAAACTGTAAGATAAGATAGATAAAACCTACTCCATAATATATATTCCAATCAGTAGCGTAACCGGACTTTTTTCGGGGGGGGGGGGGGGGGTAAATTTACAAGTACGAGTATAAATTTGCATAGAACAGGGGGCTTGGCCCCTCTCTGATCGACACCAGTACCTACAATTGATTTAAATTTGATATAAAAAAGGCAAACTTAATGATACTTATCATTTATATTTCTAGAAAAAGCATAAAACTATAATGTGCACTCATAATTCCATACATATTTAATTAATTATATATTACATAATATAATACGTACAAGAACTATACTGAATATACTTCACGTGAAAGGAATACATATAGCTGAACGATTTCCAGACATACTTAACCTAGATAAGTCACTTATAAATATGGTGTTGACATTACAATTATATCAAGAATTAAAAATAAAAATACATACTTGTCTTTGTAGTTAATTTTACTTTTCCCACTAGTCCGTACATCCACTTTCACATTATTTCCTTGATGTAACCATCTAGTCACTGTAACACCATTTCTAGTACTTAAATTATCATTAAAACCCACGCAAAAATATAAGGGAAAATCACCCTGTTTATACAACCGCCGTCTAATATCAAAATCGCTAACGACACTCGTATTTTTTACCCAAACGTCCCGAATAAGATATGACAATTCATCATCGAGTTTGCAAAGATCTCCACGTTCACCGGTAAATATTGTAGGTTTTATTTGCAAACCTTTCGTGAATCCATACCCCGTAAATTCAAGCAAATATTTCTTCCAAACTTCCCCATCACTTTGCAATGACGTTTCGTTCAAAACAATAACAGACTCGATCTCTGTTCGAGTATCAACCACACTGTTTGCAACAAACACTAATCTAAATGTAAACAATAAACAGAATATCCATACACTGTTAGTTCTTATTACACCACGATGCGTGCTATACGCCATCATAAATACAACTACATATTACGAATGATATGCGGTGTGCGCGAAGTCGATCAAGATATCTTATGTAATGTCAAAATATACCTATCCTTATCAACGATAAACACTGGATCGATTACAATATTAAAAGTGATCGTTCAATTTGAACACATCCTAAGAACCAAAACAAAATGTACGCATGTGTCAACGAATGGATGCACACCACATACCTCTATGTTACAGTAAATAGAGTTCAGTGTTGCATCTCGCGCAAGCGTGCAACTTGATAATTTAATGGCGTCCGCAATCCAGTTATGTGAATCACATCAGTGAACTGTAATGTCAAAATATACCTATCCTTGTCATCGATAAATGCAAAACGCATGAGTCGGACAAGATCAAAACACAACCTATATTTTTTAATCGTTATTCTTGATAAGTGTCAATTTTATTTATTTGTATGAAATGTAATGATTTTAATTAACATATTAATATGAAATAATGCGCATAATCTGAGATATTATACTTACAAAATAAATATCGATGTTTTTCTTTTTTCAACCTATATAAACGTAATAAAAAAATGTACTTTTTTTTAAGAAACACGTTGCAGAATTTAAGAAACTGCAATGCGGCAATTTAATTTAAAATATATTCTTTACTTCATATATTATTTTATTATCTAAACATTTGATAAAAAATTACAATATTTACATATTTGTACTTCATTTTTACAAAATTAATAGCAGACTTATTGCTCAAATTATATAACTAATAAAATATAATAAAAGCTATATATTAACAATTTAAATTTTCTATATAAAACTTACTGCATTAATTTTATACTTTATATTATAATTATTTATTAAAATGTACATATTGGGCAGATTGAAAAATATTAAATGTTTAGCGACAATAATTTATCTTGCATTTATATTTTTGAAAATTAGTCAACACAAAAGGGGGGGGGAGGAATTAATAGAGATATTTATTTGTATTTTTTAGAAAAAATCTTTAGACTTTTCGAGACGTTTTTATGAATTTTTAAATAACGGACTGTAATTTACCAAAACAAAATGAAATTTTAATACAACGTACATTTTAAAACTGATCTAAAATTTCTACGATTTATAATTCCCAAATTCTAAGTCGCTAAACACGAGATAATTTTGAATAAACTTTACTTAACGGCCTATAAAACGATTAATAAAAATGTAATACTTGATACCAGACAATACAACGAACATTTAAAATTTTTAAAACTAACCTGAAATTTGTGTGATATAAAGTTGCAGAGTTCTATGTCGCTAAACACGAAACTTTTTCCTATCCACCCAGTATAATGTTAAAAAAAAATACAGTACTGTTTAAAATTGTAACAAGAAGACGTCTTTAGTTAAAAAACAAAACTTAATTTCGATAATATTCAATTTAACGTAGACGATTTAATTCATAAAATAACTGATTAAATGTAGCATGATTACGATACACTTTAACTACACTTTAACCGCACTTCCAACACTTTTTTAATAATGTTAATTGTTGAATAATTGTAACATTCAACAATCAAGTCCAATTTATTGTAACGGGAGAAAAAATCATCCTGGCAGTACAGAAGAACGTAGAGTATTATTGAACACAGCTTTGATCATATCCAGTTTTAATGTTCTACATTTTAATTGTATAATATTCAATCCAACGTAGTGCACTTTAACCGCACTTCCAACACTTTTTTAATAATGTTAATTGTTGAATAATTGTAGCGATCAATGTTTTCAACAATAAAAAGCACTTTAGTTTTTAATTTGAATTCCAGAAGTCCAAGAAATCATCCCAGCAGTGGCGTAACTATAGAAATGGGGGCACCGGACAGTTTTTCATAAAGGGGCTCTTGCCAGGATTTTTTTTTACATTATTTCACAATAATATTTATTCAGGGTGGCCAGTATTTCTCTGGAACAAATTTCCCTGACTTTTCCCGGTTTTCCAGGAGAATTTTTACCGTTTTTCTCTGTTTTTTTATAATTAAAATTTAGATAAAAAAGCTAAATAAAAAAGGTCTCATACATGAAATTTAAACTTTTTTGCAGAATTTGCATTTTTCTCTGACTTCCAACCAAATTCCCTGACTTTTTTCTGACTTTTCCCGGTTTTCCAGAAACTGGCCACCTTGTTTATTGCTTAGAAATTTTAAGGGATGTATTTGATGTATGGATACGAAGATGTTCTAAAAAAAAGTGATTTATGTAAAAAAAAAATTGATTGTGCAATATTAAAATGAAAAACAGTTAATAACACGTCAAATTTTCAAGTTTTCGAGATTTTGATATTTAATTTTAGAATTTTAAAATAAAAATGTAAAATTATGTTAACAGCTTTTTCACTAAAAACTTTTTTTGATCGTTCCGATTTAAAAAAAATTAAAAAATTTGTTATTCGTTTACCTCTTTTGGGGCTCCCGGACAATCTGACCAGCGGTAGTTACGCCACTGCATCCCAGAAATGCAGAAGAACGTTAAGTCTTCTTAAACGCAGCTTTTGTAACAAGACGTCTTTAGTTATTAAAACAGTACTTGCAATAAATAAAACTTAATTTTGATAATATTCAATCCAACGTTGACGATTTAATTCACGAAATAACTGATTAAATGCAGCACGATTTGTCACGATTACTATACATTTTAACCGAACTTTCAACACTTAAATAATGTTAATTGTTGAATAATTGTAGCGACCAATGTTTTCAACAATGAAGTCCAGTTTGTTATAAAGAGAGAGGGCATCATCCTGGCAGTGCAGAAGAACGTAGAGTCTTCTTAAACACAGCTTTAATCAAACTGTATCCAGTTTTATTTCAATATTAATCATTTGCTCTCAAAATGATGTTATTCTTTCCTAAACTTCTAATTTTCTTCAACTGCAACGGCATCGGAACTGGTATTAGATTCTTTTCAATCGAATCCTTAACAGTCTCGTAGATATTCCTCGATCTGAGCGTCAGCGTCATATCGAAATCAAACGGCTCGATTTCATTCAAACCCGATAAAAACTTTGCGTTTTCTGTTTTGAACGATATCCTTTCCAGCGTTGGAGGTTTTTCTCCTATAGCTTCATTAGCGTACCTTCGTCTTTGTTCGAACTGCGAAAAATCAACCCCGTGGATCATTTTTCGACCGTCTCCGTACCGAAACTGCACATCTTGACTAACGAGGGCTCGATTGTGAACTTTATCTTTGTCTTTTAGAATCGTAAGTAAGGAATCGACGAATCTCCCCGTTAAATTACAGTCCTTGCATTTCGTGTACCCGAGCCCGGTCACGACACTATTCAAGATTAACGGATCGAGATTTTTCTTCGAACAAAATAAAAAGTCTTGGTACACGAACATCACGAAAAAAATCGGCGCTTGTAACTTTAAAACTTTCCGCACTATTTTTCGCTCGGCGACCGATATCCAGTATTTCCCGGAGTCGAAATAGACGTTCACATGTCCACGCCTTCCGTTCCGTTTCAGTGCGTTGAATATCTGGGTCCCAATGTCGTTGCAGTTCAAATGCGTTACAGGTTCAGCGTTATGTAAAATATAGCTGCACCAGATTCTACGATTTGTTAACGATACACCTGAAATAAATAAAAATGCACGAAAATTAAACTATATGTAAGTGTATTTTGTTTTATACACTTACCTATTAGTTCAAGTTGGTAAACTATTTGAGTTAAGTCTGTATTTTTTGATTCAAGTAATTTATATATCGCGTTTGAGACGTTTTTCGATGTAAAAGATAGACCTGATTTAGTTATTTGTTTTTGTATATCCTTCCATCGTATGTCGGTTAAATACAGTAATACTGTTTTTTTAATATCTTCAAGTCTGTATGCATTTATAACTTTACGTAAATCCTGCAAAACTTCTGCACCTAGATATTTGATAAAAATTAAACTAAATGATTTAACTTAAATATATTATATTACTTACGATTTGTCATCATAGAAATAAAATTTCACGTCACATTTATAAAAAGTTATTTTACTATAATATTATTAAAAGATTAAATTTAAAAAATATATTATATTTTTGAAAATTCATATTCTGTCAAACTAAAAAGCGGTTACTCTTGCGTCGACGCTATGCTTCTATAGAATAAAATACCAGTGGTGGCTCGTAACAAGCGTCATCATAAAAATGCATATTGCACAATTTCCTTTAACTATACAAATAAAATAATGAACTGTATATACATTTTCAGTATCAATTTTTGTATAATACATACAACACAATTAAATTAATGATTAATTTATATTTCTCACTATTATTAAATCGAAATAAATAATTTCGTACATATTTATTCGAAACTCGAACGCCACCACTGGTATGAATATGAAGTATCTTAACCTAACATTATTTTATCTAATTTTACATACATATGTATTTAATTGCTTTGAGTGGATTATTTACATTTCAAAATAACCTTCTATTCAATTTCAATGATATAAAGTACCAAAATAAATAATTTAAACCTATATATTGTGAACAAGAAAATTAGGTTATGTTGATCATTTTAAAAACATTAAAAAATATGTCACATAATGGATAAAGATATAAATGATGTATTTGACGATATTTGTCTAAATGAAAATCATATGGTAAAAGAAGGGTACGAAGAAGGTTTCAAGAAAGGCTCGACTGAAGACAACACTGAAAGTTATCATTTTGGCTACCATCGTGGCTGTGAAATTGGGGCCGAATTAGGATATTACTTAGGCGTAATACAATCCCATTTAAAACTATCTGCAACCAACATAATCGAAGTAGATAAAAAAGTCATAGATCAATTAAATAAAGTGGAAACATTAATTATAAATTTCCCTACGAAAAACGACGAAAATGTAGACATCGTTGAACTTTTCACTGAAATTAAATCGCAGTATAAAAAAATATGCTCACTTTTGAAATACACCGGAAAATTTGAAAAAGCTGAAAATTTATCGTTTTAAAAAAAACATGGATACGATACGACTAATCGAGAATAAAATTGAAAACATTCTGAAACATTTAAAACCACTTTTACCCCTGACTAATTCCCATATGGTTGATTTTATAATAAAAAACATATGGGAATCTTACGCTCCGACAGAAATAAAAAACGAAATTAAAAACAGCAATCCCGAAGATGTATTAAAACACTTATTAGACACATCGCACGATACAAAAAACTTCCCAGCTGTAACGCAGTTCATCGAAACCTGCCAGAACATAATTCAATCTGAAAACGCTTCAATTTCGATAACCGACTTACGAAATACGTTTTTAAAAAACTACCAACTCGCTGACTTCCATTTAAAACAGTTCATGTCCGTTAAAAAATCACACGAAGTAAAAATAATGGCTACAATCGTATCGGCTTTAATAAACATCACAAACATTACATACGTAGCCGATATAGGGGACGGGAAAGGATACTTAAGTTCAATTTTAGCATTAAACTATCAACATAAAGTATTAGGCATCGACGCATCTGAAACGAATACAAAAAATGCAAACAATCGGGCTGAAAAATTGTCACGAATATGGAACAATATTGCAAATAAAACAGACCAAATCGAAATCACAAAAAAGGAAATAACGAATACTTATTACAAACAAATTACGAGTTACGTGACTAAAAGTACCGACGTACAAGAACTAATAAAGGAAAGTTTCGGTGTAAAAGAGTGCAAAGATATTGCAATCGTAGGGTTACACACGTGTGGTAATCTTGCCCCAATTTCTTTAGAAAAGTTCACGGAGAGTCGTGACATAAAACTTATATGCAACGTAGGCTGTTGTTACCATTTACTCGATGAACAATTCCCAACTAAAAAAGACGAATTATACCGCAATAAATTTATACAGCAGTACGAAAATTATCACGGGTTTCCGATGAGCCAGTATTTAAAACGACAGAAATTTCGTTTGGGGCGTAATTCACGAATGCTCGCAGCTCAATCGTTCGAACGAATAATGTCTAAAAGCAAATTACCCAGTGATTCGTTATTCTACAGATCACTTCTCCAAAAACTCCTTCAGGATAAATACGGGGATAAGATCCTACAAGGACAAGCTGGCCGGAGTGGTTCAAAGTGTCAGACTTTTCAAGAATACGTACGTAAAGTTGCCCCGAATTTTGGAAGTGAGGTTATGTTTAGTGATCAAGAAATTTGTGATGTTTATGATAGGTATTCTTGTGTGAAAGACGTGTTGAATATTTATCAGTTGATGAGGGTTAATTTAGCCCCTGTTATAGAATTGTTGATACTTACAGATCGATTGTTGTATTTGTATGAAAAAGGTTATGAGAGCTCGTTTCTGGTGAAGATGTTTGATCCAGTTATATCTCCTAGATGTTATGCTATTATTGCAAAGAAATAAATATGTTTTTAAATAATGAAAATGTGTTTTATTTTTAATATAAAAAAATGAAATTTGATGCATGAAATTTTAATAATAGGGTATTTGACTTAATTAAAAAAATATATTGATACTTCTTTAGCAATACCGGATTTACCAATAAGCAAAAGAAGGGGGCATGAAAAATTTTGGTGAAGACTAAAAAAAAAAGGCTCTTCAGAATTTTAACTTAAAAAAAGGTCTTTTTTATGAGAATTTTACAAGACTAAAAAAAAGGTCGTCAAAATTACTAAAGGGGGCCTTTACATGATTACTGCTTAGGGGATCGCATAGGGTAAATCCGGCACTGTTCTTTAGTATCTTTTTCCAAAATAATCTTTCTATTAAAATGAAAAAATTCCCGCCAAAACGCGCATTCAAAAGTCACGTGACGTAATTGTTTACAAAACAAACTGAAATCAACCAATAGGGATCGAGTATTCTGACGTTTTTACTGGTAAATATGTAATGACGTCATCCTAGTGACAGTTCTGCTAGACGCGTTTGCGATCACGTGACAAACAAATAAGTTAATTATTATATTATTAAAATAGTGACTTATTTCACGCTAAAAAACACTTGATTGTAAATTATAGTAATGTATACTACACTTTTTACAACATTTTATTTTTTAGTGCAATTTTCCGTCCGTCCGTCTGTCCGTGTCTTCCACCGCGAAATCTCAGCCCCCTGTACACTTAGAAACTTCGGGTTTTCGCTAAATGGTAGGTCTATGGTTCTAGTTTAGCCCATTTTAGGAATTTTTCAAGTCACGACCCCCCCCCCTCAAAAAATTTCATATATGGCTTCATGTACCTCGTTGAACTCGGGATTGATTCACGAATCGATTGGCAAGGGTAATTTTTGAATTGTGTCAAATACGCTATTCTAATACAAGAAAAAGAGGACATGGGAAGGTAAGGTGGTGGTTTTTGTTTTTGAAAACATTAAAAACATAATTTCTAAATAAATATTTGCAATTTATTTTTATTTCCATTATAATAAATAAATTCTATAAAGAATTATATAATATATGTATTATTTCATCCATCGAATATCACTTTTTATAAATTAAAAACGGCAAATGGCAAACAATATCATTATTAAGTTAACAGTAAACAGAGCTCGCAGTGCGACTTAACTTATACCGCAAGCATGTATAAAAACATTTAAGTAACTCAACTTACTTAACTCTATTTACAAAATCAAACACGTATCTAATTAAAATTCAAACTAAAATCTCTGTGTGTGTTTGTGTGTTACTTTTTAACTATTATTTAATTATTTATTATTATTATTAGCCATTGCAAATACTAGATTAAATAATTTCTCTATCAGCAGTCACGGATTGATTCTTCTTAGATCCGTTTCTGTCTATTAGTAATATTCGCTGCAGCTCTGTAACCTTAATCGTCGTCGTTTAATAAACAAAGAGCTATCTAGAATTCTAAACGATAAAAAAAATGTTTCAAAATTTTTTTGATTCAAATCCGAGATTTCGAACTCAATTTCCACGTTTTCTTTTAAGAATACGAAAAAAATCATTACGTGCTTTTCTGTATAAAACATTTAGCTCTATAACTTTCATTTGAAACATTTTCTTCCACTGTCTTTCGTTTCCGAGTTACATGTGTTACAACCACAGCTCTCCGTTAAAAAAAATGTTTCAAATTTTCGAACATTCGAACTCAATTTCCACGGTTTCTTTTAAGAATACGAAAAAAATCATTACGTGCTTTTATGTATAACACATTAAGCTCTACAACTTTCATTTGAAACATTTTCTTCCACTGTCTTTCATTTCCGAGTTACAAGTGTTACAACCACAGCTCTCCGATAAAAAAAATGTTTCAATTTTTTTTGATTCGAACTCAATTTCCACGATTCTTTTTAAAGATACAAAAAAAACATTACGTACTTTTCTGTATAAAACATTTAGCTCTACAACTTTCATTTGAAACATTTTCTTCCACTGTCTTTCGTTTCAGAGTTACATGTGTTACAACCACAGCTCTCCGTTAAAAAAAAATGTTTCAAGTTTTTTTTTGATTCGAACTCAATTTCCACGTTTCCTTCTAAGAATACGAAAAAAATCATTACGTGCATTTCTGTATAAAACATTTAGCTCTACCACTTTCATTTGAAACATTTTCTTCCACTGTCTTTCATTTCCGAGTTACAAGTGTTACAACCACAACTCTCCATTAAAAAAAATGTTTCAATTTTTTTTTGATTCGAACTCAATTTCCACGTTTCCCTTTAAGAATATGAAAAAAATCATTACATACTTTTCTGTATAAAACATTTAGCTCTACAACTTTCATTTGAAACATTTTCTTCCACTGTCTTTCATTTCCGAGTTACATGTGTTACAACCACAACTCTATGATAAAAAAAATGTTTCAAGTTTTTTTTTGATTCAAACTCAATTTCCACGTTTTCTTTTAAGAATACGAAAAAAATCATTACATACTTTTCTGTATAAAACATTTAGCTCTACAACTTTCATTTGAAACATTTTCTTCCACTGTCTCTCATTCCCAAGTTACAACCAAATAGCTCTCTGCGTATTAAAAAAACCAACGTAAAGTTCCAGAACGTATTAATTTTATTCTAAAAAATAAAAACCGCATAACACGAAATTCAGACTATTCAAAAATGCCTATTTAACTATAATTATATATATATGACAATTTGTGCCCCGTCTTCTTCGTTCCCCCTTTAATAGATAAGCCAGACTATCGGAGGAACTGTTCCAACGGACATATTATTTAGATCTTAAACATTATAAATTATAAACACATTCTTTACAAAACACAGTTTTTTTTTCTTCCACGTCCTGCTCCTCAAATCGTCGATATTATTAAATATATATCTAAACAACGTACAGAGTTTAATATAAATTAAACCCCCCCTGTTTACACCAGTCCCATTCTGAAACCGTATATATTTTACTTTCACGTAACCTTTAATAGTTTCAATTCAACAATTAGTTACTATTGCCTTCGTTAACAATAATAACATTTATATGTACCGACTGATATTTTGATCGTTAAGTACTTCATTATATATTTATTACAAAAAATCACTATCAAATAATAACAATTAATTAAAAAGATCAAATATATCAGTATTTTTACAATAATATCAATATACAGGGTCCTCCAATAGTGTGTCCGGCATTGTTTTACGCCCAAACTATTGAAGA
Organism: Sialis lutaria; assembly: GCA_949319165.1. Lineage (NCBI taxonomy): Eukaryota > Metazoa > Arthropoda > Insecta > Megaloptera > Sialidae > Sialis > Sialis lutaria. The sequence continues at coordinate 25,785,053 of OX439240.1, read as the reverse complement.
TAGATAGTTAGGATAAAAATTTTACTATATATATCGACCCTAAAGAATTTCAGGAAAATATTTTCAACCCCCTAAAACCGCTCCTTGGGGGGTAGTTTGAGGGGTACATACCCGTTTCTCAGTTAAATCAAATGGAATGGTATATCAAAAAGTACATATTTGTAAAGATAATGAAAAAATAAGAAACTTTCGTAAAACAAAAATTTTCATACTTTCAATTGTTTAAAAAATATGGCGTCTTGTTATCAAATTTTAGAGTTTTACTCAAAGTGCTCTAATTTCGTTAAATATTTATGGAATTTTATTATTATTTTAAATTTAGAAAGTAGAAATAATAAACTTTGTAAAGATGTATGATTATTTGAGATTTTAATAGTTTAAAGTGTCATACTCGACATACCAAAAATTGAAAAGTTCAATTAGGGATAATTCAAAATTTTTAAATACAATGGTATATCAATTAGTACTTTTTCTTAAAGAAGATATGTAAATAAACAGTTTTTGATAAAAAAAAATTAAAATTAAAAATTTTAATTTTCAGTTTTTAATTTTAAAATTATAATTTTGAATTCTAAATTTTCTTAACAAAAGTTGTTTATTTACATATCCTTTTTAAGAAAAAGTACTAATTGATATACGGTTGTATTTGAAAATTTCGAATTATCCCTAGTTGAACTTTTGAATTTTTGATATATCGCGTATGACACTTTAAACTATCAAAATCACAAATAGTCATACATCTTTACAAAGTTCATTATTTCTACTTTCTAAATTTGAAAAAATAATAAAATTCCATTAATTTTTAACGAAATTAGAGCACTTTTAGTAAAACCCTAAAATTTGAGAACAAGTTGCCATATTTTTTAAACAATTGAAAGTATGAAAATTTTTATTTTACGAAAGTTTCTTATTTTTTTATGATCTTTAGAAATATGTACTTTTTGATATACCATTCCATTTGATTTAACTGAGAAACGGGTATGTACCCCTCAAACTACCCCCCAAGGAGCGGTTTTAGGGGGTTGAAAATATTTTCCTGAAATTCTTTAGGGTCAATATATATAATAATTTTTTTATCCTAACTCTCTATCTTCAATAGTTTGGGCGTAAAACAATGCCGGACACACTATTGGAGGACCCTGTATACTAGAAGAGAGAGATACAAGTATGAACCGTACTGTCTTTCCAAGTAAGAACGTTTTGAGTCCCTTTCCGTTTAACTAGATTTAAAGTGCTTCTAATATTTGTACAAAAGATATTAATATAGCAATGCTAAATATATACACCAACGAGAACTATCCAGATGGCTACAAATCGTCAGAATTATATCTCAAAGATATCTTTAAGAGTTCTTGAAGACATTAAGATCTCAAAGATATCTCAAAGACAACTTTAAGAGTTCTTTAAGATGTCTTAAAGACATTAAGATCTCAGAGACATCTTAAAAACATCTTAAAGAACTCGTAAAGATGTCTTAAAGACATTAAGATCTCAAAGACATCTTAGAAACATCTCAAAGACATCTTAAAGATACCTTAAAGAGATCTTAAAGACATTAAAATCTTAGATTTCTTTAAGACATCCCAAAGACATCTTAAAAACATCTTAAAGATGTCTTAAAGACATTAAGATCTCAAAGACATCTTAGAAACATCTCAAAGACATCTTAAAGATACCTTAAAGAGATCTTAAAGACATTAAAATCTTAAAGATTTCTTTAAGACATCCCAAAGACATCTTAAAAACATCTTAAAGAACTCTTAAAGACGTCTTAGAGACATTAAGATCTCAACGACATCTTAAAGTGATCTCAAAGATATCTCAAAGACATTAAGATCTTAAAGACATCTCAAAGACATCTTAAAGGTATCTCAAAGACATTAAGATCTCTCTAAGACATCTTAAAGACATCTCAAAGATATCTCAGACATCTTAAAGACACCTCAAAGACATTAAGATCTTAAAGACATCTTTCTGAAGATTTTGCTATCCGGATTGTCGACTTCGGTTCATTTTCTATCTGCCCCCATTCCAGTATATATTATATATATTTCTTATTTTTTTTAAATAAATCAGCTGCATAAAAACTTGACTTGTCGAATAAAAAATTTCAAAACAAAAACTTGCTAGATATAAATAAAACTTTATTTCTAAAAAAAAAATTTTAATCACATTTTACTGTATAATAATACCAAGCCAAGCAGCAATTTTTCATAAAGTCTCAAAATAAGACGATTTTGTATGTGTTTTCAAAAAGATAACCAGTTTTTTTTTGGTATGGTTCTACCGCGCATCGTTTACTGGAACCAAAGATTTAACATAATAATAAGTGACGTAACAACACCGAATTATTCCCTTGATGAAAAAAAACTCGAACCCGTGTACCTCCCACTATAACTTGTCGTAGAGGTGTAACAAGAGGCAACAAATGTTGCTTATTGTTGCACCCCTCAGTTGAATCGGTGCAGTCACGCCACTGGACTAACTATTATACTATACACAAGTACTTTTGAGGAGTATTTACAAAACAACGCAACGCCTAAAACTAATATAGTTGGCCTCTACTCAACTGTCCCTCGAGGCGACTGCCGCGACCAACGCAGCCCCGCGACCACTTCCGTCTTCGGATAACATCAGATTGAACTGGAAATCAAACAAAAAAAAAACATGTCAAAAAAATTTTTCAAGTTTTTTTCGCAAATATATCGAAAAATAATTTATATTATAAAAAACTAATCAGACCAAATGAAAGGTGAGTTAATTCTGTAAAGAAAAGGTTCTATTAATTTTTTGTCAAAATGTATAGTTTAGCCAGAAAACGTTTGGCCACTTTTAGTACGCGCACGAACACGCGAAACTCAAATTTTCGCGAGCGATATTTTAAATAAAATCGTAATAATTTTTCTTCGACTTATTTCGAAATAAAAAAAATACAGTCATAAAGAATACACTTTCAACTATTAATTCAGCACCTGAAACATTTTTTGGTAAAATATATTTTGATTAAAAAAAATTATTTAACTTTTTAAGAAATCTAGAAAAAAGTGGCCAAACGTTTTCTGGTTAAACTATTCATTTTAATAAAAAAATGAATAGAATTTACTTCTTGTAAAATTTCCTTAGCTTTCTTTTGGTCAGATCAGTTTTTTTTTTAATAATTTTCGAGAATTACAAAAATATGTAACGACCAAATGAAAGCTGAGATAATTCTGTAAAGAAAATATTCTATTAATATTTTTGTCAGCACTAATAGTTCAGCCAGAAAACGTTTGGCCACTTTTAGTACACGCGCGAACGCTGGGAATTCAAAATTTCGCGAGCGATATTTTAAATAAAATCGTAATAACTTTTCTTCGACTAATTTCGAAATAAAAAAAATACAGTCATAAAGAATACACTTTCTACTAATTCAACACCTGAAACATTCATTTTTTGGTAACATTTTGATTAAAAAAAATTATTTAATTTTTTTTAAATCCAGAAAAAAGTGGCCATCCATTTTCTGGCTAAACTATCCATCTTAATAAAAAAATCAATAGAACATACTCCGTCTAAAATTTCCTAATCTTTCTTCTGGTCCACTCAGTTTTCTATAATATCGAATACTTTTCGAGATAATTCCAAAAACACAACATACCTTGATGCCGGGTTTGATGAGTGTAGCAATCTTCTCCATCATGAGATCATGGAAATGTGGATGGTAACGGTACACAGACCCGTCAACACCCACAGTGCACGTTGGCTCGTCAATCTTGTTAATCAACGTCGCAATACCGGCCGACACGAGATGCGCCGATCTGCGCGATACAATCTCGCATATGTACCTAATGTTTGCGCAATCTTGATCTGTCGCGTGCGATAGACCCAACTCATCTAAGACATCCCTGCACTGCACGAACGTACCGCGCTTCTCTGTCTCTATTTCGGATATGTACTTGGTGAAGAAGTTGCCGCGTTCGTACAGATTATCGGAACCCTTGCCGCCTAGAATGTAACCGGCCTTTACGCACTTTACGATGATGAGGCGGACTAATTCGCCCATGTACATTCCGGATATCATTTTTTCGTGCCTGTTGAATAATTAACGATTATAGTTTTTCTTTTTCGCAATAGAAAATCATGCCCTTGATAAAATATCGATCTTTGAACGACCCTAACTTTTGAACTATTAGTTTTAGATAAATTTCGAAATAACCTTTCTTATAGGAAATTTCATTCTCTATAAAATCGTTCTTGTTAACTTTTGCTCTATCTTGCAGCGTTTTCGCTGCAACGACGATTTAAGTGGAACCCGTTTGATTTTTTATTATTTTATTAAGGGCATAATTCGTCTGGATTCTTGTAGTTATTAACTTACAATTGTTTTCCAGGATTGATCGATTTCTCATCAATATCTTTATCGTATTCCGTTAAACAGAAATCTAAAGCCCCGTCATCTCCAAACGCTCCCCATTCTGTATTGATTAATACATTAGGCTTGCTCTTATCCCCATCAAATAATTCGGCATTTTCAATTTTCTCAACGTAACAAGCATTGTTTCCGGTACCTACAAATTATTACAAAAACAAATAAAATACTATGTCTGTATTTAAAAAAAAATCTAAATACTACGTATTATTAAAAATTAGTTATTAATGTTAAAATATATCCATCTCATTTTTTTTGATAACGAAAAAATATACAAAAAGAAAAACCTTTTAGACCCCCCCCCCCTTATTTTTTTGTATTTTATTAATTCTCGCGATTTTTTAAACAAAACTAATTTTTAATAATAACTACGTAAAATCTATGTATGCATATCAAAGCCATGCGTATGAAGGCAAGCCAAACAATCTAAAACCAGGAAAATATTCAATCAGAACTTTCAGACAGCAATTGTTCAAACATAAAAAAAATACATTCAAATCGAATTCTATAATTTAAAATTGAGTTATCAACTTTTTTTTTGTTTCAAGCATAAATTCTCTTTTCTGGGACACCCTGTATATGGAAAAAATAATTTAATAATAATCACACGAAATTTTGAAATCAAAATGTATTAAGTACCCCTTTAAAAAAAATTAAAAGTGTAAAAAAAAATTCTTGGCAAATAAGACAGATCTGAAGCGTCGCCGCGCCACCACTGCAAACTGAATTGTTTCTCTTTTAATCTCACACATAATAGAATTCGTTTTGATAAAAATATAAATAAATAAACAACTAATGAAAAATGTTAGTTTAAAAAAAAGCAAGACAAAACAATCACAAATAAAATGGCTAATTTACCACAACACTGTTAGATAAATATAGTAATCCACCACCGTTTTTTAATATACTGGAAAAATTCAACAACAAAAGTATACATTATGCCGTTATATTATTAAATAAAATTAAATACTTATTATTAATTAATTAATAAATAATACTATTACCCATAACCTGAACAAATCAATAAAATACACACAATTTGTTATATTTTACGGATTGCACACAAAGCAAAAGCTCACTAACACTGCTCTACTCGGGGGGCCCAAATTACAAAAGTAACAAAAAAATACTCAAATCCAAAAACCAGCAAATTCTCACTTCCCTGCCCCCAGTTAACAATATTAATAGGGACCCATCAACCCCTAGTTAAATTTACCAAAAGATTTTAACCAACTTCAAAAAAAGATGAGATCTCAATTAATATATTCGGGGGCATAATTCCGACAAATATGCCCCTATTCGGTTGATTTTTTGTTTGTTTGAAAGAGTATACCCCCGAGATGACCCCATATAAATTTTATCCGAATTTAACAATGAATTTCAAAGATACGCCCAATTAAGAAAAAAATAAAACCAACTTGAAAAACTGTTAAAATTAATAATCAACATTTTCATATATTCGGGGGCATAACTTCCACAAATATGCCCCTATTCGGTTGATTTTTTGATTATTTGAAAAAGTATACTCCCAAGATGGCCCCATATAAATTTTATCAAATTCTGACCATGAATTTCAAAGATACGCCCATTTAAGAAAAAAATAAAACCAACTTGAAAAACTGTTAAAATTAATAATCAACTTCAAAAACATTTTCATATATTCGGGGGCATAACTCCGGCAAATATGCCCCTATTCGGTTGATTTTTTGTTTGTTTGAAAGAGTATACCCCCGAGATGACCCCATATAAATTTTATCCGAATTTAACAATAAATTTCAAAGATACGACCATTTAAGAAAAAAATAAAACCAACTTGAAAAACTGTTAAAATTAATAATCAACATTTTCATATATTCGGGGACATAACTTCCACAAATATGCACCGATTTTGATGATTTTTTGTTTATTTGAAAGAGTATACTCCCAAGATGACCCTATATAAATTTTATCAAAATCTGACCATGAATTTCAAAGATACGCCCATTAAAAAAACCGACTTGAAAAACTGTTAACTTTTCAATTATTATATTTTTTATATTGTGGGGGTATATGGACGCATTGGACGCCCCCAAATATCAAGTAGTGCAGTGTTATTGTTATTTGTTTTAATTTTTTTACGTGTATATGCAAGTATATTTAATTTATTATATTAAATAAAAAACGAATTCATATATTTTTTTTGTAGAAACGTACCGACAATCAAACCGATTTTGCAATCATGATTTTTCCACGCGCAAGACATTAGAGTTCCAGTTGTATCGTTCAAAATAGCACAAACGTAAATGCGAATCTATAATAAAAATAAAAACATTATATTTCATGCACCTCATTCATTATTTTATGAAATTAAAGTAATAATTTCTCTGGGTGGTTCTTCATCTGTAGATATTACATTCATATAGTAATTTAGCACCAACATTTGCAGCCATCCTATATATATCAGTATGATTCTATATAATTTATGATCATGCTGAGAAACATTATTGTTAAAATGATTACAATCACTTTTAAATTAAATTATTTTCTGCAATAATCGAAAATTTAAATTTGAATGTTTACTTAAAAAATTAATGTACAATTATTTTTTAAATATCTATTTCTTCTATAAATTTTTAATTTCCAAAATTCTATAGGATTGAGAATTTACAGAAACACGTGCAAGATTGTCAATAAACGTTATAGCACTGTCACAAAAATGTTACACCACGTTGAAATTGCTTGTTAGTTAAAATATTTTTAAAAATTACCGAATCTTTAAGGGGGAAAGCCACTGTGACGGAAGAAAAATCGATTTTTTTTGTATGCATTTTTTAAAAGTATACATGTTCGAAAATATGTAAAAAAAATAAGAAGTTAAAATTCCGAAAATTGCCCGAGTTACAGTCAATTTAGTGAAGTCAGATAACACGACCGGTTTTGACCTTAAGAAAACTTTAAACGCGTTTATCTCGATTAGACTTTTTTCGATTTGGTTCCTGCGATTCCTCAAAGACTAATGAACCGATTAAATTTATTTTTTATTCTAAATTTTTGTAATCGCATTAGCTAAATCTGTGCGTAACCGATTTTTGAAATTTTGATATTTACTATTTTTTAAGACCGCTCGAATTAAAAAAAATGTGTTAAAAATGAACAAAAAATTTCAAACCTTCGCCTTTTTGTAAAATACATAATAAAAAAAAACAGTTACGTACAACGGTAGCTACAAATATTTATAAAAAAAAATTCCGATCAACCATCCCAAAATTTCGAAAAAAAAATTTTTTTTAGTCGTCACATCGAGGCTCATAACTTTATAAATGTTTAATATTTTTCAATAAAAATTGGTATCGAATATGTTGAATATATACTTAATAAAATGCCCCCTACCCAATCCGAAAATAATAAGTTAAACCTGTGAAAAAAATTCCCAAACATTACCCATCACAATGGCTTTCCCCTTAAACCAAAAAAATAATTTAATTTAAAAGTATCTTCATTTACACCGTGCATCCACATTGAACTAAAAAAATATTACGTAAATGAATCAAAAAAATCATCGAGCTGTAATAATGATATCACTAATAAAGAAAATATATAATAAAACACCAAACTAGAGAAAGATACATATAATCACTACATCCTTTCACACGACCGGAAGGATGGATAAATATAAAAGGGAAACTACGTATTTTTGTGCTCTACGTTCACATTGTGACTTACCGACAATGATACCAATACGACAAGCAAAATTTTTATGAGCACACGACATCACTGTACCAGTTGAATCATTTAAAACCGCCATTACAGCTATTTGAACATCCTGAAATTTACGTTTTTGTGTTATCAATAAGATAACTTCTTAAGGGGTATTTGAACAGTGTAAAAAAATTTCAAAAAATCGATTTTTTTTAGTAATTTCAGTAATTTCTCTGGAACAAATTTCCCTAACTGTTCCCGGGTTCCCAGGTGAATTTTTACGTTTTTCCCTGTGTTTTTTTATTTAAAATTTAATTAAAAAAAACTAAAAAAAAGTCACATGTTTAAATATTTGCGAGAATTTGTGTAGTTTTTGCATTTTTATAAAAAATTCCCTGACTTCCAATCAAATTCCCTGACATTTCCCTGTATACAGGCCCGGATTTACCATGCAGGCAGTGTAGGCACGTGCCTATAGCGGCAAAAATTTAGGGGCGGCAGATTTGAGCGCGAAAAAAAGTTTTGGTAAAAATTTTATCTGAGAACCTAAAAAAAATAAAAAATTAACTTGACAACGAAAAAAAAAAGCTCATTGATAAGAAAAATATTCAATTTTCGAAACTGCCTAGGGGCGGCGAATTTGTAAATCCGGCCCTGCCTGTATAGGAAAATTCCCTGACTTTTCCCGCTTTTCCATAAACTGGCCACCCTTTATAAATTATTAGATTACACCCCAAAGAATATGTATCTCAAGTTTTGAGTGAAAATTCGAATGTTAAGTATTCGAAAAGAGCGCCAAATACTGTCATACTATATATTCGATTTATCTCTTCCAAAACTTTAAACGCCGTTTACTCAAAATCACTTCTTTGACCTGATTGACAACATAAGTAAGACAGTTTTCGTCCGATCGATTTGATTCAAAATTGATTTTGTAGAGGAAACGTACCTCTTTAGCCCGACATAGCCGTTTTTTTTATTTTTACAATTTTCTTCAGAAAAACTCGCGAAAATTTTGATTTTTTTTCCAAACGATCGCCATTTTTTTCCTAAACGATATTTTGAAAATCCCCTACGTCAAGTTATAGTTAATAACATATATTTTAAGTATCTTTTGTCCTCAGATGATTCATTTGAACAAATTGCTGTTAACATCACTGAGGTCAGATTTAAGAGGTGCTATTTTCAAATGACCATTACTTATAAATGTACTAAAGATGTAAAAAAAACAAAAAAAAACACCTGTTTACACTGTTCATACCCCTTAAAGAAATCTTAAAAAAAAAAACATATTTAAGACAACTTTAAACCATCTTTCTGAAAATCAATAAATAAATTATTTTAAAAAAATTGCAACGACTGGCTCGAACCTAAACAAAAAAATCTTCACGAAAATCCAGCTGAAACATCGAAAAAAAAAACGAAAAAAAATGGCAAGTACTTACTCCACGTCTTTCGATAGCGTCTTTTAAAAGTTGGACAACATCTTCACCGACAACTCCAGAACAGTTAAAACCTTTGGTCCACCTCTCCAAAATACCCCGCGTAAGACCGAGCTGTTTCAGCGGAAAACTGAACGTGAACCCCAGTGGTAATCTTTCAGAATCTACCTTGTGCTCCTTCATGAAGTTTCCTAAACATTCTGCGATATGATCGAATAACTGTAACATTTAAAGTCGAATGTTACAATCTGTGGGGAAAAATAAAAATGCACAAAACCAAAAGGTGCTTACTTCGACTCCCGTTCCCAACATAATCTGTTGTGGAATCGCGTAAATCTTTGACTCCATATCGAACTTTTGGTTCGGGCCTAATTCAATCAGGAGAACCCTGAAGTTTGTACCGCCCAAGTCGAGCGCCAGAAATTTTCCGGTCTCTGAGAAAAACATATCAATTATAAATAGGCATGGTGACCAAAGGTGGGCATTAACTCGTTAATCCGTTAATCGTTAATTAACGAAGTTAACAAAATGGTTAACGGATTAACTTTTAAGTTAACTCAAAAAAATGTTAACGCTTTTGTTAACTTTAGTCCGTTAGTTGTTTGATGAAAAGTACATAAGAAAGTTGTCGAAATAGTAAAAAAAAGGTCTTCAAACATTTTGGATGGTTAACTTTTTAACGATTAACTTTAACTTTCGTTAAATTTTCAAATTTTCAGTTAACTTTAACTTCCGTTACATTTTCGGAATTTTAATGATTTAACGGTTAACTTTTTTATTAACGGATTAACGATTAACGAAGTTAACTTTTCGATTAACTGTGCCCATTTATGATGATGACTAATTTAAAAAAAAAACTTATTTCTGCAGAAAATAAAGGTTTATTCACAAAAATTGACTCATTTAAATCTGATTTTGAATTTGACGTCACAAAACGCTCGCAGGTGACATTTCAGAGATGTGACGTCACACTCCTTGTCAACAATAATCAAACATTCAGAGTTAGACAAGAATTTAATGTTAAAAATGAATTTCAAAGTATATAAGTTCCTAAAGAAGGTATGTACCTAATAATCTTGTAAGAGGAATTGATATTTGTCTAAAATAATGCGTGACGTCATTCGCTCTGATTGGTGTTCCATTTAAAAATTAAATTTTATTTAAATTGCTGTATTTTGTATTTTTATTTTAACAAAAATTATATTAATCTCGCTTTTAATATAAAAATAAATACATTTTTTAGAATCTTTTTAACATATTTCATTATTTAAAATCAAAATTTCAATGATGTATTTTTTGTTTTAACTTACCGGTTCCATTTGGTAATTCTTGTACGTATGTGATGAAGCATTTGACAATAGAATCGGCATGGGTATCTTTGCCGAGACCACGCTTCAAGTTGTCCAGCATCCGTTCCATGTACATTTGAATTTGAGCATCGCTAAGCACTAATTCAGCGCATATATCACGTATCTGAAACAATACAAAAATATATCTTAGTTATATAATTATGTGCACAAATATAAATATTCACTGCTCAGCAATTTTAAGCGACAGCGTGTTTATATGTAGCTTAAAGTATACGTAAAAGATTCCAAGGAACACGATGGTGAAGGTTTCATCAAAATCGGTTCAGTAGTTTTCGAGATTATTTCGATAAAACAATAGATTTCTCTAATCAAATATAAATATTCACTGCTCAGTTGTTTTGAGCGATAGCGTGATTATCTATAGCCTAAAGTACTTCAGGTTATACGCCTAGCACACTGTAAAAATGATTTGGTTTCGAAAAATTTCGTTTTTAATTTATATTCAGAACACATGTACCTACATTTAATGAAATATTTTACTTTGTTAATTATTAAAAGTAAAAAAAGTTTAATTTAATTTGAAAATTGAAATAGACAGAACGGTATATATGTAATAGTAACATGTACTAATTTGTACTGCTGTAATTGCAGAGCTAGTTTTTCATTATTTTGAATAAATTACACGTGAATATATTTGTTTTATAATTTTTATAGTATTTAAAAGGGTTGAAGTTTCGAATTATTAGTTTTTAAAACATCTCTATATAGGTAATTGTATAGAATTTCAATAAATAGAGCACTTTCGGCAAGTTCGTGTGTTAAAAAACTCTATTTTTAATATCTAACTACTCAAAAACCATACGTCCAATATTTTAAATAAAAATTAGTAAAATATATGAGTTATCCATAAATAACATATTAAAATTTTAAACGTTTATCTATACATTGCTCTAAAGATCGAGTAGGTAACCTTAAGAAATTCCAAGGAACACAATGGTGAAGGTTTCATCAAAATCGGTTTAGTAGTTTTTTTATATAACTTCGGTCAAACACTTTATACGTTTCCTAACAAATTTTAGATTTATTTTTAAAATAAATAGTCTCCGCCTATGTATCTCTTATCAAAAATTTAACAGGAAGTTTTTTTATCAACGAAATCCGTCATACGTGATACCATATTACGTTTTTTCCAATTAAAACACTTATTTCCACATCCTATTTGATTCATTTTCGTAGCCCAATTTTTTTTATCAACAAATTTTCGATATATGTTTAATATTATCAAATTTTCGTGATCGATTTAGTTTTTTTTAACACTTACGGCATTTTACGAGATAACAATTTTATTATTAATAAACTTATTTCATATTTTTCTATCAAATGGAAAAAATAGATAAAATTATTTAATATTTTGTAGAAGTCGGAAAATGTTTTTTCTATAATAAAATAATAACATAATAGGTATTTTTATAGTTGATCCATTAACTAAACATGGCCAAATATTGATTAATATAATAGTTATATATAATAAATAAATTCCACAAAACTATAAAAAAAAATTATACAAAATGGTTTAAGAAAATACCCTACTTTATTTTTTATCGTTATTCAATCTATTGATAATCAATACATAATATAATAATGGGTCCCAGGGTCCCTTAAAACAAATAAAACCATTAAAAATCCAATAATAGCTCCCTAAATAAATACTTCAACCATTTTTTTCGACTAATGTATTTTTAGCATATTTAAAAATAGTGTCACATTTCGAGGGGTAAATTTTATTTTTACCGCATTTTTTAAAAAGAATGATTAACTCATCTACCTACTACAAAACCCCTGTACCCCTCCCTAATAATGCACATATGAAAAAAGAAATCAACCTCAAATAAAAATCGATTTTATTTAATATTTTAATATATTTTATATGATACTGCACTGTATTATATTAATTATACATATAGTAAATACAGTTTTATATATCCAAATAAAATAAAAATAAAACAATAAATTATTTTACTAAAGGTAAACATCAAATATTGATTTTGTTGATAATAAAAGTTTTAATTATCACATTTTTTAAAGTAGAATTTGTTATTTTATCACCAATTTCGATGAAAATCAATATAAAAAATGTAATGAATCATATTAATATTTGTTTTGAATTTTAACCTGATAATGAATTTATGTATTACGTATTAACAATTATATTTAAAAGTAATTATAAACTAAGTAAGTATTCTAAACGATGCTTACCTTGAAACAAACATAACTTAATGCTAATGATTTTGTTATTTACAAATACATCAGAATTTTCCTAATGTGAGGGCCTATTAAATATTTAATTATACATAATATTAAAACAACAACAAAAATTATACATTCCTCTATATATTAAACAAAATCCCTTGTAAAATAATATGACTTTCTTATACACTGAAAAAATTGTATGTTAATTTTTAACATAAAAAACATGTTAACGGGAGGACGAAATTTCATTCTGCGTGAAAAATTAATCGGTAACGTAGTAATATTTCATACCAAGAGTGTCAAAAATTACTATACCGTATGTTAAAATAATTATAAAACTTAAATAATTATTTTAACAAGTTATTAATAGTCAGATGAAAAAATTTCATTAAGGAATGGGAAAAAAATAAAAAATTGCATAGATTAATGAAAAAAATTTTGATCCTAGAATTTTTTAACACCCGACATGGTAAAATTTAAAAGAACGTCTACTACATTTCAATATACTGTATAGCAGTTTCTATTTTGGCGATAGGCCAGATATGAAAAGTAATATAGAAACATAGTAAAATTATAGAGAATGTACGTGAAATTTTCATATACAAGAAATTAAATTAAAGAATAGCGTATATTACTTTTTCAGAGTAAATAAATTTTAATAGGTACTATGTTTTTATTTACCAGTATGTCATTGTAATTTTTCATTTACTTTATTTTATAAATTCTATCGACTTTTCTGTTAATTTTGATTCTGTCCTCAGGTTCACAGCATTTTCTGTTAATTTTTAAAAGAATATTCTCTCCGTATATATTAAACACAATCCCCTGTAAAACAATACGACTTTCTTATACGTATAATAAAAAACAGTAAATTTCTAATGCACCGATAATTTTTACAAAAAAAATAACTGTATTTTTTTGTTCGATATAATATTCAACACATATGGTTTAATAATTAAAACATTACCTTTCAATGCCGTATGGACTAATGAACTCTATAATACCGGTAGTTTAAATGCAAATACAACAAAAATTATATATCTATATAATAATATTGTCTGTATTATTAATGTAACTGGGTCGTTGACATAAAAGGTATTTTTTTCGTAATTATATATACGGACATTTTGCAATTTTGCACCTTTATATGTTTTTCTCTTTTCTGATTATTTCTCAAATATTAAATATCAGACTTAATTTTATTTTCACCATTAATATATATGCATAGATTAATCAATTTCTTTATGTTCTATTTCCTTTATACGTAAATAGAGAAGATATTTGTCCCATTTTCAAGAAATATCACTAAAATAAAATAATTTTTGTTTTTAAATAAATTATTTATTTTGTGCCTTTTCAGAATCCCTCCTCCCCCATTCTTTACAAGTTATATTATAAATTTAGTATATTGGTATAATGTAAACGTGTTTAATGCGTTGTATTTTCTATTAACTACATTATTTTAGTTTTTTAGTTAATAAATAATACTTATAATATAATACTATCCGTATAGTATATATCGTAATACTAGTCAAACAACCTTGAATGACTTTTTACAAGCAGTTCCCGCGATATAGCTACACGTGGAGTATATTTATTTATTCTATGTATAGGTATGTATGTATTGAACATATGTAGAATAAATTGCATTGAACAAAAATACATTAAGCCTTGTATAAATTAATTTCTAAGATGAAAACAATAATTATAAAAAACTACAAGTACATTTTCTGTAACCCCCCCCCCCCCTAACCACCAACCCTTAAATATAATGAAATAATAACCAATCAATTCTCTACATTACGATTTATATAATTTCTAGGAAGAATACGCCATTTTTCGTAAAAAAGTAAATTTTCAGTTGATTCTAATAATTAAAAAAAAAACTACAAATACATTTTTTTACTCACCCCCCCCCCCACCCCATCGCCCAACCCTTAAAATATAATGAAATAATAACCAATCAATTCTCTACATTACGATTTATATAATTTCTAGGAAGAATACGCCATTTTTCGTAAAAAAGTAAATTTTCAGTTGATTCTAATAATTAAAAAAAAAACTACAAATACATTTTTTTACTCACCCCCCCCCCCCCCCCCATCGCCCAACCCTTAAACTATAATGAAATAATAACCAATCAATTCTCTACATTACTTTTTATATAATTTCTAAGAAGAATACGCCATTTTTCGTAAAAAGTAAATTTTCAACTTTTATAATAATTAAAAAAAAAACTACAAGTACATTTTTGTACTTAACCCCCCCATCCCTCAACCCTTAAACTAGCCAATCAATTCTTTACATTACTTTTTATATAATTTCTAAGAAGAATACGCCATTTTTCGTAAAAAGTAAATTTTCAATTGATTCTAATAATTAAAAAAAAAAACTACAAGTACATTTTTTACTCAACCCGCCATCGCCCAACCCTTAAACTATAATGAAATAATAACGAATAAACTTTCAACATTAATTTTATAAAATAATGACGCACCAAAAACAGACCCCCTCCCCACAGATTCATTTTTTTCCTGATGCAAAAAATTCACGTCAACAAATTATTTTAACACTTTTACGGTAAAACTATTTAGGTTTCATTTTAATTAAAAAACACACAATTTCCGGTAAGGTTTCATACATCCTGCAAAACACAGAAATGCTTCTAATTATTCCAAGTAAACACATTCTATTTTTAATGAAAATTATGCAAAAACAAACAAAATACGTACATTATTGCATTATTTAACTTTTTAAGATTACGCATCAAGAATTTTCTTCAGGAAAAAATATATATAAACAATGCATTTTTAACATTGCTACATGTTTATTATAATATAAACATTGCCAGGTCAATGCCACAAACATTTTTTTAAAGACCTTATATCACAAAATTTCTTTATTTATAGATTTATCAAACAAACAAAAATAAACGTAATTTTTATCAAAAAAATCAATCGGGGTTTCATGAATATGACAAGACATCTTAACCACCTGTATATAATCAAATTTTGTATATGATAAAAAATGATTTCACAATATTTTTTTTCAATTAGTAAATATGTATAATACCTCATATTGATTATTTATTTTCTGGCATAATAATATTCGTTATACGTCATTGAGGTGTACACTGACGCAAATATTTAAAAAATACTGACAATGTACATTTTGTTATTCATATAAAGATTAATTATTATTTTTTAACTGAAGTACCTACGTCAAAAATATTTCTATGTTGACATTTACCAAAAAAAATTATTTCATCACCTTTATTTGCTTTAATCTATGCTCACTGAAGATTTCCGCAATTTTTTAATTAAAATACATTTTTACTACCAAGGTAAAATTGAGTAACTACAACTACGCATTAAAAAAATTATAAATATCTTAAAAAAATAGGTACATTATTTTTTTCAATTTTTTAAAAGTTTTTCGTACTGTTAGATTCTATAAATAAAAAAAAGCAATAAAATATTGTTCACTATTATACTGTCTTTCGCAATTTGGTTGTTTATTTAAAGAGAGATAGCAGTAAATACTATTTTAAAAACATTTGGCATAAAATGGAGTAAGGGGGCTTGAAAGTGTTAAAAACTTTCATCCCATTTTTCTTACTACGTAATAAATACATACAAAGACTTATGGACCACCTGTACGTTTATTTGTTTATTTAAAGAGAGAAGGCAGTAAATACTATTTTAAAAACATTTGGCATAAAATAAGGGGTAGAGGGAAGCTTGAAAGTGTTAAAAACTTTGATCCCATTTTTCTTGCTACATAATAAATACATACAAATACTTATGGGCCACCTGTACCTTAAAAAAATTCGATTTCGTTTCAGATAACCCGTTTAAAAATATCTCATTATTATAATTCTAATCTCATAGGTTAAAAATAGTTGACATATTATATGGAAATTTATACAAAAAAAAACTATACCTACACCGGTTTTTGTTGCTATTTTTGGATACAAGCAAAAAACAAATTTGAATGAAAAGTAGATGACATTTCGACTACTGATAAAACATCATACCATAGCTTAATCTTAGACGATACTGTACAATTTTTTATACATAGTAAAAATATAGTTTTTTTTTTTTTTGTTAAGACAAGCAAAAAAATGGCATTGACAATTTAAAAAGCAATTAACTATTAAGACAACTATTAGACAAGATTATTTTACGTATTATAATAATATAAAGACTTTGAACCTGGGGATATTAATTTAACTAAACATGTCCACCCAAAATGCCCAACCAATATGAATGGTGTTAAATCATAAGTTTTCATAAAATACTATTAATAGCCTCAAATTGGTGAAAACCTCATTGAAATCGGTTAAGTGGTTTTCTAGTTTACCTGGAATTATATATTTAAAAAAAATCATCTGGTTTTTTTATTTATTTATTTCGATAGAATTTTTTGGTAAAATCTAACAGCTATTATAAAGAATTTGAATAAAATTCAATGGGGGTATGCTCTGTGGTATTTGTTTTTGAAATTAAAAATTTATTAAAACACGGGCCGTATACAGAAAAAAAACTGTATTGGACCAAGAAAACCTTGTTTTGTATAAAGGTAACGAAAACAATATTTTGTTAATATAAGAAACATACTCTTAATCCAACTACGTTATTCCTTCGTTCAAGAATACTATAGTTGGTTTAAGAGATTATTGCTTATCTTAAGAAAATATTGTCTTCGTTATATACAAAACAAGGTTTACTTGGTTTGAGAAATCCTCTCTACCTGTGTATAAAGATATTTCTAATATGCAACACAACTGTTTTAATACCGTTCTGTCAATAAGAATTCCATACCCCATTGCTTGCCCACTGCAATATGCGACGAAACATCGGTCACAATTATCTACTATTTTTTTTAGATATAAAAAATCGCGCGAAAGCAATAATTGGCCGATAAAAATAAAACAATACCTGTATGTCTCTGTATAAACATACATACATATATGCAACGTGTACTTATACACGAATATATAAGGCTTGAAGGGGGGGGGGGTAGCTGCGATAGTATGGAAAAAGTCAAGGCCGACCTTGTTGCACTCAACTCAGCAAAAATCCAGTCACACCGGACTGCGCGAGGCAAGTTGTAAAGGGAGGGGGGGGGGCTAAAGAACCGTAAGTCGATACCCCCTAATAAATATATAATAAAAATAATATAAAAAATCTTCCAGATTTGAAGACACAATAAATAAACACCCTTTTTTTCAGGGAGGTAAAGCACCGTAAGTCGATACCCCCTAATAAATATATGATAATAATAATATAAAAAAACTCATCCAGATTTGAAGACGCAAAAAATAAACACCTCTTTTTTCAGGGAGGTAAAGCACCGTAAGTCGATACCCCCTAATAAATATATGATAAAAATAATATAAAAAAAAACTCATCCAGTTTTAAAGACGCAAAAGACAAACACCCCTTTTTTAACTTCAACCCTATGTATGAAAAATTTAACATAACCGGAAATGGGAGTCTATAGGAAAATACGTAGTAAAATAAATGGACAAAATCATCAGAAATTGTTCTAAAATTTTTGTACCTCAAATAAATTTTCAAAATAAATCCAAATTTTCGAATTTTCAATAAATCAAAACTACTATTATTTACTAAATCAAACTTGACCAAATAAAATATAATTTAACGTATCAAAATTTGTTGTAATTTGCCAAAAACATTCAATATAAATATTAAAATAATTCGAATTTAAAATCGATCTATTTCAAAACTTTAAGTACGATTATCTTACTTAAATTTAAGTCCAATTGAATAATAAGTACTTATATTTATGATGACTGTTCTATAACTTCCACGAAATGTCATATCTATCGAAACTAGTTTTCTATTTCTTATCGAACCAAGCCATTGAATAATATCAAACAAAAATGTAGACATGGTGACATAAAGAATTTTTTTTATAGATAAGTATATGCTGCATGATAAAAAAAGGTTCTTTTCAAGACGAAATAATGACCCAACAATTTCCTATCTAAAACTTATTTTATCTATAATACAACAGAACTTAAGTAAAGTACCTATATTAAAATACCACACAAAAATATTCCTTAAAATAAAAATTACTGTTCTAAAAAATTTCTCTACCATAGAAAAATATAATTATATACGGTATGTTATTTCATATTAGAAAGGAAAATAACTACACAAATAAAACAATTCGCTAATTCATTGGTGAATGTACAAAATATACAACCAAATTCATACAAAAAAACTTGTATATAGTGGGGGGAGCAAAAGAATTGTGACCCCTCAAGGTAAAGACATTTGAAAAGATATAATTAATATATAGACAAAAAAGAGAGGCAAATTCCTCAACATACAAAAACAGGGACTGAAGTTTTAATTAGTTTCTCTAGATACGCGCCTGGTTATTTTTAGAAAAAAAAATTGATAAGAAATAAAATTTACACAATAATCGAATATATCATACAAAAATAAAAATTGCATTCAAATAATAAAAAACCTTCCAAATGATGCTTTGTATACATTTTTTAATTGCTTATAAACTTTAAAAATATCTGGTTAAACTAAAAAACCAAAAAATAATAATATTTACCTTTGTAGTGGCTTGTGGGTAATCACTTTTGATAATACAATCTGCATTTCCGTTGCCGTTCATATAGATACTATCACACATAATCATTTCCTTCATTTTAAATAAATTAATAATTTAATACTTTCCGAATAAATAAATCAATTAAAAAATATATCGATATTATAAAATATAATAAATACAATAATAAATATATCACTAAAGATTTCCGCTATATAAATAAAAACCGAGAAATCTCAGAAAAAATAAAAAGCCAACAATCGGAATTTTCACGTGTCAAAAAATACAACAATCAACTATTTTCTAAATGGCTGTTAAAAGTGAACTGACAGTCCACAGCACGCTTCGATTATATTATAAATCGTTAAGTTCGTCAAAGAAAGAGACAACATATATAATACAACCTGAAGTTAGAATGAGATGCCTTTATTCAATAACAGATTAAACATTTATCATATAAATTGTAAAGTACATCAATAAAAGAGTACTGTATATTGTTCAGATAAAGGGGGGAGGGAGACAGCAATATCCAATGACAGACATATGTGCCCGCGTGTTTCTCATAACTGGGGGGAGTTTGAATTTCTCAGAATATCGAAAAATAATTACGTACATGGGATTACAATAACGTTCTTTTGGCGCGGATCACGTACGATTTTAAGATTATAAATCTATTGTCGTATTTTTGGATAAAACCATTGATATTTTTAATCTGAATTTGACTTTTGGTAATTTTATCAGCTATTCTTATAAAAATTTATAAATATGCTTGAATTTCATTCAACAATAGTTGAATTTCTAAAAAAAAACATTTGCATCCTTATGCGGTGTTTTTATGACAAAAAAGCAATAAACCCTATACATTTTTAAATACGAAGTATTTTAAAGACACGATGTTTCTGTTTTTTTTTTTCGGTGTAAACACTGCATTACAAAATAATAAGGTTTTGTAAAAATCAATTTTGAGTGCCCCCACTTTTTTTAGCAAATCTAATTTATTATTTTTAAAGGTCAGACTTTTTTCTTCAATTTGCTTTGTTTTAAATCACCGTACGATCATTTTTAACCGAGTTATGAAGAAAAGGCTTCTAGCTTCCCAAATCTACCCTATTATTATTTTTTCCCTAGAGTGTGACAACTCGGTCAAAAATGGTCATAGAGGGGCACAAAAAAAAGCAAATTGAAGAGAAAAATCTGATTTACAAGATTAATACGTTAGATTTGAATATAACTAAAAATTTTGGGGTCAGTCCAAAATTACATTACAAAGTCCAGTTATTTTTATAACAAAAACGTACAATAAAAAATTGCAGATATTTTTTTTAAAGAGTATTTTAATCCTAAATAAATCATTTTCGAATAGAAGTAAATAAATTTATTTAATAGTTAATAAAAAGATACGATAATAATTTTTTAAAACACGCAACATTATGAAAGACAAATGTCATCATAACCATATGTACAGTCGCCTTGGCAAAGAGATTGCGGTACGCCAATGCTGTTTTTGAATGGCAACACGATTTGGGTCGAACATAGCCGAGCCCCTGGCGTCCACGTCTGTGATTGGTCGACGGGCAAGGCGTGACGCGTGACGTCACGACACACAAACACAGGTTGTTTGGTGTGTGTGTATGTATGTGTGTGTGTGTGTGTGTGTGTGTGGCATTGCAGTCGATTTGAAACGGGTTTTTTCTCGCTCATTCTACAGACTTCGAAGACAAAAAAGAAGGCTCGACTCAAACCGACTAATCGGCGACGTAGAGGCGACGGGGGAGTGCCCCCACGAACTACACAATACTCATTTTTTTTTTAAGGAAGGGGTTATCGAATGCTAGCAGGAAAAATGCATTCATTTAGAATATTTTGTCGTGATCATTCACATTAAAATATATTAAAATTTTTATATTTATCCAGAATTTTATGTTACATCAAGGGGAGGTTGGGGTGTAATTAGTACACACACAAAAAACTGTATTGGACCAAGAAAATCTTGTTTTGTATATAACGAAAACAATATTTTTTTTAATATAAGAAAAGTACTCTTAATCCAACTACATTATTTCATCGTCCAAGAATACTATAGTTGGTTTAAGAATATATTTCTTATCTTAAGAAAATTTTGTTTTCGTTATATACAAAACAAGGTTTACTTGGCTCAAGTAAATCTTTCTACCTGTGTAACTACCCATATTTCTTTTAGATCTGCCATTTTTAAAAAGTGTTATACAATATACAGAAACTGGCATAAATATACTATAAGGAAGTATATTATATTGCGTTACGCCCCTGTATAAATACACACAGACATGCAGCATAGGCGCCGACACCACGGGGGCATCACCCCTCTATAAATCTATAAGATACCCCCTTAAATATGAATATAAATAATTTTAAAATAGTTCACAAAAAATATTAATCATTATTTTTAAATTCTCTTAAAAAAATATTGTCTATTTGGTGAAGGTTCTTTTATGGTGGAGGCTCTAGGCAGAGTTAAATCTGCCTACATTATTACATTTAAATATATTAACAATTTATTTTCAAAATTAATAAATAATTATTTTTTATTTTTTTATTTTATAGTATAATACTGCCGTGCTAAGCACAAAAGCGGTATCTCAGTAAAGGCGAGTTTCGAGAAAATCAACGTTTTGTTAAAATAGTTTTCTTTTTCTTTTACAGATTGTTTTTTTGATTTATTTAATGGAATTTATTCATTATATTGGGAATTTTGGCGGTATCAAAATATACAGTTATTCGCCTACGTATTATTGATATACCTCTAATTCTCTTAGTAATTTAAGGTAAACCTGAGATAGGAAAAACTTTTTCAAGGGTTTTTTCATATGTTTTAAATAAGATATCGCTATTTGGCTTAGTTCATTGGATTCGTATTTTTTTAAGCTATTCGATGCCATAAAAATCAACTTTATGAAATTTTTTTTGAGATACCGCTTTTGTGCTTAGCACGGCAGAATACCTCTATATAAAAAGTCAGTCGGTGCCTATGTATTCACATACTGCACGTACACATATGCAAGTAGTACGAGTTCTCTCATAATTCCAAGAACAAAATTCTACGTGACGGTGACACACGAACCATTCTTGAATAAAAGTTCAACCGTGTTTTATAAGAATCGAAATATAACGTCACAGTATTGCCAAAAATACATGAAATTCGATAGATCAGAACAACAAAAAAAACAATTCATTATTATTTTTTATGTTCACTATAAAGAGATAATATTGGAAATTTTATTAACAAAAAGCTATTATACATTGCAGTAGCGACTAGGAGGGGGGGGGGGGGATTTACCCCGAGCTCCTGCTGCTTAAGGAGGCCCTGAGTAAAACAAAAAAACACCTCAGATATTGCCATGATTTTTGTTTAATAAATAATCTTTTCATAATGAATTTTGCTGAAAATCTTCACAAGAAATAAACTGTTATTGGGGGGAGGGGGGGGGGGATGTGGGGCAACCCAAAGATTTTCTCTAACTTTAATATTAATATAATAAGTACTTTAGTATCATTTTTTACGTAAAAATAACTAATTTCCAGTGGCGTTCGTTCGTATAGTTATTAAATAAAACATATTGTAGTAAGTAATGTATAAAATTACACACAATATACATAATAATAAACCATTAGAAAGGTCCTTAATCAATTCATGGTTTTATATTATTTCTGTAATCGCTGTATATAGTAGAAAGTAGCGACCTACTTCAAACGTACTCGCGTATATAATAATTGCAATCATAAAATTTCATACATGGTACATTGCATTCCATACCTAAACTATTCGTTTTTATAATTAAATAAAAATGCAATAATAATATTTTGTAAAAATGTCATTTTTACAAGCTTTTATTTTAAATTTAATTTTCAACCTTCTCCAATTTTCATAGCCCCCCCCCCCCCCCCTTCAATTATATGTTGGACTCT
This sequence comes from Sialis lutaria, assembly GCA_949319165.1. Taxonomy (NCBI): domain Eukaryota; kingdom Metazoa; phylum Arthropoda; class Insecta; order Megaloptera; family Sialidae; genus Sialis; species Sialis lutaria. The sequence goes on along the minus strand of OX439240.1, from coordinate 25,761,426 downwards.
TTCTATACAATAACTATTTAAAACCAAATAAAGGGGGCAACTTGGCAACAAGCCCTTCAGAATTTTTAAAGAGTGCATCTTATTGATATAATTTTATGTCAAGAAAATTTTCATTGAAAATTATTTATTATGATTAGTAGGAGGAAGCGGGAGGGGGGGGGGTAACGATAAGGGAATAATGACCCCTTTATATTCCTTTTATAGAACAACCATTCAGATCAGCAAAGAAAAAATTAGAATGATATAGAAAAATTAGTTATTTAAAATTTAAATAAGTAAATAAAATAAAAATTCTGATGGAATCTCTAGACTAAAGTACAATTTAAGTAACTACTTAAATATATATTTAGTAAGTGCGTTGTTTACTATTGACACGTTGACTACACCAATACGTCACGATACTAAAAAATCACATTACAAAGTTCAAATGTGTTAATTTTTATTTGAACAATGATAATATTTATAACCAGACATCGATGACATATCAATTATTTTATTTACTAAAATATTTATTATAAAATATCATGAGAGTATTTTATTGTATTATTATTGTCAATCTAATCAATTAAAACAAACTTAAATCAGTTCGACAAAAAAAAGTAAAGTAAAGTTAAGTCATTTTTCTACGACTTAATTTTTTTTCATACCTAATTAAGTGCCTATTATTTCTATTTAAATTACAGGGCATAAAAAACAGTTTCAGTAAATATTCCTGGAGGGGGGGCTACTATAAATTACAGTATTTTAATTTTGAGTAAAATTTCACATTTTATAAATTATTTTTTAAATCGTAAAAATGGGGGTGGGTGTGTGATATTGTGGTTTTATTATAATTAAGAAGAGGGGGGTGAAAAGATTGTGATAAGAAGAGGGAGAGTGTATAAAAAATTACAAAAAATAACATATAGTTTTATATGAGTCGAAATTCAAATGTATATATAGATAAAATAATTATAATTTTATTAATGACTCTTATTTTTTTGTTATCAATATATTTGATACAAAACAAATGCTATTATCTTTTCGAGTATTGACTTACCTATAAAAAAATAACGATTTCACTTATAGGAAATATTACAAATGAAATTAAAAAATATATTAAATATCTGCAATAATATTTAACATGTTGAAATAATTTTTTAAATATAGCAAGTTTTTTTTACGTAAATATGTACCTATATATAAATATTAGTTATTAATCATAGACGAAAAAGACAAAGTTCATTATACAGGTTTAAAATAAACTCATGTTTATTCATATAATATTTAAAAATATCATCTATCTAATAATGTTAAGCATTTTTACCAGGGGCGGATCGTGAATTTGTTAGGCCCTGCGCTAATACTGCTCAGAGGTTTACCTTACAATCGGATTTTGTTAAAGTTTATATTTTATATTGTTCTCAATGAAGGCTGGGGGCCTTTTGTATTCACGGGGCCCTGGGCTGTAGCCCAAAAAGCCCTTAAGTAGATCCACCTCTGATTTTTACTTTGTTATACAACAGGTATGTTAATTGATCGTTATTTAAGTATGATACATATATGAATAGCCCTATATATTTTATGTATAGGTATGCACTAACTAATTAACCAATAGATTGCCTATTATAGGCAGTAACAGTTTAGGGCGTTAAGATTTTGAGGACGCATTAATTCTATAGGGTGATCAGTAATTTACAGATTATATTTAAAAGTTATTTTCTCATCGGTACAACAAAATCCAGGCTGGAATTAAAACTCCGTACACTAGGGCCCCGGATTCGGGCTCCAACACCGGCCCGGATAAAAATTAATATACTGGTTTGTATAAAAGTTACTCTGAATTAATAAATATACCTATAGGTGTTGATTCCGGTAGTAATATATGATTTTTCATCTTATTTTCTTATATTAAAGTTGATATTTCTATGATAGATTTGAGTTTGATGCATGAAAAATGACCGAACAATTTTGAATTTTAAATTTCGTTAAAAGTATGTTTATTTTATAGAAAATGATGTAAAAAGTTGAATTTTTCAAACCGCAGGTCTGTATCTCAATACGTTCTCGAGATATGACCTTTCAAAGTTTTCGATTTTTCAAAATTTTGGAGAAAAATGGTCGTAACTTTTGAACGTGTGGTCGGATTTGATTTTTGTTGACAGATTTGGAATCAGCGCGTTGAAATCTATATAATGACATGTATAATACTTTAAAATTCGAAAAAAATTTTTTTGGTGAAAATTGAAATTTTTCCAAGGGGTATACCTTAAAAAAATGTCGATTTTCAACAAAAAAAAATTTGTCGAATTTTAAAGTATTATACATGTTATCAAATAGAATTTGACACGCTGATTTCAAATCTGTCAACAAAAATCAAATCCGACCACACGTTCAAAAGTTACGACCATTTTTCTCAAAAATTTTGAAAAATCGAAAACTTTGAACGGCCATATCTCGAGAACGTGATGAGATACAGACCTGCGGTTTGAAAAATTCAACTTTTCACATCATTTTCTATAAAATAAACATACTTTTAACGAAATCTAAAATTCGAAATTTTTCTGTAAAATTTCATGCATTAAATTTTAATTTTCATGGAAGTATTAACTCAAATACAAGAAAATAATAATTAAAATCATAACTCACTGTATAAACAATAATTTCGCGTTTGAATCATACCAGCCTAGGGTAGCTTTAACCCTTTGTATACATAATAACACCTTCCTATCAATAAAATCCTTGCATTAAATTTTTTGTTAATTGTAAAACATATAATATTAATTATACCAGCGTTCCTATTATATAAAGATCTCATTGTACTAAACCTGCTGATTCAAATAAAATAATAAATCTCAATTCTAATACATCGGAATTGATTAAATTCACCAGGACCACTTTAAGTAAAAAATAATAATTCTTTTTGAAATGGATACAGAAATAATTTAAATCGTTACAAACACTTTGATCGTAAAAGTATCTTTACCATATACATAGAACATAGACAGACTCATAAACAGAGTCGTGTCAAAGGAAAGAGATGGAAAACAGTTTAGGATATACTTATCCTTATTTAAACATGAAAAACTATTTCATTCTTCTTAGAATAAGAGATAGATATATCCTAAACAGCACTGCATCTCATGATCCCTACTTTCATTAGTTGGGTGGTGTAAAAAATATTCACACTAATAAATATTTATTAATACAACCATTATGTTTAATCTATTTGAGAGTTTCGTTAGTTGGTGTAATAAATTATTTAATAATTTGACAAATTAAAAGATTTTTTTAGATAAACATGAAGATATATTTTTCAAATGAATAAAATATCCTGAATAAGGATTTTTTTTATTATTATATTGAGAAAATATTGTTATATTAACAAGATAAATTTATTAAGCATTTTTCCATCTCAATTTTTTTTCTCTGTAATATTCGATGTTGACACCAACAAACGAGATAAATATTATTGTTATTATTATTATAAATTATTACCTAACAGTACACTCGGACCTGTATACAAATATCAATACATAATACAAATATATCGCACAACGTGAGCAATTTTTTCAATTCGCGATATATTTGTTGTTTTTATTTCATACGAACACATATCGCAACACTAAGCAGTATCGGTCTAAGCACATATAACGATGACTCAGCATAAGTTCGATGAAATACGATACTCTCGCGATTGCGTACGCACATGTGTGTGTGTGTGTGTGTGTGTGTGAAAGGAATGCCACTGCAGAAATTATCATGACGCTTGTCTGTGAAGACTTGGTTGCCGCCGTGTTACATCATATGGCGTCACTGTATCACTATAGACTATAGATATACTAAATCTTACGAAGGTGCAGTATGTGCATTGGATTTGGGTATACGGTATAAGTAAGGTGTCTCGCGGCTGACATTTAAAAAACATCCTATAATACGCGGAAAATCAAGACGTATCAATGATATCACGCATATTAAAATCAGTCGAATGGTTTAGGTTCTGCGTAGAAAGAAACGAATTTACATACATACAAACATATATACATATACATTAGGGTCGGTCAATTATTTTCACTCTATGGGCAACTCGCGATACTGGTACTATGGGCCATAACAAGTATTTTTGCCAATGGAACCACACCTCTAAAATCATTTTCGAGCTTGCCGAAATTTGTCTGCAGATATTTTCCAAAATACTCAAAAATCGATCTATTTAGTGCATTTCGAATGTACAAAAAAATTATTGAAAATAACCCAAAAAAACCCCGTACCTATACACATTTTCAATAATTTTTTTGTACATTCGAAATGCACTAAATAGATCGATTTTTGAGTATTTTGGAAAATATCTTCAGACAAATTTCGGCAAGCTCGAAAATGATTTTAGAGGTGTGGTTCCATTGGCAAAATACTTGTTTTGGCCCATAGTACCAGTATCGCGAGTTGCCCATAGAGATTTTTTCGACCATATACAATTTGACCCACCCTAATATACATCTAGACTGTCAAAAATATAACCCTCTTTTATTTGACTTACTCTGTAAATATTTCTAAAATAAAAATATAATGTTTCGGCATATACCCCCTGGAGCGAAAATAATGAATTTTTATAGGTTGCGCCTATTACAATTTTGAATTTGATACAACACTGAACTATCAAATTCCCAAGTTACAAATAATGTCAACTAAAAATGCATCAATTTTGTGGCGGGGTACATTTCCCTCTTAATACCAACCTGCTGCAGACTATTATCTAAATATTAGTCTAATCTCTAAATGATAGACTTATTATACAGGTAACAAATTCCAAGTAAAACTTCATAATGCAATGATCTAGCAATCGTCGATACTTCATTTTTAAATAAACATTTGAATGAACATATAAAAATTTTGCAACCAACTGTTTTCTAAGAACAAAAGCCTACCTACATTTTGAGAAACTAGCATAGCATGCTAGATTTGATATAGGAATTCTCTATACGTAATCAGGTAATTTCTTTGACGCTAGTCTAACAAGTTGATTACCTTGTAAATATTTCAGCAGGACAACCAAAAAGATTAAATCTGTTACAAATTACTTACAATAGGTATACATGGGTAATAAATAATAGCAAATCCTCGACAAAACGGTATACCTAATTGAAATGTGGGCGTGACGTTTAATAATAATAATTATTATTCCTTATTATACTTTAATGGCTTTTGACTTATTGAAATTATTATATATATTCGTATGCCTAATGTTATAAACAAATTTGCTCTTAAGTAAGCAAATGCATATTTTTTTATCGGGGGTATTGAATTTTGTTTTATTTTATATGCGATTTAGAACGGTAGTACTTAAATTTTTTTGATATGTTTTTATTTTGATAAATTATGATACCCCGTTTAAAGATTTTGCATTTAAACATTTTTTTATAATAATGAGTATATAAAACTTCCATTATATGATCCCCCCCCACACTTCTACTAGTTAGAATTAATAGTAATTGTAAGAAGAAAAATGTCTTTGTTGATATTCTTAAAAAATTCAACCCTTCAGGGATGGAGGGGGGGGGGGGGTGAACATAATACAAAAATTCTCTGATAAAAATAATAATTAAAGAATTCATATTCACTATTAAACCGTATTTTTTTGTTTTGATTTGTTTAAATTAAATCGAAGAAAAATTCCGTTTTTTTTTTCAAGGTGAACATTAATAATAACAAATTAAGAACCGCCTTAGTTTTATATTCCTGTCCTTCTCTATGATTTGATTATCTACCATATTACGAGGTCTTAAAATATTTAGAACAAAAAACTCGAGTTCAGGGAACTATTTTTTTTTCAAATCATTTAACCACCTTCTGTATTAAATAATTTTATGTAAGTATTTTTTGTATGAACGTACTTGTAAATTTTTTAAATAAAAATCAACTTTTTTTCTCATGTAATAAGCAGCAAAAAAAGTCATTTCATCAATGAGATATTATACGCAACGTTGGGGATTAATGGGTTAATAATATTAAGTAATACGATTCTAATTAATTATATTTTTTAATGCATTCATCATAGTGTGATTAGACCTACAAAGATAGCCTATATATATGTATCTATCTACTTAAGAAATGATACTGCATTTTTATAGTACCTTCAATCAATATTATTTACACTTTTATATCATTTAAACATAATAAAGTAAAACATTAATACATCGAAACACTTTTTTATAGTCAAAGAAAATGTCGTCTTTAAATTAAAATTCTATAATATACAACAATAAAACTACATATAGAAAATATCCGATAGGTGGGCGTTCGAAAAAATGCATTATCTAGAATCTAGAAGATATACAAGTGTTTTTTTATTTTTATAATTTTAAATACCGTTACATTTTTAATTATACATGCATAGGAAACCAACACAAAGAAATATTGAATCACCCCGAGGCGTTAATTATAAATTCAAATATATCGGCATTTCTTTATTTATTAATAAAAGAAGTGAAAGGACCTTACGTGGAGACTAAAAATACACTTTTTTTTACTATATACAAACGTATACGAAGAGAATACATAATTTTTATATTACAACATATTTTTTAATTCTATGCAATTGTGGTTTTTATTTAGATATTTATTTATTTCAGTGCGTCACTGCAAAGATATTTAACTGAATTCTAAGTTTCCTAGAAACGCTAGACAGCTAGTAGAGTACTAATTAAATAAGTAAACTAAAAAACGTATAGGGTAGAGATGGAAAAAAACTAGTATTTTTATTTATTCATCGCATGAGTTCTAAATTTTAGTGTTGTACCCTGTAAAGCAGCGGTCTCAAAACTTTTCTCGTGAGGTAAACTTTGAAGATCAATAATAATTCAATAATAAAATCAGTGGCTTTTTGGGCACGTTTATGAAATTAGATTGGATTGAACTACAAGTGTACCAAGTTTTATCAAAATTGGTTAGATAATACTCACTTTTTAGACGATAATTGGTACAAAATTTGGTATATTTCTGAAACCCCTAATCCGATTAGCACCAAAATCAATAGGTCTGGAGTACTCACTGAGGCAAACATTTTCCCCAGAAATAATTCAAATCGGTGCATATTTACAGTAGTTATCGTACACGGAAGAAAATTCTACATCCAGACACACAGACACACACACGCACAGCCGCCATGCGGAAATTAACTTTTCTTTACGTTTTGAAGTTAGTACAATCAGAATCTGCTTTTATCTCGGACACGATTTTTTGACGGTATTACAATACTTCCATTTCTTCGAAAATGGAAGTAAAAATTACATATTTTCAATAATAAAAAAAATGATAACAGACGTAATTCTATATTTTAAAAAACGGGCAAGTGCTTCTTGGGCACGCACATGATAGGGTTCCGTAGTCATTCTCACTACGATTTATAAAAAAAGAGTTTTTTTACAAAATTTTCGTGACCGAAGGGTTAAAATCAAAAAGTCATTTGGTTTTTATTATTTCATTTTACGAGACCTATCAAATGACACCCCACTCAATGGGGTAAATGAAAAAAATGTGACTTCACTTTTCAATCTATGATAGGGGGGCCCAAAATATTTTTGACAATGTTCGTTATAATTTTCAGTGAAAGTACTAATTAAAAGCTACATTCTGATTTTTTTTCAGATTTTTTGAATTGATAGTATAGAAAATAGAGGGGGGGGGACGCTCTGACAGCGACATTAAAAAGCAAATATTTCGTGACTGAAGGGTTGAAATCAAAATGTTATCTGACATTTTTTATTGCATTTTAGGATACCTATTAAATGACACCCCACTCAATGGGGTAAGTGGGGAAAAATATGAGAGTTAACTTTTCAGTCTATAGAAGGGGGGTCCAAAATATTTTTGACAATGTTCGTTATAATTTTCAGTGAAAGTACTAATGAAAAGCTACATTCTGGAATTTTTTCAGATTTTTTAAATTGATAGTTTAGAAAATAGAGGGGGGGGCGCTTTTTTAACGACTTTGGGGAGCAAATACATCGTGATTAAAGGGTTAAAATCAAAAAGTTCTGATACATTTTTTGTTGCATTTTAGGAGACCTTTCTAACGACACCCCACTCAATGGTGTAGGTGAAAATTTTTTTTTGAAAACACTTTTCATTTTATGAAAGGGGGGTCTAAAAAAATTTTATTTTCAAAAATCTTATTATTTCTGTTTTTGGGTCATCAATCTACGACCGTATACCAAATTTCATCTTATTATCTCAAAATTTTTGAAGACGGACGGACGGACGGACGGATGGACGGACGGACGGATGGACGGACGGACGGATGGACGGACGGACGGACATGGAGAAACTATAAGGGTTCCTAGTTTTCTACGGAACCCTAAAAAGGGGCACAGTTGCTTATATTCCCCTATTTTTCCTTGTATCGATAACTTGAAGATTGATAGGTTTAAATCAATTATAATAATTTTTTCTTGGATCTTAATTTCTTAGTAACAACTTGTAATACGCGAAAGTAAGTAATAATTATAAGAATTATTTATAATAGAGTATAATGTATAGAGACATAACTAACAAACAAACTAACTAATAAAAACCTTGACTTTTAGGTAGGTATTTATAAATCATTTTATTTCCGTGATTTCATAAATTCCATAACTACAGAAAAAACCCTATTTATAATAAATGCATAATAATAAAAATAATTTCATAAAATTATACATTTCAGATAAAAAATAAAAACAATTGAATTATCTTTATTATTAAATCATTTTTTATGATCTATACATGATAATTGCAATATTCCGGATAGACAGCACACATGCTATATTATTAAGTATTATTATACATAAAATTAACTAAGTTACTCAAAGAGTTAAGACAGCATCGTCATTTTCAACCAAACAAAAATATTTATATATTATTTTTAACAAATTTATTAATATGAAGTATATTGATTGATAAAATCAGAAAATACAGCTGTCGGTGAGACATGGGGCTAATATAATCAATCAGAAATCGATTCGAGGTGTCACAACTCTAACAATATGAGTAACTCTAACCACTGGCATGCATAATACTATCTAAAATAATTAATCTATTAATAAGTAAAACATCATAAGTTACATATGTACTACGATATCATAGAAATAGGGACACATTTGCCTCCAGGAATACTGACGCAAAACAAAATCAGCGCGACAACTTCCTGTATTATATACGAATGTGAAATTTAAGGCATTTCCGGTTCTAAGATAATACTTGCGGTTGTATTAAATTGGATTCACTTTTTTAACTATTGTATATACTATATACCCATAATAATATTAAAAATACAAAAAATAAGTATGTTAATTTTTCACAGCTAAACTGCTAAACCGATCTTGATGAAATTTGGCAGGGAGATAGCTTGTATCTTGAAGAAATACATAGGATATTTTGTATCTCGATTGGATAAACAAAAATACAAATTTCACGCGGGTAACAGACTGAATTTTATTGATTGATGAGACAATTTTTGGATTAGGTACCTATACTTGTTTTTCTACGTTTCAGAAAAAATAAATAAACAAACAAAACAATTTTATATTTTAACTATATGTATTTAACTTCAAGTGAATGAAATTGTTATGACTTGTGAAGGACTAAATACATTTTTTAGATGTCGATCTGATTAAATAATAACAATATAAATATAAACAACAAAATATTTATGTTATTTTTTTTGGGATCATTGAATTACACTTAACTACTTAACCCCTACATAATTTGCAAGATGCAGTTCAAGATCATTGTGAAAGAATCTAGTTGTTATGCAAAAATGTCGTAGAAATCGAATTATTAGAAAAATTCCATAATTTAAGTACGTTATAAATTAGTATACTCGTATATTAAGTTGCCTATGGTAGGGTTAATCTGACTTAAGATTACGTATTATTTAAGCGCATATATACATATATTCTATACGACTTAAAAATTATTTTACATTTACATTTTTTATTAGAAAATATCTAGAATAATTTTTATTTGTATTATATAATATAAATTTTAAATTTTCATAGTTAAATTTCATTCATTCATAAATAATTAATTCAAGGCTTTTGAAGAAAGAAAAAAAACATTAAAAATCGTTTTCAAACCGACAGACAGACATACAATTTTTTTTATTTATTAATTCATCTATATCTAATGTTCACCAAAATCGAATTGTCTAAATCTTGCATAGTGTATAACAATATAAAAAAAAATATTATTTCAAAAATGGTTATTACTGAATTAAATAGCATATATACTTTCAGACAAATTAGTATTATTTTTTCGCTAAATCAAATCTTAAGGCCCTATCAAAAATATTTCAAAGAACTATCAAAAAAACTATTTAGAAATAAAAATATTTAAAACTTGACTCGAATCACACTTTAAGCAAAGAAATTTGATCAAATTTTATTGATAATCAGCGCATTATACCCGGTACTACCCGGGTTAATATCCACAAAATCATAATATATAAAAATTACATTTGCACCTATACAGGGTGGGCCAAGTAAAATGAAACGGGCGCGGTTTTGGTCATTTAAAATAAGATTTTGAAAAAAAGCTCGAACACGTCGATTTTGCTTTCAAGGGGGACATTTTTTGGTATAAAATTTTTGCAAGAATCTTTTCAACCCTCAGCGCTTTGAGCGCAACCCTTAAAATTTTAAATAGCATGATAGGTTAAGTGATACCTCATTTGAAAGGTTTTTTCATTCTGAATACGGTGTTTTTTGATTTTTTCAAATCTGTTTAGTTTTAATCAAGTTATTGACATTTTGAATTCCATAAATGTAGTGATTTTCTGATCAAAAAACAAATATTTACAACTAAAATTTAAAACAAAATAGGTTTATTTTATTATCAAATAGTTCAAAAACATCCAGTTTGGACATTTATTGAATTAATTAAAATTTGGATGTAGGTTTTCATAAAATATTAATTGCATAGAAAAATTGGTGAAAACTGCATTGAAATCAGTTCAGTAATTCACGAATCTATAAACCCATACAAACTAACATTCATTTTTATATATCGAGATGTATATAATAAAATAGCGGCCTATAAGTGTTCAATCAATAAAATCAACTATCGAGCGACATGTACAAAATCATGCATACATTCATATGACGTCAATAAAAATGATCGAATCAAATCAATGATCTATATAATTTACATAATTTTGATTGATATTAAGACATATTTGTAGTACACATTCAAACACAGAGCCGGCCTCAGGGGGGACAAGGGGGGCAGTCTAGAAAATCAACACAAATAAAACACACTATTATTTTTACATCATCAAAATTCTATCTTTACATAAAGGTTGGTGAATTGATATTAAGGCATATTTGTAGTACACATTCAAACACAGAATCGGCTGCAGGGGGGACAAGGGGGGCAGTCTAGAAAACCAACACAAGAATACACATACTACCTATTATTTTTACATCATCAAAATTTTATCTTTACAAAAAGGTTGGTGACTTATGTCATACAAAAATACCCCAGGGAAACCACCTATACATAGACCAATATAGAAAAAACTGTAGGTGTTTACAAGAATAGACGCGGGTTTTAAATTTTAATTTAATTTAGCCTCGAGCTCGTAAAAAATACAAAATAAAAACCGCAACTACAATGGAGAAAAATCCGCAATTCGCGAAGCCCACGTGCCGAAATGCACGTTTGCACATTATTGTACTTCACGTGTCTGTGTGTGTGTATGTTCGGTTAATGCAACTATAGATACGGGAACATAGGCGTCTATATGTACGATCAATTGGGGAAACAAATATAAATACAGTAAAGCGGCTAACTATCAAATAAATATGTCAAAGATCTTTGATAAAGATTTGATCATATATTAAATTATAAGTCATTTCATAGCCGAAACCGTCCACGAGCACTTTTCAGTCGCCATTTTGATTTATCCGTCAAAAAACTTTGATTAAATATAAGAAACTGTCATTATCTATGATAAAAGATATATTATGAAGGTAAATATTACGTAAATATTTAAAAGTTGACGTATTACACTGTCATATTTCTTTGATCAAAGAAATTTTATCACATTTAACATAGGCTATGGTTCGATTACAGGGTAAAAAAAGTAACGAAAAAAATACATTCTACAGATGCTCATAACAAGAGTTCTGACAGCCAAGAAGTATAATAAAAATAATAAATAAATGCATTTTTGAATAAATCCGACTTGGTTGTCACAACTCTTAATGGATGAAATGGATGAGCATTACAGGTAGAAAGGTTTCCTTGAGCCAAGTAAACCTTGTTTTGTATATAACGAAAACAAGATAAGAAACATATTCTTAAACCAACTATAGTATTCTTGGACGAAGAAATAATGTAGTTGGATTAAGAGTACTTTCTTATATTAAGAAAATATTGTTTTCGTTATATACAAAACAAGATTTTCTTGGTCCAATACAGTTTTTTTGTGTGATATCTAGACAAAACCCTAATATCAATTCTATTATAAATAATGCCCCTCATATGTTTGTATACATGCTACACCTACGGGCACACCTGCATTTATCAATCGTATATACAAGTTACGTCGGAAATATGAGTGCATATGACCATAAACTCACTACACGGACACATAAGTGTGTCAATAGTACATACGTATGTGTATGCACTCACTCACACACCCATATTTACTGTAATATTATATATAGATACTGTAAATTGCCATATTAAAGATAGGGTTTCTTTCTTATAGAATATTATTACATATAGGGGGTGAGTAAAAATATACTAAAAAAACTGGCTGAATTTTTGTTTCATAAAAAGCCACGGGACTTTCTTATACGTAAATGACGATTGTATTCACGTGCTTTCTAATTTTATTTAAATAAATATTTCTTGCAAATTGATAAAAGATAGAAAAGAAATTAATTTAACATAAATTTTAGATCAAAATATTCTCTAAGTGCAGTTGAAAGATAGTTTTTAATAAATAAAAAAATTCACTCTTCTACAATTTGTATAGTATATGAGTTACATCGTCTATAGACAGACACACAGACATCATGAAGAAAATAGTAAAAATTAATTCAGGGATGGTAAAAATCCAGATTTCGAAAAATTTTACTTACTTATACAATAATGTATAAAATAATTAATGAATTGAAAAACTTATTTTCCACCAAATTATACACACAGAGATACTAATGCTTTTGAGTTTAAAGACACTAATTTAATATAAAATATAAAATTGATTACATGAAAGCCAGCTGCGATGCTTTCAAAATTAGTAAAAGTTTGCTAATATTTCTCTTTATACGACAATCTATTAAGTAAAAGGTAATCCCCTATAGATTTATGTACGTGCATCAATTTCAATGATAAAGTGGCATTAATAAATAAAATATATAGCTTATAATTCATAACACAAATAATAACATGATAAGAATAAGTAAAACCCCGCAAGATTAATAACTATTGACAATTATCTTAGGCGGCTATTACACTATCAAATAAATATATTTCTTTGATCAAATAAATATATTTCTTTGATCAAAGAAATTTTATCACATTTCTTTGATAGTAGGTATAATATCTGCCTATGTTCAATGTGATAAAATTTCATTGATCAAAGAAATATGACAGTGTAATAAGTCATATTTTATAATATTTATAATATTTTTCTGATCATAGATAATGACAGTCTCTTATATTTGATCAAATCTTTGTCAAAGATCTTTGACATATTTATTTGATAATGTAATTGCCGCCTTAATGGCATTATTATTGCGACAATAAATAGTTTTTCTTTATACGTATTAAAATAAATTATATTTAATATAAAAAAAATGCATATCAATTATTTTAACTATAATTAAAAATAGTATAAGTCAGTAAAAAAAAATTATAAATAAACAATGACACTTGACACGTGTTTCGACGTCAGTATAGAAAACTTTTCTCAGAAAGAAACTATTAATATAAGTTAACAGTTTAACACCTACACACGATATACATCTTTTAAAGGAGACCTTCGCGAGTTCTACCTCTACCAATGGATAATTCATAGTTTTCTATAGTATTTATTAATACAAATAAATAAAACAACTAATTGTCTAAACGTCAAAGATTTAATAAGCAAGGAAACGTAGCGAGCTTTCGATTCACAGAATCATCGTCAGGCTATTTAAAGGGGAGAATGCGAGAACGGTGTCGTTATCTCAACAATTTTCATTAGTTGAATAAGTTATCCATAATGAACTAATGTTGAGATAACGACACCGTTCTCGCATTCTCCCCTTTAAATAGCCTGACGATGATTCTGTGAATCGAAAGCTCGCTACGTTTCCTTGCTTATTAAATCTTTGACGTTTAGACAATTAGTTGTTTTATTTATTATATTTTAACGTCACTACTAGTATATTATTAATACAAATATATATATATAAATACGAAAGTAACTCTGTCTATCCGTCTGTCTGTTTGTTACCTTTTAACTGTTACACCACTGAACTTATCTTGATTAAATTTAGCAGGAAGATAGTTTGCATCCTGCTTAAAATTAGCTTTTAATATAAAAATTAAGAAAGTGCAATTCGAAGGAAAAAAACATTCATAAAAAATATCTTGAAATCTACTTATAAGTAAAACCATTTTTGATCAAATTGCCTAGTTTTGAGGGGAGTCGTCGTCGTCGTCGGCGGCGGGGGGGGGGGGGGGGGTATTCAATATTCAATACATCTGACACCGTACGAAAATAAATAATAATTACTTGACACGTTTTTATTGACAACCTGACTTTTTTTGTTCTTAATCACACTTTTTTTTAACTTATTTCTATTATTATACATTTATACTTTCTAAAATATATATCAGACATGAATGTTTACGTCATAAAGACACGCAAGAACCATAAATTAACTTAAATTTATTCATTATCCATGAAAAATTCATAAAAAAATCAATAAGCACTTTATGAAGAAAATTATAAAAATTTCATATTTTTTAACGAATGCAACAACAAAAAATTGTCACACTTTGAAAGCTTACATCTTCGAAACTAATAACCATAAAGCAATAAATTAAACACCAATAGATAGCTCAAATATTCCCATTTATAATACCTCCCCCCCCCATTCCTCAACCCTTAAATATAGTACCATAAAAAACTAATTTTCATATTAATAATACATATTTCCAATAATAAAAATTTGACAATATATATATAGTACTTTTATTAATAGGTACTACAGGGGACCATTAGCGACTACCCCTCCCTTCTCCCAGTCATTTTTTAATGTTCTCATACAAATATGTATATTTTTAAATAATATAAAACTAAAAATATACAAACAAATACCTATATATACGATTTTCAAAGATCTATAAGATAACTTTCAATTTATTAATAGGGACATATGTGTGTCAGTTATTTTAAAATTCATTACTTTATTTTAAAAAAGACAGAGCGCATCGTTTATGCGGTTGCCAAATATGTTCTAATAGCCATTTATTTTTCTTAACTTTTAAATACATACATATTACATATGTACATACATATATCATAATACGCATCAATTTGAATATAAACATTTTAAGCTATTTGCATTTTGAATACAACATACACAAATGTAAAAATAGAGTAGACTATTATATAAAAGTAAAACACGGAATATATTATAAAGTACGAAATCTATTAATTATTTATCTATTTCTACTTAAGGTCGTTCATATAAACAAGAGGTCTTCAAACTCTGTCGATTCAGACAAACTCAAGTTGAAAGTATTGACGCACAGTGTCTTTCAAGCTAACGAGAAATTATTTTTTTACTATTTTTACTATTTTGACTACGAGTAAACATATTCTTTTCGCTATTTTGTGTATTTTTATTGACTGAAATCTGTATATTTACATTCAAAATCACAGGTTTCCAAAGACTTTTACACGGTAGTGTATATATTTATTTTGACTTGCCGAAACCACAAAGATGTACCGGGGTTCTACGTAACACAGTTTGAATACCACTGATATAAACCACACCATTGATTAGAACTGTCACTGGGCTGTCATTCATATTTAACACCTCACAGATAGCTTTAACTTATCTTTTACTCCAGATTAAATACCGGAATTTGCCCGTAGCTATAGAATTAACATAAATAATGCTAATTAAACAGAATATTTAAAACATGTTTCATTAGCTATATGTATTACAATATATATATTTTTTAAAATCCTACGTATATTAATATACTATTCATACATATAAATATTAATTAAATACAGTACGAGTTCGATATAATGTATCCTTCAAGAGGCCCATCCCTTTTGAAATGATCTAAATAAAGGTCAATAATAATAATAATAATATAATTACTTCCGGTATACAGACAAGCATGCAATGTGTGTGTGTGTGTGTGTGTGTGTATCGGAAGTTGGTTCATTGTTTATTTATCAATACAAACATTATTATATTTATATATAATATACATTTCGTGGAATTAATTTTCTTTACATGAACATATATAAGTTACAACACATGAATTTCAGTGAATTTTATTAGGAAATATAATACCTACATATATCGCCATACACTGCATGTGAAGAATGCTCTAAAAAAACTATATTTGTGGTCGGGTCGTTGATCTAAAACATCGCAGATGCCAATAAAAACAAGTCGTCTTTTCAAAAGTGTATTCACTAAATCATATAGATGGCCTGCGTGCATTTGATTTAAAAAATCGAGTCTTATATCCGGTATTATATAAAGAGACTATAGCAAATTTTACTAGCTTGCAAGCACTCACAAATGAGGTATTCATTTTGTGATAGTATCTATAGATTTGCTATAGAATTTAGAGCAGTGATATACTTGACTACAGTATTGTAACACAGTTGGTGCAGACTTTAAGTGTGCAAAATAAACTGTTTTAATACCGTTGTTGGTGTTTACATATAACACGTGTGTGAAACTTGTCAAAGTCTTCATGAAACTATAAGAGAACTGTTATATAAGTTTGATAATTTATTTAAGAGTGCTTGCTAGCTAGTAAATTTGCTAGCTCTTTTATGACATCGGACATTAAAATTGTGAAAAGTGTTTATATTTTATATGTTGTTTTTTCTATGTCAATTTATTTTTTATTTTAAATACAGTCAATGGTTTTATTTCTATACACAAATAAACTAACCCAACCCTATTATATTCAATATAATTAAATCAATGACAAAAATAATCAAACAAGATTGCCACTTATTCAAGTAAAACTATTTTTTGCCCCGTTATTAAAAAATGATGCAATACTTTTATGGTATTTCAATAACATCTAATTTAAGCAAAGATAACCAAAAAAAAATCACAATGACTTTTCACACGATTAAATTTAGAAAACCAGTTTTTCACATATTAAAAAAAAATCTTGCACGTGTTTACGAAAATATTTCATACATAATGAATCGACATTAATTTAATAGTCAATAATAATAAAACATACAGACAATAAATTCTCCACCTCCTCTACCCGCATACAGCATTGATAACAGGATAAATATAAAATTAAAAAAAATAAAAACTGAAAATTGATGTTTTTAAAAAAAGGTAATACCCCAATAATACCCCCCCCCCCTCCCTTTCTACCGGCTCGTATCAAACACGCAAATGATCTCACATGACAACACACACACACACACACACACACATAAAACTTATTAAAACATGAATCACACAATTCGGAGGCTCGACATTTTCCACCGACCTTCAAACGACCTCTACATAGAAGCTCAATATCATTTGTTATGGTAGATGTGAGTGTCTACATACATATATATAAAGTATGTTTATATATGTATACCGGAGCGCATTCTATTCTCTACAGCAGTGGTTTCCAAACTTTATGTATAACTATGCCTCCCTTTAAAAAGTATTTAATCTTGCGCCTCTTCCCCCCACCCCCCCTTTTTCATAAAATTATATAGACATATTTTAAAAAGGTATAAAATGTATTAATACAAAAACTTAAAAAAAAAACGTAATTGATAGAATAACTAGGTTTTACTATATAAATAAATAAATATGTTTGAAGACCTTTTTTTGTTACTTCGACAACTTTCTTATGTACTTGTCATCAAACAACCAATGTAACGGACTAAAGTTAACGGAAGTTAACAAAAGCGTTAACATTTTTTTTAGTTAACTTAAAAGTTAATCCGTTAAGCATTTTGTTAATTAACGATTAACGGATTAACAAGTTAATGCCCACCTATGTATATAGGCAAGTATTTATTTTAAAATAAAAATTTTATTAGCTCAAACTTCATTAAATCTAGGTGTCATTGAGGAGTTTATTTATATGTATGTATTTTTTATTTATATACCTTAGCCTTAATATGATGTTATGAAAATTACATTTATGTTAAACATTTCGCGCCTCCCTTTGCAATAGTCTGTGCCTCCTAGTTTGGAAATCGCTGATCTACAGTACTTTATAGTACACGGACGAACTAAAAAAACTCGCATAACTGTTAGTTTTATAAGTAAAAATTTTACTTAAAGAAATATCGAGATAATATAGTTACAAATAGAAAACTTATAACTGTATTGCATTAACGAGAAATAATAATATAGTTGGGTTTGGAGTATATTTCTTATATTTATGAATTTGAAGGTTAAATAGAAGAATTGAAAAAAGGGGTAAAATTATAACCGCAGGCAAAACGATTTGGTCTAAGACAAATTTATTAATTTTTAAGTTCACAGATATGGTAAATTAATTCATATGTGGGCCCAATCTGTCCAATTGAGCCCCCCTTACCCCTAAAATGGCCACATCGGTCATGTAAAGGTTAATATTATATATGAAAAATGATTCTTTTTTCCAGTGCATTTTTTGTACGTACGAAAAAAAATACAATTTGAATAAATTTCAAAAAAGGAAAACATTTATAGAATTTTTATTATTTCCATCGTAAAGCACATAAAATTATACGTCTCCCACAGGTTATCAACGCGTCAATTTGGTTATTTTCAATGCATTTTCTAGCCTTTAAAAAAATATTGATTTTAAATTTAAAAAAATATTTTTTATAAAAATTGGTAAAGCAAGATATAATTTTATTTTTTTTATTTTTATAATTTGCAATTATTCTTAACAAAATTCTCACTGTCATGTACAACATTATTATTTATTTAACGCGTATTAAACCCATAAGTTTTTATTTCATATAAAACCAGTTTCGCTAATTCGAATATGATTAATATTTTTTTGTTCTTGTTTGGCATTAAAACCAAATTAACTTAAAATTGATTCAACTGAAGACATTTAAGGCTGTACAAAACTATTAAAATTTAATACATAAAACATAATAAAATAAAAATACAACTATGTATAAGTAAAAATAGTTTTTTATAAGAAATTACCTTCGCACCGATAACTATAGGAATATTGAAAACTCTTTTCCATACAAAAATTTACAATTAAATTTCAAGTTAACATTTTGGTTTCCAAATTGTGTCATTATACACAGACATAAATACAATACAAAAATAATGACTATAACCAGATATATCCTGAATCAAATGAACACAATTAGAATTTTTGTATGTCATAATCATTAGACCATAATAATAATTATACGTGTTTACATTCATATATCAAAATATTGATAAAAATTGACAATGGCGCAATAATTGTATACAAGAAATTAATTTTTTTTTTCAATACGAATGATTTAACATCACTTTAACCAGGAAGAGGGCAGGGAGGGAGGGGTAAAAATTGATTCACAACAAATATACACTATTGCGTAAATGAATAGTCGTGTCACGAAAAAATGGGGGGCGGGGTTAAGGGTCAATTACACAAATCAAAATACAATAACATTAATTTATCTATACAAATTACATTTTTTTAAGTTTAACATTTTTTTTTATTTTCTATATAGGTAGATATTAAATAAAAACGAATCATTTTTTAGGGAGCTGTATAGTGTAGCTCCCTCACACATTTTGCTTATAGAATAACATCTTTGACAAGTTTGAAACACCAGTTAAAAATCACCTGTAGATACATATATAGATGATTTTTTAAGAAAATCGAATTTGCAATTTTTTGTTATTTTTGGTACTTTAACGCCATCTATGATCATTTTTAACAATCCAACAAAAAAATACTTTTGTAATATAACAGAGATCTGAATAGAAAATTTAGGAGGCTTTTGGCATGCAGAAACCGGATTTTCTGCCCAGTTGGTTTCATCACGTCAGGGTTTTGAGATATTCTAACCTAAAAGTCCATTGGCAATGTTAAAGAATTTATTATCAAGTAGGTAATTTTTTTCTAAAGTTTTCGGTCACGGTAACAAATAGTATTATCTTTCCTCTTAAAAATGAGTTTTAACTTTTTACTGTACGATTTTTTTAGCCGAGACGTACTAGTTTGAAGATATGATAGAGTGTAGTATAGTAGATACAATGAACTTTACTACATATATCTTCAAAGTAGTATTTTTCGGTAAAGAAAAATCGCATAGTAAAATGTAAAAAATAATTTTAAAGAGAAATGATAATACTATTCGAAATCATGAAAGAAAACTTCAGAAAAAAATTACCTACTTAGTAATAAATTCCCCAACATTGCCAACAAAATCGTCATTTTTGGGACTTTTAGGTTCGGATATCTAAAAAAAACCTGACGTGATGGAACCATTTGGACAACGAATTCGGTTTCGGCATGACAAATACCTTCTAAATCACCTATTCAAATTTCTGTGATTTTTTTTGTTGCATAGTGGAATTAATGGTTTTAACATTCATACAAAATTTTATACTAGAAGATCAGAATCAATATTTTTACACCGAATTCAACTTTTCGGTCGAAAATATATTTAGAAAAAAATTTAATTTTTCGAACGTTCCCTGATTTAAGGGATGCTATTTAGGGTATATACAATATAATGAAAATAATTCTTACCTCAGGTAATATTTCGTAGCAGGGATTATCCATCAACGTCTCCCTCATTTTGAACGGTATTTATTTTAAAAAATTTGTACTTTAAATATTATTACAATGTATCAGTTAATAAATTTACGATATTGTCATAAAGTCTTTTTTTTAAACTAACTGTAGGTACATATGATTGTTTTTTTTTTCTTATGATATCAACATGTGATTTGTTTTTTTTTATTAAAATTGCTTTTATCTACAAAATAAAATAAAAATTGATGTCCATTCATAATTCTTGGAATTTTATTTAAAAACCGCGCATTACAATGTTACAAACATGATATTTTTGTGATAAGAAATTCCAATTAATGAAATGTATTAATCTAAAGAACGATTTCTAGAAACACTTGTAACTTTATCTGATTCAGATTTCTATAATGTTTTGGTTTTATTAATTATTATTGGTTTTAGATTATTTACAATTTTGAATGTCAAATTCGTGTCATTCTGAAATTTTCCTCTCTCATATTTTTTATTTGATTTAAAGATTAAATTATTTAAAAACCAAATAAAATTTAAATAAATAAATAATCCGATTGATAAGATAATAGGTACACCTATATTTTCAATGAGTTCAATAGAAAAATATTATTCTAAGAAAATGTTTATAATAAAATTTTTTAATCAATGAAAAAATGTATTCCGATAAAAATTAAGTAGAAAAATTTATAAGCAAATAATCTGAAACTGTAAAGAATGTTTCAATTAATTTTGTTGCAAAGAAGCTACCCCAAAAAGATTTTTTTGTATATTTTATAAAAATTCAAAATATTAATATTTATACATAAATTAATACATTCTCGATTTCTTGGTGTAAACAATACACGTATGGCCACCAATTCGAGTCAAATTGACGGTCATAATTACACTGCGTATGCCTCGAAGACCAGAAACTTTGCAAAAACAACGAAACACAAATAAAAACTTTTTTTGTAAATAAAAATGGGTATAAGCAGTCAAAGTATGATTCGAATAGAAGTCATACTTACACTGCGTATGCCTAGAAGACCAGAAACTTTGCAAAAACAACGAAGCACAAATAAAAACTTTTTGTAAATAAAAATGGGTATAAGCAGTCAAAGTATGATTCGAATAGAAGTCATACTTATACTGCGTATACCAAGAAGACCAGAATTATTTCAAGAACGACGAAAATTAAATAAAAACTTTTTTTGTAAATAAAAATGGGTATAAACAGTGTAAATATGATTCGAATTGATGATCATACTGCCACTGCGTATACCCAAAAAAACAGAACTATTGCAAGAACGATGAAAATTAAAATAAAACTTTTTTTTGTAAATAAAATGGGTATAAACAGTTTAGGTATGATTTGAATACACAGTCATACGTATTCTGCGTAAACCAAGAAGGCCAGAATGACTCCAGAAACGACTAGAATTTAATTATATATATTATTTATATATATCGCCCCCCCCCTTCCCAAAAAAAGTGTCCCAACTCAAAAAATGTCATATTTAAGATAAATATGTAGAATGATTCCAAATTACTATATATTTCTACTAAAAATTGTCTTTAATGTACTTCGTGTACCTACCGTCAACAAAACTAGCAAATTCTAAAAAAATGTCACATTTTTTATTTATTTTTTAAATACTTAAACAACTAAGCATTTTAATAGTTACTATTTTTCAAATACATCACATGAATACTGAAATATTTAAATTAAACACTCTGTATCAGTCCTTTTCCTATACTACCTTTACAATTTTGATTTACCTAAATTGTTATACATAATTTTATTTATTCCTATTTCTTCAAAACTACATTTTTTGAATTGTGACACTTTCTACGGGGGGTGCTATATATTAATCAAAATGAATCAAATCAATTTTTATATACACAAAAAAAAACGAAAAATTTCATTTCATAACCTCTAATTCACCCTGAACTACGAACGGACATCAAAAA
Source organism: Sialis lutaria (assembly GCA_949319165.1). Classification (NCBI taxonomy): domain Eukaryota; kingdom Metazoa; phylum Arthropoda; class Insecta; order Megaloptera; family Sialidae; genus Sialis; species Sialis lutaria. The sequence goes on along the minus strand of OX439240.1, from coordinate 25,738,521 downwards.
CCCAAAAAATAAACAATTACCTACAACCCTGCACTGTTTTATACGTGTATTTTTTACTTAATATCTCCCGATCACCAGCAATAATCACCGAGATACAGATACACTTGTTGGGGGGATACTTATTAAGTATATAATGAAGCGATACACCGAGGTTCGAGCTGTTGGTGCTTCGGCAACGACTTTAACACCACTAAGGGTCACTGTCACACGGCTAACGCGGTAGGCCGGGCCCGGAAGGTCGTTTAGAGGTCACCTTGACACACCTCCGGAGCGACACGGAGTCTGCGCGAGGCTATGAAAGCTCTACACAACACACGTCATAGACCGGAGTCGGGATCGATACAACCGGAGAGCACGTGGTAAGGGCAGAAACGGGGGGACGACGTTTATTTGACAGTTGGTTTACGATTTTTAATAAAAAACGAACCGAAACTGTCAAGATTTTATCTCAAATATGAAATTTTTTAAAAGCAACAAAAAAAAATTTAAAATTTTGTAATTCGTTTCGAATCTGTATGAAAAATAGAAAAGTAAAGAGGGGGTTTTTCAAGATTCAATATGTTTAATTAATTATTCATATGCATTTTTATTTAATTTTTTTTAGTGTTCTCTTGAAATTTGATTAAAATAGTCAGGGCCGGTTTAAAAAAAAACTAGTGCTGTAAGAGATCTTTTTTACCCCCCCCCCCTCTTCGTTCAGAAACGTGGTAATCGTTAAAAAAACATTTTTTACTCAATGTATTCAATTAAAATTAAAACAAGAAATAAAACATTTTTTATTGATACAGATTTTTAACAAACAACAATAGCAATTAATATTTCGATTACTTTTTTTTAAGAAATTATTCGTCGAGAAGTTGCATTAGTTTAACAAAATAGAAAAATTATTAAATCGTTTTAACTGGTACCGTAGGAGATATCCCCCCCCCCCCTTCCAGGAACGTGGCAATCGTTAGAAAAAAAACATTTCATTAACCAATTTATTCAATTAAAATTAATACAAGAAATATAACATTTTTTATTGATACAGTTTTTTATCAAAAAACAATCCAATGAAGATTTAAATATTTAAACAATACAAATTATTAAACACTTGCTTATTATTAATCTGTATTCAACAGAAATAATATTTCCGGGTTTTTCTTAAGTAAAACTAACGCTTTAACGATCCAAAATTGCTTGTACTTTTTTTCTTAAAAATCAATAAATTTTACCAGAAATTAGAATTTCAGCCAAGTTTCCTGACCTAGCACCCCAGTTATTCGCCCTACTTCGACCCCCCCCCCACCACCCCTTCAAAGCCAGCACTATCTGTTTAGAACACAAGACAACCGCCTTTGAAATAAAATAATTATTTTTCCATCAACATATCACATAAAAAAAGTAAAATAACAATTCACAACATGAAAATTCCACCATGATTACCTTATATGGAACAATCTACAAGCGAGACCCCAACTAACAAACCAAGTCTCATCGAAATCTATTCAGTAATTCACGAGTTATGCGTGTGACAAGAATCCAAGAGACAGACACGAACTTTGAAGTTTTTCGGAAACTAATCATACAAAAAAATATTATTTTCAGAATTTCTTTACCTTTAATTCACTACGAAAAATGCCCCCCCCCCCATAAAATACCCTACTACGTGCCTGTACGTACGGCATTCTCGCACCAAGGATAAACCCAGCACCGCGTATGTTATACGCAAACGCAGTTATATACTTATAGCGTCACACTCCGGACTCCGGGTGATCGATATAACCCGGAGCACGTGGTACGGGTAGATAGACATTGTGCAAGGGAGAAAGTCACTGTTTCTGCCCACACCTGTACGTTTTGGGGGTGTGTGTGAGCGTCGGTAGATATCTGCGTGGAGGGGTGCATGTGATTTTGAAATTTTTTAAAACTAAAAATTTATTTTAACTTTCTTTCATTATTATTTTTTATTAATTGCTAAAAAAAACTTCATGGGTTACATACAGTTAGAATTAAAAAAAAAAATATTTTTTTATTTCATTTTCGTATGTACATATTATTAAGTACCTACACACTACACACACAGAAAATTTCAAGTCAATCCGGCGATTATTTTCGAAGTTGCACGCATATTTGTAAAGACGTCTCAGAGCGTTTGAATGTAGGAGGTCGGAGCTTTAATTAACGCGTTTTTCTCAAATCTGTGTTTTTAAAGTCGGTGACCAAGATTTCTCGAAAACAACTGTATAGATGTGTCTCAAATTTTAACACAAGTTTCTTAAGTATATTTTTTAGAAATTAATCGAAGGTCTTTTCTCACCGATAAGTATTTTTTTTGTTATAAACAATTTAAGGTCAAAATTTTGGTCAAAAATCGATTTTTTTTTAGAACCCGCCATTTTGTCAAAAAATATTATTTAGTTTATTCCTTCGATTAAGTGCAAAATTATACATTACTTTAACGAAATCCGTTTGGGTTTTTTATTTTAAAAGATCCAGTCCAGAGATATCATGGTCACCGCAAGGCGCCTTTTTGAGAGGACCTCCTGGAGAACAGCTGTAGCAGCTTTCGAAATTATTATTTTTACAAATAAAAAATGTTAAAATACAATTAAAAGTTAGCATAATATGTGTACAAATTTTTACATAAATAAATTTATAAGTCTTCTCATAAAAAATTCTTGAAAAACCCATTTTTTGGCCTTCTGACTGTATATAACCCCTTAAAAATTAAAAATTCACTAAAAATAAAAATGTATTCTTCCCTCTCTCCTACCCCCCCCCCTCTAAATGATATAACTAATTTTCGAGATAGAACGTTTTAATTTAGAACACCCGATATGTATACTTTAATTTAATAAAGCATCTCATAAATAACTGTATCAAAAATTAAATTTACTAATTTACATCAACTTTATCATTTACAAAATTTATTAACTTCAACAGATTTCAATTAGAGATGAATTTATCTCTTTCAGTAAATATGAATTCACATTTATTCAAAATCATATACAGTACGTACAAATATATAATATAAATAATTATAAAGCGAAAAGAGCTAAGTACTTAATTAATGTTTTGATAAATGTTTAAAATTGCTCCATTTTCGTGAATTAATATTTTATTTAAAACTTTTTATTTTAATTGATATTTAATATAGTATCAAATTCAGGAGAAGGGGTACGGTGGCACCCCTCTCTCACCCAGTGAAATATAGAATTTTTTTTATATCCCGATTTGTTCAAAATTCAGGCGCTGGGAATGAAAACAATAGCAACATATTTTTATTATTTAATGCACATTTTTCTTTTATATTTTTGTCATCCTCGCAAACCTCTATAGAACTATTCCCATATGTATTTCTAAAGAATACGGAAAAAGGAACCTTAAGAATTAAAATTTTTTTCCCTATACATCCTGGATAGTAAGTAAGTGACAACCTATAATTATATAAAATTTTACTCGTTTTGAAACTGTAATAATATAATTTAATTTTTAGGCTGTAATATTTGCAGTTTATCCATCAATTTATATTGAGTATCTGCAAACATTATTACATTTTCAGACTGTAATAAATATTTTATAATAATGATAAGTTGTCGCTTACTATCAGGGATAGTAAGAATGTACACTGCAGTGCAAAAGTCTTTGGACACTCATTTTTTGCGTATTTTGTAAATATAAAACTGAAAAAAAAATGTTGCTTCCTCGCAATATCGAAGATACGAGAAGCTTTGTTATCGTTTTAAAACGAGAAAAAAAATTTGTTCTCCGATTTTAAAAATTTTACCGGATCTATCCGTTTCAGGTCAAGACAAACACTTTTTGTTCCGTGTCTGTCTGTGTGTGTGTGTGTGTGTGTGTGTGTGTGTGTGTGTGTCTGTCTGTGTGTGTGTTTGTCCCCCAATCCTTGTCACACGCTTAACTCATGAATCACTGAACCGATATTGATGAAACTTGGTTGGTTGGTTTGGTCTGGCTTGAGGACGGTCCCATTTCAAAATAATTAAAATTGTGTTTAAGGGGGAGGGGTGACATTCAAAAAGATTTATTTTTTGAAGATATCTCAAGAAAGACACATGTTACGTGAAAATTTTATAGAACCTTTTTTGTAGAGCATTCAATTCTCTATAATATAGATCACCTACTTTTGTTGTAAAATATTCCCTTACAAAGATCTATCTCAATTTGACTTAAGAAAATCGTCATTTGTTTTTTTTAAAACTGCTATTTACTTTGACATATTAAATGTCACTTTGACGTTTTAAATGTCATTTTGACATTCGTATAGCAGAAAAATAATGATTTTGATTGAAATTATCAAAAAATTCAAAATATACGACATAATAACCAGGCGCGTATTAAAAAAAATGTCAAATTAATTTTTTTTATTAAAATCGTATGAAAATTAAATGGTTAACCAATGACAGGCAGTTCATCTGAATACTTTATCGGTTTTTATTTAAGTTGTTCAATAATTAACTACCTTTGATGAATTTAGCACGAGGAAGCACCGTGCATTTACAAGGCAGAGTATTTCTTTTGTAGGCTTTCGTGCCCGTTGTCCATAGTAGCGACATTTTCGGGCTGTTGTCCACGTTGTCGTATTCTTATACTTGACGTTTCAACTCTCTGTTTCAGAATAACATCTGAAGAAGACTCCGACATGAGAGTCGAAACGTCAAGTATAAGAATACAACAACGTGGACAACAGCCCGAAAAGTTAGCTACTATGAAAAAATGGTTGATAAAAAATCTTAAATGTTGATAAGAGTAGGTACTTAATTACAACTTTTGTAATAATCCTAGCATATCTAAAATACAGCATTTACAATTATCCATGTTATTTTTGAATTATATGCCTGAAAGGTCAGGTTTACTCAAGTTGAAAGTATTGACGCACAGTGTCTTTCAAGCTAACGAGAAATTGTTTTTTTATTATTTTGACTGCGAGTAAACATATGTATTCTTTTCACTATTTTTGGGATTTTTATTGACTGAAATCTGTAAATTTACATTCAAAATTACATGTATCCAAAGACTTTTGCACGGCAGTGTACCTACAGGAAAAAAACTGTAATTTTTCAGGTTTCTTCCGAGAAAAAACGCGCCAACGTGGACAATAGCCCAGAAAATGAAAACGGCCAGGAATGCTTATTAAAGAGTAAAATAAGAAATATTCCATTTTATTCAAAATAACCGAGATTCATTAATAAATAAATGATTTCTTATTATAATATATTCCTGTCTACAAAAAACGCATAAACATCGATTTCATAACAATCCCTGATATAACATCATCATAATAATCAATGAGAGGACCGGTTTTCCCTTGTATAGGGGTTGAACGGACGTGGGCGACAAGGACGTCTCGTCAGAACGAGACAGAGCGACTGTTGATAGAACGAGACAACATTGGAATGTGACAGAGAACGGTATATACAATAGAATGACGCAAGAGGATCAATTCCACAGGCGTCGATCGTTTATTTATTAAGGGATGAAAATATTTATAGAAGAAAAATTTTACGAAATTATTATTAACATACAAGTCTTGAGGCTTCCGTGGTGATCTTGATATGAATCTTAGTTTACACCCAGAAACCAAAATTCATTATTAACATAGTAAGTTATGATTTTCCGTCGTATTTTCTTATATTTAAGTTTATATTTATATCACTAATTACAATTTCATGCATGAAATTTCACTGGAAAATTTTGAATTTTAGATTTGGTTAAAAGTATGTTTTTTATATAGAAAATGACGTGAAAAGTTGAATTTTTCAAACCGCAGGTATGTATCTCAAACCGTTCTCGAGATATCGCTTCTCAAAGTTTTAATTTTTTCAAAATTTTGGAGAAAAATGGACGTAACTTTTGAACGTGTGGTCGGATTTGATTTTCGTTGGCAGATTTGAAATCAGCGTGTCAAAATCTATCTGAAAACATGTATAATACTTTAAAATTCGACAAAAATTTTTTTGCTGAAAATTGAAATTTTTCCAAGGGGTATATCTTAAAAAAATGTTGATTTTCGACAAAATTTTTTTTATCGAATTTCCATATGTTATACACGTCATTATATAGATTTTGACACGCTGATTTCAAATCTGCCAACAAAAATCAAATCCGACCACACGTTCAAAAGTTACAACCATTTTTCTCCAAAATTTTCAAAAAACTAAAACTTTGAGAGGCGATATCTCGAGAACGTGATGAGATACAGACCTGCGGTTTGAAAATTTCAACTTTTCACATCATTTTCTATAAAATAAACATACTTTTAACCAAATCTAAAACACAAAATTTTTCGGTCATATTTCATACATTAAACTCTATCATAGAAATATCAACTTAAATATACGAAAATAAGAAGAAAAATCATATATTACTCCCTGAATCGACACCTATGGGTATAACAGTTAATTCTGACTGAATTTTATACACACCGGTATATTAAATTTTACCTATGCCGGTGTTGCAGCCCTTTTCCGAGAACCTAGAGCACGTTCTTAAAAAAATATAAACACAAAATATACCTCATACAGTTTCAGATTCAACTGGAATAAATATAAATACAATAAAATAAAAACACATCAATTTCGTATTTTATTCACACTATATAAGAAACGCTAACTCATAATTAACAATGACGTCACGCCACTGATGTCGAAAAGCACGAAACGAGCCTGTATAAATTCAGTGACGTCACAGTAGCGTGTTTGCTTAGAGAGGGGGAGGGGGGGGGGGGTGAATCCCACACCTTACACACCCGTTTCCCTGTTATGTTGGTAGACCTGTGTGTGATATATACAAAGTCGAAGTGGCTTCCCCCGATTTTAAAATAGATAAGATACATACTATAACATACAGCCTTGGCCAAAAGTATTTGACACCCCCGTCAATTCTTAGATATGTAACTTTTTTAACTTGACGTGGAGTGGGCGTAATCGTGTTGTGTAATGGGCCAAATGGGTTTAAAAAAGACACCCAAGTACTGTAAACTGCGTTAAAACCATCTCTTCATAAAATGTTCGGTGATACCAACATGAACAGCGCCAAGAAAACGCGCCTGTCACAAATCGCGAGTGACGATGAAGTGGTTCTCAGATAATGGGATTGAGCTCCTGTTTTGGCCATTGGACCTCAACCCCATTGAACATCTTTGGTCGATATTAAAGCACACGATTAGGGAACACTCAATCATATCAAATAATAATCTGCCGTGTGCCACAGGACTTTCTTATACATAATAATGACAGTAAACAGTGTACGTGATAAAATTATAGATAATAATATTACCTACAATTTTCAACTTTGTCATTTTTCTCTAATTCGCACTGTTTCAGTGTAATTCGAAAAATTCAAAAATCGATGTAGGTAAACATCCGTTTCCGGTTGAATGATCGTTTTCAAAAATAGGAGGTTTTCTTCCCAGGCAAAAATCAATCTTAAGTATAAAATTCCACCTTTCTACGATTTGTCGTATTTGAGTTACAGCGTCTACAGACAGACAGACAGACAGACACACAGACATCATGGCGAAAATAGTCAGAATGGATTCAGGGAAGGTCAAAATTGATAATTCCATCAAAAACTGGATTTCGAAAAAAATCGCGTCTACTATACTTACTTATACTATATGTATATTTCATATACATTGGTATAAGAAAGTAAAAATATAAACAATATCTTGATTAAGGAGTGGCAAATAATTACTCCACAATAATGACGATGCTTTGTATCGAGCAAGAGTAACTGCTGTTATCATAACAAGAGGTATATTAATTTATTATAATAAATATTTCCGTAATCATCAACTGGTATTATTTATTTAACCTGGGTGGCAAATACTTTTGGCCAAGGTTGTACATACACATTTTGTGCTACTCGCTACTGTTAAAAGTCATATAGAAGTCACGAGAGAATATTGTGTTATTATTATTGTTTCTGTTCGGAAAAGCCGATCGATCGCTTGCCCGAAATACCAAATAGTTTTCTGGTATATAGAGGTTATTTTTAACACTACACGCCCATATTTTGTTACAGTTTATATAAGTACTAAACTATATACAGTGCCGGCTTTAGGGGGGGGGACGAACCAGGGCGACCGTCCGGGACGCCAAACCAGTAGGGGCGGCGCACGGATGAGGTTACAACGAAAAAAAAGGTATCAGTTTTTTTGTTGGGGAGGGCGTCAAAGAAAAATTCGCCCGGGCGCCGGGATTGCAAAGGCCGGCTCTGGCTATATACATTCAATTGGAGAGAGAGGGGTAGTAAGTATAGAAAATATATAAGTCTACTTATGTTAGTACTGTTCCTTATACTACACAGAAAAAAATGTGATCAATGTAAAAAATCCGTGATCGATTGTGTTGTTTGTTAATATGATAATTTTTTACCAATATGGAAATATCCACGTTTATCTTATTGATAAATGTATAATTATTACTAACAATGTTCTTATCAATGTGAAAATTTTGTTTCGTATTGAAAACATATATTTTAAATACTTAATAAATGACATCACTGAATTTACCATATCGAAAATTGCACTTTCACTAGTTGGGTGGTGTAAAAAATATTCACACTGATAAATATTTATTAATACAACCATTATGTTTAATCTATTTGAGAGTTTCGTTAGTTGGTGTAATAAATTATTTATTAATTTGACAAATGAAAAGATTTTTTTAGATAAATATGAAGATATATTTTTCAAATTAATAAAATATCCTAAATAAAAAAATTTATTATTATTATATTGAGGAAATATTGTTATATTAACAAGATAAAATTATTAAGCATTGTAATCCTTTAAGTTTCTTTTTTCCCGTGTACAACTCAAAACTTCTTTACCACAAATACTTCGACTTACAGAGGTTCTACTGTATTCTACAATATTACTTGCAAAAACATTTATATAATTACATATAAAACAGTTTCAAACAAAATTGCGAGAATTCACAAGAAATACGTATTAAATCTATTATATGTATCTGCACCCCGATACCTGGGGGCGATGTGAAATTGAAAGTGAGACAAAACACGCGAGCAAACATATCTCCATCTCTGTCACACTTGGCACGCAAACGATAGGTATTATATAAAAAATAAATCAGGTTGGATCAAACAAGAACAAATATATTTAATTATTCATTCAAAAATATATGAAACATTCGACTATACATAAATTTATAATAAGTTTTCTTCATTTATCGTACACCGAAAGAAAAATTATTACTACCCCCCCCCCCCCCCTCCTGCCCAATCAGCGAATACACTTTATCTTTCAAATAAAAAAGTGTTACAACTCAAAAAATGTAGTTTTGAGGAAATAGGAATAAATGAAATTATAACATTTTAGGTAAATCAAAATTGTAAAGGTAGTATAGGAAAAGGACTGATACAGAGTGTTTAATTTAAATATTTCAGTATTCTTGTGATGTTTGAAAAATACTAACTATTAAAACGCTTAGTGATTAAGTATTTAAAAAAATCAATAAAAAATGTGACATTTTTTTAGAATATGCTAGTTTTGTTGACGGTAGGTACACAAAGTACATTAATGACAATTTTTAAGTAGAAATATATAGTAATTTGAAATCATTCTACATATTTATCTAAAATATGACATTTTTGCGGGGCTGCGATATGTTTTAAACAATTAATTTTTTATAAACGTCCATTACAGGAACCAATCTACCGCGTAAAACGAATACGTACACATACCCCTGCCCCCAAAATTGTTAATTCATATTTTTTTCATACAAAATTGCTACTTATAAGATACTCGGGTTGCATATAGCAAAAATAAAATACATTCGAAAAATAAAAAATCTCATTCAAATTCTCACATTACAATTTATTCCTCGTTCAATTCTTTCCAAATGCAATTAAAAGCGTCATTTACACGCAAATACCACATCGCCAACATACATAAGAATTATTTTGTCAAAGTGAATTATATTTATAAACACAAATTCATTCCGTCATTATTAAAAGAACAACAAAAAAAAACACATCCTCTGTGCCAAAAAACGTAGCGGCAATTCTAAGGTCATCTCAAAGACTAGACGGTGACAATGTCTGCGTGAGTTCAAAAGCCAAATTGATCAATTCCGATTGACATACATTTCACGAAAAAAAAAACAATCCAAATAGCATTACACTTTTTTCCTACTTTTAACATTACATTAAGTTCAGATCACCCTGTATATACAGAATGGCCCAAAAGTCACAACACCATTTAAAATTCAAATAACATTCTACAGTTAATTATTTTTTTAAAATTTGATTTCAAATTATTAAAGCGTTATCCTTAACGAAAAAAACCTGCACTCGTAGTTTTGGGGTCAGAAAACCACCACATAAACAAACTATACTTCGTTATTCGCTGGGTGCAAAGTAGGTAGTGGGGGAAACGAAATCGATCACAGCGCACAACGTGGGAAAAAATAACACTTTGGGTAGACTAACTGTCATTTTTAATAGGCTCGTTTTTAACTGAAAATAGAAAGGTCAACTGGTTAATCCCACTATAGACTATGTGCAAGGGGGTGGAGTTAGAAATAATATCGATGCGAGTGTTCGTGGTGAGCAATATTGTAAAATTATCGGCGCCAAAATTTGAGGTTATGCTGTCAATGTAAACGAATTAATTATTTCTCTATTATACGTCATAATTAAAGAGAAAAAGATACCCAAAATAAATAATTTTCACGTACCTTTTATGCTATACTATTTATATTATATGCAAACAGCTAAATTAAATGATATTTGTTTAATAAAAAAATTCACGGTATTAAACATATTAAACAATGATAAAAAGAGAGTTGAATCCATTCAATCCTTCTCTATTACCCGCTAGCGGCGCTAATAGACTTCGTGCACATAGCCAATAGTCATAAATAATCGTCTAAAATGTATATATTACGATATCTTATTGAAATTATTTGTTTGTTAGTACGCCAAAGTCCACCCAAGTTGCTACTAAAGTTCACCCGTTAGTTGGCGCTGTCATCGCGCACGCTGCGAATAATCCGTAACAATCCTCGAACCATTCAGCAATTGAAGGCCAACATCCTTGAAGGAATAAGCCAAGAAACATTACGACAGGTGAAGATTCACGTCTTATGAAAGAATATAGAAGTGAATTATTACATTTATAACTAAATGAAAAAGTTATTTTAAAATGGTGTTGTGACTTTAGGGCCATCCTGTATACGCACACATCGATGTTCTAAAAATAGATATCAAATTAATGTCACGCAACGCTGTACGAATTTTATAATGATTATTTTATTTAAATATTTGGTATTTTCTTCCTTACACCTTATCATAAAAATGGTACTATAGTCTATTTCATTTAAGTTTGCAGTGGTGGGCGGGGATTAGACGGTACGATTCACACAGGAACTATTTTATAGCTAACAGAAAAGTTTTTTCACTAGAAATTTATTAAATCTTAAACCTTTCAGTGAATTTTTTTCAAACTTTCACTGTATTTAGATTCATCCTTCATACAAAGTATAGGCTAAAATTTATTTTCAACACATTTATAGTTTTTATGCTGTGATTTTTTTGTTTGGCAAAACGGGAAATAACTCGCATTTTAATTTATTACTGATTGTTGTAAATACTCAATAGTGTTTTTTTTCTTGACGTCAGACGTGTAATTTTTTTAAAACCACGTAATTTTTGGCATATCTGAACTGTCATATAACTTTTAATGGAATTTACAAGAAATTAAATTCACCTTTGTGTCATAAATATTAGTTTTCTTATATCCTAATGTCAACTGTATATATACATACATTTGTAGAATAACTAATCTGACAGTTTGAATTTAATTGCAATTATTTCCAAGGCAACATGATGTATTGCATTAATGAAAATTGTGTTATTGTGAATTTATCTGGCGTTTTGACCAATCAGGAGCGCGTATTATACTTCCTATGCTAGCTACCGCTGCAATCTTAAATGAAATAGACTATAGGTATTTTTTTAGGGAGGGGCAGATCAGTATTATTTAAAATAAAACTAGATGTAAGAATGGTGAAGAAAGGACATAATCTACAGGTATGCAAGCATAGGTAATAAATATTTTGTTCTAGTTATAAAGAAAACATTACATTTTCCGATTAGTTAATTAATTGTGATAATGACCTTGAGTGCAAAAGTGCGATGCACATAAATCAAACAATAATGCAAGTATACTCACTACCGTCATTTGCATATATTTGTAAAAATTACCATAGGCCTGTTGCTACACCAGACGATACAAAAATGTTTTTAAACATTTTAAATTAACAAAATTATCAAAAGTTGATAAAAATTCGTTTAAGAACAATATATACTTTCAGGGAGGGGGAAGTGAAATCTGCCCTCCCCCCCTTCTCCTCCGCCCATCACACCATGAAATACTACTGCCCTTTTGACCCTCCGTTTTTTTTTGTATATCCATTATTTATTTTTCATCATTTTTTTTAAATTTTGCAATTTTTATCTACATTTTGAAATTGAAAAAATTAAAAAGTTTCAAAGAAAATAGTTTGAAGCCACTGGTACTTTACATTATTTGTCCTTGTATCGTTTTAATCATATAGGTATTTAAATTAATAATATAGAAATATTTCTTCTACGAAGTCTTACAGAAAATTTCAATCATGTTAAAATATGAAAAAAAAAAACGATTCAAGTAAAAACGTTTCAAAAATAAAAGCCAATAAAATTCTAAACACATTACCGTAATGGGGTACTTAATTCCTTAATGGAAAATTTCAACAGGACTTTTAAAAGTTCACTAAATACGTTTTTTTTTTCAACGATTTATTTCAACTGAAAGTAATTTAATATTTTTTAATTTTTATAATATTCAACATTTTGTCTATCTGTCTGTCTGTTTGTTTAATTCGATTTGACACGAGCCACAATAAGAAAGCTTAAGTGTCTAGAATTACTTAAATAATTAATTTATGGCAGCAGGTTCTAATTAATTAACAAGAATTTACAATTAATAATAATTGTATTTTCTAAGAAAATAAAAACACATGTTGAATTAGAATAAATAATATTGATTGATAAAATTAGATAATACGGCTATGAGTGAGAGACTTTGGACTGCTACAACCAATCAGAAATCGATTGGGGCTGTCACAACTCTTATGCGGTGTTTACACTGAAAAAACAAAACAGAAACATGTGTTTTTTGACAAAAAAGCAATAAACCCTATACATTTTTAAATACGAAGTATGTATTTTAAAGACACGATGTTTCTGTTTTGTTTTTTCAGTGTAAACACCGGATTACAACAAGTGTAGAATCAGAGCGTCTATATACGTTTTTAGAACATCAAGTAACGCGGTTGAAGCCGCGGGGGTGGAACCCCCCATTCTATAACAACACATTTAATAATTTATTCGATTCCAATATGTTCTATTTTTACAGACAACAGACAACACATTTATAAATACAATAAATAATATAGATGAACTATGAAGACCTTCATAGAATAATAGCGCAGTCCTTCGTGAGTATTTTTACATATAGTTAATTCGTAAATCTATGGCTTTACGCCAAGTTTCAATCGTCAATCGAAAAAACTACATCACATAGTTTAATTTCAATGAAAGAAATATTTACAATATGAATAAACGATATACAATTATTGATACAAAAAAAAATAAACATATCAAAACTGTTATTGCTAATATATTCTAACATTAAATTATAGAAGAAAAGTATATCAAATAGCATGGAGGAGGGAGGGGGGGGGGTAAATAAATCCAAATCATAAATATTGAACCGTACTTACGAAAAGGCGCTAGTTGAGAGCCTTGCCTTATATGAAACTAGACAACTACTAAAGGCACACTAAGGTAAAAATTCATTCAAAAAGTTTTTTCTAATACTGAAGAGCAAAGAAAGCTGTTGCATTATAATAATAACATTTTTTAACAAATTATTTTTGAGGTCTCAAGTTTTTTCACATCTTGAATTTCAAAATTGCACTGATATATTTTAAATAACATTTGACCAAATAGGTGTATCGAAAAAATATTTTTTTTATTATTATTTCGAAGCTTGCTTGTAAAAATACAAACAATTCCACTAACAGGTGGGGGAGGGCTTAACCAATCCCTCTAACCCCTTTTAAACTACATCACCTTTTACTATCGCTATACAAAATCAGCCGAAAATTAAAAAAAATCCATAACACAAAAATACATCCATATGTGTTTCAATCTATTTAAATTGGAAATAATTAGAACCAAGTGCACGATTAATAATAATGTAATGTAATGTAACTGAATAATTCACAATGTTTCAATTAATTGATTAAAACATGATCCAGTTCGTACTGAACATGTCTCAAATTACAAACATACATAATTATTATTATTGCAATATACAGGATGGCCCAACTAAAATGAAACGGCCGTGTTTTTGGTCATTTAAATTAAGATTTTGAAAAAAACGCTCGAACACGTCGATTTTGTTTTCAAGGGGGACATCTTTTGTTATAAAATTTTTGCAAGAATCTTTTCAACCCTCAGCGCTACACAGGTAGAAAGGTTTACTTGAGCCAAGTAAACCTTGTTTTGTATATAACGAAAACAATATTCTCTTAAGATAAGAAATATATTCTTAAACCAACTATAGTATTCTTGGACGAAGAAATAATGTAGTTGGATTAAGAGTACTTTTCTTATATTAAGAAAATATTGTTTTCGTTATATACAAAACAAGATTTTCTTGGTCCAATAGTTTTTTCAGCGCTATGAGCACAACCCTTAAAATTTTAAATAGCATGATAGAGCAAGTGATACCTCATTTAAAAGGTTTTTTCATTCTAAATAAGGTGTTTTTCTCCAAATCTGTTTAGTTTTGGTCAAGTTATTTACATTTTTAATGTATTGATTTTCTGATCAACAAAACAAATATTTACAACTAAAATTTTAAAACAAATTAGGCATATTTTCTCATCAAATAAATCAAAAAAAATTTGAACATTTATTGAATTAATTAAAGTTTTGGATGTTAGTAATTTTTTTTAATTATTTGATGTGAAAATAAACCTACTTTGTTTTGAATTTTATTTGTAAATGTTTATTTTGTTGATCAGAAAATCAATGCATTCATGGAAATAAAAATGTAAATAACTTGACTAAAACTAAACAGATTTGAAAAAAAAAACACCTTGTTTAAAATGAAAAAAAAAAACCTTTCAAATGAGGTATCACTTGCCCTATCATGCTATTTAAAATTTTAAGGGTTGTATTCATAGCGTTGAGGGTTGAAAAGATTCTTGTATAAATATTATAGCAAAAGATATCCCCCATGAAAGCAAAATCGACGTGTTCGAGCGTTTGTTTCAAAATCTTATTTTAATTGACCATAATCGCGGCCGTTTAATTTTAGTTGGGCCACCCTGTATATTGCTATAACAATTATTACTCACAGACTCACGGACTAACTGCGACAATAACATATCCGATTACAATTTTATTTATACAATAAATTCGGAAAGACTATAAATAACGAACTGGTCATTTTTTCGACCAACGTTTCACCGCACATTACAGTGGACATCTTAAAAATACTAAAAAGCGATTTTTTAAATAATTAATTGACGTGGCTTGCACCCAGAAGTCAATACTTTCAAATAAATGCACGTGTTTTGTTACATATTGAACAACATAATCACAGAGAACTATTCCATTGTAATATAACTCGCAATTGACTAGTTAATTTCCTATAGTAAACACAGTTAAAATACCCTCCAGCCAAAAGTTAACCTTTCGATTGAGAAATAATAAATAATCAATGATCATCTAACAAAATATTATTTGATATGTCAATCATATCGAAATCAACAAATATTTATCATAATCAATATATATAACCCTTACTGATATTATAAATAGCTTGCCATGGAGAGGGGGGGGAGGTAAAACATAAAGCCTTAAAAACATTCAATCATATTTCAATTGACTCATTTGATATGAATTTAAGTAAACTTTATATTGAAACTTATAAATACAAATATGATATCAACAAATATTTATCATTATTTTCATTATCAATATATCACCCTTATTGATAGTATAAATAACTTGCCATGGGAAGTGGGGGGGAGGTAAATCATAAGGCCTTAAACATTCAATCATATTTCAATTGACTCATTTGATATGAATTTAAGTAAACTTTTTAATGAAACATATAAATATTACTGTGACGCACAGGATCCAAGGTTTTGACCCTTTAAATAACTTATAATTCAAAACCACTTGAATTAAAATATCAATACATATATTATTTATTTTATAACTATATTACAATAGAAGCCAACTGTTAACATAAATAATTCTTTAACAGTTCGCTCAGCTGTTCCTTTCTCATCAACTTTTATATCTACATACTGCACCCCCGCAACAAAAATGTCACAACTCAAAAAAAATGTCATATTTGAGATAAATACGTAGAATGATTCCAAATTACTATATATTTTCTACTAAATAATTGTCATTAATGTACTTCGTGTACCTACCGTCAACTAAACTAGCATATTGTAAAAAATGGCACATTTTTTATTTATTTTTTTAAATACTTAATCACTATAAGCATTTTAATAGTTACTATTTTTTAAACATCACAGGAATACTGAAATATTTAAATTAAACACTCTGTATCAGTCCTTTTCCTATACTACCTTTACAATTTTGACTTATCTAAATTGTTATAATTTCATTTATTCCTATTTCCTCAAAACTACATTTTTTGAGTTGTGACACTTTACATACATAAATAATTAACTTAATACCAAAATTGTGGTTAATGATAGAGTGTGGATAAGGGGTAAATCATCCCCCCCCCCCTCCCACCACGGTGCACATTACAATACCTTAAAAATGTTTTTAAAATGTATGATCAAATATTTTTTCTAAAAAAGTTTTTATATGATTATTTCCTAAAAAATATATAGATATAGAATATTTCAAAAATAAGGGGTATGTAAGCCCTTAACGCCACTCCTTTTTGGTAGATTTCGTAAAATAATAAACAAAATTAAAATATTAATATCGATTTTTATAAAAATATTATCCAAGATTTTTTTTTGTATTTTAATAAAAAGTACTCGCAGAATAGAACCATGTCTAATTTGACTTAAGTAACATATAGAATTATTTGTAATATAATCTAAAATAAATCTAAAAAACAATAAAATAAATATAACTACACAAAATTGTAAAAAAAATCAACTATTCATCTACAAATTAATATCAAAATCTTACGAACCGCTGATGGTTTTGAAGAACACTTCGCCTTGCAAGTAGTACTACATGAAGCCATGATATTTAACACTGGAATTTCACAAAATTACACCGAAAAAGAGATACACCCGAATGGGTTAACTTAAATTTTGACAGTTATGTTTAGAATTTGCTCACTGGCAACTAGAAATAAATACCACTTGATTCTTTATATTATACTAAAAAAAATATTAATTTATCTTTATTTTTTTTGACCCCGATAAGATATTTTTTATAAGTATTTTTTATATTATTGGTAGATGTATATTTTTTATCAATTATAAAGCTGAGGTTACACATACTGTTCGTACAAAATACATCTAATAAAATCGATGATTTCATTGAATTTACCCATATTTAGGGGTCTGGCTGTAATAAAACAACAAAAAATTGTTTGTTCATGTAAATTTGTGTTTATAATAACATATATTATCAATTTTTTTATTATAAAAAAATATATACATAATATACTTAAGGATGTATGACAGGTATCTCATTTCACCGAGAAATGGTTTAAAATTTTCCTTAATAGTTATTCCTTAATAAAACTTAAGTACCCACACAAAATTTCAGCAGGTTTTACTACATAGTTTGAGAGTAATTATTTTTTTAAAATTAAAGAAATTAACATGGGCTCTTATGGCAGAATGATGTATTGACGGTTAAATTTTAATAAAACACATGGTTCAAGCACCGAGAAATTTTCACAACACGTCACTTACATATTTAGCAACAAGTTTCATAAAAAATTTCATACTCTTTCAGACCTAAATTCCGAGAAAAAAAATAATTATTGCTGAAAAATATTTAAAAAAAATAAAAAATGGCTTTTTTATGATGTATTGATTATAAATAGGCCTATATAAGATATGTATTGCTGTCTTATTTATTACTTTACAATAATTATTAGTTCCAAAGATATAAGCTTTCAAAATTTTCGTCCGAAAAATACGAATAAATACGAATAAAAAATATTATTTATTTTTTGCGTGATCCAAACAAAACTAGTCGTTTTGGCATGTGAATATATCTGATATATTTAAGGTTATACGTCTAGCATACTGTAAAAAAAGATTTAGTTTCGAAAAATGTTTTTAATTTATATTCAGAACACATGTACCTACATTTAATGGAATATTTTACTTTATTAATTATTAAAAGGAAAAAAAGTTTAATTTAATTTGAAAATTGAAATAGACAGAACCAGGGACTTGAACCGGAATTTATTTATGGTTCGGGTTCGGGTTCAGGTTCAACAATAAATATCGGTTCGGGTTCAGTTTCAGGTTCAGCACGTTGCAAATTTTTTGGGTTCAAAAACCGTTATTTTTTTAGGTTCAGGTTCGGGTTCGGGTTCAAATAAAAAAAATATTTGCTAAATAAAGGCACAGTGCTTCCTCGTGCTAAATTAATCAAAAGTAGTTAATTATCATGATCAGACATGATCTAATAACACAAGTGTTTGACAGAGTTCGCAGTTCATTTATTCTATACTGTGACGTCATCACCATGAAATTTTTATAGTAAGGAATTTGTAACAAATGGAATAAAGTAAATAAACTACCAATACTGTTGTCCTCCCCCCCCCCCTCTTGAACTAGATTTTAATAATTTTGAAATGGGATCGTTTTCAAGCCAGACCCAACCAAGTTTCATTAATATCGGTTCAGTGGTTCATGAGTTATTTGTGACAAGGATTCAGGAGACAAACACGAAACAAAAACGGACCAGAAACGGAAAGATCAAGTTAAAATTTTTAAATCGGAGAACAATTTTTTGAATCTATTTCATTCTTGTATCTTCGATATTGTGGTTGAATTTTCATACAATTTTAATAAAAAATATTAATTCGACAATTTTCTGAGCACCTAATTTGCCACGATTAACATTTGCAAGATTAAAGGGGCAAAGTGAGTATCCGTGAGCTACGGTGGTTAAACTGTGCCTGTTAGTAGTAACTTTTATTATCATTGTAGTGACGATAGTGACCTTAGTGCATAAGTCACATCACATTATACCGCGAAATTCAAACAGATTACCAGTTTAGACATTTTAAAATCAATGAAGAAAAATTAGTACAATACTAAAAAAAATTTCTTGAACCTTTAAAAAATATATGGTTACCGGATATTCATTTAAAGGTTCGGGTTCAGATTCAGGTTCATTGACATTGAAATATAACGGTTCGGTTCGGGTTCGGGTTCATGAAAAATACGGGTTTTTTCGGGTTTCGGGTTCGGGTTCGGGTTCAGGTTCAGGTCCCTGGACAGAACTGTATATAATAGTAACATGTACTAATTTGTACTGCTGTAATGGCAGAGCTAGTTTTTCATTATTTTGAATAAATTACACGTGAATATATTTGTTTTATAATTTTTATAGTATTTAAAAGGGTTGAAGTTTCGAATAATTAGTTTTTAAAACGTCTCTATATAGCCAATTGTGTAGAATTTCAATACATACAGCACTTTCAGTATGTTCTTTCATTTATCGTGTGTTAAAAACATTATTTTTAATATTCAATTACTCAAAAACTATACGTCCAATATTTTAAATAAAAATTAATAAAATATATGAGTTATGCATAAATAACATATTAAAATTTTAGACTCTAATGATCGAATAACCTTAAGTGTGTTATCAATCCCAAGTCACCTAAATATCGATAGCAGAAAATATGTAATAGAAAAAACTAAAGGAAATGCGCTGAAAATAATTTCCAAAAGGCCAACGTTCGAATATCGACAGTTCCTACACCAAGGTCGCCGAACTGTATATATTTAACTGCGACAGAACTGGTTCAAATAAGTAAAAGTTGTCTAGGTATCTAGCTAGAAGGTTGAACACCATTGCCCCTCTGCCCCAAAGGGATACTAAATAATACCTTGTGTATATAAAAAATCTAACAGGTAAATAAAAGATTCAT
The DNA here is from genome assembly GCA_949319165.1 of Sialis lutaria. Lineage (NCBI taxonomy): Eukaryota > Metazoa > Arthropoda > Insecta > Megaloptera > Sialidae > Sialis > Sialis lutaria. The sequence goes on along the minus strand of OX439240.1, from coordinate 25,718,300 downwards.
TTTATACAGAAATTACTAAAGATGTATTATCGAAATTTATAGCCTACTAGCTGACCCGGCCACGCGTTGCTGTGGTTAACCTATACTTTAGCAACATTTGTAGGTTATATGAAACGTTTGGAAGTTTGACATAGCGCCATCTATTGAATACTTACTCAATCCAGTCAACAGATGTCACCATCTGTTAGAATCGTTTGGAGCTAACAGATAAAGACAAATAATTTGCAATAAAATAATATTGCGATCATAAATTGAAATGTAAGCTATCCTATATTTCAAGTTGGATCAAACTGCACACGGTGTACAAATTTGATTAAAATCGGTTAAGTAGTTTAGGAGTCCATCGCGGAGGAACATGTGACACGTAATTTATATATATTAAGATATAAAAAACAACCCTTATTACATGGGAAGTCAAGTCAATATAATATCCAAATTTATTTTATATTTATTACAAAATCGAAAAAAAAACCTACCCTAAAACCCCTGAATTAAAAAATGGTATATCTAAATCTTAATATAAAGACTGATGCATAAAAAAACATATTTTTTACCACTTTGAAAAATCGTATACAGTAATATCTGCCTATTAATTAACAAAATCAATTTTTTTACAAGTATCAAAAACACATTTTTGATTAACATTAATCTTTCCGATTATGCCAAATATTTTGTTTATTGTATATCAAGTTGCATATATAATAATTTAAACAATATTAGAAAAATTTGTCTGAAAAAAATTAAAAAATCGTTGTAGTGTAATAAAAATATCTGCCATGGGTGCCACGACTTTCTTATACGTAATACTGACAGTGAATAGTGTACGTGATTTTTATATTTTTTTTAAAAGATATTTCAGGCAAACTAATAAAAGATAACATAAAATTAATGGGACATAAACTACAGAAATATTACATTATGTATCGAACGAATTTTGTTTAACGTAATTACTAACGATAAGACGAAAACGGATGTTTTTCCGGTTGAAAGATCATTTTCAAAAATATGAGGTTTTCTTACCAGACAAAAATTAATCTTAAGTATAAATTTTCACCCTTCTACGATTTGTCGTATTTGAGTTACAGCGCTTACAGACAGACCGACAGACACACAGACATCATGGCGATAATAGTCAGAATGGATTCAGGATTTCATTTCGAAAAAAATTGGCTTTACTATACACCTATCCCCCGATTTACACGGTAGATACGTTCTTCACAAAACCGTGTAAACTGAAATCTTGGATTTTACTAAGTAAAATCGTGTAAAACGAAAAAAAAATGTACATGATTCAGTAATTTATTTAAGTAAAACAAAAGTCAGACATCTTGGAAAACTCAAAATTGTTCTTAGTTCATAAAACAACAAACATATGAAAGTAATATAAGTATAGATATTTAATTTATTTTAAATACATACATACACACAGAATACCGGGATTCCCCTAAATGTATATTTTACAAGTCCGGGAATCCCCTGTTCTTTTCATCAGGTTACCGAAGGAAAAAAATTAAAAAATGCCATCAAATCTTTGTATAGGCGTATATGGAGCGGAATAAACATTTTTACTAGTTTTTTTTTTAAATTGTCAATTTATAAATCGTGTAAAGCGAAATCGTGTAAATCGGGGGATAGGTGCGTACTTACTTATACTATATCTATATTCCATATACACTGGTAGAAAGGATTTCTCAAACCAAGTAAACCTTGTTTTGTATATAACAATATTTTCTTAAGATAAGCAATAATCTCTTAAACCAACTATAGTATTCTTGAACGAAGGAATAACGTAGTTGGATTAAGAGTATGTTTCTTATATTAACAAAATATTGTTTTCATTATATACAAAACAAGGTTTTCTTGGTCCAATACAGTTTTCTTCTGTGTACATGCGTATAAGAAAGTAAAAATAACGAAATTAAAAACTACATTGGTATTATAACAAATATGTTAAAAAAATCATTTTTACTGTATAAAAATTAAATAAAAAATAAATTACCTCATTACTGGGCTCAACATTATCTCCCACTGCATTTCTCAAATTCGTTTCTGCCTCATTTGTTTCATTGTAATGCTTATTCAATCTAATGAACATATCCTGAATTTGCCTCATTGTCAAATATATTTTTTCACAACAATTAAATACTTAATAAAGCGTTCTACTACAATTACAGCAATATATATACAAAGCTATATGCGGCTTCTACAAAATATCGTTCGATACTGTCATAATGTACTCGATTTACTAAATAAGTATTAATAAAAATTCAAAAATTAACTCTCCATTAAACTGTTCAAGAAAAGAACAATGATATGATTTATTAATTGTTTTATATACTTGTGTCTTTGTTGTATAAATGTATTTGAAAATGGAATTTATTGAACAGAAATGGTTGATGTAAATTTACATGAAATTGTTATATATCTGTTCCATTTTATATAATTGGAACGTTTAACTGCGCGACTTTGTTAATTAATTATATGTTTATAACTAATCAAAGCATATGGTTGTATAGGACGCAAAAAACTTGGAATCAAAATTTGATTTAAGTCCGGTATTATAAAGAAACTAACAAAAATTGTTAGATAAAAACATTTTTTTCAACCCCTTACCTAATAATAAGTAATATAACCTGGACTCCCCCCCCCCAGATGAATGATTATACAGAGTGGCCCAAAAGTCACAACACTATTTGAAATTCAAATAACTTTCTACAGTTAATTCTTTTTTTTTAAATTTGATTTCAAATTATTAAAGTGTTATCCTTGGAAATTAACTATGGATAAATTCTATAGGTGGGCATTAACTCGTTAATCCGTTAATCGTTAATTAACGAAGTTAACAAAATGGTTAACGGATTAACTTTTAAGTTAACTCAAAAGATGTTAACGCTTTTGTTAACTTCCGTTAACTTTAGTCTGTTACATTGGTTGTTTGATGAAAAGTACATAACAAAGTTGTCGAAATAGCTAAAAAAAGGTCTACAAACATTTTGGATGGTTAACTTTTTAACGATTAACTTTAACTTTCGTTAAATTTTCGAATTTTCGGTTAACTTTAACTTCCGTTACATTTTCGGAATTTTAACGCTTTAACGTTTTTTTTTATTAACGGATTAACGATTAACGAAGTTAACTTTTCGATTAACTGTGCCCACCTATGATAAATTCACGCCTTAGATAGAGCGCGTCAGTGTGAAGCGCAAAATGGTGGTTATTTAAAGGATGTAGTTTTCAAAATTGAATAAAATTTATTTCCAAGAAGTGTGTTCTCTGTTTATTAAAGAATAAAAGTGAATTATTACGAAATGAAAAAGTTACTCCATTTTAAAATGGTATTGTGATTTTTGGACCATCCTGTATTATATTTTTCAACGAGGTAGTAGTTCTGTGATATCATCTATGGATTTGTTTAAGAATTTAGATCAGTGATACTTCAACTTATTATAAATCTGACAGTACAAGATAATTTTCATAATAACACGAAAATGGTTTTAAATTTTATTATGAATTTCCATTTGTAATTTTTTATTAATACGACCCTGTCGTAATTAACTATCATATTATAGTCCAAAATAATCCTTGGTTCTTGGACTTTTGATGAATGAAAGTCTCAACAAAATCGGTCCAGTAGTTTTCGTGTTAAATTGAAACAAATAAACAAACAAATTCCAGTCAGTTTTTTTTAATGATTACGATCTAATATAAATGGTATAACAAATATTATATTTTCTTTAGTTTTTGACACTTTTTTATCACCCCTGCCCCAGTATCGTCATTTTAAATACCGGTATTATATTGTTTTATATTAGTACCTACAATAATTAAAGTAAATAACGATATTTTATTTATATGTGTATATATTTTAATCCTATAGCAAATTTATCATTTATATTATATTTGTATAAGTTTTCCTTGATATTTATCTATATTTATATTACAAATGTTATTGTATTTTTTGCATTTTTCATAAAACGTGTAAATACAATAAAGATTATAATGATTAAAAATTATATTTTTACAAAGTACCTTTACGTACATGTCATAAAATTACCTAAGAAAAAATTAATTTATAAAGAAAGGAATGAAAATTTGATTCAAATACAATCTAACACCATTTTACCCTCTTGAAGGGTTAAATTTCAGAAAAATCTATTTTTAGTGGGTGCTTACATCATAAAAAGAAGACTACCCTAAAATTTCATTAGGGTGTTGATAACATATTTGTTTTTTACTTCCATGTTCGAAGAAATGGGAGTATTGTAAAACCGTCAAAAAATCGTGTCCGAAATAAGAGCAGATTCTGATTGTACTAACTTCAAAACGTAAAGAAAAGTTGATTTCCGCATGGCGTGTGTCTGGATGTAGAATTTTCTTCCGTTCACGATAACTACTGTAAATATGCACGGATTTGAATTATTTTTGGGGAAAATGTTTGTCTCAGTGAGTACTCCAGACCTATTGATTTTAGTACTAATCGGGTTAGGGGTTTCGGAAATATTCGAAATTTTGTAGGTACGTTCTAACGATGCTCTACTATATATCAAATAAAAAATAATCTGCATGCTCTTCTGAAAAAAAGAGTTATTGTTTGTATACATCGTTCAAGAAGCATTCTTGGATTTCAGCCCAAAATTAAATATACGTAAATTTGTTGAATTTTATTTTTAGATTAAAGTTTATGTATGTGTTTCAAACAAGATGTGGATACTTTCAGTTGTACGGGCAGGTCATTGACTATTAGGTATAGAAAATAGATCTGGAAAGTGTAACAACGTCTGGCTAAAAGTTATGTTGTTCGTAACCTTGTCAGTATTACGTAATTGCATTCAAATTTTAACTCAATTGACTCAGTTGGTGAATTAATTCATATCTTTACAATTTTTTATAAGAAACATTTTTTTAAATTCTAAATGTAAATTCTTTATGTAAAATATTATAAACTATCAGTGGGGGGATCTAGAGCAGGACTTCTAGAGTATTTTCAAATCGGTGAATTTCTGTACAACTAGTGGTTCATAAAACATAATGATGGTTTTATCATTTTAATTGATTTTACAATTTTTATTTATTTTTACTATAAATTTTCCTCGCAACGGGCCTGTCGTAAACCAAATACCATACATTTTAAACAAATTCTACGGTTTTGAATTTTTTAATAGTGAAAATCTTACAAAAATCGGTTTAGTATTTTTTGTGTAAAGTCGGAAAACATAGACAAAAATTATTGAAAAATAAAAATACAGAAAATAGGTTGTTCTGTTTCATTCTTTCATCAACATTAACCAGCTGTCTGCCTCACTGTTTTACACAATTCCAATTAAACCGTTATATACAGTGAGCCAGGAAATTCGATTCTGTGGCCAAATTTTTACAACTTGCAAAAAAATAATACTGAATTATATTTATAGCATTTAAAATTTTTCGTAACAAGGACCCCGCAGAATCCTTATGGGAAAGGGGTTTCGGTCAAACTCTTTGAAACTTTGGATTATGATAGTCCTTGATGAGTAGATCAAAAGTGTTAATGGGCACTAAGTCCTAAAAACTCAAATTTTTAAGATATAGTCCTCTGAAGTTGGGGATCTTTAATTTGCAATAAAAAAAAATTTAGAACCTTAATTTTCACACAACTTTTTGTATGTGTTCCCAAAGACATCTATAATCAATTGCCACCATAAAAAAGTCAACTTTTCAATTTATTGAGAATTGACAACACTTAAATCTTATTGTTACGTTTTTTTAATTATAAACAAATTCAATTGTTTTATAATAAAAAAAAACGTAATAATAAGATTTAAGTATACTGCCATTGGCTAAAGAAATTAAAAGTTTACTTTTTTATGGTGACAATCGATTATATAAGTCTTTGGGAACACATACAAATAGTTGTGCGAAAATTAAGGTCCTACAAAATGTTTTATTGCAAATTAAAGGCGAGCATGATCCCCAACTTTAAAGAGCTATATCTTAAAAGTTTGAGTTTTTAGAACTTAGTGCCCATTGACACTTTTAATCTACTCATCAAGGACTATCAGAATCCAAAGTTTCAAAGAGTTTGACCGAAACCCCTTTAAAACCAGCGATTCAATGAAATGAATTGTATGAAAATTGGTAAATTTTAACCGCCATATTGTATCCCCCATTTTGAATTTTGAAATTTCCATAAAAAAATTATAAACACTATCCCAAAAATCACTTATAAAATAAATTGTATTTAAATCAGATAAATTTCAAACTTTTAGCCACAAAATTCAATCTCTTGACCCAGTGTAATTTCATACAATACCTATTATATATATATTTACACAGTCTGTGGTACAGTTCGTTTTGTTTCCACGTGTTATAAGTTTTATTTTTAAAACATACGTATCATAGTTTTGAAAATATTTAAAAATGATTAAATCAGAAGAACCCAATATTATCGATACAATAACAATAACTGACAGCCAATTTATTGGTGAAAATGGATACATAAATATAAACGACGTGAAGACAGAAAACATCGAATCAGAAATTTTAAACGAAGAAAAACTACTCGAGTGCAACGTAGATTTAAAAAAACAATCAGAACAATCAACAATAGTTACATCTATTAATAAAATAGCATCAACAATTAACATCCACCATTATCTAAACTGTACAGTAAGATTAGTAAAACATAATTACAACCAAATCCAATATGTATGTAATGTATGCGATGAGTTATATTCAAAAAAGGCATCTTTAAAAAAGCACAAAATAAAACACAAATCTAATAAAAAATTGACAGGAAGAAGACGTATTAAATGCAACCAATGTAAATACACAACTAAAAGCAGACAATGGTTCAGAAATCACAAGCAAAGACACCACTCTGATGGCAAACGTTTCAAATGCGACAAATGTCAATACAGCACATATTTGGAAGAGTATTTAAAAACGCACCAGTTAAAACATTCTACTAAAGAAAACAATTACAAATGCGATCATTGTAATTACAGTACACATACTGCTTTAAATTTAAAAAGACATAAGGTAAGGCACTCGCTCAAAAAACCTCACAAATGCGATCACTGTAAATACAGTACATATGTAATAGGATATTTAAAAAGACATGTGCTACTACACTCAAATAAACGCCCTTACAAATGTGGACAATGTAATTACAGCTGTATTCAAAAAGGTACTTTAAAATTACATATAATGAACCATAAGAATGAACGTCCTTACAAGTGTGAACAGTGTAAATACAGCACTGTATCAAAATATAGATTTAAAAATCACAAGTTAAGACATACTAAAGACCTACCGTTTAAATGCGGCGAATGCGATTACAGTACACATGGAAATATATATTTAATAAGGCACAAAACAATACATACAACTGAACGATCTTTCAAGTGCGATCTGTGCGAATACAGCAGCGCAAGAAAAGATGGTTTAAAAGCACACCAACAAAGAGTACACTCTAAAGTACGACCATTCAAATGCGAACAATGTAATTATAGTAGCTTTGAAAGAAATGCTTTGAAATTGCATCGAATGAGTCATACCGGCGAACGTCCTTACAAGTGTGACAAGTGTGAACATAGCTGTTGTACATCGCACGATTTAAAAATTCATAAATATATACATTCCGATGATAGACCGTTTAAATGCGACCTGTTAGACCAATCAAATTAGATATTTAGATAGGATAAATATTCGCCAGGATAATTTTAGTGCCGATCGATGGGTAATGATGTCCTTAATAAAATATTGAATTTGCAAGGTTGTGGGCCCCCGGGAAATACACCAAAAAAAATAAAAACAAAAAAACTTGACCTCCGCTTATGTTTAAATCATCGATGCAGCGAAAACGATGTGAGCTAGAGCAAAAATGAACAGGACCCGTTTGATAGAAGATGAAATTTCCAATAAAAAACAACAAAATTCATATTTCTAAAGTTAATATTTTTTGTGTGATGGTCGTCGAAAATCACATGACTTAAATGTAATTTTTGAAATATGTCGCTATATGCCCCGAACAGCTGTAAGACGGAATATTGGTATTTAACGATTAATAAAAAAATTCAAAAAATTCACTGTTTAACTAGATACTATAAGGAAGCTATTTATGGATTCAAAAATGGTTTTCACTTTGAATTGTATTCATAGGGGCAACATCAAGAAATTTTTTTTTGTAAATATTTGCCTTTTTTTGGTATTACATATTTTATAAACTATCCAACATAGAATAATACAATGCAATGCGTTTTATATGTGATTTTATTCTAAACAAATTGAATCTCTTGATATGAAGTTGTAAGTATAACCGTTTGCCCACAATATTTAAATAAACACAAAATTATGCATTTTACATGTTTAAAGTAATATGAAAATAAAGATTGCCATGGATTATTTTATTTCACAAGTATATTAACAGATATTTTTACAGTTTTTCACTTGTATCTTTCAAAGTATATGTTAGATTACAAATTTTATTACATCATTGATTTCATATTTTAAAATGGCACAATTTGGGTAGAAAATAGTTATATTTTCTTCTATAGAGCTAACTTTTCGGGCTGTTGTCCATGTTGTTGTGTTATTACACTTGAGTTTCGACTCTCATGTCGGAGTCTTCTTCAAAAGTGATTCTGAAACTCCACAGGAGAGTCGAAACGCCATGTGTAATAATATGACAATGTGGAAAACGGCCCGAAAAGTTAGCTCTAATGGACAACGGCTACGAAAGCCTATAGAAGAAAAGAAAAGATACCCATTTTTTACCCAAGTTGTGCCATTTTAAAATATGAAATCAATGATGTAATAAAATTTGTAATCTAACATATACTTTGAAAGATACAAGTGAAAAACTGTAAAAATATCTGTTAATATACTTGTGAAATAAAATAATCCATGGCAATCTTTATTTTCATATTACTTTAAACATGTAAAATGCATAATTTTGTGTTTATTTAAATATTGTGGGCAAACGGTTATACTTACAACTTCATATCAAGAGATTCAATTTGTTTAGAATAAAATCACATATAAAACGCATTGCATTGTATTATTCTATGTTGGATAGTTTATAAAATATGTAATACCAAAAAAAGGCAAATATTTACAAAAAAAAATTTCTTGATGTTGCCCCTATGAATACAATTCAAAGTGAAAACCATTTTTGAATCCATAAATAGCTTCCTTATAGTATCTAGTTAAACAGTGAATTTTTTGAATTTTTTTATTAATCGTTAAATACCAATATTCCGTCTTACAGCTGTTCGGGGCATATAGCGACATATTTCAAAAATTACATTTAAGTCATGTGATTTTCGACGACCATCACACAAAAAATATTAACTTTAGAAATATGAATTTTGTTGTTTTTTATTGGAAATTTCATCTTCTATCAAACGGGTCCTGTTCATTTTTGCTCTAGCTCACATCGTTTTCGCTGCATCGATGATTTAAACATAAGCGGAGGTCAAGTTTTTTTGTTTTTATTTTTTTTGGTGTATTTCCCGGGGGCCCACAACCTTGCAAATTCAATATTTTACTAAGGACATCATTACCCATCGATCGGCACTAAAATTATCCTGGCGAATATTTATCCTATTTGTCATATATACAAAATTTTTAACTTGACTGGACTATGTGTAGCTATACTTGTAATCAATTGTTTTCATTTAAAGTACATAAATTATCAAAACATACGAGTGAACGTCCATTCAAATGCGATAAATGTGAATTCAGCTGCGTAAGAAAAACAAGTTTACAATCACACCAACTTATACATACAAGAGTAACTTATAAATGCGACCATTGTAAATATTCGACATTTTCAAAGAAATTTATAACTCGTCATAAATTAACGCATTCTCGTAAAAAGGATCTTCTAAAATCGACCAGTGTTACAAATAAAAAATCTGAATCAAAGAAAACAAGTTTAGTTAAAACAAAACACTTTAAATAATGTAGTTTTATAAAATGTTGATTTTTAACCAAAAAATTACGACCCATTCTGTTTATGAAAATCACAATAAATGTAAAATCGGCGCCTATTTACACCCATTTTCAGTATTCGAATTAGTCATTACCTTTGTTGATTTTATGTGTATTAATGTTTTTTCTTTCATTTTGATTTTTATACCTTTTTAAACGTGATTGTAACAAAAGAAATATATTATTTATATTAAACATAAAGCGATATTAATTCATTAACTTATAAACACAATATTTCTTGAAATTTCAATGTATTATTTAAATTTAGTAATATGTACAGATAAGGTTTTTAATTGTTACATTATGTTGTCATATTTTTATATAGATTCATAAATAATTATTAAATATGTATAAATATATTTTTTACACCAATCCAAATAAAATTCATATGTTTTTTAGTGGCAAATATCAAATTAAGTTTTAAAATAAAAACTGAAACAATTAAATTTTACTTAAACTAAAAATACACCTTAACCACAAAATTTATGTCACTCGACACGTGTTTCGACTTCACAAGAAGTCCTCATCAGGAGCCTAACGATTCCAGACTGATATAGTCTTGGTCAGAACCTATATATATACTAAAAGGACTTATCACGCTTCAATGATTCAGACCAATCAACGGCAAGGTCTAGAAGGATTGAAGCCGGGATAGGTCCAGTACCTCCATTAAAAATACTATCCTTATCCCTCAAGATTTCTAAGCTTTCTGCTGCGTCTAATTGATTATTATTGCATGTTTTAATTAATTTTAAATTATTAATGTCCGTTTTATGATTTAATGTAGTCATATGATGAGCTACGCTAGATTTATCCACCCGATTGTATTTAAGGTGAGCCATGTGCTCTTTAAATCTAATGTTTATAGATCTCCTAGTTTGGCCTAAATAACTTTTTTCGCAATTTAAACAGCTAATTTTATAAATACCGGATTTATCATTTACTTCTATTTTATCTTTGGGGTTACCTAGGAGAGTTTTAATGTTATTATTATTAGAAAAAGCTAATTTAAAATCAAATTTCTTAAACATTCTGGACAACCCTTTAGTGGTCTTGTCAAACGGGAACCACAGTTTCTCCGTTTTTCAAGTAAAAAAAAAAAAAAAATTAAATTTTAAAAAATATACATACAAATTTTAAAAAATCGAGAACTTCAAAATGATTTTTTAATATTTAAAAAAAAAGAATTACAAGACATTTTTTTTTTGTTCTATGCACCCCTGATGTATTTATTATTACTTAATTTATCTAAGATTTAGTTTTAGGGGGCTTCACGAAAACAAAAATTTGTCCACCCCCTCTCTAGCTCGGTAACTACCGATTTAAAAAATCTGAAAAAAATTGGTAATGGGGTTTTTATAAAACTAGTAACGACAAATATAATACTAAAACCAACAATATCATTTCAAATTTTGAAAAAATAGGAAAGGGCGTCATGGAATTTTTTTTATTTTCATATCTAGGCTTAGGGGTGTCAAAATGTAGATCTGAATTAATAGAATATGATCCTATTTTTATATTTATTTTTAACTCAAACATGCACCTGTAAATGGCTCTAAACAGTCCTCGTAGTATAACTTCGGAACCCTTATGGCATACGCTGGTGTATGTCTTGACAATTTTTTTTTTATTATTATAAATTTTTCTAAGGAAAATCGTAGATATTAAAATGGGTAGGTACTTAGATAAATTTAAACTAAAATTTAATTTATATTAAAACATTTATAATAGATCTTTCTGTGAAAATTTTAACAACGATTCGCAATTTTTCCGCTTCATATTAAAAAAAAAATCACTTATAAAATAAATTGTATTTAAATCAGATAACTTTTGAACTTTTAGCCACAAAATTCAATCTCTTGACCCAGTGTACGTCCATACCTAAAATACCAATTACACTCATCGCTTGAATTACCGGCGTTGTCGGTGATTCAACCGCTTGAATTGCCAACGTAAAGAGGGGCCCCCCACCACCGTGCCAACCTCAACGTTGATTGGTGAATTGAAATTTCGCGCAGAAACACAAATCACGGTAGTATTATGGAGGGGATAGGAGAAAGCCGGTAAATCGCGCGTTTGGCCCGCCGGTAAATCAAGCTGCCGGTAAATCTAAAGGTTGGTAAATCAAGCGATGAGTGTATATATTTATACAGTCTATGGTATAGTGCATTTTGTTTCCACGTGTTTTTTTTTAAAACAAACGTATCATAGTTTTAAAAATGATTAAATCAGAAGAACCCAATATATGTGATAATTTACCAATATCCAGTGACCATATTATCGATAAAATAACAATAACTGACAGCCAATTTATTGGTGAAAATGGATACATAAATATAAATGACGTGAAGATAGAAAACATCGAATACGAAATTTTAAACGAAGAAAAACTACTCGAGTGCAAAGAAGATTTAAAAAAACAATTAGAACATTTAACAATAGATACATCTATAAATGAAATAGCATCAACATTTGACATCCACCATTATCTAAACTGTACAGTAAGATTAGTAAAACATAATTACAACCAAATCCAATATGTATGTAATGTATGCGATCAGTTATATTCAAAAAAGGAATCTTTAGAAAAGCACAAAATTCAACACAAATCTAAACAAAGACACCACTCCGATGATGGCAAACGTTTCAAATGTGATTACAGAACAAATAGAAATATAATTTTAATAAGACACAAGACAATACATACAACAAGTGACCGATCATTCAAGTGCGATCAGTGCGAATATAGCAGCACAAGAAAAGATAGTTTAAAAACACACCAACAAAGCGTACATTCAAAAGAACGACCCTTCAAATGCGACAAATGTGATTACAGAAGCTTTCAAAAAAGGACTTTGAAATTACATCGAATGACTCATACCGGCGAACATCCTTACAAATGTAACCAATGCGATTACAGTTGTATTCAAAACGGTAGTTTTAAACTACATATGATGAACCATAAGAACGAACATCCTTACAAATGTGATCAGTGTAAATACAGCACCGCATCGAAATATAGATTCAAAATTCACAAGCCAATACATACTAAACATCTACCGTTTATGTGCGAGCAATGTAATTGTAGCACAGAAGGAAATACGTGTTTAAAAGGACACAAGACAATACTTAAATCTGAACAATCGTTCAAGTGCGATCAGTGCGAATATAGCAGCGTTATAAAACATAGTTTAAAAACACACCAACAACGAGTACACTTTAACGTACAACCTTTCCAATGCGAACAATGCGATTACAAAAGCTATCAAAGAACTGCTTTGAAATTGCATCGGATGACACACACCGGCGAACGTCCTCACAAGTGTGATCAATGCAATTACAGCTGTATTCATAAAGATAGTTTAAAAATACATATAATGAAGCATAAGAACGAACGTCCTTACAAGTGTGAACAGTGCGAATACAGCACTGCATCGAAATCTAGCTTTAAAACTCACAAATTAAAACATACTAAAGACCTACAGTTTAAGTGCGATGAATGCGATTACAGTACACATGGAAATGTATATTTAATAAGACACAAAACAATACATACGACTGAACGAACTTTCAAGTGCGATCAGTGCGAGTTTAGCAGCGCAAGAAAAGATAGTTTAAAATCACACCAACGAGGAGTACACTCTAACGTAAGACCATTTAAATGCGAGCATTGTGATTACAGAAGCTTTGGAAGAAATGCTTTGAAATACCATCAAATGAGTCATACCGGCGAACGTCCTTACAAATGTAACCTATGTAATTACAGCTGTATTCAAAAAGTTACGCTAAAATTACATATAATAAACCATAATAAACGTCCTTACAAATGTGATCAGTGCAAATACAAAACTGTATCGAAATCTAAAATCAAAAGTCATAAGTTAAGACATTCTAAAGACCTACCGTTTAAATGCGAACAGTGCGATTACAGTACGTTTCTAAATACGTATTTGATAAGACACAAAACAATACATACAACTGAACGATCTTTTAAATGTGATCGATGTAAGTTTACCAGCGTAAGAAATGATAGTTTAAAAGCACACCAACAAAGAGTACACTCTAAAGTAAGACCCTTTAAGTGCGATAAATGTAATTATAGTAGCTATGGAAGAAATGAATTGAAATTGCATCTAATGAGGCATACCGGAGAACGTCTTTACAAATGTGACCAGTAGCTGTTGTACATCATACGATTTAAAAAAACAAATATACATATTCGACATTTACAAAGAAATTTAAAATTAACGCATTCTCGTAAAAAGGGTCTTCTAAAATCAACCAGTGTTACAAATAAAAAATCTGAATCAAAGAAAACAAGTTTAGTTAAAACAAAACACTTTAAATAATGTAGTTTTAAAAAATGTTGATTTTTAACTAAAAAATTTACGACCCATGAAAATGACAATAAATGTAAAATCGGCGCCTATGTATCCCATTTTCTGTATTCGAATTAGTCATTACCTTTTGTTGATTTTTTGTGTATTAATGTGTTTTCTTTCATTTTGATTTTTATCCCTTTTTGAACGTGATTGTAACAAAAGAAATATATTATTTATATTAAACATCATAAAGCGATTTGACTTTAAAAACACAATATTTCTTGAAATTTCTATGTATTATTTAGTAATATGTACAGATAAGGTTTTTAATTGTTACATTATGTTGTCATATTTTTATATAGATTCATTAAAAAATAATTATTAAATATGTATAAATATATTTTTTACACCCATCCTATAAAATTCATATTTTATCAAATTTCAAAATCCTATTTAATGTTTTTAGTGGCAAATATCAAATTAAGTTTTAAAATAAAAACTGAAACAATTAAATTTAAAAAAAATATACATACAAATTTTGAATATGGGGTAAAAAAAATTCAAAAACTTCAAAATGATTTTTTAATATTTAAAAAAAGAATTACAAGACATTTTTTTTTGTTCTATGCACCCCTGATGTATTTATTATTACTTATTTTATCTAAGATCTAGTTTTTTAATATGATGTTTATAACTACAATTACATCAGTAATAAGATTAATTAAGAAAGTTCATAACAAAGTTATCACATATCATAGAAATAGAAAAGCATGTATCTCACATGTCTCATATGACCTTTCTTATCAAATTTACAGACTTCTATAAAAAAAAAACAATTAAAAATAATTGTTTTTTTATATAATTTTTTTTATTGACCCAATCAAGAACTTGGGGAGGGGGGGGTGTATAAATTAATAATAATAATAATATAAAATATATATAAAATAATTATTCATTTTTAAATTAAAAAAAAATAATTAAACTGGTAATGTAAAAAATCCTGGATTCAGAAACGTTAAATTTTAAGGGTGTCTTCTTTTTATCACGTAAATACCCAATGAGAAGGGATTTTCCGAAATACATCTCCTAAAGGGAAGGGAATGGGGTAGAATAAAAAAATAAAAAACGAAGTTTCTAAATAATAATTAAAATTATTAAAAAAAAAAGTTCCAAAACACATCAATTTCAAGTTGAATAAAAAATTGTTAAATAATCGAATAAAATAGACCACATAAATTTTTTTAGGGTTTTACAAAGTTACGAGGTCAAGAAATATAAAAAAATACAAATAAAACGAACTTTGAAATTCGATAATAATTTATTGCAAATTTTTTAACGAATATCGTAGATGGGTACTTAAATCTTAATTGTATATACTGACACTAAAATTTAATTGAATTTAATTTAGATTAAAACATTTATAATAGATCTTTCTGTGAAAATTTTAACAATCATGGCTCGCAGTTTTTCCGCTTCATATTTAAAAAAACATAATAAGGTTAAAAAATCTATAAAAAAGCAACAATGGGTACATTACTTCTCAAATTCTGCCGCTCAATAATTTTTAAAATATAAAATAAAATATAACAATTAAAACAAAATAACCCTCTCCTTACCACTTGTTGAACTTCCATTTTGAATATCTCACTAACAATAAGAATACAACAATGGGACTAAATAAACTACCAAAAAGGTTAAGATTTTTTACACAAACTCACTGAAAATGTACTAATTAATTAATTAATTATAAAACACGTAATGCCAGGTTTATTGGCGAACGCGGACTGAAGCTTAATAAGAACGAAGGCGCCCAACAATGTTTAATCTATTTTTGCCTTAGCTAAAAATTGTTTATCTAATGTTAAAATGCACGTAAAGTTGACCTCCCAGTGATCTTGGACTTTTCTGAAAGATAGTCTTTATATAAAGCCAGATTGAATCATAATATATAAATAAGTAATATTTTTTATCATTTATTTACGCCATTTTTACTATAATTATTTTAATTCAAAAGAAATTAATTAGGCAACGTTTAAAAGTTCTTATACCTAGAAATTTTCAATGTACCTAGTACATATCTACTTAAAACTTAAATAAAAAGATATGTATTAATTAATTCTTTGTTTTTTTTTAGTAAAATCATTTTTTGCTTATTAAATTTTTTATTAAAATAAATTTAAATGGGGGCATTCTTAATATACTTCAGGTCGAGTCAAAGTCACTTATAAAACATAAATAAAAGACAATATCTCAAAGTATATCGGTATTTACATTTTTAAAAATCAATAACATATTCTTCAAAAAAATATTAAACTAAATATTCGCTGTTCGAGTCATCTAAACATATTTTATTATTTCTATAAAATTTTTCAGATCCTTGAAAAACTAATTTTCATTAGTATCTACGCTACTGAAGAAACTCAATACATATTTTACATCGTTCCGACTTTGAGAACGCATCTCTGACGTACAATAGAGTGAGGTTATAAGTTATAAGTACTTGCTCAAAATGTTTATCCCTAAAATACAATTATTTAAATACAACTATAACTATAAATAATTTACCTTTAGAATATCTTCCAATGCTGAAAAAATGTCCAGGGCAGCTACTCTTTCTCTGGAACATATTTCTAGGTGATTTTTAAAAGTTTTTGCATTATTTTACACAAAAGTCAACGCGTTAAAAGTTCGTAAAACTTTTATGGTTTGTTTTTACCATAATGGCCGCACAAATTCACTACATACCCGTAAACCGTAACGTCCCTTATAGTTATAGTTAACGTTTGTTGATTGAACGAATAACTAAAATAATTACCTCAAATCAATTTCACGATATCAATAATTCATTAAAAGCAAACAAATAATTGTATTATTGCCGATAACAATTCAAAAAACAACTAATAACACCAGTTAAATACGTTGACATTTCAACAATCGAATCAAACTACTACGACATGAAGTGCGCTGCATGTATAACTTATTCTATAGTACCAACGTAGTGCTAACAAATATAATTACTTATCACCGAACAACTTTTTTTGAAAAATATGCATTCTTTTAAATTTGTTTTTGTATAAAAACATTTACGAAACATTTCTACGCGTATACGAAATCGAACAAATAAAACGGGGCTTTAAGCTTGAAATATTGCCATACAAATCTCCAAAACATAACGGCGGCCATTTTTTCCAAATGTCATGAATATAGCATGGCATAGACGTCAATTGAAAATTTATAATATACGCATTCGGCATTAATTAGAATCATATTAAAATTGAATTTAACCTGTGAAAGAAATGATTCTAAAGAAACGTTTATCTGTTAATAAATTATCACTGAAATACTTTTAAAGGCAATATGGGCAATATAATTAATTTTAAAACTTCAAATCAATCCGAATGATACGCCGCTAACTTTACACTGGTTTCAATCCAAATGCTACAAACCAGCGGTTCTAAAACTGTTAATAAATATTTACGCAAGGTACCAAGGTTAGTAAATAAACAGGTTGTACCATCGCTTTTGACCAATCAGCAACTGCGCGAAATTACGTCACACCGGGTGACATTCAAATGTAATAGAATAAAGTGGCTTGCAAATTTGTTATGATTGGGCACCCGAAATGACGTAGTCCCCTCTACTTTCTTGATTTTGACAAGCTGATGGTACAACCTGTATATTTACTAACCTTGGCAAGGTACCTATATAAAATATAAGGTAGTCTCATTTCACGACGCGAGAATGAAATACGTCATCTGGGGTGCTGAAAATAAGGAGAGGGAGAATGATGTGTCCAATAATAACAAATGTAGCCTCGTATGACGTCATCTGGGGTGCCCAAGTTGATTGGTCAAAAGCTAATGAGGGAACCTATGTAAAAGGTTGGCCAGTATTTCTCTGGAATAAATTTCCCTGACTTTTCCCTGTTTTTTATAATTAAAATTTAGATAAAAAACCTAAAAAAGGTCACATAGATAAAATTTAAATATTTTTGCAGAATTTGCATTTTTCCCTGATTTCCAACCAAATTCCCAGACTTTTCCCGGTTTTCCCGAAACTGGCCACCTTGTGTAAATACTAACCTTGATATTTACGAATTTTTCCTGTTTTAACTGCACCTACCAACACAAGAAAGAGAAAAAAAACAAATACACATTTCAAATAAAATATTTTTATTTCTGACATAAAAAAGGAAAGGGGAATAACGGAATATTTTTTATTAAACCAAATTAGGAATATTAATACTTTTCGTTCTGATGAACGATACACAATAAATAATTAATTACACATAAGAAAAAATAAACCAAACTCATTAAACATAATTAAAAATCCACGAAAACAAAAAACCGCACACGATTAATTATTAGTAATAATTATTATGGTATTCTAGAACAAAATCTTCAACGCTGTTGTATCCAAGAATCTTTGCCTTTAAACTTTCCATGATTGTTATATACTTTAAGTGTTTCTTGGTAGTTATCGACCCCGTATAATGTACTTGATTTATCATCTTGTCAAGCAAGTAATGGAGCCACAATATATTTGTACATGGAGTAAACGTACGCCAATTGTTACTAAAATCAAATACACAACATTCACAAAACATTTCCCAAGTTCAAGGTAAGTAAATGAACGGGTTTGCTTACTTGTGACGTCACCACAAAGATCATTTCTATCTTCTTGATTTCATTTATTTATCTCTAATTTCAACTGTCATAATATTAAAGACGAATGGGAGTACTTTTGAAAACATTACCATTAATCTGATAATCTAATAAATCTAATAAACAGATGTGGATTTCAAATATTCGTATACAGGTACATGATTGGTGGAGAGTTAATACTCAACCAATCAGAACCGTCGCACCTCATAATGTCAAACTAAGTTTCCAGTAAACAGGGTAGCCAGTATTTCTCTGGAACAAATTTCCCTGACTTTTCCCGGTTTTCCAGGAGAATTTTTAACGTTTTTCCCTGTTTTTTATAATTAAAATTTAGATACAAAAGCTAAAAAAAAGGTCTCATACATGAAATTTTAACATTTTTGCAGAATTTGCATTTTTCCTTAACTTTCTACCAAATTCCCTGACTTTTCCCGGTTTTCCAGAAACTGGCCACCCTGTTATAATTAATATCATGTGTGAAGTTTCACTATAGCAATAAATGAATAGCACAAACACAGAACACAATAATAAATCAATCACGATCAAATTTATTTTATGACAGTTTGACATCAGCGTTGGCGACCATTTCAAATCTAGAAGGTTGAAACGATCTTCGTGGTGATGTCACGGGCAAGTAAGCAAACCTAGTCATTTACTTACCTTGTCCCAAGCTAATCTACTTTACTTAAAAAAACTCGCTACACTTATTTTATAATCTTGGATCATGTTTTTCACTCTATCTTTAATCCTATCGAAAATCTAACAAAACTATACAATACTTTTCTATTCTCTATAAAATTATAAAGAAAACAGTACAAAATTCAACTCTCTACGTTAATTAGTTCCCGAGATATGGTCAATCACTCGCTACACCTATTTTATAATCTTGGATCACGTTTTTCACTATATCTTCAATCCTATCGAAAATCTAACAAAACTATACAATACTTTTCTATTCTCTATAAAATTATAAAGAAAACAGTACAAAATTCAACTCTCTACGTTAATTAGTTCCCGAGATATGGTCAATCACTCGCTACACCTATCATTTTATAATCTTGGATCACGTTTTTCACTCTATCTTCAATCCTATCGAAAATCTAACAAAACTTTACAATACTTTTCTATTCTCTATAAAATTATAAAGAAAACAGTACAAAATTTAACTCTCTACGTTAATTACTTTCCGAGATATGGTCAATCAATCACCTGACCTAACCTAAAATGCTCAAAAATAACCTAAAAATGTAATGTTTTTTCGTATTAACTCAGCTAAAAATTGGGGAATCAGATTTATATGACAGTTCCATGACGTTTATTGACAGTATACAGGGTGTCCCATTTTAATCTATCACCCCCCCTAATTTTTTTATCTATCAATGAAATCAAAAAATGCTTCAAATAAAAGTTGTTTGGTTTTGAGGGGGACCCAAAATGGCGTTATTAGTTTTTTATTTTTTGGACGTCTTCATGGTCAAATAGGCCCAACTTTTTTTTTTCAAATGGAAACCTGTATTTTTTATTACGGTATCTTATTGTTTGGAAAAAAACAAGTAGCTTTTGTTTCAAAAAAAATTTTGTATGTATTCATTTTTTTTTTAATATTCAAGAAAATAATTTTAGATTTTAGATTTTTACTAATTTTTTACTCGAAACCCATTAACTTTAGAGGAAAAATGTAAAAAACAAAAAATGTTTATTTTAATCTGATATAACTATGAAAATTATATCAGGATTTTTTGTTAACTTTTGCTCTTCAAAATATTAAAGCAAATAAAAAATAAAATAAAAAAATCCCAAATAATTTTCCTAGTTATATCATATTAAAATAAACATTTTTTGTGATTTTCACTTTTCCTCTAAAGTTAATGGGTTTCAAGTAAAAAATTAGTAAAAATCTAAAATTATTTTCTTGAATATTAAAAAAAAATGAAGTCATACAAAAAAATTTTTGAAACAAAAGCTACTTGTTTTTTTTTCAAACAATAAGATATTGTAATAAAAAATATAGGTTTCCATTTGAAAAAAATAAGTTGGGCCTATTTGACCATGAAGACGTCCAAAAACTAAAAAACTAATAACGCCATTTTGGGTCCCCCTCAAAACCAAACAACTTTTATTTCAAGCATTTTTTGATTTAATTGATAGATAAAAAATGAGGGGGGTGATAGATTAAAATGGGACATCCTGTATAATATACAGGCTGATCCATTTTAATAAATGCACACCTCTGATAACTTTTTATGGTGAAATGTTATCAAAAAAACTTTTCAGATAAAAGTTGTACGGTTTGGAGGGGGACATAGACGTATGAGGATGAAAATTTTTTTTGGTGGTATTTTTAAGGTTATATGAAGGTCAACATCATTTTTTTTAATAGGAACCTATAGATTTTATTAATTAATTTTATTTTATGTGAAAAAACAAATTTTTTTTAACAACTTAACCTTTTCAAGATATCTAACAAAATAATTCAAGTTTTTGAACTTGCAATATTTTTTAACTCAGAAACCATCAGGTTTAGAGAAAAATGCAAGATACAAAAAATGTTTATTTTGGTTTAATAAAACTTAAAAAAAATATTCTACATTTTTTTTTTCTGTAAATAAAATAAATTGAAAAAGTTTTAAAATTTTAAAAACAATTCTCTAAACTTGATGGTTTCTGAGTAAAAAAAAATATTGAAAGTTCAAAAAATCTCTAATTATTTTGTTAGATATCTCAAAAAGGTTAAGTTGTTAAAAAAAGTTTTCAATGAAAGATTCGTTTTTTTTTTCACGTAAAATAAAATTACTTGATAAAAACTATATATAGGTTCCTATTTAAAAAAATGATGTTGACCTTCATATAACCTTGAAAACGCCACCTAAAAAAATTAATCCTCGTACATCTATGTCCCCCTCCTTTAATCTGAAAAGTTTTTTGATAACATTTCACCAAAAAAAAGGTATGCACTTAAAAATGGGTCACCCTGTATAACAAATTAAAGCCGAATAATTATTCGTTAAATATCTGTTTTTCAGTTGCGTAGAGCATTGTTTCTTTAACTTCTCTAGCTCGGGCAGTTGTTTCAAATATCTCATACTATTGTGTACATATTATACTCACTCTACCAATACATATAAACTCTCAAAACTAAAAGAAATGAATGGACTTACCCGTTACGATTTTGCATCAGCCTGTAAACATCAAACTGATAATCACCGTCGGACTCAAATATCTCAGGGTCCTGCGCCAGGTCATTGTATATAGCGCAGTCGTCGTAAGTAATACGTGACAGCGTAAAGTCAATGATAGTTGCCTTCAGTCCGATAGAGTTGATGTTGTGTTGTTTACCGCGCAGCTTGAACGTAATTTCAGTGTCTGCCGTGTACGACACCAGCACGTTACCCCAGTGAAGATCTCGGTGTTCGAAAAGCAGCGACGCCTCGGCAACGGCCAGGCCCGACGCAATCTGCAGATATCCACAAACAATCGTGTTTAATAGAGTAATACAAAGTTGATGAAAAACTGTTTTAATAAAAAAGGGGGTGGCCAGTATTTTTCTGGAACAAATTTCCCGGTTTTCCAGGAGAATTTTTACCATTTTTCCCTATTTTTTTACTTAAAATTAAGATAAAAACCTAAAAAAAGGTCACACGTTTTCTTTTAAATGTTAATAGATAGCTGTTTAAATATTTTGCGAGAAATTGTGTGGTTCTTGCATTTTTATAAAAAATTCACTGACTTTTTCTCGACATTTCCCTGTATAGCAAAATTCCATGACTTTTCCCTGTATGGCAAAATTCCCCAACTTTTCCCTGTATAGCAAAATTCCCCAACTTTTCCCTGTATAGTAAAATTCCCCAACTTTTCCCTGACATTTCCCTGTATAGCAAAATTCCCTGACTTTTCCCTGTATAACAAAATTCCCCAACTTTTCCCTGACATTTCCCTGTATAACAAAATTCCCCAACTTTTCCCTGTATAGTAAAATTCCCCAACTTTTCCCTGACATTTCCCTGTATAGCAAAATTCCCTGACTTTTCCCTGTATAACAAAATTCCCCAACTTTTCCCTGACATTTCCCTGTATAGCAAAATTCCCTGAATATTCCCTGTATAGCAAAATTCCCCAACTTTTCCCTGACATTTCCCTGTATAGCAAAATTCCCTGACTTTTCCCTGTACAGCAAAATTCCCCAACTTTTCCCTGTATAGCAAAATTCCCCAACTTTTCCCTGTATAGCAAAATTCCCTGACATTTCCCTGTATAGCAAAATTCCCCAACTTTTCCCTGACATTTCCCTGTATAGCAAAATTCCCTAACTTTTCCCTGTATAGCAAAATTCCCCAACTTTTCCCTGACATTTCCCTGTATAGCAAAATTCCCTGACTTTTCCCTGTACAGCAAAATTCCCCAACTTTTCCCTGTATAGCAAAATTCCCCAACTTTTCCCTGACATTTCCCTGTATAGCAAAATTCCCTGACATTTCCCTGTATAGCAAAATTCCCCAACTTTTCCCTGTATAGCAAAATTCCCTAAATATTACCTGTATATCAAAATTTCCTGACTTTTCCCGGTTTTCCAAAAACTGACCACCCTGAATAGGCATGTTGACTAATATTAAAAAAACTATTCTATGATGACCATACGTGTCTCCTATTTCCAAAAAAATTACTTATTTCTGCAGAAAATAAAGGTTAAATCGCAAAAAACGACTCTTTTAAAACTAATTTTGAATTTGACGCCACAAAACGCTCCCAGGTGACATTTGAGAGTTGTGACGTCACACTCCTTGTCAACAATAATCAAACATTCAGAGTTACGACAATAATTTAATTATTTTGTGTGTTAAAAATGAATTCCAAAGTATATAAGTAAGTTCTTAAATAAATAATCTTGAAAGAGGAATTGATATTTGTATAAAATAAAAGACGTTTACTGATGCGTGATGTCTTTCGCTCTGATTGGTGTTACATTTAAAATAGAGACGGATTGTTGTATTTTGCATTTTTATTTTAACAAAATCTCGCTTTTAATATATTTAAAAATAAATACATTTTTAGATGTATTATTAATTCATTATTTAAAATCATATTTTCAATTATACTTTGTAGGTCAGGCGTTACGCAATGGACGAGTGAAAATCTAGTCATGAATATTATATCACACATGCACCAGATTCCACGCATCAATCGAACAACACAAAGTAAACACTTAAATAAATAAGCCACGTTGTTCGGTTAAACATGTCATTCAATCGGTAATTACCTGCAAGAAGATGTGGAAAGACTGCTCGGCGTTCTTGAACTTGAACGCTTCGAGATCGGTTCCCGCGTTACCCATCTCGATGACAATGTACTGCTGGTCGGACGGGAACTCGGCCGGGTCGTCGTTCTGTGATGTTTTGTTCATCTGGTACAGATCCCACAGTTCACAAAGTTTATCTGGGTATTTACCGCGCACGCACCTCGTTTGTAAGATGTCTGGAAACGAGCCGGCCAGGTTGTCGGGGCCGTTGCGGAGTGCGCATAATTCTCTACAACGTACAAACACAATTAAACTTCAAAATCTCTAGAAACGTGCGTAGTTTCTGTAGAATCAAACTTACTGAGAAATGATTATTTCGGTCAGCACTTCATCGAATATCTTCTGCCGTTCGCCGTTTATTGGTAAATCCCCTTCGATCGGAATTACTTTGAGAACTTTCATACGTCCGCTGGGTTCCTTGAGAAGGAAAACCTCCCCATAAACGCCCTCTCCAATCTTTTGGCATTTTTCCAGCAAACTAGAATCGAAAAAAAAAAAACAATATTTTACAACAAACGTAGGTGACCTATATTATAGAAAATTGAACGCTCTACAAAAAAAGGTTCTACACAATTTTCACGTAACACGTGTCTTTCTTGAGATATCTTCAAATCAAAAAATAAATATTTTACAACAAACGTAGGTGACCTATATTATAAAAAATTGAATGCTCTACAAAAAAGGTTCTATACAATTTTCACGTAACATGTGTCTTTCTTAAGATATCTTCAAATCAAAAAATAAATATTTTACAACAAACGTAGGTGACCTATATTATAGAAAATTGAACGCTCTACAAAAAAGGTTATATACAATTTTCACGTAACACGTGTCTTTCTTAAGATATCTTCAAATCAAAAAATAAATATTTTACAACGTAGGTGACCTATATTATAGAAAATTGAACGCTCTACAAAAAAAGGTTCTATACAATTTTCACGTAACATGTGTCTTTCTTGAGATATCTTCAAATCAAAAAATATATATTTTACGATGTCACCCCTCCCCCTTACGCACGATTTTAATTATTTTGAAATGGGACCGCCCTCAAGCCAGACCCAACCAACCAACCAACCAAATTTCATCAATATCGGTTCATTGGTTCATGAGTTAAGCGTGTGACAAGGATTGGGAGACAGACAGACACGGAATAAAATGTGTTTGCCTTGACCTAAAACGGATAAATAAAGTAAAAAAAAATGTTTTTCATTTTAAAACGATCACAAAGCTTCTCGTATCTTCGATATTGCGAGGAAGCAATTTGCAAGGTCACTCTTTGACCAAAAACCAATCACTGATAAAATAAATTCCAATCTTTCAACGAGATTTGATTGTATTATGTTATCTGTGGACTTAAAACAAGGTCATTCGGACAAATACAAATTACTTTGTACAACAGTTAACCCTCCGTCTGTACACTGGGTATTTTAGGGAACAGTCGCGTTTTCAAAGTTTTATAGGTTTTCAAAAAATCTGAAAAAAATCAGGGTTACTTCTTAAAGTGTCTACTACACGGCTCAACAGTTATCAAAGCCTAAAGTTAAAAACCATTGGTAATAAAAATTTAAGTATAGTCAAAAATGGAGGATTTGTTAAAAAAATTGTAACTTTTCAATAAACAAATATATAAAAAAAAGGTTATATGGTTATGAAGCTTAGACTATGACCTTTCAAACGAATATAGTGTCATTGGCATTGAATTATTTCAGCACCTGAAAGCGGGAAATATTTTACGGATTCAGGCACGCCATAAATAAACAAAATTGTAATTAATTTGCACAAAATCAGTGTTTTTTTGACATAAAAATAGTCAAAAAAAAGCCTAGAATTACATGAAACATTTATTTTAGCCATGAAAAGATGAAAAAAGACAAAAAACGGTATCCATTTACCTTAGAAAACACTAACGCCGTCTGTACACTGAACGGACACAACTTGCATCTGCTGACGTTTGCAAGAAAATTGTCATACCCGGGTGCCCTTTGAGCCTTTAGTCCCTACTCATACCTAGCGAGGTAGCACAAGCCCGCCCCCCATTCGTAGGAGAGATATTGAAGTTTGAAATTTCGACTGTTCCTTAACCCTGGACGGGTAGACGTTTGTAATAATTACGACTACATTTACACAACGCCCTCTACAGAGAAATCAAGACGGGGTGGGGAGCCGAGCGGGAAGATATGCCTTGTTTAATAGTTCGTCTTCAACCTCTGCCAAGGACAGGTGTCAGTGTTTGCTATTTTTCTAGAGAGAGCCATAGATCGACAAGTCACATCGTATCTTTCACGAAGGTCTACTCTCTTACGTAAATTTTAGTCGAAATATGTACGTAAAAGAATATGCTGTGAATGTGAAAAAGATCTCATTCGTCTCAATGCTTGATCCAATGATACTTTCTTTCGTTTGTCGATTCGCTGTAAACTTATATTACTAAACTTATATTTTAATCTTTCGTATTTCGGTATTTTTGTAAATACATAAATCAAAAGATTTTAAAAGCAAAACTTTTTTTTTGCCATAAATTTATTAGAAAACCAAAAATTATATAGTAGTAGTCAATTTTACGAACGTCTACTCTTTTCGGCTTAAATTTGACGTCTACCCATCCAGGGTTAAACGACCCAGTGTACAGACGGAGGGTTAAAAATAATGTAGGTCACTGAAATTCCAACAATTAAAACTTACCATTCTGGGTAGCATTTTTCAAATACGAGTTGCTCGGCTTGGCCACATCTACGAAGCACGATATCCCGCGCTGACTTTTTAACAATAGAGCAGTCAGATGTGGTGTTTAGGTGTTGTTGTATATTGCGCAAGGAGAGCTCATTAAGATCTACGGATATCCCGTTGACGGATTTGAGGTAAATTTGTTCATCAAGTGTAGATGCCCTTGACTCTGCTTCATAACCTATAGGTTGATCGAATTTCAAAATCATACACTTGTCTTTACGTCCAACTTGTGAAAATATTTCCAGCATCCACCGATATGTCGTCACACGTCAAATTTACACAACGACGGAATTTGTGTGCAATAACGGAAAAAAAAATGTAAAAAACAAAAACAAAATGAAACTAAACACGATTTGAGTACGAATACTTTTATTCTACGCGTTAATTTTCAAAATGCAGACACAAAATGTACCGTTGTTTGTTTGTTTTAAAACGAAACACGCAAGATTTCACCCAAAACACAACTAACGTTAGTACACCACTTTGTCCGCTTTGTTCCACGTAAAACAGCTCACCCTCTCTTTCTTACTAGTATGACTCACAATGTCGTCATTTCATTTCTGTAAACATGACGTCACGTCCTTGTGCATAGTTCATGTCAGTTCAGTAGCGTCGTTGAAAAAAATATTTATACCAACCCAAATTATTTTTAATTGATTCCGCGAATAACTCGACAATTATCACTAAATAATTTTAACAGTATCTGATTTTTTTTCCTACACAAAAACGCAAACGCATCTGAAAATTTTGAC
Organism: Sialis lutaria; assembly: GCA_949319165.1. Lineage (NCBI taxonomy): Eukaryota > Metazoa > Arthropoda > Insecta > Megaloptera > Sialidae > Sialis > Sialis lutaria. The sequence goes on along the minus strand of OX439240.1, from coordinate 25,690,570 downwards.
TAAAATGAAAATAAATAAATAACATTTTTATAACCTTGGAAATTCTAACAACTTCCTTTTTCCGACTTCCTAGTTTTCTAACAAATTATTATTCATGCATAATAATGGGAATTACGTGTTTTGAAATCAAATTAAATTATTACAAAGTAGACATTATAAATATGTTGAATGCTGGCTTTCTTTTGATATCTGTATAATAAAAAAATTAATAAATAATTACCTGATCTTCGATTATCTAAACGCGAAGAAGCTAAAACTCCGAGTTCAGATAATGTACTTTGACGATTTTCATGTACGATCCTGATAGAAGATCTAGTAGAGGTGGCTGATAAACGGCAATTTCCATGATTGCCCGAACGGTCTTCCAAAACTAAAAATATTATATAAAAAAAATATATTATTTAAATATATTTTTAAATAAATCGATGGAATTTAATAAACAGAAAAATAGACTGCGAGAAACGCTGGGTAATTCACCTGTAAAATTATAATAAAACGGGCACATGATAGGGTTCCGTAGTCATTCTCACTAAGATTTATAAAAAAAAGTTATTTACAAATTTTCGTGACTGAAAGGTTAAAATCAAAAAGTAATTTGAGTATTATTCATAAAAATAAGACCTATCAAATGATACCCCACTCGATGGGGTAAATGAAAAAAATGTGAGTTCACTTTTCAGTCTATGAAAGGGGGGTCCAAAATATGTTTGAGAATGCTCGTTATAATTTTCAGTGAAAGTACTAATTAAAAACTACATCCTGGAATTTTTTCAGATTTCTTGAATTGATAGTTTAGAAAATAGAGGGGGGGGGCACTTTTATAATGACTTTGGAGAGCAAATACATCGTGATTGAAGGGTTAAAATCAAAAGGTTCTGATACATTTTTTATTGCATTTTAGGAGACCTTTCTAACAATATCCCACTCGATGGGGTAGGTGAATTTTTTTTTTAAACACAGAAAGGGGGTCTAAAAAATTTGTTTTCTTGAAAAATCTTATCATTTCTGTTTTTAGGACATCAAACTACGACCGTATACCAAATTTCATCTTATTATGTCAAGACATGGAGAAACTATAAGGGTTCCTAGTTTTCTACGAAGACTGCGAGAAACATTGGGCAATTCACCTGTAAAATCATAAAAAACCAGCCAATCTAAATAAATCACTAACCTATTTTTTTCATTGCCATCAACTTGATACAAGAGCGTCTCCACTTCTTTCCGGGATCCAGTAGTACTGATTTTCTTTCACTATTTTTAATCACAGATACTGTTTGAGGAACTTTAAAACTATTATTAAATAGTTTTATATCACAGTTTAAATTTTCTCTACTATCGTACGCTTTTGTTTCTTTAGCTGTTAAAAGTTCATACTTTTCTTCTGCACTATTTACGATGGTTTCTTTTTTGAAAATATCATCAGATATACTTTTATTTATATCGTTATCCGTTTTGTTTATAATTGAATTTAATAATTCGTCATCTAATACAATTGTAGTCGCTTGGCTTGACACCGAAGGGTCATCTTCAATTTCTATGACTTCCGGAGGTGTTTCTTGTATTAATTCTATTTCATCGTCGTCATTAAATATTTCTGAAGATTGGGACGAAAGTAATATTATTTCAGAACCCTCTTGGCTTCCTTTAACGCTATTTATTGATTCTAAATCTGATTGTTCCGACATAGCTCTCATATATGTTTTTAGATGTTCGGGTACAGGTCGTTTGATAACATTACGACGTCTGTTTGTGTTAATGTTTTTGTTTTCTTTTTGGATCTTTATAATCTTATCCGCAGTTAGTCTTTTTACTTGAACGATTGGGTATTTGTTTACTAAAAGACAGTTATTATTAATTTGTTTGATTTCGTTTTCGAATTCGGAAAGGATTTCTTTTTCTCTTGTATTTTGTAGAGGATCTTTAAAACCAAGAAACAAAGATTCGTTATTTGAATTATTAATTAATTCACTGCTATTTTCATCGGGGAATAAATCTGAACTTATATTGTTACGTTTTGTTATTGCACTAACACTTTTTTTATTACGAGTTAAAATAGGTGAAATGTCGTTGTTTTTTAATATATTTAATATCTTTTTATTTTTTGGTAACGGGGTACTTTTCGCGACACTATTATTATTTTTAGGCACTGATAGTCTGTTTTTTTTACTTCTTGACGAATTATTACAACAGCAATTTTTTTTATTTATTGGGGAAATGTTTTTGAATGAATATTTTCTTAACCCATATTTATACTTATTATTATCTATCTTTGTACTTGATAATAGTGAATGATTGTTAACTGTCGATATATTTTGTGTAGTATTCGTAGACAGTGATATCGAAGATGTATAATCTTGTTTTTTTGGTTCTTCTTTTTCAATTATTAGTTTAAAACTTCCAATCCCTTGTGATTTATCTGTAATTTCTTCTGGGGTCGGATCTGGAGTTTGATTTTTCTTTCTTCGTTTTCTTAATGTAATTTGTTTAGTTCGTACTACACGGTTTTTAACTTTATTTTGTATTCTCAAACTTCTTCTTGGTGAAATTGTTTCATTTTCGTTTTTGGTTCCTTTTTTAAGTTTATCGAATGTTGTTTCAGCCCATGGTGCATTAATTAACGAATCATTTGATATTTGTACTTTAATATCACTATTTACAATTTTAGATACGTCTAAAATTGGTTTCTTTTTTGAAATTTTGCTGTTTTTCTGTTTGTTGTTTACTTTAACCCTACTATAAGTTTTTAAATTATATTTTCTTTCTGCCATTATTTAGTAATTAAATTTAATTGAACAATAATTACAGTCACTGTCATAAAATAATGTATTTTTGACAAAAATCGAAATTGAACATGTCGTTCAAATGTTTTCAGTTATTCCGAATGTTCCTTTAGGTTATATTTAAATATTTGGTAAGCTACTGTAACTCAAGAAATAATAAAAATTGTAAATTTTTAACAATTTCAATAAAATTATCATCAATCAATATTGTAAAGTATTTAAAACACAATTATTACATTATTACATTACAAAAGTTATTTTATTTTCAAAATCTACAAAATTATCACGTCTAGACTTAGAGCATATACTACTAGAGCCAGCCTTACGCATATACTACTAGAGCCAGAGCTCGGCCGTGCGAACAAGCTTACCACAGACCGACGCGAATTATTCGCAGCGGCAGCGAATAAAGGCTCCAACAGATCGACATAAAATATATATATTTTCAAACGAAAAAAAAAGACGATGGTGAAATAAATTTCGCATTTTTTCGGAAATTTTTAACGTTTCTTTTCAGGTAGAAAATTCATAACTCGAAAAATTGTAACGCGGATTAAGTTAACGGAAGTTGAATTTAACGGAAGTTAACAAAAGCGTTAACATTTTTTTGAGTTAACTTAAAAGCCGTTCACCATTTTGTTAACTTCGTTAATTAACGATTAACGGATTAACGAGTTAATGCCCACCTATAATCTATTTCATTTAAGTTTGCAGTGGTAGCCAGGTGATTTGACCGTACGGATCATGACTCGCACGCAAGGTTACTAAACATACATATATATATATATATATATAGTTTAATAACCTTGACTCGCACGGTCAAATCACCTGGCAACCACTGCAAACTTAAATGAAATAGAGTATGTCTCTCGCACGGCTGGCTCTAGTAGTATATGCTCTAAGAGATAATAAATGGTAGTACTGTATATGTCGGTAGCACAAGCAACAAAAAACAACACAGAATTTGACGTATGAGTTATCAAATTTATTTTTATCAACTAACAACAAATATTAATATTATTATCATAATAAACGATGTATTTGTTATGGTATATTATATGCAGTTTACATTAACACATAATAATAAACTAAATATATTTAATTTCGAAATAGTTCATACTGTTATTAGACCAATAAAAAATATGTTAAAAAACAGTAATAAAATGGATCACAGACTTTCCGAACCAGCAGGTATTTATTTAATTGTAAAATAACGAGTGTTTAGAATTTGGACTAAAACAATGCATTACAGGAAGAACACCGTCAACGTTAAATGTATCTACGGCTGATTATATGCTTTCGTTACCTGTAACGTGTCCACCATCGCCTGCTATTTCAAATATAACACTGACGCCTGGCAGGACAAGAAATATCGACCAAGATATGGAAGCCCTGAGAATTTCAAGGCAAGATAATCCGTATATACAGCAAGTGCTAGCGAGTCGTGAAAGTCTTTTTGATTCTTTAGAAGAATCAGAATCGGACGATACGACGTTAATGTCACAGGTAAGAGAAAAGAAATCGTTTTTTTAAGAGGGGATCCTGCTTTATGAGGCCAAAATTTTTTTATAATAAAAAAGTGAGGCGAACTTTTCAGATTATTTTATTGCATATTTGAACGTTGAAATTTTTTTTATTAAGACAAAAGTATTCAAACGCAGTGAATTTATATGTAGATTTGTGCAATGCCTTGCATTCGCAGTTTCCAATCGGCGGGAAAGATGAAGCTCGTATTTTTTGTCTGAGACAAAAAAACCAAAGTAAATTTTAATTTTTATATATTTTTCTTCTAAGTGAACTAAGAAAAACCCAAAAAATTGTAAAATTAAAAAAAAAAATCATTTCAACTTGCGAAAAAAGTTGTTTAGAAATTTTTTTTTCATGAATCTTTTTAGTTCAAATAGAAGAGAATTTAAAACTGAAGACAACAAGCTTTGGTTCATTCTGATTGGTCGTTTAGTTTTCTTGCAATCACGCCCGCCAGTTTAGAAAAAAGATAAAAATTAAAACTCGAGAAAACGTGCTTCAAAGTTTACGGTCTACGACACCAACTGCGTTTAGTGCTATATAAAACTTTACAAATATATTCTTAGATATATTAGGAAGAGATTTAAGCAATAAAAAAGACTCGTAAAGCAGGATAATACCCCGTTAAAGTGACTAACTGCATGATATACGGTGCGTGGGTGTTAACAGCATGCGGTGGTTTACAGGAATTCTCAACAGATCTTGATACGGATCCATTCTCTCTTCCTGAGCTGCACGAGCACATGATACGCAGCCCACCTCCGACCACATGGCCCAGATCACCTAACTTTAGAGCATTTCATTTCCCCACTTCCAGCGATGACGAGAATGTAAATATACGTTACTAATAAAATAACAATGTACCATAGGTGGGCACAGTTAATCCAAAAATTAACTTCATTAATCGTTAATAAAAAAGCTAACTTCGTTAATCGTTAATAAAAAAGCTAACTTCGTTAATTGTTAACTCGTTAATAAAAAAGATAACTTTTAATTGTTAAAACGTTAAAATTTTGATGTTAAAGTTAACCATCCTAAACGTATAGTACTTTTGGGATGGGGTACATAAGTAAATAAAACAAAAACAAGTAGATAGATTAATTAATTTAATTATTACAAGTGACAGTATTGACCCATCCTGGTAGCAGAGCATATACGCACCTAAACTAAACCTTAATGAATTAAATTATACAACTAAATTCTATTTTTTTATCTTTAAACTTTCCTCATGCTTACTTCACTTACTATACTAATATGAAATATAGAAGAAAAGGATAAACTCTAAATGAAGTCGGTTAAAAATGGCACAAATGCTAAAAGTGAGGTTATAATAACTTGTATCCACTGGCACATAGCAAGTAATCAACAGGGCTGCTTTATTTTTAAGAGTTTCTCGGCTCTGGATTCTTGCTCTTTTGAGCAACAGCGCCGTAATTCAAACAAATAATGACAACATGTCAACAAAAGAGCGTTAACATTTTTTTGAATTAACAATTAACAGATTAACGAGTTAATGCCCACCTATGCAATGTACGTTTAGTTTCCGTAATTACATTCGCTTTCAATTGTTAAACAGGAAATCTTCCACAAGTCGCCTATCCGTACGTCGCGTATGTCTTTAGGAGGCGATGCAGCGCCTTCTCAGTTAAAGACGTCACCGAGGCCTGTTAGCCACCATGGGAACGACAAGTTCTCTCTCTTGAACCCGGCAGCGTCTATCAGGTCTCTGTCGGATGTAAGACGGACGAGCAACACACCAGAGGACAGTGTCCAGCTAATGTTGAGCAGCGATGAGTGAATACGCGCAAGTACGTACAAGCGTGTGTGTATTTAGTTTTGTGGTTAACGACTCGCACGTGTGTGCGCGAGTCTGTTTAGTTTGGTGGGTCAGTTGGTCGGAATGTTTGTGTCAGGGTGGTCGTTGGTAAGGGTTTGGCTGGATTTTAAATAAGTGTTAAAACAAAGACTTTAATAGTAATGAAATTCCTTGAGTTGTTAGCTGTCAACATTTTCCCCCCTTCCCCCAAGTGTTTTTATTATTGGTCCCCAGACAATAATATACAGACAGGCAGACAAACAGACACAGTGTTAATTCCATAAGTGTTCCTTCTTTTGCCTTTTTTAGCTGGATTTTAAATGATTGAAAAAAGTATTAAAATGAAGATTTTAATAATAACAAAATTTCTTGAATTGTTAGCTGTTACCACTCCCCCCCCCCCCCAAATGATTTAATATCGGTCCCCTAATATGCCAAATCTTAGGTTCAGGATGTGGCAGACAGACATACAGATAGACAGATAGATTGACAAACAGACGGGCAAAAAGATGGATGTACAGATAAATCAGGATGGCTAGTTTCTGGAAAACCGGGAAAAGTCGAGAGATTTTGCTATACAGGGAAAAGTCAGGGAATTTTGCTATACAGGGAAATGTCAGGGAAAAGTCGGGGAATTTTGCTATACAGGGAAAAGTCGGGGAATTTTGCTATACAGGGAAAAGTTAAGGAATTTTGCTATACAGGGAAAAGTTAGGGAATTTTGCTATACAGGGAAATGTCAGGGAAAAGTCGGGGAATTTTGCTATACAGGGAAAAGTCGGGGAATTTTGCTATACAGGGAAAAGTTAAGGAATTTTGCTATACAGGGAAAAGTTAGGGAATTTTGCTATACAGGGAAATGTCAGGGAAAAGTCGGGGAATTTTGCTATACAGGGAAAAGTTAGGGAATTTTGCTATACAGGGAAAAGTTAGGGAATTTTGCTATACAGGGAAAAGTCAGGGAATTTTGCTATACAGGGAAACGTCAGGGAAAAGTCGGGGAATTTTGCTATACAGGGAAATGTCAGGGAATTTGGTTGGAAGTCAGGGAATTTTTTATAAAAATGAAAAAAACCACACAAATTCTCACAAATATTTAAACAGTTTTCTATTCAAATTTAAAAGAAAACGTGTCATTTTTTTAGGTTTTTTATCTAAATTTTAAATAAACAGGGTGGCCAGTTTCTGGAAAACCGGGAAAAGTCAGGGAATTTTGCTATACAGAGAAATGTCAGGGAATTTGGTTGGAAGTCAGAGAATTTTTATAAAAATGCAAAATCACACAAATTTTCGCAAATATTTAGAGTTTTTTTTTAGGTTTTTTATCAAAATTTTTTAAATAAAAAACACGGAAAAACGGTAAAAATTCTCCTGGAAAACTGGGAAAAGTCAGGGAAATTTGTTCCAGAGAAATACTGGCCACCCTGTAAATAGACAAACAGATAGAAAGATAGACAGATAAATAGACTTACAGACAGGCACAGTGTTGATTCCATAAGTGTTCCATTTTTTGCCTATTTCAGTACAGATACTTTAAAAATAACATTGCTTTTTAAAAAGGGGGGTAAATGGGTTGCTTTTATTTCAATCTGGGGTATCAAATGAAAGCTGTCAATTCAAGGAATTTAATATTGCGTGAGAAAAATCGTAAACGAAGTCAAGATCAAAAGAAAATTATGTTTTTTTTTTTTAAATAATTATAAATTAAGGAAGAACGGGTTAAAGTTAGTTAAAATTCGTCCAAGTCCTAATCAGGGATCACCTTTATATTTATAACGGGAAGATTATGGTAGCTGATGTGCTGTGATGTATGTAAAAGCTGCCGCTAGATGAATTTTCATGTTTGAAGATTTTATCGTGTTATTTTTTTTCCAGTTGAAAAGAGTACAGTAATTTTTTTTTGATATTTTATACTAAAAAAAAAATTTTAAAAATTGCTGTCTGTTTTTAAATAATTTTATTTGACGTTATTCAAAGCTTTTAAATGGTTTTTCATTTACCCGAGTAACTACGAAACAATCATTTTACAAAGTTACTGTAAAAAGTGGTGAAGAAAAATATCATCGTTGATTTTTATAATAAAATATAAAATGAATTTATTAATTTTATCGTACATACAGATTTTATTAAAAAAAAAGAAATGCACTACGTTGGTTAATTAATTAAATATAATAATTTAGAATAAAAAAATATTTGAATAATCTGCCAATTTGAAACAAAAAAAAAAGAACATTCCTCGTTATTATTGGAGTTAGTGCCATTTTTTATTAGATGTCAAAATATATTATAGAAATTTTTAATTTGTTTTCTATTAATAATAATTATTATTACATTAAAAACTACGCTGGATTGTATAAGCGCTAACCAATTGTTTTCACAGGTCTCATGTTATTGTGTACATAGTGTACTCACTCTACTACACAATCCGGCATTTTAAAGTTTACGTTACGTTGATTTTTGATGTCTGTAGATAAATTGTACGCAACTAAATATACCGGAGGTAGTAACAAAACTACAGTACATACGGAAATTGATACTTTTCTCAACGACAAGCCAAACACTTTCTCTTGATTCAAATTATGATTTGTATTAAAGCGAGTTTACCACAATATTAGCATCGATTTCCATATGTACGGTAGTTTAATTGTACACCCTGTATATTGTTATTTCCTAGTCAAGAAACATTTATGTAGTTTATCGTTTGCCTAGATGTAAATATAATTAAAAATCTAACTCGTATTAAATTGTTTGAACCAAAAAAGGGGACAGGAGGGGCCTGTTCCCCTCTGCCCCCCCCCCACTGCTGGTTAAAACGTATTATTGATTTTTTTTAATACACAACTTAAGGAACGTCCATAAACAACGTAACGACTCCTTTTTTCTAGAATTTGATGAATTTGACCCCCCTTCACCCAAATAAACAAAAACCTTTGACCCCCCCCCTTCCCCTCAACGCCTAATGTTACGTAACACGGTATTATATACAGGGTGTCCCATTTTAATCTATCACCCCCCTATTTTTTTTAATCTATCAATTAAATTAAAAAATGCTTCAAATAAAAGTTGTTTGGTTTTGAGGGGGACCCACAATGGCGTTATTAATTTTTTATTTTTTGGACGTCTTCATGGTTAAATAGGCCCAACTTTTTTTTTTCAAATGGAAACCTATATTTTTTATTACGGTATCTTATTGTTTGGAAAAAAACAAGTAGCTTTTGTTTCAAAAATTCATTTTTTTTTTTTAATATTCAACAAAATAATTTTTGATTTTAGAATTTTGCTAATTTTTTACTCGAAACCCATTAATTTTAGAGGAAAAGTGTAAAAAACAAAAAATGTTTATTTTAATATGATATAACTAGGAAAATTATTTCAGATTTTTTTATTTTATTGCTTCCTCGTAATATCGAAGATACGAGAAGCTTCGTTATCGTTTTAAAACGAGAAAAAAAATTTGTTCTCCGATTTTAAAAATTTTACCGGATCTATCCGTTTCAGGTCAAGACAAACACTTTTTGTTCCGTGTCTGTCTGTCTGTCTGTGTGTGTGTCTGTGTGTGTGTCTGTCCCCCAATCCTTGTCACACGCTTAACTCATGAACCACTGAACCGATATTGATGAAACTTGGTTGATTGGTTGGGTCTGGTTTGGGGACGGTCCCATTTCAAAAGTATTAAAATCGTGTGTAAGGGGGAGGGGTGACATCCCAAAATATTTGTTTTTTGATTTGAAGATATCTCAAGAAAGACACATGTTACGTGAAAATTTTATAGAACCTTTTTTGTAGAGCATTCAATTCTCTATAATATAGGTCACCTACTTTTGTTGTAAAATATTCCCTTCCAAAGATCTATCTCAATTTGACTTAAGAAAATCGTCATATGTTTTTTTAAAACTGCTATTTACTTTGACATATTAAATGTCACTTTGACGTTTTAAATGTCATTTTGACATTCGTATAGCAGAAAAATAATGATTTTGATTGAAATTGTCAAAAAATTCAAAATATACGACATAATAACCAGGCGCGTATTAAGAAAAATGTCAAATTAAAATTTTTATTAAAATCGTATGAAAATTAAATGGTTAACCAATGACAGACAGTTCATCTGAATACTTTATCGGTTTTTATTTAAATTGTTCAATAATTAACTACCTTTGATGAATTTAGCACGAGGAAGCACCGTGCATTTACAAGGCAGAGTATTTTTTATTTGCTTTAATATTTTGAAGAGCAAAAGTTAACAAAAAATCCTGATATAATTTTCCTAGTTATATCAGATTAAAATAAACATTTTTTGTTTTTTACATTTTTCCTCTAAAGTTAATGGGTTTCGAGTAAAAAATTAGTAAGAATCTAAAATTATTTTGTTTAATATTAAAAAAATGAAGTCATACAAAAAATTATTTGAAACAAAAGCTGTTTGTTTTTTTCCAAACAATAAGATACCGCAATAAAAAATATAGGTTTCCATTTGAAAAAAAAAAAGTTGGGCCTATTTGACCATGAAGACGTCCAAAAAATAAAAAATTAATAACGCCATTTTGGGTCCCCCTCAAAACCAAACAACTTTTATTTGAAGCATTTTTTGATTTCATTGATAGATAAAAAAATTAAGGGGGGTGATAGATTAAAATGGGAAACCCTGTATATTAAATTATGTTTTCTAAACTATTTCAGCTTGAATTAGACATTAACTATTAATTAATCGTCCAATATTTGAATATGACCCCCCCCCCATGTAATAAAATAGCTGGTCCCCCCTCCCCCAGTTTATGGACGTTCCCTTGCTGTATTTAATTTTTTTCAAACCATTAATCGAATATAGTTTTTTTTCGTGTGATGTAAACATAGAAAAACACAAATTTATTATGAATAAGTAACAAAGAACTTAAGTATGGATCTACTTAATATTATAAAGCGCAGGTCGCAGATTATTTAGTATGTATGATCTATGTTTATAATTGCTATACTCACGTCGTATGTTTAGATTTATTTCTACCTCATTTTTTGATTTAGTTATTTACGCCTTAAAAGATTTTATATGATATATTGTTTGTGTTGTCAGTAAATGAAAGAGAAATGATGACAGCGCATTTTTTTTCACTATCAGTGTTGATTTTCTTAGGGGTTATTTATTGCAAATATATATATAGCTAAGAAAAGTTAATAATAGTTAATAGACAAGAATATGTAGTAAAAATAACACCAATAGGTATTCGTTTTGTTTAATCAATGTAGATTAAAGTAAAAATATATATTATATACAACGTGTGCCGCAATCTAGGATTTAAAATTAGATCTCATACAGTTTTAAAAATGTGTAAATATTGTTATGGCACAAAGCGATGAAACAATTGCAGAATTTTCGTAATATCTCCTTTCCGATTTACCCTATGGTAAAAATAGTTATAATCAATATTATAGGGAAGATAAATCCCAATAACTTTCACCCCAAACATTTTTTTATAAATTGAATAGTTTCCGAAATAATTGGCGCTGATGTTGCACTGATTTATGAAATTTTTTTAAGGATATACAGAATTTTCAAAATATCTCCGTTTCGGTTTGCCCTATAATAAAAAGAGTTATAATCAATATTATAGAAGAGATAATTCCTAATAACTTTTATCCCAAACATTTTTTTGTAAATTGAATAGTTTCCGAAATAATTGGCGCTGATGTTGCACTGATTTATGAAATTTTTTTAAGGATATACAGAATTTTCAAAATATCTCCTTTCCGGTTTGCCCTATAATAAAAATAGTTATAGTCAATATTATAGAAGAGATTATTCCCAATATCTTTTATCCCAAACATTGTTTTGTAAATTGAATAGTTTCCGAAATAATTGGCGCTGATGTTGCACTGATTTATGAAATTTTTTTAAGGATATACAGAATTTTCAAAATATCTCCTTTCCGGTTTGCCCTATAATAAAAATAGTTATAATCAATATTATAGAAGAGATTATTCCCAATATCTTTTATCCCAAACATTGTTTTGTAAATTGGATAGTTTCCGAAATAATTGGCGCTGATGTTGCACTGATTTATGAAATTTTTTTAAGGATATACAGAATTTTCAAAATATCTCCTTTCCGGTTTGCCCTATAATAAAAATAGTTATAATCAATATTATAGAAGAGATTATTCCCAATATCTTTTATCCCAAACATTGTTTTGTAAATTGAATAGTTTCCGAAATAATTGGCGCTGATGTTGCACTGATTTATGAAAATTTTTTAAGGATATACAGAATTTTCATAATATTTCCTTTCCGGTTTGCCCTATAATAAAAATAGTTATAATCAATATTATAGAAGAGATTATTCCCAATATCTTTTATCCCAAACATTATTTTGTAAATTGAATAGTTTCCGAGATAATCAGCGCTAATGTCGCACTGATTTATCAAATTTGAAAGGATATTTATAGCTTTTTGAAGGCAAACAAAATTGTTTCATCGCTAATGATGTAAAAAGTAAAAATAATATGTATGTATAAAAAATAGAATAAATTTGTGATTTTTGTTTTAAAAGTTTTAAGTAGTTAAAAGTAAAAATAAAAAATTATTACTGATGGTGATAAAAAGTTAAAAAGTTTTGGTTAGTATTTTGTACAGGGTAAAATAATTAATGAACTATTATAATATTGGATAATTTTATGAAATCAATATTTAAAAAAATAAAATAAAAATGGTATAGGGTTTTGTATTTTTATTACAAAAAAAATTGATTATTTAAAAAATACAACACGTATACCATTTTAAATATATATAATAATATAGCTTACAGTTTCAGTTGAATAAAAAAATCATGATTGTTAGAAAGACCAATTTTCATTATTGTATTTTTTTTGTTAATTAATTTATTTTCAAAATAAATCAACTTTTAATTAAAACAAAAAAAGTTAGAACAAAATGGGTATAATTCTGATAAATGGTCTTTTTCAATTAATTGATATTATAGTACCTACACGTAATTTAAAAAAAATAATATATAGTTTGACTTGTATTTATAAATATTTATTTTATGTTATAATGTTATTCCAACAGGGTTTAAAGAATATTTTGATCTCATTGTTTTTCTTTATTAATATATTAATTTATTTAGACAAATGTATTTTGTTAAATATTTATTTAATGTATTTAAATAAATAAATAAATAATATAAACTAATTATGTCTTCATTATTTAATAACTTCCCAGATGTTAACGCCAAGTTAATAATTTTGTTAAAAATATACAAAAGAATCAATAGATGGCATAAATATGCAATTTTAAATAATATTCCAATTTAATTCAAAAGGCCCAAGACGAACATTTTTAGTTAGAAAATAGCAAAACCGCAATTCAATAACAAATTTATAATTTGTTAGTTTTTCGTGACATAAAAATATTGTGTTTAGTTTTTTCGTTATTTTATAAGTTTGTTGGTGAAAATATATTTTACAAGGGGACTTAGTGGTGTTTACAAAAGGCATCCTAAATATTCCTTTTTCCCTTTGATTCTCCGCCTACAACTGGAGCGAGAAGAGCGAGACGACTCCGAGATTGGGGTAAGTCCTTTATTTGTCTATATTTTTACCAACAAAATACAGCAAAAAATTACAGTCCGCTTTTTTAGTTAATCGCAAATCAACACCAGATATCGAACATAAATGAAGGTAAGCAAGAAAAATACGTATACATATATTACAATAAATTTTTATTTAATTTTTTACACTTACTAGAAAATATATGAATTCAAAAATAAACATTATTTGGAATTTACATACAATTGACTTCAAATAAAATAAATATCCTACGCTATATTTTAAACAAGATTAAATTTATATAAATGCAATTAAAAATATTAAAAGAAAATGGCATTTGGGTTCAAAAAGAAATAAAAACATTTACAAGCTGTTTACAAAAATATTCAATTAGTTTAACAGGTAAAGGGGCTACCCATTAACTATGGGGGGGGGGGGGGTAAACGTGACAAGGAAGGGAAGAGAAGGAATAAAAAGCGTTGAAAATAACAAAAAAATGCGTGACGTAATTTATGGACAGTCCCAACTAAAAATTTGATATTCCTTGTAAATAAAACGATAAATTTTTTTTTTTAAATAAAGTCAATTTCTTTCGAAAAAAAAAACATACGTAAGTACGAAAATGTTTAAACTATTTATATAATAATTATAAGCAGTGCTTTTTTTCTAACGAGGTTTCTATGAATGAGCAAATCATTCGTTAGACGTGAGCTTGATTTAATAAATATATAAATGCATTATATTACGCAAACTTTTAAATATCAATGTAGTGTATCGTCCCAAAAAAGACAGATAATATTTAAAATTGTACAAAATCATTTGGGCTCACGTAAGAATTTCAAGAACAGAAAAAAAGCCCTGCAATTAAGCAATTACAATAGTTCTAAGATATTTTTTACATAGCACTTACAAAAACGTAGAAAAAAAAATAATAAAAGAACGGAATGACTATAAAATAATTTAGTGCAATGTAAAAAATATTAAATTTACTAAAAAAAGAGGTAAATATAACTATTCATTATTATTATTATTACAATATCGTTCAAAATAGCTTTTTTATGACACACGATTCATATTTCCTATCATTTAAATATAAAAAATATTATCACTTACATATTAAATAATAAATTAAAAAAACAGCTTTATTTATTTTCAAAACTATACCCTCTCATATTTTTTCCTTTATTTGCATTTCAATATTACCCAAAGTCTAAGAATGTTATCACAAAGATATCTTTATGAGACGAAAAAGATATCTTTATGATAACACATATCTTACATCATAACACAAAGATATCTTTATGATAACGCATATATCTTACATCATAACACAAAGATATCTTACATCATAACACAAAGATATCTTACATCATAACACAAAGATATCTTACATCATAACACAAAGATATCTTCCATCATAAAACAAAGATATTTTACGTCATAACACAAATATATCTTTGAGAACACAAAGATATCTTACATCATAACACAAAGATATCTTACATCATAACACAAAGATATCTTACGTCATAACACAAAGATATCTTTATGATAACACAAGAGATCTTACATCATAACACAAAGATATCTTTGAGAACACAAAGATATCTTACATCATAACACAAATATATCTTTATGAGAACACAAGATATCTTACATCATAACAAAGATATCTTTATGAGAAAATCTTTATCTGAAAATTTGTTATCTGAAAATGAGTATTTAAACTTAAAAAAATAAATAAAGGCAGGTATGAAAAAAAAAATTAACGGATACATTTCTCATAAAACAACATATACGCTGTACTTTGCATCACTTCTTCGATCGTTGCTTCACGTATTTCAACATCAGAAGCATAATACCACCTGAAATATTACAAATCGATTCGATAACAAACACACGAGAAAGAGTTTACGAAGACTTACTTTCTCTGTGCAGGAGGAGGACCTCGTCTGTAAGTAGCGAAATGTCCCGAGTGAGCATTCCCAGTGTGGACAACGACCGCTTGCAGCTGGTACAAGTGACGGCCTTCACGTGGCCCTTCTGTCAGCCCCATCATGCCACCCCAAGCATTTGGCATGCTGCTTGATAGAGGACTGCCCCCTTCACTCGAGCTAGTGAAAAACTGGAAATGCAACGGGGAGGGATCGTTTTTTTTTTAAAGGTTTTAAGAATCAACCGATTGGTTTAAAACATAAATACAAAAAATACTTTTTCTTGAAGAATCAACAACCTGAAACATCAAAAGAATAAATTCACTTACTTGCATCGGAGGTCTTTTATGCTGTTGTGATTGTAGGTACGTATACGCAGCGAGAGAAAGACGTTCTGGGAACTGCACAGCGTCCTGTCTCTTGTCAGCTCCGTATCCGCTGGTCCACGTACAACGGGACACGTGGATACACAAACACGGAGGTAACTGCAAGCACGATCCAACGGTAACAACACAAACACACACACACACATGGTGTTATAGGTCTACAACAAAAGGCAGAATCCCGAAAGGCAGATAAGGACAAAAGGCAGACAAAGATAAAAGGCAGACAAGGACAAAAGGCAGATAAAGACAAAAGGCAGACAGACAAAAGGCAGACAAAGACAAAAAGCAGAATCCCGATATATATATCTGTCTTTTGTCTTTGTTGGCATTTTGTCTTTGTCTGCCTTTTGTCTCTGTCTACCTTTTGTCTTTATTGATTTTTCGTCTTTGTCTGCCTTTTGTCCATGTCTGCCTTTTGTCCTTGTTTGCCTTTTGTCCTTGTCTTCCTTTTGTCCATGTCTGCCTTTTATCTGTCTATCTTTTGTCTTTGTTGGTTTTTTGTTTTTGTCTGTCTTTTATCTATGTCTATCTTTTGTTTATGTCTGCCTTTTATCTGTGTCTTTTGTCTTTGTTGACCTTTTGTCCTTGTCTGCCTTTTGTCCTTGTCTTCCTTTTGTCCATGTCTGCCTTTTATCTGTCTATCTTTTGTCTTTATTGGTCTTTTGTTTTTGTCTGTCTTTTATCTATGTCTATCTTTTGTTTATGTCTGCCTTTTATCTGTGTCTTTTGTCTTTGTTGACCTTTTGTCCTTGTCTGCCTTTTGTCCTTGTCTTCCTTTTGTCCATGTCTGCCTTTTATCTGTCTATCTTTTGTCTTTATTGGTCTTTTGTTTTTGTCTGTCTTTTATCTATGTCTATCTTTTGTCTATGTCTGCCTTTTATCTGTCTGTCTTTTGTTTTTGCCTGTCTTTTGTCTATGTCTGCCTTTTGTCTATGTTGGCATTTTGTCCTTGTCTGCCTTTTGTCCATGTCTGCCTTTTATCTGTCTGTCTTTTGTCTTTGTTGGTCTTTTGTTTTTGCCTGTCTTTTGTCTATGTCTGCCTTTTGTCTATGTTGGCATTTTGTCCTTGTCTGCCTTTTGTCCATGTCTACCTTTTATCTGTCTGTCTTTTGTCTTTGTTGGTCTTTTGTTTTTGCCTGTCTTTTGTCTATGTCTGCCTTTTGTCTTTGTTGGCATTTTGTCTTTTTCTGCCTTTTATCTGTCTGTCTTTTGTCTTTGTTAGTCTTTTGTTTTTGTCTGTCTTTTGTCCTGGTCCCCAGCATTACAATTATTTACCTTTCCGAAATAAACAACTTTAATATGCTTTGAACGTAATGGAGACCCTTCATCCTCCCGTCCTTTGTTGCACGACTCACAAGAAACATCTGATATCATCTCCGGTGCGACAAAATCAGCAAGAAGCCTGTGAAGTTTATGAGCGCCCCACAAGTTAGATGTAAGCGCATCAGGTAACGGAAGAGACAGACTTTCGAATTTATCGTACCGGACTGATGCCTGCGAAAATATATTCATTACATTCATTTTCTAATGAGTTGTATCTATGATTAACATACTTTATAACCGCATTCAGTGCATTTAAGCTGAGTTGCTAGCGTTCCAGTGAACGGATGGTCTGTCAGTCGGGACGGAGGGCCCCCTAGACCGAGCCCACGACAAGACTGTGACATCCAGCGATGTCTTCGCCTTAAACCGCCTCCCTGCCATCGTAGACTTCTTGGACGTTGTAGAATACCCATTCCTTCATCACCTGTACGATATTTCACTAAATAAAGAACCAAAGACACGTGTACAGACAATATTTATTACCTGTGGGTGTCCCGGGATCACATAAAGAAAGTGTGCTAGTTGATGCTAGATTTGGACCGTCCCCTGCTTCTGAATGTAGACTCCAAGGTTCCCCTCCATCGTCAAAGTCGTCATCGTTACCTAAAGCGTCTGAAATGCTTCCATACTGAAATTAAAGTGTTAATAAAAGTGTTTATTTGGGAATACTTTGTTAAACTTACAATTCTAGAACATTTCGCTGTTTCTTCAGATAGCGAGGACAATATTACGTGTAATAATTCATGAGCATCTTGTTCTCCTGAAGGTATAGCCCAGCCAAGTCGGCGTAAGGCTGACATCACAGCTGCGGGTGCAAACACTCCACCCTGAGCAGATCTCCTTAATGAATTATGAGTTCCGTTAATCACTGAAAAAAAATTGTATAAAATATTTTCCTAACCTAAAAATTAAAAGATAAGGTAGGTTCTATATTTGATGTAATTAATTACCAGATAAAACCATTGTGAGAGTTGCTCGAAGACTAGATTCATTTAATGGCCGCTCGTGTTCCAACCAAGTAATAAATGTCGGACAAGATGCTAAAGCTTGCAAGAGAGTGTTTAGGAAACAGGTCTGTCCTAAATTGACAAGTCCTGCGAGCCTTCCTCTATTTCTTCCACCGACCGGGGGGCCCCACAGGACAAAAGCCCCCACTACAGCTGCAGCAGTCAAACCTGCTGCAACCAAAATATGGTCTGACTCCATTATTGCGCGATTTTCTGGAAATTAATAAAAACATCGTCTAAATAATTTGAAAACGATAAATGCACGTTCGCGTTTTGATTATTTAATAAGCCAATTCATGCATTTTATCGTGTGCACTACCAAACGGCAAACCCCCACTCACATAAAAAATATATGCTTAGCATAACATTTCACTTTTGATGACCTTGCTTACTACATTATTTTGATGTTTTAATTCATTATTACAATGAATGAGGACGATTTATTATTTAGTTTTTCGGACATTACAAGCACCAATTTTGACAATTTGTGCCGCGTGTGTTTGCAAGACGGTATTGTAAAATCTGTTTTCGCTGAAGATGAAGTTCCCAAACTTTACCAAAAAATCAATGATTGCGCTTCTGTACAGGTAAATCGATTTTATTATAATTCTCACGTTTTATTTAAAACCGTGCACGATTTGCAAATAGATCGCATTTTAACTCGGTTTTTATATTTTATTTAATGAATATAAACAATTTTAATACTTATACACGCTAACTGAGAATATACATAAATAATATGATATGCAAATGATGTGTTTGTTTTTCAATTCTTTTCATGCAAAATATTTTTATAGATTGAACAAGGAGACGGGCTTCCAGAATATATATGTGACTACTGCATAACAGAATTGAATCTGGCCTACAATTTCCGATTACAGTGTCAAGTATCTGAAACAACACTTCAACGATTGGTTAAGCGAATAGAATCTCTCAGAAAATTGAAAGAAAATACAGATAAAAACGATAACGTTGAAATCAAAGAAGTAATAATTCCTGAAAGCAAAAAACCTGCACCTGAAGTCCCTGAAGATACTATCCCAACACCTGAAGAAGATAAAGTACTTGTACTTGAAGAAATAAACCTTACAGCACCTGAAGAAACAAATCTTAAAGCACCTGAAAACCGTGCACCTGAAGTAGATATAAATATTACAAAAGAAATTGAAAACGAAACAAATGTGTCAGATGCAATAATACCTGAAGTGAAAATAAAAACAAAAGTCAATAAACGAAGCGTCAAATCTAAATCAAGTAAGCTAGTTCGTAGAAAATCGAACGTGAGTAAAAAGGAAAACATCGAAACAAACGGAAACAAGAACAAATTGATCGATGAAAACACAATAAAACGTAACTTTGTGAAAAAAGAGAACCCCATAGAAGGGGGCCACAAATTACAATGCCAGCAGTGCAACAAAAAGTTTATTTTCCTATCAAGGCTTCGTCAGCACGAATTATCGCACGCAACAGACAAACCTCATCGTTGTAAAGTATGCCAGCGATCTTTTGCTCGCAAAGACGTACTTGTGAGTCACGAGACAACGCACCTCAAGCTCCAGCCGTTTGAGTGCGAATTATGCAATACTAAGTTCACTCGGAGAAATTCACTTAAGAAGCATCTGATAATACACACAAATAGAAAGAGGTACAAGTGCACGCAGTGCAAGAAATCATTCGGAAGGCACGACAACCTCCTTGTGCATCTAAAGACCCATAAAGGTACAAAGTCGTTCAAGTGTGACATATGCATGAAGTCGTTCATTCGCTCAGACGTTCTACTGCGGCATAAAAAGACTCATGAAAGCGTAGAAAGGCACGTCTGTAAGATATGCAATAAATCGTATTGCAGGGCTGACGTGCTACAGTTACATTTAAAAGTGCATGTGAAACCGGAGGGTGAAGGTATTTAGTGCAATCGTTGGTTCAGTATTAGTTTAATTTTTCGAAGTTTTTTTTTTTTGTGGGGTGTGCACGTGGTATTTTGATTTTATGTATATATAATTTAAATTGCATTTTATCTTGGTAAGTAAGTAAAAACGTATATAACCTTACTAAACGTATATTTTTTGAGGTTATGTTTACCTTTGTAACTGTCACAAGTTTAAATATTTTTGAATGTTGTAAATAATATTAAATAAACTAAAAATAGTTGTGGGGTAGATGGTATAGGTGGGCATTAACTCGTTAATTAACGAAGTTAACAAAATGGTTAACGGATTAACTTTTAAGTTAACTCAAAAAAATGTTAACGCTTTTGTTAACTTCAGTTAAATTTAATTTCCGTTAATATTAGTCCGTTACATTGGTTGTTTGATAAAAAGTACATAAGAAAGTTGTCAAAATAGCAAAAATAAGGTCTTCAAACATTTCGGATGGTTAACTTTTTAACGATTAACTTTAACTTTCGTTAAATTTTCAAATTTTCGGTTAACTTTAACTTCCGTTACATTTTCGGAATTTTAACGGTTTAACTGTTAACGAAGTTAACTTATTTATTAACGAAGTTAACTTTTTGATTAACTGTGCCCACCTATGGTAGATGTAAAATATCTTTTTTTCAAGAGGTTATTTATTATTGCAAATGTATACGTTTAGGAAGGTTATAAATGTTATAATTATGTCCATTGAGCTCTAATGAGCTTTAATTATAAATATACTTTTAATTCTGTTTATAATTTAATTAAAATGTATTAGAACATCAACTATCTGACATAATTTAGATCGGGAAGATGTTAAAATTAATTTCTTAAAGACAATATTATGACCAGATAATCAAATCTACTCGTTTTTCTTTACATTCTGTCTTCCAATTATATAAAATACGCAGTACAAGCTCGTTAATCAGACATTTATTAGTTAAAAGCTTTCAGGCCTCTGAATTATACTAGGATAAACTAGTTTTCACGTGTCCGATTAGCAAGTTTTTACTGTATAAGATATTTTTGATAATTATTATACAAGTATTTTATTTTAAATTGCATGAAAAAATTAACAGGAAAATAATAATAATCTTTATACTGCCAATGGGTTAACAAAAATCATAGATACATATATTATATATATACAAATAAAAGTGCCAATGGTAACGGTGGCCTTTATAGTGCAATAATATGTTTAAAAAAAATATATACAACACGAGATTGTTTATCTGAAAACATATGTTTTACGTCCGTATGTAAATTATGGGTAAACGATCTTTTATATTTGGGGAATGGGGTTTGTTTATAGACAACATTATTAAATTACAAATCTACTGATATTTTAATTAAACTGTTTATGAAGTGTGATTAACAGGTACGATGGTAAACTGAGTATTAACTGTTTATGCCGTAATATCACAAACACTTAATTATATAAGATCTCAAGTGCCTTAACTAACGAAATTATTTATGTCATTCCAAATATAAGAAATGTTGATTTTAAATTTGTCATTATCGTTACAAGTGACATAACAATTACTATATCAAAATGTCCTTTTATTAAATTCTTATATAATGTTAACGCCTCCAATTCGTGTTCAATCATTATTGTGTAAAAATTGTTTCGTCACTTTTCATTTATAATTTTTTTGTATTTTCAGAATGTTAAAATAATTATTGTATATTTTCTAACATTATTCGTTTATTAATTATTATTATTATACAACTAACATTACTTTTTAATGTATATATATTTTATTCTAAAGTTATTGTATTAATATTTACATAAATCATGTTGTTATAATTAATATTATTATACAGAATGTTTCATAATACGCTGCCTAACATTATTACAAGTGTGCTCCGTAAAGTTATAAAGTTAATCAACAATGAATATTTTATATTGTCTTCAAAAGTATTTTGTTTTGATCTATGGTATTCCTCCAATGATTTTTTTCTAATTGTTATGAAACACTCTGTATTTCACTCATGTTATTTTTTAAGTTTGTTTCATTACATTTTATATATAAATAATAATAAAATATGAATTTTGACATCTATAAATATTTTGTATGTTAGTTTAATTAAAAGATGTATTTTAGTTTTTCTTATAGAATTAGGAATATTGTTAGTGTATAAGAAAAAGAGTTATTTTAATAAATTTTTTTGTGGTATTGCGTTTTTTCTTTTATAAGATTTCAGGAAGGGGTAGATTTAGACATCCTGATTCTAAAAATATTAATAAAAATCAATTCCAACCACTGGTTCAAAAGTTACGATCATTTTTAGTGTTTTGTACCAAAATAAAAAAAAGGGTCTATCTGTCTGTCTGTTAAAAGCGAATGTGGTATCAAAAGAAAACTAACAACTCAAGGGATTCAAAATTTATTAATTTTCCATACGTTGTCTATCTGTCTGTCTGTCACAATGAGTGGGGTATCAAATGAAAGCTAAATACTCAAGGAATTCAAAAATACAAACATTTTACTATCTTTGTTTAACAATTTTTCACAGATAACGTAAAAATTAAATTCAAATACAACAATCAGTTTTTAATTGTTAATTAATTTTCCATCCCTTGTCTGTCTATCTGTCTGTCTGTTAAAAGCAAGTGTGGTATCAAATGAAAGCTAACAACTCAAAGAATCCAAAAATACAAACATTTTGTAATCTTTCTTTAACAATTTTTCACAAAAAACGTAAAAATAAAATTCAAATACATCAGTTTCAAATTAATGTATATATTGTTATTTATTAATTTTCCATCCGTTATCTGTCTATCTGTCTGTCTGTCACAACGAGTGGGGTATCAAATGAAAACTAACAACTCAAAGAATTCAAAAATCGTTTTCTACAAAAATTCAAATACAACAATCAGTTTTTAATTAACGTATAATGTATTTATTAATTTTCCAATGTTACACAATCACAATTTTTACATACAGAAGCTTTATTGATAGATTCCGATGAAGATTTTAAAAGAAGATCCTCTTCACTATTACGCTTCATTTTATTAATCTGTACACAATTACAACACGCATAGATTATGTAAGCTTTCAGCATAATCAACAATATAGCTAGTGCGATCAACCACTGCAAATATAAGTAATATTATTTCACACATTTACGACAATATCATAAGCAATAAAGAATTAGATTTAGAGCAAAAGCTAAGCTAACACTTAGACAGTTCTGCTAGACACGTTTGCAATCACGTGACAAACAGGTTAAATTTTACATTTTAAAATTAGGTTTA
Organism: Sialis lutaria; assembly: GCA_949319165.1. NCBI lineage: Eukaryota > Metazoa > Arthropoda > Insecta > Megaloptera > Sialidae > Sialis > Sialis lutaria. The sequence goes on along the minus strand of OX439240.1, from coordinate 25,667,087 downwards.
TTATTAAAATATTGACTTATTTCACGTAAAAAATATATACTACACTATTTAGAACATTTTTAGTCTTTATTATTAATAGTGTCAAATATCCTATTGATTACAACTGTCAGTGGGGTGATGGGGTGTCATTTATATTTAATACCCCATAGATAGTGTTAGCTTAGCTTTTACTCTTTATAATACCGGAGATAACACTTACGCATGTATTACTATTATGTTCGTGCTCATATGGAATAATTTTGATAGTGCACATACGTAAGTTAGTCGAATTTGGTTCTATATTTGAGTTAACCCAGCCTTTATCGCAAACACATTTACCGGTTATGTTGTCGTACTTGCCACGGTTACAAAGCTGCGTATTCTGTATTGTTTAAATCAAATTATTAATGTGTGATAATATGTTTCTTGGCTTTTGGGTGTACGTTTTGACACACAAAAGCCAATTTTATGTAATAAAATGAATTGTTTGATCGTTAAAAATTTATATAATATAATTACTTGTCTTCGCTTACGTGAAGCATGGTTATTTTCACCTTCTAGCATTTCGATGTCTTCCGCTGTTAGTTTTTGATCGAATCGGCGACATTTATTACTTGTTGGTACGTATACCTATAGGTAATGATATTTTATAAAGTATTCAGTCTGTTTAATGTTTAAATAAATGAGAATTTTTTCTTTTTTGTTGATATTTATATGAAAATTTTAATTTTGAACCTCAAAATTGAAGTCGAAAATTTTATGTTTTTGATTTGGTTAAAAGTATGTTTATTTTATAGAAAATGACGTGAAAAGTTGAAATTTTCAAACCGCATGTCTGTATCTCAAACCGTTCTCGAGATATCGCCTCTTAAAGTTTTAAATTTTTCAAAATTTTGGATAAAAATGGTTGTAACTTTTGAACGTGTGGTCGGATTTGATTTTTGTTGGCAGATTTGGAATCAGCGTGTTGAAATCTATATAATGACATGTATAACACATTGAAATTCGAAAAAAAAAAAATTGCCGAAAATTGAAATTTTTCCAAGGGGTATACCTTAAAAAAAAGTCGATTTTTGACAAAAAATTTTTTGTCGAATTTTAAAGTGTCATACATGTTTTTGTATAGATTTTAACACGCTGATTTCAAATCTGTCAACAAAAATCAAATCCGTCCACACGTTCAAAAGTTACGGCCATTTTTCTCCAAAATTTTGAAAAACTTAAAACTTTAAGAGGCGATATCTCAAGAACGGTTTGAGATACAGACCTGCGGTTTGAAAATTTCAACTTTTCACGTCATTTTCTATCTAATAAACATACTTTTAACCAAATCAAAAACACAAAATTTTCGACTTCAATTTTGAGGTTCAACTTAAAAATTTTCATAGAAATATCAACTTAAAGATAAGAAAATAAGAAGAAAAATCATAATTTACTATATAAACTAAAAAAAACTCGAAGAAACATGACATGGGGGCCGATTTCCCCCTCTTTCCTCAAAATCAGCGCCTATGATAACAATTACGTTAAGTTATTTTTAAATATTTATAACTTACAACATCCGGTAAAGGTTTGCTAGGGTCTGCAATACACGACGGAACCGTTTCACACAAATCCTTAAAGAAATTATAATGATTACGATATCCACCGTACTTCAAAAAACAATTAACGGGTTTACAGGAATCTAAAGGGTTCAAATCTTGCGTGTCACATAAATTAGATACTTCTTTCAACTTATAATAATCTATAAGAAAACATAACCGTCATTTCTGGCAAAATTAACGTAAAAAAAAAGTACGGTTACCTTGTAAAAGAAATGGTTTTTCTTTTTTATCGATAGTAGTGTTAAAATGAATAAGAACTCTTTTTTCAATTAAATTCTGATCGCAAAGACTTCGTAAGCTGATTAAACAATAGCCTACTCGATCGTGTAAATACTACAAAAAAATCATATTTAACGTATATTTATTGTATTTTATTTTTTAAATTGTATACGGTACCAAAGATGGGAAAATCAGAGTCACGTTTCTTTTCTGTGAGGGTTTTAAAAGCCCCATATTACCTCCCAATAAGTTCATCATCTAAAAATTAAAACTAAACAATCAATTTCAACAATTGAGGGGTCTGCAGCAACAAGGAGTTAACTCCAGTTTTTATAGTTTGTGGGAAAATAGAAAAAAAACTATTTAAAAAATTGAGAATGTATTTAAATCGCCTTTGTCTTCGTCCAATTATTATTTGTCACCGACCACATGTTTTGGCCAAATTCCATTGAGAAATTCGTCAAATTTGCAATTCTAGAATCAATTTTATTCTGGAGTTAACTCCTTTTTGGCCCAAATAGTTGAAAATTATTTTCTTTTTAAAGTAAGGAAGCATTGAATAAGAACAATTTTCAAGAAAATTAGTTTATTTCAAGTAACGAGTGTACTAACTAAATTCTAAGCCCAAAAACAAAGAGTCAGCTCCTGGAATTAACTCCATTTTGACCCAAGCGAATGAAGCAGCTAACTCATTCTAGCGGATACCTTGAGAACTATCAACGGTAGGTAATTCTTAGTTGAACCAAACAAAAGAATGATCCCCCCCCCCCCCCCCCCAGAAACGGTTGTTAACTCAGTTTTGCCTAAAAATAGAGTTAACTCGTTGTTGCTGCAAACCCCTCAATCGATTGTTTAATTTCCAAATGAAATTGAAACTAGAGATGTACTGTTACTTTTGCATGCAATAGTACACGATAAAACATATGAAATTATCTTACTTCGCAATCTTTATCAGTTTCTGAAAACATTTGACAGCACCGTAACATTTTGACATTTAAATTAATCGTATCGACATTATTATTTGTAACTTCTACATCTGTAAAATATTAAGTTTTATTCATTATTATTATTATATGTTACACATTTCTTACAAAATAACATTCCGACATCGTCACGTTTAATATTAAAAATACCGGCATCCTAAAAAATATGCATTGGAATTAATAATCAATTTTATTATATTATTATTTTACAGTTTTACCATAACTCGAATTGCATTTGTATAATGTATAAAAACTAATAAGTAAGAATATATAAAATCCATTTTAAATGTCAATTTCAAATATAATTGTTTATAATAATTAAAAGTCACTTGTTTTAAAATACATAGATCAGGCACTTCACTTTAATTATGTATTAAGTCAATGGTTCTATTATTTTTAAACACTCGTCAACGTACTCTACGAATAAAGGCTCCGCCATTGCTTCTTTTAATTGTTGATTTGAATTTATCGATGAATCTAACGTCGTTATTATATTTCTTAAATATTTATTACTTAATATTTTCTTAAGATTTTCTGAAGAATCTACAATAAACGTATTTAACTTGATTATATCAGGATGGTTAGTTTTTATATTATTTTTAATTACCTAACGCTGCGAGTCTTTCTAACGGTACTGTATCTTCAGTTTGGTATTTATAATTTCCAATTTTAGATTCCTTTTTCTCGGTTATTATCGATTCTTCTTCGATTTTAACGCATTTGTTGGTATGATTTTGAAAACAGTTAACAGAACAACTAAAGAAATATGAATTGCAGTAGTCAAATATAATGCTGTATTGATTAATATGTTATATGTACTCACTATTGAATTTTACACGTTGGGCATTTATATTTTATATCTGATTCATTACATATTTGACAAAACATTTTGAATTTGATAGAAATTTTAGGTTAAACTCGTTGCAATGTGACGTATTTCACACTGGACTGTCAAAATTGTCTTATGAATGTTACCAACTTAATAACGAAACTTTGCATCACAAAAAATAATAAATATAGCACAAATAAAGTACATTCAGCATTGATTGCATAATGAATTAATGTTTTTATCATAGAATAATCAATACAGCTTGATTTAAGATTTTATTTGCAATTTGAATTAATAATTTATATTTATTTTTAGTTGATTGCATGCCGTTCGACAGATCAACGCTAACTTCGCACACTTTATTTTTGTACGTTTTCGAGTTTAGATTGATAAAGTAAAGAATTGTAAATTTATTATACTGTAGTAATAGATCTTGATAATAATGTCGTTTTTCAAAAAACCTAAAAAAAGCATTCAAAGACGTGTGTTTAGTAGTAATTTAGATGAAGAGCAAATCGAAGATGTGGATATGGCAGATGTAAGCAATGGCCGTAATTCTGAACCGAATATTAATGTAAATTCCAACAAAAAGAAAAAAGATCGTAAAGAACGGACACAACCAAAAAACACACTTTTAAGTTTTGAAGACGAAGGTTGATAATATAATAATCATTTGTTTCAATTTCCAAATCAAACTCCTGTTCTTTTGAAGATATCTCGTTTGTACTAATATTTAAGTATGCTTATAGATGGGGACGGAGAAGTATTTCAAGTTAAAAAGTCATCACACAGCAAGAAAATCATGCGGTTACTCGATAAAGAACGTAAAAAAAAGAAAAATAAAGATACCCCAGACGATGACGTAGAAAAAGAAATTAAAAGTGAAACCGACTATTCCTTGGTTAGTATTCATTAAAAAAACATTGTGTAAAATCATTAAGATATATTTTTTTACAGATAAAAGAAAAAAAACCTGACCACTTATTCATACTTAACGGAAGAGCAGCTCTGGTCGCAGGAAAAGACGATGTTTCATCTGACGAAGAGACTAGATCTCTCCACAAGTTCTCACATCCAGATAATGTTAAAATAGTCGTAGAGAGTGGCATAATACCTGACGCAGCTATGATACATGCTGCGAGAAAACGGAGACAAAGGGCTAGAGAACTGGGCTCTGATTTTATACCGTTAGAAGAACGGGAGAAGAAAGATAAAGGCAGACTGGTCAGAGAAGAAGACGGAGACGGTAGTGACGAGGAGAGAATTGATATGACTGTAAATGTTGAAGCACAGGATAAAGAAAAGAGACGGGAACAGTTTTTTGCAGCTCAAGACGAAGGTGAGTTAAATTTTTTTTTACGTGGAAAAATATTTGTTTATGATTTTTTTTTTGTTTACAGATTCTGAGCAAGAAACCGATAAAGAAATGCAAGAATGGGAAAACCAGCAGATTAGGAAAGGCGTTACAGGAGTACAGATCAATTCAATTCAGTCGGAGAGTATTTATAACTCTAACTTATTCAGTAGTTCTACGGATAACATGTCAGATGGTTTAGCTTTAATGGCGGTTAAACCTGAAGATCTTGGACCAAAGACACCGGAAACAATTGCACAGAAATTGAGAGAAAGGTAGGAGATAAGCAATTTATTAAAACACCTAACCGTACTTTTTTTTATATACTTTATTTAATGCACGGTAACTATTGAAAAGTCGATCGGATTAATTTAAAATTTCAACACATAAAACTAGATAAAATAGCGGTAATTTTAAACCCATCCCGAAGTTTCTACAATTTATAGTTCAAAAGTTATAACCAATTTATTAAAACAGCTAACCGTACTTTTTTTTTAATGAACTTGATTGGATTAATTTAAAATTTCAACACATAAAACTAGATAAAATAGCGGTCATTTTAAACCCATCCCGAAGTTTCTACGATTTATATTTCAAGAGTTATAACCAATTTATTAAAACACCTAACCGTACTTTTTTTAAAAATGTACTTTACTTAACTCACGGTAACTATTGAATAGTCGATCGGAATAATTTGAAATTTCAACACATAAAACTAGATAAAATAGCGGTCATTTTAAACCAATCCTGAAGTTTATACGATTTATAGTTCAAGAGTTATAACAAATTTATTAAAACACCTAACCGTACTTTTTTTAATGTACTTTATTTAACTCACGATAACTATTGAATAGTCAATCGGATTAATTTAAAATTTCAACACATAAAACTAGATAAAATAGCGGTCATTTTAAACCAATCCTGAAGTTTCTATGATTTATAGTTCCAGAGTTATACGTCGCCGAATTTTGAGATGTGTTTTTTTTTAAATATAAACAGGTTGTCATCACTGCGTGACTCTTATAAGAAGCACAGCGAGAAACTTGCTGACGTGAGTGACGAGCTGGTCTCGCTTGAAGAGGAGGCCGACGGTCTGGAGATAAAGGCACCGGAGTCAGCGAGGCGATTCCGCTTTTACCAAGAATTGCGCGGGTATGTCACTGACTTGGTAGAGTGTTTGGACGAGAAGGTGGGTCAATATCTGTGTGTCGGAGGGTTTAACTATCTCTCCCGCCGGCTATGTATGTGATTTGGTCGATCGGTCTTATGTTTGTTTACGTTTTTAATTGATTTTTAAACAAAACGCCAAATCGATATTTAGTCAGGGGTCATAACTTCTCTGTATTGATTCTTTATTTTTAACTTGTTTAATATTTAACGATGAAATATCAAAATCAAATTATGAATTATTCACTTTAAATGCTTGTAGGAAAGTCAAATTCGTTTTTAAACTACATAATCAATATTAGTATTTATGTTTAAAACCTTATTTCATATTTTAACTGTTATTTTAGCCAAAAAAATATTTAATTATTTTATAAATGACTTGATAAGTGAAAATACTATTAAAAAACACAAGAAATATTATTAAATAACACTCTTTAGAACATAAATGTAATGAAAATGATAATATAAGTAGTTTACACGCATAAATATATGAAATAAATATAACAATTATGTCCGGTATTATAAACGACCTAGCAAATTTGCAAGCTAGCAAGCACTCTCAAATGAGATACCAAACTTATATGACAGTTCTGTTGATGACTTTGACAGATTTCGCGCAAGCGTTGTATGTAAAAACCAACGGTATTAAAACAGTTCTGCTATTATGAAAATTATTTTATACGGTCAGAGTCACCAACTGTGTTACAATACGTTGAAGTGTCACTGCTCTAAATTCCATAACTAATCCATAGATACTATAACAAAATTCATAACCTCTTTTATGAGTGCTTGCAAGCTAACAAATTTTGCTAGGTCGTTTTATAACGTTTATAATACCGGACATTAAAAGTACAAGACGTGGCAACCTAATTGCAATCTGATTGGTCCAATTCAAACTGTCATTATTTTAGTATTGAGTGCATTGTTGCCAATTTATTACTTTTACTTTTTATAATGTTTTCTTAAACAATAATTGTTTTTTTCTCTGAAATGAGTTAGTAAAAATTAATAAGTTTTGTACAGAAGTAAAACAGATAGTTTTTACTATAAATTATATTTTTGGCTACGTTTTTTCGGTGTTTAAATAAGGTTTGAATTAGAATTTTTTCAATTCTCCATAAGAAGACGTGTTAAAATGTGCAAACTTTAAACTGCTATAACTTTTAAACAGTGTAGTAAAAAAAATGATCTACATATATTTTTAATTTAACTAATAATATTTTTCCAGACATAGCTTTTGTGTGTTTTATTTTTCCACAGAAATCGTTATTAACGTGAGTGTATTTTTTTCTCTCGCAGGTGTCGTCAGTCAGCAACGTTGAGAAGCGTTGGGCGGACGTGATAGGGCGCAGAGCGACGGCGTTAGCTGAGAGGAGAAGGCAAGACGTCCGTGACCAGGCAGAAGAAATAACTTTACAAGCGAGTCAGTATTTATATATAATAAATTTAGTTTCGTCTGGGCGGGGGGCACGATTTAAAACACTTTAGAATTATTTACATCGCCTGTTCTTTTGAATAATTGTTTTTTTGTTTTCTTTTTTATAGAACAAGGTGCAAGAAGAATAGCTGGTCCAGAAGAAGAGACTCGTGTGAGACGTGCTGCTGAACGTGAGGGTCGTAGGAATCGTAGAAGGCGGGCTAGGGAACAGGCTGCGCTTGTTAATAATCAGATACAGCCAAAACACTTGGATGGGATGTCGAGTGATGATGAAGTACCTGAACAGGAGAACTTGCAGCTCAGACAACAGAAAGGTAAGGATTTGAAGACTGCATTAACCAGGGTGGCCAGTTTCTGGAAGACAGAGAAATGTCAGGGTATTTTGCTAGACAGGGAAATGCCAGAGAAAAGTCAAGAAATTTTGCTAGACAGGGAAATGCCAGGGAATTTTGCTAGAGAGGGAAAGGTCAGAGAAAAGTCAAGGAATTTTGCTAGACAGAGAAATGTCAGGGAATTTTGCTAGACAGGGAAATGTCAGGGAATTTTGCTAGACAGGGAAATGCCAGAGAAAAGTCAAGGAATTTTGCTAGACAGGGAAATGTCAGGGAATTTTGCTAGACAGGGAAATGCCAGAGAAAAGTCAAGAAATTTTGCTACACAGGGAAATGCCAGGGAATTTTGCTAGAGAGGGAAAGGTCAGAGAAAAGTCAAGGAATTTTGCTAGACAGAGAAATGTCAGGGAATTTTGCTAGACAGGGAAATGTCAGGGAATTTTGCTAGACAGGGAAATGCCAGAGAAAAGTCATGGAATTTTGCTAGACAGGGAAATGTCAGGGAATTTTGCTAGACAGGGAAATGTCAGGGAATTTTGCTAGACAGGGAAATGTCAGGGAATTTTGCTAGAGAGGGAAAGGTCAGAGAAAAGTCAAGGAATTTTGCTAGACAGAGAAATGTCAGGGTATTTTGCTAGACAGGGAAATGCCAGAGAAAAGTCAAGGAATTTTGCTAGACAGAGAAATGTCAGGGAATTTTGCTAGACAGGGAAAGGTCAGAGAAAAGTCAAGGAATTTTGCTAGACAGAGAAATGTCAGGGAATTTTGCTAGACAGGGAAATGTCAGGGAATTTTGCTAGACAGGGAAATGCCAGAGAAAAGTCAAGGAATTTTGCTAGACAGGGAAATGTCAGGGAATTTTGCTAGACAGGGAAATGCCAGAGAAAAGTCAAGAAATTTTGCTACACAGGGAAATGCCAGGGAATTTTGCTAGAGAGGGAAAGATCAGAGAAAAGTCAAGGAATTTTGCTAGACAGAGAAATGTCAGGGAATTTTGCTAGACAGGGAAATGTCAGGGAATTTTGCTAGACAGGGAAATGCCAGAGAAAAGTCATGGAATTTTGCTAGACAGGGAAATGTCAGGGAATTTTGCTAGACAGGGAAATGTCAGGGAATTTTGCTAGACAGGGAAATGTCAGGGAATTTTGCTAGACAGGGAAATGTCAGGGAATTTTGCTAGACAGGGAAATGCCAGAGAAAAGTCAAGAAATTTTGCTAGACAGGGAAATGCCAGGGAATTTTGCTAGAGAGGGAAAGGTCAGAGAAAAGTCAAGGAATTTTGCTAGACAGAGAAATGTCAGGGTATTTTGCTAGACAGGGAAATGCCAGAGAAAAGTCAAGGAATTTTGCTAGACAGAGAAATGTCAGGGAATTTTGCTAGACAGGGAAAGGTCAGAGAAAAGTCAAGGAATTTTGCTAGACAGGGAAATGTCAGAGAAAAGTCAGATAATATTTTCCCCCTTAACTAACACATTTCTTCTAGAGCAAATACGTTCAGACGCCGATCAGATATTCTCAGACGTGATTGATGACTTCTCAACAGTCGAATCAATATTAAACAAGTTCGATAACTGGAGAAGGATCGATCTGAACTCATATTCAGAGGCGTACGCTAGCCTGGTGCTTCCGAAAATAGTAGGGCCTGTCTTGCAGCTGGAGCTGCTCGCTTGGGACCCGTTAAACCCAGAGAACGGTGATATAGAACAGTGCAAGTGGTTGAAGGTACTTATGCTGTACGGGCTAACTGACGACAGTGAGACAGAGGAGTCACTCAGGGCTGACCCAGACGTGAATTTAGTGCCTGCCGTTATTGATAAGGTCGTTATTGCGAAGCTCACTCGTAAGTTTTTTATTGGATATTGTTTTTAAACAGGTTCCCCTTTTTTATTGACAATCAAATATAATAAACTAACGTTGTTTTGACAACAGTTGCTCTTTCTCGTGTTTGTACTCATTGTTATGGTGGTAAATTTTCTACGGTTATTTTATCTATTATTGATTATTTGTATTATTTCACTATATTTTAATAATGAAAATAAACTGTATTATAGGTTATGTTAAAAACACGTGTCCTACGTACCGAATAAATAAAATAAAATAATAAAATTACGCTGGGTGCAAAGTAGTGCACGACGTGGCCAAAAAGAACACTTTTGGTGGACTGTTATTTTTAATAGGTTCGTTTTTAACTGAAAATAGAAAGGTCAACATGGTTAACTACAGCTATAGGCTATGTGCGGGGGGAGGGGGGGGGGTAGAAATAATGTCAATGCGAGTGATTGTGGTGAGCACCATGGTGTAATAGTTTGAGGTTATGCTATCAATGTAAACTAATTAATTATTTGTCTATTATACGTCATAATTAAAGGAAAAAAATACCCAAAATAAATAATTTTTACTTAATTTTAAATTAAAACAAAAATGAACGTTTGATTTTTTGTAGAAATTGTGGAAAAAACATGGGACCCTGTTTCGAACAGTCAGTCAATACGGCTAGTCGGTTTAGTCAACAGGTACGTTAGGAAATACCCTACACTTGGACCCGAGAGTAAATCAATGGAGGCTTTATTCACAGCAATCGTAGACAAGCTAGACCAATCGGTGGAACATGACGTGTTTATACCGATCTTCCCTAAACAGTAAGCGCACTCGTAAATCGTTTCAATTTCAGCATCCACGTTCATTTTGTTATTTTGTTTTAGAATACTCGAAACGAAAGCACCGTTCTTTCAAAGACAGTTCCACAGCGCTGTTAAGTTGTTAGGAAACATAACCTGCTGGCAAGGGACGCTGGCTGATCATATTTTGAAAGATCTTGCGTTGAATTCACTCCTGAATAGATATTTGCTCAGTGGGCTTAGAGTTTGTCAGGTAAAGTTAATTATATAACGTTTAAAGAACGTAAGTTATCTGTTGTTTTTTTTTCGTTTGATAGTTGACGGACGCTGTGTCAAAGTCACAGCTGATTCTGAATGCACTTCCGAGGGTCTGGCTTCAGAGCGACTCTCACGAGCATTTGAAGATGTTTATTGCGTGTGTTAAACAGTTCGCTGAGCAGCTCAATCCTGACAATCCACTTCATTTGTGAGTGCTTTTTATTTTGTTACGTTTGGATAGTTTTGTAATATGTGTATTGTTGTTTTTATTACAGAGAATCGTTAGAAATAATTACATCTATAAGAAACACACTACGCATATAAGAGTCAAGACACAAAATGCAAGAAGATCATTATATACCCGTTAAAATCTTAAGTATTACTGTCACGAGTACTTGAAGTACAAGTACCAAGTACTTAGTGAAAGTACTTCAAGTTATGTTTGCTATTTTTAACTTGTTATTCAAAAAGTACTTGAAGTACTTAATATTTAGCTGAAATATTTGTTAGTTAGAGTACTCTTCACAATACTTATTTTAACAAGTACTTCAAGTACATCAACAAACAGAAAAAAGTACTTTGAGTGAATACTTGGTACTTGTATTCCATGTGAAGTATTTGGTACTTCAAACAATTTCACTAAATACTTGGTACTTCAAGTATTTGAATGAAGTGGGAACTTAACTCAAGTACAATAGCAACTTGATGTTTTCGGTATTTTCACTAAGTACTTGATACTTGAAATATCAAGTCTAGTTTATGGTACTTCAAGTATTTGAATTAAGTAGGTACTTATCTAAAGTACAATAGCAACTTAATGCTTTGGGTATTTTCACTAAGTACTTGGTACTTGAAATATCAAGTCTAATTAATGGTACTTCAAGTATTTGAATTAAGTAGGTACTTATTTAAAGTACAATAGCAATTTGGCGCTTGGGATATTTTCACTAAATACTTGAAGTATTAAGTCAAGTACTTGAATTAAGTGGATACTTAATTCAAGTACAATAGTAAGTTGGTACTTGAGGTACTTTCACTATGTACTTGGTATTTGACTGAAGTAGGTACTTGTCTTAAGTACAATATTAACAGTGTTTAGGGTACTTTCACTAAGTACTTGAAGCATCAAGTCTAGTACTTGGTACTTCAAGTATTTGAATTAAGTGGGTATTTAACTCGAGTACAATAGCAACTTGGTGCTTGGAGTACTTTCACTGAGTAGTACTTGTGACAGCTCTGGTTGGGAACCACTGGCCTAATTGCTTTTAATTTAAAAGAAAAGTATGTTTGTTCCGAAAGACTTATTTGTACTTTGTACTCATAATTGTATTATTTAATCTATTTGGTAAAGCGTTTTTTATTGAGTTTATTTTCGTCTGCATAATAATAACTAGAAGATAAAATTGTTTAATTTGGTTTTATAAATAATTTATTTCTTGGGATGTAAAAGACATAATACGTGTAAATATAATAGATGTAATTTTACTTATCGTGTAAATATTACTAAAGTTTGTTTACTTTAAAACATGATTATAATTTTATTCAACAAGTTTAAAACTAATTTTGTTGATAGGTTATCAATAGTTAACCCCTTGTTGAACTTGAGGTCAGTAATTCTTACAGACAGATACACTGTTAGTTAATATTATCCGTTAATAATTAAGGCAGATGTTTTTCAGGTTTAAAATAATTAATTAACCGTGATCAAAGTAGAGGAATGTATTAAAAATAGTTAATTTGGGGGTTTAAAGGTAAAACCTGAAGAATTTGTGTCGTAAATTGTACAGAAAATAATTTAAATTTGTATTTATTCCATATTAAAAATGAATCTTTATTGGAATTGAGGTTAAATTAATTTAATTATTAATAAAATTTTATGATTAAATTGTATTTTATTATTTCTTTTATTTTACCCATTTTTTTTACAGGTTTTAAAATATTTTTCATCTCGATTAATTTTTACAGTGTAAAATAAAATAAACAAATATAATTAATGACATCATTATTTTTTAAGTGTAGTAACTTTTTAGTAAATTTAATCACAATTTAGTCAGTTAAAAATGCATATCGCCGGTAAGTTTTTTAAAATTAATTAAAATTACATAAGTTTTATTTTAAATTATAAATAAACAGTTCAGGTGGTTTCTCTGCTATTTGCTACTGCGTTTGCGTTGACATCTGATGAGAGACTCTCGTTACATGAGAAAGATTCAACGTATTCCTACCACGGGGTTGTAAGTACAGGAACAAATAGTCCCAACGATATACATTCGTTATGGGAAATATTTGCAACAATACAAATCAAAGGCGGACAACAAGAAACACTTGTAAAGGTCAGAATATTCTTATTGTTGGTAAAATTATAAAATAACTATTAGTTAATGAAATTTTTTAAATATCAAGTACTTTTAGGGCCCCCTAAGAATTTTTTTTCCAGTAAGTAAGGAAGAAAATGTCATAGAAATATTCTAAATTTTTTTGGCCCATTATTCCCCCCCCCCCTCTCTTAACCCCAGGCTTCCTGTCAAACCCCCCCTATGTGGGGACCTTGCTTTATAACTATTAGTTAACGAAATACTTTAAATATCAAGTACATTTAGGGCCCTCTAAGATTTTTTTCCAGTAAGTAAGGAAGAAAACGTCAGAAATATTCTAAAAAAAATTTGGCCCACTATCCCCCTCCCCCCTCTTAACACCTGGCTTCCTGCCAGACCCCCCTATGTGGGGACCTTGTTTTAAGTACTTTTTCAAGTATATGTGAGATTGATTCATTTTTATAAAAATAAAATAATATGTAATAATAATATAGAGAAATTCTATGTTTTTTTTGGCCCATTATGCCAACCCCCCCTTAACCCCAGGCTTCAGGAGTCAGACCCCCCAATGTGGGGACCCTGCTTTAAGTACGTTTTCAAGTATATTTCAATTATTATTGATTAATTAAATTTGTAGGAATAAAATAATATATAATAATATAGAAAATTTCTGTTTTTTTTTTGCCCGCTATACCCCTCCCCCCTATTAACCCCAGGCTTCCTGTCAGACCCCCCTATGTGGGGACTTTGCTTTAAGTACTTTTTCAAGTATATTTCAGTTATTATTGATTAATTAAATTTGTAAAAATAAAATAATATAGAAAAATTCTAAGTTTTTTTTGGCCATTATGCCCCCCCCCTTACCCCCAGACATCAAGATTAGAGTCCTGTCAGACCCCCCTCTGTAGGTACCCTACTTTAAGTAATTTTTTAAGTGTATCTGAGTTATTATTGAATGATTTTTGTAAAAATAAAATAATATAGAAAAATTATATGTTTTTTTTGGCCCATTATGCAGCCCCCCCCCCTTAACCCCAGGCTTCAGGATTAGAGTCCTATCAGACCCCCAATGTCGGGACCCTGCTCTAAGTACTTTTTGAAGTATATCCGAGTTATTATCGATTAATTTTTGTAGAAATAAAATAATATTTTAGATTAGCGATGTGAAACTAAAATCATTCAAAGGAAAGATTGGCGATGAATCTAACATACCACCTGAAGTTCCAAAAGACATTGATTTACTGACAGAAACATTTTCCATTACCCACAATCATGGGTTAATAAAAAACATAAATCTAAAACCAAACGAAGATGTTTGGTCTGCTAATATAAAACGAGGAATTGCTAGCCTTTTACAACTCGATATGAAACGCCTAGATGAAGGGACATTTTATTCACAAGAGGTAACTGTAACTGCTAATAAAACCCATCAGAGTTGTTTATTTATTATAAATAACTTTACAGAACAACCTCTATGGAACATGTCTTGTACAATACAGGACAACAAACAGTTCTCAAAACGAATTAAAGGTCCACAAGTCAATTGATCACGCTAAATGTGAAAACTCTCCAAAAGAAAGGTGGTCCACTTCGACAATGATGTTTTGCCCAAACAGTCATCTAGATTCAATGATTTTAAACACAGAACGTGTGTATGTCTTGGACAATAGCAAAGAAGGTGTCTTTGTTATTAAAAGAATTGAAGCGACAAACGTTTATTATGAACAACATTTTGAAGCCACTGGAGATGTATTTTTCTCAAAGACAAAGTAAATATAATGAATTTAAATGCGTGAAACTAAGGGGCCATCCATATACGTAATAGATATCTCAAAATAGATATCTTTCAAAATTTGAGTAGATCTCTGCAGATCTACAATTTTTTCCCAGGAAGGGACTATGAGAATCTTTAAAAATAATTTTTGTATGTTAATAATAATCATTTATTTGGTAAGGGGTGGGGGGGAATGTTTTAATTTTGCGTGACGTATTTTATAGACAACCCCTAAAATAAAAATATATTCATTACAGGCAAGTATTGGAGTTACTTGACGATAATGGAGCAATAACAACCCCTGGTGCATTAAAAGCATACGATTTACGATTCGAAATTGGTGATTACGATTTAATAAACGGGCGCAGTAAAATATCAAGTACAGATAAAATAAAATCAGTTAAACTTGACATAGAGAGTATCATGGAAAGTCTAGAAGAAGATCATATTTTAAAAGATCCAAAAATTTTACATAACAGTAAATTAAATATGCTTCACATAAAACTACGAAAGTTTGACTTATCTGAACTACATCAAATATTCTCGGATATCGGATTAGGTACAAGTTATCGACAAGAAACAAGCTACAATATATTCCTTGAATTGTTACCTCAAATTGGTACGGAGGCTTCAGCTGATTTTATTAAAGAATTGATCTTATCGCATAATATTAAAGATGTGGCTGCTATGAAATTGTTAATGTCACTTCCATTTTATATGGAGTTTTCAAGCGATGCTTTATTGGAACGATTTGAACCATTGTTCAATCTGAAGAAGGTTTTGAATGTTTACGTGAGACAAACGGCTGTATTGAGTTTTGCAACACTTGTTTTTAAAACACGGATGGCTGGGAAATGCTCGCAGGAAACTTTTGATAAATATGCAAGGCAGTATTTTGATTTGTTTACAGGTAAGTAAGGATTTAAATTTGCCGCCCCAGTTGCGAAAATTGCCGCCCTCTTGTTCAAAATAAATATTTTATTTGAACGAAAATTTTAGTTTTTTTTATGTAAAGTTTACTTAATTTTAAGAAGACCTTTTTTTAATTTCCGCCAAAATTTACCATTTCTAAATTTGCCGCCCTTTTATTTTTGCCGCTCTAGGCACGTGTTTACGCATGGTAAATCCGGGCCTGCAGGTAAGGTAAAAAAAAACGAGTTTTTTCACAGAATTATTCATAAAGTTTAAAAAAAATCGGCGCACCCTTTATTAATTAATAAATTCTTAAGATGATAATGAAAATTTGATTTGATGAATGAATCTTAAAGAAGATATTCCAAGCTTTAATTTCCTGTTTGAAAAAATTCACTACGACCATTTTTAGGGTTCCGTAGAAAACTAGGAACCCTTATAATTTCTCCATGTAATAAGAAGAAATTTTGTATACGGTCGTAGATTGATAATAACCCAAAAACAGAAATGATAAAACTTTTGAAAAAAATATATTTTTTTAGACCTCTCTTACATAAAATGAAAAGTGTTTTCAAAAAAAAATTCACCTACCCTATTGAGTGGGGTGTCGTTAGATAGGTATCCTAAAATGCAACAAAAAATGTAACAAAACCTTTTGATTTTAACCCTTCAATTACGATGTATTTTCTCTCCAAAGTCATTATAAAATCCCCCCCCCTCTATTTTCTAAACTATCAATTCAAAAAAATTGAAAAAAATCCAGAATGTAGATTTTAATTAGTACTTTCACTGAAAATTATAACGAACATTGTAAAAAATATTTTGGACCCGCCTTTCATAGACTGAAAAGTGAACTCACATTTTTTTGTTCCTATTTTTTAACATGTGAATTTTTTTTCTATACAGAAAGTAAAACTTACGAAGACAGAATGCTATATTTACAAGGCCTAAACAACCTCCAGCTAGGTTCAGTAATGCAATATTTAACACCCGTCATTTCTAACAGCACCATGTACGATCACCACATACGATTTCTTGCAGTTTGGGCTTCAATGCCTTTGGCTTACCACAACCCTAGCGTTGTACGTATAAAAAAACAATATTTAAACACATCTAAATTCGACTAAACCTTTCAGATTTACCAAACGTACTGGCCAATTTTAGAAGATCGCACTGAACATCTAGAAATGCGAGTTGCAGCTATGACAATGCTGATTATATCGGAACCAACATCTACAAGACTCTTATCGTTATTCTGGTTTATCAAAGCAGAGAATAATCCTCACTTGTATAACTACTTTTACACGACGGTTAAAAGTTTACAGTATACTACATACCCGTGTTATATCAATTTGTAAGTTAAAGGGGTAGCCACTGTGATGGGTAAAAAAAATGTACAATGTTTGGGAATTTTTTTCACAGATAAAACTTTTTTTTTTTTTAATCAGGTAAAGGACGTTTTATTAAGTATATATTCAACTAATTTAATATAAATTTTTAATGAAAAATATTAAATATTTACAAATTTATGAGCCTCGATGTGACGACCAAAAAAAAATTTTTTCTCTATGGTTGACTCGAAATTTCGAGAAGGGTTATATGAAAAAAATAAATAAAATTTGTATCAATATCTATATGAATGTAGCTATCATTGCACGTAGCCGTTTTTTTTTATTTTATTTTTTCACAAAACGGCGATCGTTTGAAATTTTTTTGCATTTTTAAGACCTATTTTTTTATTAGAGTGGTTTTAAAAATAGTAATTATCAAAATTTCTGCAACGATAGCTGCTACAATTACGAAAATTATAAAAAAAATGGGTTCATTAGTCAACCAGGTCGAAAAATGTAATTTCGAGATAAACGTGTTTAATGTTTTTGTTATGTCATAACCGGCTGTGCTACCTCGTCTCACTAAATTGACTGTAACTCCGTCAATTTTCGGAATTTAAACTCATTTTTTTGCATACATATTTATGAATATGTATACTTTAAAAAAATGTAAGAAAAAAAAAAAATTTCCGTCACAGTGGCTTTTCCCCTTAAATCATCTAGAAGTAAAAATTCAATAATATACATAAATCATAAACGTTTCAGAGGAAAGGTAGCATCACAGATAATCAGATTACTTAAACCACCAAACGAGATGTACTGGACATCTGGGAACTATCTGATGGATTATAAAGATAGGAAACGTGAGTTTGGGTCCATGATGCAACTAGTTCTTGTAGGAAACCCTCGAACACATCAGACCAACGTGTTTTACTTGACGGTCAATAACTATGCAAACGGAGATACTGTCAACCAGTTTGGAATTTATCTGAAACTTGAAGGCCTGGCGCAGAATTTGGTAGATGAATTAGAACGTGGAACATCAACGCTCAAGGAATTGGTTGACATTTTAAAAAATAAAGGGATGGAGATATCTCCTGTTCCGGTGCATGTTGAAATTATTGTCCAACTCGAAGGGAAGGCGATTATTAGTCAATATGTTGATTCAAAATCATACAAGAAATTATTTCATGGTATTTATCATACTACAATTACTTCAAGTATCAAGTACCAAGTGCTTAATGAGAGTACTTGAAGTACTAAATCAGGGTGACCAGTATTTCTCTGGAACAAATTTCACTGACTATTTCCGGTTTTCCAGGAGAATTTTTACCGTTTTTCCCTGTTTTTTATTTAAAAAATTTAGATAAAAACTTAAAAAAACGTCACTCTTTAAATATTTGCGAGAATTTCTGTGATTTTGCATTTTTATAAAAATTCCCTGACTTCCAACCAAATTCCCTGACTTTTCCCGGTTTTCCAGAAACTGACCACCCTGTAAATACAGGTTGTCCCAAAAGTCACAACAGCATTTAAAATTCAAATAATTTTCTACAGTTAATTCTTTTTTTAAATTTGATTTCAAATTATTAAAGCGTTATCATTGAAAATTAATTATAGAGAAATTTACGACTGAGCAATTGTGCTAATGCAAAGAACCTAGTGAAATTATTAACTTTTTCAAATATTTTGCTTGATAACTCTAGGGTCTTGAGTCTTAGGTTTTCTTTGCTATACACATAATGATTTGTTTTCAGTGTTTGATATGCTATCACGTACGTGGTCTGGTGACTTTCACATGAATCATCAGCATGTAAGTCTTGCATCAATTTCAAAAAAGATCGTACCATCAGATATTGGTACACCTATACTATATGGAGAACTATCTGGGGTACTGGGTTCACTTAGAGGAAACGTTTCTATGTTACCTGGGGAACTACTAGATTTTGATATTGATTTCAGGTATAAAATACATTAACGTTTGATTTTTTTTAAAATGACGTACTTTTGCTTTTAGATATTCATTTCATACGCACCAGACGTATCTTTCTTACAATCCGTTATCTGATTTATTTTATGGTATTGAACGTGAAAAGGTAGTTCACGGTTCATTGCCTTTTATAACGAAATTAACTCCAACGGTTATTAAGGTGCAAAAGTTAAATAATACAACTCCGACAGGGCTTGTATTCCACAGTCAAATATCTACGTTTATTCGAAGTATTTATGATGAAAATGTAGATAAGAAGTTTTCTAAAAATGATATCAAGAAAGATGAAAATGCAATTAATGTAGGTTTTTGTTAATAAAAAAATGAATTGACTCTTAAAATAATTATATTTTTAGAAAGATTTAGTCGATATTAAATTTGAAGATACAGGAAGACAGTTTAAAGTTTCTATATTCGAGTGCGACCCAAAAAATAAACTCGATAAGATATTAAGCAACATACACACTTCACATCAAGCTAATTACGAGTATGAGTGGAAATTGTAATTTTCGAGATTTTAGAATTAACTATGTATTTGTTTCAGTATGATACCGTTTTTCCAGCCTCTATTATTGTTTTACCATACATATGATTATGTAACTTACGTCCCCCCAGTGGGAGAATGCGGGTTGATGGTTACACTTGATTCTGAACCGTCAATTGTAAGTATTTAATGTTTAGATTTGAGAAAAACGTTCTGAGACGTCTTTACTTGAAATTTTCTGTGTGTGTATTTAAATATATGTACATTACAAAAATGAAATTTAAAAAAAAATCGATTTTTTGAAAAGTCTAACTGTATATAACCCCTTAATTAAATTTGCTTTCATTTGATACCCCACTCACTTGTGTTGAAATAATGGTAATCCATCCCCCCCCCCCTCCCTTCTAGATCAAATTAGTTTTTAGTGTTAATCAACAGACGATAAATAAATCAATCTCAATTTTAGTTAGAGAATACAATAGATGGATTTGGACTTGGAGTTATCATTGTACAGTTCAATACAACTCACCGAACGATAGCAGATGGACCGATTTTAAACACTATCTTAACTACCATCGCTATTGGTAATTTAGACCCAAACAACCGTAATATACACACTTTGCTATTTAATCAAACTTCTACAAATCATAAAAACTTCAAAGTAAGTGTATTTCTTCTCAATACATTTAATAACTGACTACAAAGTAAATATATTTTATTATAGTTATGTTCCAGAACTGATTTTACAAGTACAGGACTTATTAATAAATTATTAAAACATCAATTAACTACTACATTACTGGAGCCTACGTTTATCGTAGGAAATATCAGCTGGGGTACTTCAGATAAAGAACGCGATTGTTCAGAATTAGAATATGATTTGCAGTGGAATTATACATCGAAAGTAAGTAAGGTGTTATTTTAACAATGAAATTATGTTTGGTGACATAGAACTTTGAAATTATAAATCGCATAGAGTTCAGATTAGTTTTAAAATGTGTGTTATATAATCTTAATTTCATTCAGAAGAATCGTTTGGAAGTTACAGTTCATTATGTAAAATATCAGTGTTAAAATGGTATTTTACGTAACGGGCTATAATAACTAAATGATCTATTGAAATGATTTGAAATTTAAATACATAAATCTAATTGATATAATGTACAATTTAAGATTATTTAGGATATTTCTTTCAGTATTCAAGCGAACAAATGAAACATTACGAAACATCTGACATTTGGCCGTTTAACGAATGTAAAGATGATATGAAAGGTTTATCGCACATGCCTGTATCAGACAGCTGTATCGCTATGAGTATGGAAATGTTAGAGTTCCGATATCACAATCTTACAGTTAAATACACCAAAGTACGTTTTTTGGGTAGCTGATAGTCTGATACCTAATTTCAGAGGAGGCGTTTTATTAAAAGCTTATTAAATGTTAAAAAAAATATCGTTTTAGATACCGGCGTGGTTATCATCATCCTTAACGAGAGTTAAATCGGCTTCTTCGCTATTTTCTGTTACACCAAATATAGCGTACAATAACTTATTAAATATTCAAGTGGAAACGTCAATGACTGATATGACAAAAATATCTGTAGATGATAATGTATTCAGAATCAAATATAAGCCGTTAACTTCTTTCAGTTATAAACTATTTAAAATGTTGAAATTATTGAAAGTATCACGTAAGTATGCGTACTTAAGTACAGTTACTTAAAATTATATTGTACCTACTGTATGTGGCATAATATTAGGAAGGACAAGGAGGGGGGGCAAGGGTAGAAAACAAAAAACAGCATACTGTATAGTTTATTTATACAGGCTGTTCCAGATCACCCTTTATCATAATAAAGACATATAAATAGACAACTTTTGTTAAGAAAATTAAAAATTATAATTTAAAAATTGAAAACTGAAAATTATAATTTTTTAATTTTAAATTTTCTTTAAAAAAGTTGTCTATTTACATGTCTTTATTATGATAAAGTACTAATTGATATACCATTGTATTTAAAAATTTTGAATTATCCCTAATTGAACTTTTGAATTTTTGATATGTCGCGTATGACACTTTAAAATATTAAAATCTGAAATAATCATACATTTTTACAAAGTTCATTATTTTTACTTTCTAAATTTAAAAAAATAATAAAATTCCATTAATATTTAACGAAAATAAGAGCACTTTTAGTAAAACCCTAAAATTTGAGAACAAGTCGCCATATTTTTTAAACAATTGAAAGTATGAAAATTTTTGTTTTACGGAAGTTTCTTATTTTTTTATGATCTTTACAAATATGTACTTTTTGATATACCATTCCATTTGATTTTGCTGAGAAACGGGCATGTACCCCTCAAGGTTTTAAGGGTTGAAAATAATTTCCTGAAATTCTTTAGGGTCGATAATATATAGTAAATTTTTTATGATAAAACTCTATCTTCAATAGTTTGGGCGTAAAACATAGTGGAACACCCTGTATAATAAAATTTTATTTTCAGATCAATGTAAAATAACAAAAACGTACGTTAAAACGATGCAAAACAATAAAAACTACATAAACATTCGTGACGGTACAATAGCCCTAGCTGATTGTTCGTATCATCCAATTTTTGGATTAATCGTCAACGAAGACATGTCGTTTACGCTATTTAATAAAGATGATAAGCTAACATTGGTTAAAGAAGATAACAAAGTTAATATCTACGTTAATGGAAAACTCCAAAAATTTGAGAAAGACTTTCCTTATCTTTACGAAGGTGGTTTTTTAAGGTAATCTTTGACCGCTCAGCAAAACAAAATATGTGTGTTAGTATTACGTGTTAAAATTTTATCCCTACGAAAAAAAAGTAGGTTCATTGTTGAAATTTAACAATGAAAATAAATACATATCAGCAATGTTTTTTAAGGTAATCTTTAACCGTTCAGACTAGAAAATCTAAAAAACAGTATCCTGGAACTATAGATTAGTATTACGTGTTAAAATTTTAGCCCTACGAGAAAAAAGTATAGGTTCATTGTTGAAATTTAACAATCAAAATAAATACATATCAGCAATCCACATAAAATAACATTAATAAAGTGTAATGTACTTACAATATTATGTTCTTCATGAATTTAAACACTAATCACTGTTTTTAAATCAAAATTTTGTAACTTTACACTTATGTATTGTAAAAGTCAATTGTTGAAAAATTGGCTTCCTCGTGAAATTAGCTGCACAACTAAACAAACATTATACAATTAAAATTTTTAAACAACTGTTAAAAAATAAATATTAATTAATCCTTTGTAAATACTTTTACAAAATTTTAATGATTTTGATTTAAAATCCTTATTTACAGGAATATGAATTGTTATTTTATATTGTTATCAGATTTAATTATGAATTTTTAATTGTTGTTAATATTTAATTGAAAAAACTGGAGTTATGTTGTCAAAATTATTATATTATATTGCAATTAAGTTTAGAATTACATGTTAAAATTTTAGCCCCCCTTTCTTCATGAATTTAAACACTAAAAACTGTTTTTAAGTCAAAATTTTGCAACTTTACACTAATGTATTGTAAAAGTCAATTGTTGGAAAATACGCTTCCTCGTGAAATTAGCTGCACAACTAAACAAATATTAAACAATTAAAATTTTTAAGCAACTGTTAAAAAACAAATATCAATTAACCAATTGTAAATACTTTTACAAAATTTTGATTTAAATCCTTATTTACAGGAATATGAAATGATATTTTACATTGTTATCAGATTTAATTATGAATTTTTAATTGTTGTTAATTTTTTTTAATTGAAAAACTAGGGTTATGTTGTCAAAATTATTATATATACTGCAATTGAGTTTAGTATTACGTATTAAAATTTTAGCCCCCCTTTCTTTATGAATTTAAACACTAAAAACTGTTTTTAAGTCAAAATTTTGCAACTTTACACTAATGTATTGTAAAAGTCAATTGTTGAAAATTTACTAACTCGTGAAATTAGCTGCACAACTAAACAAAAAAAAAATTTAAACAACTGTTAAAAAACAAATATCAATTAACCGTTTGTAAATACTTTTACAAAATTTGAATGATTTTGATTTAAAATCCTTATTTACAGGAATATGAAATGATATTTTACATTGCTAACAGATTTAATTATGAATTTTTAATTGTTAATTTTTTTTAATTGAAAAACTAGGGTTATGTTGTCAAGATTATTTATTTATATTCTATCATGAACTTTAATATAATTATAAATTATGTAATTTTCAGTACTAACGAAGTCGAAAATAATATATTATCAATAGAATTTCAAGAATTCAAATTAATGTACTTCGCAGACGACATCTACATTGACTTCCTCCGAGTTTCAACAGGTCATTATTGTGGCATCTGTGCATAAATAAAATAAACACGTTTTTTTTAACTTTTATTTCACAATAAATGAAAATGTATAACAAATTTAAATATATTTCATTTTAAACAATAATCAATAATTAATCATAACCTTAAACACCATAATATATAAAAATAAAAAAAAAAAACAATATTAAGAAGTAGCGTACGTTTCAATTTGTTGCAAACGTTCCGTATTCACATAATCTAAAAACTGTTTTTGACGATCGGATTTAACGCTACTTATATTTAATTCTTTTAGGGAATGTTTAACTTGTTGTAATGTTTTGTACGATCTTTGGTATTGGAATATATCAGAGAGAAAATGCCAAATCGTGTAACCGGGCCATAGGACTTTAGAAAAACATACGTGCGTAGTTGGAATCTGAAATAGTTTTATTATTATTTATAGATTTGGGAAAAATCAGGCGATATTCGAATACCTGCCAAAGTAAAAAATCACTGAACCTAACTTCGCCTGATGTTCTTATTAACATATCAGGGTTTGACATTTTATTTGTATATAAACATTCGGACAGTAAGTTTTCGTTAATATCATCTACGTTTAATAAATCGTTTTCGACACCTTCGAGTATCGTTTTTACTGCGTTTGTTATTTCATCACGTGCTGAAATAAACAATACAAGTTTCACAACAATTAAAATGTATGATTTTTAGGGTTCCGTAGAAAACTAGGAACTATAGAATAGTTTTTCCTTGTTCGTTCGTCTTGTCAAAATTTTGACATATAAGATGAAATTTGGTATACGGTTGTAGATTGATGTCCCAAAAACAGAAATTTTAGAAAAAAAAAATTTTTTTTAGACCCCCCTTTCCGTAAAATGAAGTTTAAAAAAAAAATTTACCTACCCCATTGAGTGGGGTGTCGTTAGAAAGGTCTCCTAATATGCAACAAAAAATGTATTAGGACTTTTTTATTTTAACCCTTCAATCTCAATGTATTTGCTCTCCAAAGTCATTATAAAAGCGTCCCCCCCTCTATTTTCTAAACTATCAATTCAAAAAATCTTTAAAAATTCCAGAATGTAGCTTTTAATTAGTACTTTCCCTGAAAATTATAACGAACATTGTCAAAAATATTTTGGACCCCCCTTTAGACTGAAAAGTGAACTCACTTTTTCCCCCCCGCTTACCCCATTGAGTGGGGTGTCATTTGATAGGTCTCCTAAAATGCAATAAAAAATGTCTGTTAACTTTTTGATTTCAACCCTTCAGTCACGATATATTTGCTTTTTAATGTCGTTGTCAGAGCGTCCCCCCCTCTATTTTCTAAACTATCAATTCAAAAAATCTGAAAAAAAATTAGAATGTAGCTTTTAATTAGTACTTTCACTGAAAATTATAACAAACATTGTCAAAAACATTTTGGGTCCCCTTTCATAAACTCACATTTTTTTCCCACTTACCCCATTAAGTGGGGTGTCATTTGATAGGTCTCCTAAAATGCAATAATAAAAGCCAAATAACTTTTTGATTTTAACCCTTCAGCCACGAAAATTTTGAAATAACTATTTTTTTATAAATCGTAGCGAGAATGACTACGGACTACGGAACCCTATCAAGTGCGTGCCCAACACGCACTTGCCTGTTCTATTTTAAGATTTTAAGCAATGGCAAATTATATCATTTTATCAACAAATTCTTTCTTCTTTAAAAATGACTGTCAAAATCTGACAGAAACTGTAAAAAAACCTTGCTATAACAACTTTCGCTAACTAAGATAATAAGTAAAAAAATGTTGGTTATTTATCGTTTTAGCGTCCCAAATTATTTCTAGATATATAAAGTGTTCTTATCTATGGATATAATTCAAACATATGTTGAAGAGAGTTATAGTAAAGCTGATCAGAAAGTCGCTTCACTAAACAATTTTTTGTTTAATTTTATGTCAAGTGTCTACCACTACTTTAACTCAGAAGAGGATAGGGGTTACTCCCCCCCCCACCGAATTTATATGCATTATTTAGTTTAACAATTATAATAAATAAACAAAATGAAAATCAGTAACGCACTTTTAGATCACATGTACTATATTTTTTAAGATCTGCCACACTGTATACATAGATTATAAGTGGAGTAGTAAACACAAACGTCAAAATAATTTGGGACGCTAAAACGATAAATAACCAAAACGTTATTTAATAAATTATGAATGTACTTACAAGTATAGGCGAAAGCGATATTGAGAAAAAATTTATTGCAGTCTTTAGTAATCGTGATTACTTTTGCCATTAACGTTCTAAGATCAGCCGGAATTAAATCTAAATTACCAATTATTCTAATACATACACCGGTTTTTAATAAATCGTCTCTAAAAATAAATCGTTAAATTAATACAGTATAAGTTATTTATTAATTACTACCACGTACCTGTCATCGAGTAATTCTTGAAACTTTTCCCGTGCTAGGTTCATTATCGTGTCTACTTCATCCTGAGTTCTTTTAAAGTTTTCTATACTGAATGCATACACTGTAACTTCTGTTATTTCCAATCTACGGCACCACTGTAATGTCTCGGATAGTTTTGTAAAGCCCTTAACGTGCCCTTTAGATTTTTCCATGTTCTGTTTTTCAGCGTAGCGCCTGTTTCCATCCATGATGAACGCGATATGTTTTGGTACAGGCCCGATTTTAATTACACGCATACAGAAGTTTTGAAACCATGAAATGTTGTCTTCCTTCTCGGAAATCCATGACATTGTTAAATGTATTTATTTAAAAAAAATATGCAATATTTCTTATTTTAATTATGTGTATAAATTAGGCGTGAATTTTTACAAAGACATGTCGTAACACAATAGGACATAAAAATAAATTACATCAATAAATCACGAGTTATCGAAACCCCTTCGTAAATAAATTGAGGTTATGAAATCTATGATGAATGTAAATTTTAATTTTGTCAGTTGTCGGCAGTGTAAATGTGATTATCGATTCAAAAAAGCGCGGGATTATCAACCGTAATCGAGTCACAGAAGTTATGTGATTTTTGTTGTTTAAAAAAGGTTAAATGATATATCTGATAGCTTAACATCTAAAAATATTAAATTAGTACATAATAAGAGTTTTCGCATATTTTAAATTTTTAAAAATTGTTGAATATTCCCCTAAAAGTCATATGTACAGTGTATACGAGTACATAGGTACTTGGATCCAAAGTGGAACCCTTTGGAAGATTGTAATTTGTAATTTTAACTTTTTCATCTTACGATTTATTTTAAATTATTTTTTTTACGATCTACATAAAGCCTTATAAACGTAATTAGTTTTGGAGTCATTATTATGAGTGAAAATAAAATTTTAATAATTAAATAAAATACTACAATACTCACGTAGTGTTTTCAGAGTGAGTGAGCGCGATGGATAGTTAAATAATGTGTGTGAAAGAGAAAGATGTTAATCTTTTCAAAATGGAGTTTCATTGTTGCGGAGTGTTTATGATATGCAATAATTAATTATGAATTATAGTGAATAATAACTAGAAAATTGGTTTTGTTGAAGCTGCATCGAAATAACGTGGGTGACAGTTTAAAATGTGATATAGTAATTGAATTGCCGAAGTCTACATCACAACAATTGAAGTAAGTGTAAAATTTATAATTTTGATTATTTTGTAATTTAAAACTGGTATTTGAATTTATTTACAATAACAATCGGTGATTGCTTGTATGATATTTTTTCATATACATCACCACTGTTTTAATACCGCTGTATTTTACTTACCGCACATGCGCTAAAGTGTCATACAAGTTTAAAAAAGTGAGGTTATAGTAATTTAAATTTCAAATCTCGAACGTAAAAAATGGATTTACCTGAAAACGCACGTGGTAATTACGAAGTTCAGAAATTAGAAGGAAAGGTAACTGTATATTTAAATCAGCAAACCAACAAAACAATTCGAAAAATAACTATTTACAGGGAAAAGGATTGATAGCAAAAAAACATTTCAAAAAAGGTGACATTATTTTTTCCGAAACACCTCTAGTTTGTTGCCAATTCTCATGGAACGCTGCATACGGTTACAAAGCTTGCGACTACTGCTTACGGTAAAGATATTTAAAAGCATCTACATACTATCATTTCATAACCGTCCCACTTACAGCCCTTTAGAAACAGTTGAAGAAAACGCCCGTCGTTTAACTGGGAAGCAAGATATCATTATACCATATCCACATTGCTGTTCTACGGATAAAAACAAAATTGTCTTGTGCCCTGATTGCGATGTAGAATACTGTTCGGAAGGGTGCCGACTAACAGCTCTAGAAACGTACCACAAAATCTTATGTACAAAAAAAATTAAAGAACATCCGTTATGTTTATTAAACGAAACAT
Source organism: Sialis lutaria (assembly GCA_949319165.1). Lineage (NCBI taxonomy): Eukaryota > Metazoa > Arthropoda > Insecta > Megaloptera > Sialidae > Sialis > Sialis lutaria. The sequence goes on along the minus strand of OX439240.1, from coordinate 25,638,755 downwards.
GGAAGTTAGTAGTTTTTTTAAAAATATATTTATATAAAACGTATATAAATATATAACCTAATTTTTTTTTAATAGAGGGTTACATTACCCCCCCGAAACATGCAGTATAATGTTAATCGCTCGAATGATCGCGACGGTACTTCAATCACCCGACCGTGCTTCAACAATGAACAAATTCATGGAGTTCTGCCACCGGGCAGTTAGCGAAGATTCAAAACTAGCCCACCGTTTACTCGGGGATCAATATTCAGAACAACTCGACGCCCTACGCCACCAAATGATGGCATCTGTCCCAACTGACGGCCTAGAATCATGGTTCACGAAAGAAGGGTTCCAAGCCTTGTTCGCGCTTGTCGGAACTAACGGACAAGGCGTAGGGACGAGCCCTATCAGCGAATGGTACAACCAATGCAGTGAAATGTTGACTTTAAATGATGCAGAACGGAATGAACTTGAAAGTTTTGTTGATAAGTTGTACGAAGATCTTGAGATGCAATCGGGCGAGTTTTTGAATAACGAGGGGTCAGCGCTTTTTGAGTTACAGAGTTCGTGTAATCATAGTTGTGAGCCGAACGCGGAGCCTACGTTTAAGAAGAACTGTTTTATTTTGGAAATGAGAGCGATTGGAGATATCAGTCCCGGAGATGAGATATGTATATCGTATTTAGATGAGTGTATGTTGAGCAGGTCGAGGTATTCGAGGCAGAAGTATTTGTCGACGAATTATCTGTTTGTTTGTAAGTGTGGGAAATGTCAAATGCAGGCGGGAGATCCGAATGTTACGAGTGAAGAGGAAAGTTCAGAAGATGATGATATGGATTGAGTTTGTTTTTTTATGTTTTTGATTTGTGTACAGTTTTATTTTTGTTTGAAGATATTACAGAAAAAATAAAAATTTGTATCGAGTTGTTTTTTTTTTTTTGTATAAATTTTTGCAGGTGCTTGGTTTTAGCGGGGTATCAGGGACTTCTAACTAGGAAGAATGTAATTTGGGGCCCTGTTTGAAGAAAAAGTGTCCCATTTCGTTTAGTTTTTCAATTTGTGACAGTGATAACGTAAATTTTACAGGTTTCTAGTTTTGACGTTTTAGCAAAGTTTAGAACCACTATATGATAGTTCGTCGATTACAGAACAGATGGCACAATATGTACTTACTGTTAGAATATTTTTTATTAATTTTGCAGGTGCTTGGTTTTAGCGGGGTATCAGGGACTTCTAAATAGGTAGAATGTAATTTGGGGCTCTATTTGAAGAAAGAGTGTCCCATTTCGTTTAGTTTTTTGATTTATTTAGAAATAATGACAGTAGATAACGTAAAATTTACAGATTTCTACTTTTGACATTTTAGCAAAGTTCAGAATTAATATGTGTTAGTTCGTCCATTATAGAACAGATGGCACTATATGTACTTACTGCTAAAATATTTTTTAGTGACAATGAAATATATTTTTTTATAAATTTTTATTGTTTCCACGAAGTTATGAGGTTTTTTATAACAAATTTTGAACCCCCACATATCTACATATACATTAGTGTCCGACCGAACATTCGGCTTCGGCTTCGGCTTCGGCCACCTTCGGCCAAAATTTCACCTTCGGCTGAATAATCGGCTTCGGCCAAATTTGGGCCGAAGGTTTGGCCGAAGCCGAAGGTTGAACTATATAGTATAATATTGTACAGTCAAGTCTTTTTATATGCGGTAAGTACGTTCCACAGAAAACCGTACATAAAATATTACACAAAAAAGACATAGCGCACGTTATAAAGTTAGAGATAGATACATAAATACACTAAAATGCAAAATTAACGGATCAATAAATTTTTCAAATATTTTTAGGTATTTTTAAATAGCTGGATCTCCGCGAAAAATGGTCGTAGAAGAGTTTAAAAAAAACTATTTTAAAGCTTGAACGTTCTAGTTTTTCAATTGTAATGTATTTACATGACGACAATGACTAAAACATAAAATTCCTTAAATCTTATTTCAATTGTCAACTATATATTCCTTATTTACTATACAATAAATCAAGACGAGGGTTTTAACATTTTAACTTCTCTGTATCATAAAAATATTCGAACCTTAAAAACACATGTATACTGCTATTTGGGTGGCAAAGATCCGACACCAATACTCTATTACTAGGCGTGACAAATTACAAGTGGACAATCCCTATACCCTACGACAGACAATATAACATTTCTCATATATAAGGGTAACTTAGAAATTAACGAACATTCAGTATCAAACATTCAGTATCAAATATTCAGTAAACATGTAGTAACAAACTCAGTAAACATTCAGACGACATAAATAAATAAAACAGATTTGAATTGAACCTGGTACAAGAAGCATGTACATAATAACAACAAATAAAATAAATATAATTACAAATAAATAGTGTTTTGTTTTCTTGATGATTAGTAGAACGGCACATTACATTACATAAAATTAGTGTAACCGAATTGAGATACATCACAATAAATTTGGTGTCTCAAGCGGAACATACATTACACAATCATTTATTGAAAATTTTATTAACCTCCTTTTTTAAGATGAATTTTTTTTTAAATTATATTAATTTTGAGAGGCTCTACAGGACATGCAATTTTTTTTTGGTCAAATTAAATAAAGGACTGTTGTAAATCCGACTTTTTTCTTTAATTTAATTAATATCAAAGAATTGGCAAGGACAAAATATTTTTACGATTTTTTAAATTTTTAATGACAAAACGTTTACATATTTGAATTCCTTTAACTGACAGCTTTTATTTGATAGGTACCCCACTTGAATTTGGATAAAATATCGTACCGCATAAAAAGATACGCTTAAAAAGAGACTCGACTGTATACTCGTATTCTTATATAGATATTTATATTTTTAAGAAGTGAAGAGTAAAAAAAGATCATTCATTATTCATTTAAAAACAATTTGTGAAAAAAAATTATAATTAAAGGCGAAAAAAAAACCTTCGGCTTCGGCTTCGGCTTCGGCCGAAGGTTACAAGAAAAGCCGAAGTTCGGCTTCGGCTTCGGCTTCGGCCAAAAACTGACCTTCGGTCGGACACTAATATACATTTTCCCAATGGTAACGATTTTTTTTTAAATTCGTTATACGAAGATTTTAATAATTTACCCCCCTGAAAAAAACACTAAAAACATAAATTTTTATTTTTCATTGTCAATTTTATTATTGGTGCACCATTTACTGTATTTATTCCAAATCTCATATTTCTAGGTTAAACGGTTCAGTAGCTAAAAGGTTGTGGCACACAGTGTTAAAAAATATTTTGGGTTTAATTTTGAAAATTTATACTTGCGTTCAAAATGACTAATAAATTTTTTTTTAGGATTGTATTAAAATCATTTTAGCGCCCTTGAAACTCATTTCGATGCTATAAAACTATCAATTCAATATTTTTCAATGACAAATATAATAAATGTTTATTTTTTATAGACCGATGTCATAATATGTAAATAATCATATTTACTTGCTACAAACTGAGAAATAAATATCTTAAAATACGTAAGAATAAAGTGGTCAAACAAGAAAAACGAATTGTAATTAAAATTTACGACGTATTAAATTAAAACAGTGAACCCAAACTTTTTTTTTCTAAATACGATTTTTTTTACATTTTTACATCTAATATTTTTTATTAGGTGGCAAATTTTCACGAGCGGAAAAATTTAAATCATTTATAAAAAATAGTATAGGGTCGATAATTATTTCATGGCCCTAAATCCACTCCTGTTTTAATAAACCTGAACACTTTATATTGTGAAATTTTTTTTTTTCAAGCCCTGAATATTTTAAATAACCACACGTTCTAGATACAGATCTAGTCGACCATGACTTTTAATTTTTTAAATTATGTATAACATTTTTAGTACCGCTGGCTAGAAGATACATATGCGTATAATTATAAAAAATGAGGAAGGTTAAAAAAGTAACATTTCATTTACAGTATGCACATATATATATTTTTGAAATAATTATTAAAATTTTAAATTATATACTTAGATATTAAAATGAATTGGGTGACCCTGAAACCGTGGTCTACTTTTTTTAAAGTTACTTCACAACAATACAATAAATGAAGAATGGATAATTTTTTATATGAAATATAAAATTTAGGGGCACAATTATTTGGCCAGCTTTTCCAGCTGAAGGGAATTTTCTTGATCTATTAATTTTTGTTTTCGTTTGGTTTTATTAACATCTTCAATATAGTTCACATCTTTAATTGGTTTATTTTTTTCAATGACGTGATACGCTCTCTGGTACAAAAAAATAGCCCATAATAAATACCAGATAGTTATAACTGGCCACATAACTTTAATAAATAAAACATATGTATATGACGTCTGAAAAAAAAACACGTAAAATTTGTAATTAGTTTTTTAGATTTATTTGGACAATTTTTTATATGTAGGTATGTTTACATGATTTATTAGGTATACGTAGATAGCTTTTTACGATGGGGGAAGGGGGGGGGGATATGACAGTATTAAATCTCATCAAGTTAATTTTTCATTATGAAAATCATCAAAGTACAAAAATTATTCATTATTGAAAAAATGCTCGTATATTATAATCATTTTATAATTTTCGTTGACTAATGGGAGGGGGGATCAACCCCCTTAACCCCTCCTCCTAACTGTGCTACTGCTCTATATTTCGTATAAATATCATTAATAAACAATTTGTTTTTATTCAGAAATAGTTAATTTAATATTAGGTTTAATTAATTTATTTTTTCTAAGGGAGGGGTAAATTTTCTAGCGTCCCGCTTACAAATACTGATCAATTTAGTTTTAGGGGGTGAGACGGGACACATTTTTTTAATATTTCAGATAAAGGGGCCCAAATTATACAAAATAGTAAAAATAATAAAATGTGTTGAATTTTTAGAGGTCTCCGTTAACTTGAATAGTGAAGGGGGGGGGGGGGGTAAATATGTTTTTAAAATTCTTACCTGCCATAGAAGAAAGTCACTAAACCTGACCTCCCCTGATGTCCTAATTAATAAATCAGGTTCTGAAATGGATTTATTCATATACATGCATTTTGTTAATAATTCTTCATCAATATCATCAACTTGAACTATTTTATTTTCTACTCCTTTGACAACTGTTTTTATTGCATGAGTTATTTCATCTCGAGCTGAAAAAAAATCATAAAAAATTACGTGCAAAAAATTGAAAAAGTTAAATTAATCCAGGGGGGGGGGATTTATATTGGGTTTGTTTGTTTTCAGTAAATTCATGCAACTTTTACCGTTATATATTTTTTGTATATTAGAAAAAATGTATTAGGACTTAATTCACAGAAAAAAAAAGGAAAATTTCAAAGCTACGTAATAATCGTAAAAATTGATCCAAATAAATAAATAAAAAACAGTTTTAAAGCTTGGCATCTATACTTCCCAATGCTCTTTGCAGATTTAAATTTAATTTATTTTTCGCGGAGTTATATACAAAAAACAAAACAAAACATAATAGGTACTTACAGGTGTATGCAACAGCTATATTTATCACAAGTGTTTTGCTATCCTTTGTGCCTGTTTGTATTTTTGAAAATAGCCGTCTTAGATCAGGTTCAATATAATCAATGTTCCCTATAATACGGAAACACAAGCCTTTACTATTTGCGTAATCCCTAGAATAAATATCAACCAAATGTAAATAAAAATGTTTTATACCAGGCCTATACAATTACACCAAACCCCGGATTTTAGGAGGGCCCTTGGAACGAAATCAGACACAATCTTATAACCAGTTAAAAGAGCAATAAAAATAACGGGTCTTTTTTTAATTAAATATTTTATTAATTTATATTAAAACTCGATATAAATTAAAAAATACTAATTGATATTACTTGAAGATATTTGCGTAATCTTTAGAATTAAAATTATCAACTAAATATCAATAAAAATGTTTTCTATTAGGCCTATATAAATACATCGGGCCCCGAATTTTAGGGGGCCTTTGAAACGAAAACAGACACAAACTAACCACTTAAAAGAGTGATAAAAACAACGGGCCTTTTTTAATTAAATGTTTTATTAATTAATATTATAACTAATATTATAAATTTAAAAAATACTCATTTATTGATATTACTTGTAAATATTTGTTTAAAAAATGTCTCACTTTAAAAATTTATATTTCGTGAACCAATAATCGTAGATCAAAAAATAAAACACAAATAGATAGCTAATATAATCCCATTTACAATAAAAATACTTCCAACCCTCCATCCCTCAACCCTTAAATACAGTAGCATAAACAGTAAAAATACATACTAACTTATTATTTCTACCCAGTTATTTTTGTGTATAACTATTAATTGGGGTTGATCAGGGAGTTTTAAATTACATATAAGTTTTGGTAGAACCCTCTCTTCTAAATTATCCCCCCCCCCCTCCCAGAAAAAGAAATTTAAAAAATTACTTACATGTCGGAATACAATTCTTCCATTTTCTCCCGGAATATATCCATAATTGTTTCAACATCATCTTTAGGCCTTTTGTAATTCTCGATACTAAATGCGTACACTGTAATTTCCCTGATTCCCACTTTCGTGCACCACGCAATCAACTTGGATAGTTTGTAAAACCCGTTAATGTATCCCGTTTTATTATTCCAATGTTGGGACTTAGCGTATCTTCTATTCCCGTCCATAATGACCGCGATGTGTTTGGGGACGTTCCCGGATGTTACGATATCTATGAATATCTGTTGGAGCCAGGTAATGCCCCCATCGTCTCTGATCCAAGACATTTTTTAAGGCAGGAAGAAAAATGAATACTGAAGAATTCGATTTAAAATCGAACGGTATTTATATATGTAGTTTATGGTAATTAGGTAGTAGGGGACATTGAAGATAAAACTAGTTGATACGCGTGATTTTTATAGCTACAAGGCTAATAGAAAAGTCGCTATGGAAGGGTTAAAATATTTTTTTTTAATACGTAAAATTTCATTCATGATTTTTTTGTGTGAGATTGTTTTATTTATTTAGGCGAATACACCCTTAAAATGTTGAACTGAGGACTGATTTTAATAATAATCTTATCATTTTTCGTATTTACTTATTGTTTTCGCCCCATTTACCTTACCTATATTATTTCTAGTTTACTGTGCTTTTTGGTGTATATTAGTCGAAAATCGGGTAGTTTTTTTTTGGAAATCGATGTTGCTATTTCCTATTAGGTATCCTATAAATCTATAAATTCATATAAAAATTAAACAACTAATATTATTAATTTATTTCTACTTATTTTGTCAAACTCGTATATAGGCAATTGCAATGTACAACAAAGTATATGAAGTTGCCTACCTTGAAAATAAATGTTTGTTGATATGCATTTGTAAAATGAATTGATTCCCGAAAATTCGTTCGTTATTATAGTTTTATAGTTAGTTAATATTTAATCATGATAGATTTGAAAGCAGTAGGATGGTTACGGTGATAGACATCCTATACATTCATGTAAACATTAAACAACTAATATTATTAATTCAATTAAGTTGATTTATTTCTGCTAATTTTGTTAAACTCATATATAGGCAATTGCAATGTACAGCAAAGTATATGAAGTTGCCTACCTTGAAAATAAATGTTTGTTAATATGCATTTAAAATGAATTGATTCGCGAAAATTCGTTCGTAAATATAGTTAGTTAATATTTAATCATGTTACATTTTAAAGCAGTAGGGTGGTTAGGGTGAAAGATATCCTATAAATTCATGTAAACAATTAAATATTTTTAATACAATTAAGTTGATTTATTTCTGCTAATTTTGTTAAACTCGTACATAGGCAATTGGAATGCACAGCAAAGTATACAAAGTTGCCTATCTAGAAAATAAATGTTTGTTAATATTTAAAATTAATTGATTCGTGAAATATCGTTTGGGTAATAACAATTAGTTAATATTTAATCGTGATCGATTTTAAAGCAGTAGGGTGGTTAGGGTGATAAGGATTTACCTACCTAACTACTTGTGAAGTTGAAACAATTTTATTGTATTATGCTATCGTCAAAATCCTAATTCATTCTTTTTACTTATTGTTAGGCTAAACTATACACCCATTATAGGGCCCCCACATGGGGGAAAGACAGGCAAGACTCTAATTTTGAGGGCTAAGGATTGATTGTTATTTACGAATTAAATTTTAATTAATTGTTGTCCTTTTAGATTAGGGCTAAAACTCTAATTTTGAGAATTAAGGATTGATTGTTATTTACGAATTAAATTTTAATTAATTGTTGTCCTTTTAGATTAGGGCTAAAACTCTAATTTTGAGAACTAAGGATTGATTGTTATTAACGAATTAAATTTTAATTAATTGTTGTCCTTTTAGATTAGGGCTAAAACTCTAATTTTGAGAACTAAGGATTGATTGTTATTTACGAATTAAATTTTAATTAATTGTTGTCCTTTTAGATTGGGGCAAAGACTCTAATTTTGAGAACTAAGGATTGATTGTTATTAACGAATTAAATTTTAATTAATTGTTGTCCTTTTAGATTAGGGCTAAAACTCTAATTTTGAGAACTAAGGATTGATTGTTATTAACGAATTAAATTTTAATTAATTGTTGTCCTTTTAGATTAGGGCTAAAACTCTAATTTTGAGAACTAAGGATTGATTGTTATTTACGAATTAAATTTTAATTAATTGTTGTCCTTTTAGATTGGGGCAAAGACTCTAATTTTGAGAACTAAGGATTGATTGTTATTTACGAATTAAATTTTAATTAATTGTTGTCCTTTTAGATTGGGGCAAAGACTCTAATTTTGAGAACTAAGGATTGATTGTTATTTACGAATTAAATTTTAATTAATTGTTGTCCTTTTAGATTGGGGCAAAGACTCTAATTTTGAGAACTAAGGATTGATTGTTATTTACGAATTAAATTTTAATTAATTGTTGTCCTTTTAGATTGGGGCAAAGACTCTAATTTTGAGAACTAAGGATTGATTGTTATTTACGAATTAAATTTTAATTAATTGTTGTCCTTTTAGATTGGGGCAAAGACTCTAATTTTGAGAACTAAGGATTGATTGTTATTAACGAATTAAATTTTAATTAATTGTTGTCCTTTTAGATTGGGGCAAAGACTCTAATTTTGAGAACTAAGGATTGATTGTTATTTACGAATTAAATTTTAATTAATTGTTGTCCTTTTAGATTGGGGCAAAGACTCTAATTTTGAGAACTAAGGATTGATTGTTATTTACGAATTAAATTTTAATTAATTGTTGTCCTTTTAGATTGGGGCAAAGACTCTAATTTTGAGAACTAAGGATTGATTGTTATTTACGAATTAAATTTTAATTAATTGTTGTCCTTTTAGATTGGGGCAAAGACTCTAATTTTGAGAACTAAGGATTGATTGTTATTTACGAATTAAATTTTAATTAATTGTTGTCCTTTTAGATTGGGGCAAAGACTCTAATTTTGAGAACTAAGGATTGATTGTTATTAACGAATTAAATTTTAATTAATTGTTGTCCTTTTAGATTAGGGCTAAAACTCTAATTTTGAGAACTAAGGATTGATTGTTATTTACGAATTAAATTTTAATTAATTGTTGTCCTTTTAGATTGGGGCAAAGACTCTAATTTTGAGAACTAAGGATTGATTGTTATTTACGAATTAAATTTTAATTAATTGTTGTCCTTTTAGATTGGGGCAAAGACTCTAATTTTGAGAACTAAGGATTGATTGTTATTTACGAATTAAATTTTAATTAATTGTTGTCCTTTTAGATTGGGGCAAAGACTCTAATTTTGAGAGCTAAGGATTGATTGTTATTTACAAATTAATTTTTTTTAATTGTTATCCTTTTAGATTGGGGCCTTATGCACTTACCGTATAACCTGCTTCCTTTTAATTAATTGTAGCCCTGGAAGCTGTTTGCACCTAATTGAAAGAAAAAAAACAAAAAAATAAAACAACAATCACTTTTTAAAACATATATTTATATAAATATACAAAACAATAACACTACGAAACTTGAGGGGTTAAACTTATCAACTGATTACTATTCTCAGCAAGTTCTGCGATAGACACACGACCTCTATTCTTTATAAACTGAGCAATAGACTTGAGCTCTTCGTGCGATATATAAATAAACTTCCCACGATCGTCAATAACCCCACTTAACCGTCCGTCAGCCCTTAACTGTTGAATTCTATCAATAACCGCTTGTGTTTTCAATTTAAAATGCGTAGCTACGTCTTCAATAATAACCACTTTATTATCTTTGATGAATTTGATAAATTCTTCTAGAAGGTTTTTTTCATCATCGACTTCATTTTCGTCAAATCCTTCTTCCTCGACTTGAAAAGCTGCCTTCAGTTTTAGATATTCCTCGTGTTCACGTTTTTCTTCTTCTTCTCTTGCTTTGCGTTCTTCCTCTTCACGTTTTTTCTCTTCTTCGGCTTCTTTCTCGCTTGCTTTTTTTCGTTCCTCTTCGGCTAATTCCGCACGTTTTTTCCTCTCTTCACGTTCCTGTTCTTCGTGTTCTCGTTGTACTTTACGTTCGGCTTTTGCTTCGAGTTTTGCACGTTTTTTAGCTCCGACTTTGTCTAGATCGGGTATATCTAGGTTGTTTCTGTTTGCGGGTTCGATGTTTTCATCGGCGGCGATGTTTTCTTCTTCGTTATCGAGGTTGTCGTAGTGGCGTACTGGGAAATGTAAAAAATAGTTAGGTTAAGTTTTTTTTTTTTTTTTTTTGAGGTTAAAATTAAAATTGGGTACCGTTTGCTCGGAGACGGGCACGTTGATTTCTGACTACTTGGGCCCTTCGGGGGATGTTTTCATTGACGGCTCTTTGATTTTCATTTCTGATAGGCTCGTTAACTGGAAAATATAAAACTTTTATAAATAATCGACATATGGAATGTCAAAAACACAATTACCTTTTTCTGTTCGAGATTTTAAGAATAAAAATATGGTTATTAGTAGCGTAATAGCAGCGACTATTGCAATCAATAATGTCCATTCCATTTTATCGACAAATAAAGTATTAATTAAATTATTTCAATTCAAGTTTCATAATAACATAACCTAATGTACGATGTGTCAAATACACTCAGCGTTCTGCTATACGACCATCCACTACACGACCGTTTCGTTATACAATGTGTCTACAGTTCTAATGAACGTCCTTCCCCAATCCCTACCATAATACCACCACGACTGCTATATTTCTGCGCGTTTAAATTCACCAATCAACGTTAAAGTCGCGGTGGCAGTGCTCCTCTAGCCGTCGTATAGTGGATTTTTTTAAATACCGATGCCGTCGTACAGTAGAATATTGAGTGTACGTGACCATGGATGTATGTATAATACGTCCATGGATGGCTTCCATGGAATATACCTGTTGGACAATTCAGGTTGCATATTAAGCTGCGTTTTCACGATAACATAAATATGCTTGATTCTAGCTTAAAAACAAATAATGTGATTGATTTTTTAATTCTGCGTCAATTGAGATATAAATATAAATTACAATTGTTTGTTTAACAGTGTAAAGAATAGAGCAATCAAATAAAACGATAACAATCAAATTCGCGATAGATTACGTAAGCGCTGTTTTGACATTTGAATCAAACGTCATCGTGTAAATGTAGCTTAAAATTGTACAATTGCTTATTGTTATCATTTATTTATATTATTGTTAATTTTTTTAATTGCTTTTTTTTTAGTTTTTTGTATGCCATATCACCACTTTTCAAATTACAATTACATAATATTGTAAAATTGTAATCAATTTTATATTTATTTGATTGAAAATAAAAAACTATAATCATTGATGCATTTAATCATGCTTATTGATCTGGAAAATTGATTTCTAACAATACAATAGATAAAAAAAACATCAGAAACTTTTCCCTGCAATAAAAATTTAAATAAATACAATAATAATGTAATAAGATCCAGCTTTATTTTGTTTTTATTTTAAATACACTTAAATAACAATGCGAGAAAAATCATTACGAGTCATCAAAAGTCATTCTCCCGACGCCATGATTTTTAATATATCGCCTATAAGCTTTATATTTTGCGTTCGCAGCCAATGACTTCTTCATATTTTCTTCTTCTTCTTTCTGCCACTCGATAAAGTGACTTTTCTCCCACAACTGTCTTTGCAGGTACTCCCTTTTTTTAGATTCTTCCAACGCATCAAATTGATTCTGTCCCATTTTCAAGTACTTTCTAATGATGTACAGTTTCTCTTCTTCTCCGTACGGCTGTCTCATGATATCATATTTCCATATCCACGTTACATACCATACTAAGTACATCGTTATCGTATACGGAGAGATAAGCAACTGTATCCAAAGTATATCAGTGATATTAGGTTTTGCGTAGGAGCCTTTAATATCCATATTATCTTCGATAACTCTACGAATTATCGCATTCATTTCCTCTTTTTGCTCGTTTTTACTTTTCTTTTTATTACTCTTCCCGTTCTGTAAGAGTCCTTCTTCTTTAGCGACTTCCATAGCTTTGTTTTTATACTTCGGAAGTGTCATGAAATAGTTAATTGCTGTTTCGTATCGCTGCCACGCACTGTAGTATTGAATAACGGATATGATAGTTATCGTAACGGCTATAACTAATCTGACGTCTACTTTAGGTGCGACTCTGCGCCTGTAGTAACGGTAATAATGAGCGTAGTATTCCTCAGGATGATCGAGCATGTAATCGTAGTCAGATCTGGTCTCTTCATCTTTTAAGAGTTCGTAAGCGGTTGCTATTTCTTTGAATTTCTCTTCGGCTTCCTTTTTCGCGTCCTCGCCTTTATGTAAGTCAGGGTGGAATTTTCTTGCAAGTAATCGGTAGTTTTTAGATATCTCTGATTTGGTTGATTCCCTCGTAACTCCCAGTACATCGTAGCAGTTGTCTTTACCACAGTATATTCCTTCAAGTAATTGTGAATAACACGTGTGTGATATTGTAAGTAGGATAAAAAAGTATAATAAATATTTCCAGTTCATTTTTGTTTGATAACTATGTGATATGAAAATCACAATAACGTTAAGAACTATACATTTCTTCTGTATGAATTAAGTAAATAAACTTTCTATGTTCTTTTTGTACTATTTTCTTCGTTCCACATCTTAAATTTAACACAACTATCTTTAATTTTGACCACGTTCCCAGAACAGTCTTTCGACCAATCCAGTTTGAAGTGCTGTCATCTTGACAACTATCAACCGACCTTAAAGTTGCACACAGCTTTATTCAACCCATTCAACATGTACACTACTTTAACCTTAGAGCATGTACCTACTAGAGGCAACCTTACCGCTCGGCCGTGCGAACAAACGTGTGTGAGAGAAAATGCAATAACGCTACATCCTTTCTTTCTCGCTCCGTGTGCTGATGCTGCGGAGCGAGAAAGAAAGGATGTAGCGTTATTGTGTTTTCTCTCACACACGCTTGTTCGCAATCATACAGTCGAGCGGCAAGGCTATCTCTAGTAGGTACATGCTCTGAGACGTTAACTGTCATTGTCATATTGTAAACATGGAAGTAAAATCTGCGTATATTTTAGAAAATACTATTTTAGATTTATATGAATTGATTGTGGGACATAAAGAACTAAAGGGTGAATGTGAAATTATTAGAAAACATACGAACCAACTAGATAAAAATGGGGATATGAGTTTTCCATTAGTTTTAAAACCTTGGTTAGGACACATACAAAATGATTTCGAAGATTGTGACAATATATTAGATTATATTGCAAAAAATAAAACACAGTGTCTTATAGATTTAAGTAAACATTGGAACCTAGCAATTTGTCGATGTACAATAATAAAAGAAAGAGTTGTTTTACATTTCAATCGAAGTACAGCATTTTCTAGTGTTTTAAAATACGTAATACAAACAACAAAGTGTTTCGGTTCTAATAAAAACAATACATCAAAAAGATTCAGTTTAAAAACAGGCATAAAAGTAGAAGAAAAAGAAGATTTAACTTTATTACGATTAAGAATTATTGCTAGTGTAACTTTAAGGTTATTACAAAATGCTGGTTACGATTCAAAAATAATAGAAGATAATAACGAACAAGAAAGTACAGTGTGTATACATTTTACTGAGAAATCTTATAAAAACAAAGACCAAATATGCGTTTACTGTGGACCAGTGATTGAAAATTCAAACGTAAAGAAAAGTAGAACGAATAGCAATGAATATTATAGGTAAATAGAGGTTTATTATTTAATTCTTCCAGTTCGTTAGTGAGATTTTTTTCAGAAAACGTACAACAGACATGCAGTTAATGGCACAGCATAAATACGGAGTGCGTGTTACTTCTGAGACAGGATGGGGGACGTTTTTTTCAGAGCTAGGTTCGGCTGCAGTTATATTTGATATGTTACAAAATAAACCTAGTAGCGCTTTGACGATAAATATGAATAATACAAATTGTTGCAACAATAAAGGTATTTGGAAAAAATGATATGGGTCGACATTTTTTTTGTAATTGTTAATTTCTAGGTGCATCGTTTATTTTATATAACTGCGCAAGGCTGGCAGCGATCAATAGGAAGTTTGAAGCGGAGGTTGAAAAAAATCAAATAAGTCAATTGCCGGCTATAGAAAATGTTGATTTTTCGCTTTTAATACAACCTGTATGTTTTTTTGTTTAATAAATGAAATAAAAATTGGTTTTATGTATTATATATATTTTTTTAGGAAGAGTGGGAATTATTTTATAATTATATTTTGCCATATCCAACGGTACTAAAAAGATGTATTCAAAATATCGAAAACGGAAAAGTAAATCCGCAGTATTTGTGTTCTTTTTTGAGTGCGTTGAGTTCTACGTTTAGCGTTTATTATAGAAGAGTTCGAATTGTTACTGTAAGTAAAAAATATCCACCGTGGAACTTTCTTATATGTAATATTTGCGAGTGAATGTGTTTTTAATTATATAAAACAAATTTTTTTGACTGATTGGTAAAAGATATGTAAAAATTAATAGAATATAAATTATAGAGCATAATATTCTCTACAACTTTCATTA
Source organism: Sialis lutaria (assembly GCA_949319165.1). Lineage (NCBI taxonomy): Eukaryota > Metazoa > Arthropoda > Insecta > Megaloptera > Sialidae > Sialis > Sialis lutaria. The sequence goes on along the minus strand of OX439240.1, from coordinate 25,623,693 downwards.
TAAGTATTTTTTTCTATTGTGAACCGTTTAAAAAATAATTTGAAAAAAAAAAAAAAATGATTTAATTTTAATTAAATAGTTTTTTTTTTATTCTAGATGAACAGAAGTCACTTGTTGCCTGTTATGTTTGCAAGACTGTATTTACTAAAGGCATTAGAACAAGTGTTACATAATGGACTTGATATTTTAGATATCAAACCAGTTAAACAAATGTAATATTATATTTATTATTGTATATGTTTGTTAATAAAATTGTTTGAAAACAGTTAATATATTTTATTTATTCTATTTACACCACTTTATTTTTCATTGTTGTTAAAAATATGTACCTTAAGGTACCGCCACTGGTCTGGTAAGTTAGTGTATGTTTTTAATGCTATTATGAAGCATTTTTATTTAAAATATTGGAATATAGTACAGTTTTTCTTAAAATATACTTATTAAACGAGTAAAGGTATAATATTAACTCGTTAAATGTATGATTTCTTTCCCGAATATTTTATAGGTTATGTTAAATTTTATAATAAATTTTCTAACTATCACTTCTTTACAAATTAAAATATTACATTGATACTAGAAGTAATTTAAGTAAATAAATTAAATAATCATATAAATGTAGGCGTAATAATTAATAAATAAAGTATTTATATATATTTTTTTCTCACGCCGCCACTGTATTTTGTTTTGTTCCAGAAATCGCCGCATGTCACTCACGTGACTCGTGTCTCTACCTGGCACCCGAACAGCCATTCGGTATATTTCGTGTATGTATTACTACGCGCATCCATGTTGCGCACCCAACGTCAGGCAGTCGGTTTGACATCAATACGGAGTGAGTTTCGTGTGAGCGTTCGTCGTGAGTGTACGTTAAACGTTTTGTTGTGTCACGCTAAAACAAATATATTTGTGCTGTTTAAAAGTATTTGTGTGGTATATTCTATACGCTAGTGTTACAAAATGAGCATTGCTGCGTTATTACAGGCTGCCGAATATTTAGAACGGCGGGAAAGAGGTATGTTTGTTGGTTTTAAACTTTTAATACCACGTCAACATGGCGAGGCTTTTGCATTCTATATTTACAATCATCAGCTGATGTGTATGTATGTATTGCAGAAGCGGAACATGGATATGCATCCACGTTGCCAATGCCAGATGATCTCAGGAACACCGTCAAAAGACCAAAGACGAAAAAATCCCAGGGTAGTAGGTAAGCATAATAACAAAAACCGAAAATAATACAAATAAAAATATAACCTATCTTTTACGTGTCAAATTTTAATTGTTGCAATTTTGAAAACGATTTTTTCAACAATGAAAATTCCTTTTATTGCATTTAATTTTGAAATTCAAATTGGATTTATGAATATTCAAGCAGTGTTGTAAGTTACGTAAAAAAATATTGTGTTCAGTGAAGAAAAATGTGGAATTATACAATAATTATAAAATGTGGTATAGTGTTTGTTAATTGTTATAAAAATTATAGTGCATTTTTAAATATATGTTCGTGATACCTATTATAACATAAAGTGGTTAATTAATAATGCAACCAGTGAAGTGTCGTATAAATTTTGTGCAATTCATTTGATTATGTAATTAAAAAAAACTATTATAAGTGCAGTTGTGCAGTTATTATGTTTTTAAGTGAAACAAAAAGTTCAGTGTTTAAAATTTAAAAAAAATATACAAAAGTGGATATATGTGAAATAATACAAATTATGCAGTAAAGGAATTTTTTTTTGAGAAAGTATAATCACTATCACTGTAAAAGATTGGTTATAAATTATTTATATAGTGTAGTTTACGTAATGTAAATAATATAGAGGTACTTGACTGTTAAGCGGGCGCCAGTCACGTAAGTTCATGAAAATTACGATGAAGGAATAAAAATCTGGAATCGTTAGGCTCCTGATGAGGACTTCTTGTGAAGTCGAAACACGTGTCGAGTGACATAACTTTTGTGGTTAAGGTGCAATTTTAGTTTAAGCGACTAAGAAACCACAGTTTCTCCGTTTTTCAAGTAAAAAAAAAATTAAATAATGATGCTGGGCCTAGGGGTTATTTTAGATAAAATGTGGATTCGATCTCTGCAACAATGAACTAAAGAATTAATTTAATGCATAGGATCTAGTGTATCTGTTCTGGCGCCTATCTAACAGTCAAGTGTCTGTAAAATAAAAATAAATAATTTATTAGCTAGAAGTGGGGGGGGATATTTTTGAGTTTAGTTAGCATATTTTTTTTAGATTTATCAAAAGTGATTTTTTTTCAGTAGGTTTTTCTTTGTTAAAATATTTCAGCAGTTGTAAATTTTACAGATTTTACAAATTATTATGATTTAAAAATTACGTATTTGCTCTTAATTAAAGTATTTAGGATGTTTTTTGTGTAGTACAAAATTTCTGATTTATTTTATGTAAAAAATTTTTTTATTCTTCTTAATTTGGAAAATTATAATGGGTCATATTTGATATTATGTAGATTTTTCTTTGTTAGATTTGTTTAAAATTGATTAAATTTTGAAGTAAGATATCTCATCCCCTTTGTCTATTGTTTGAAAATTTTCGGCGCACCCTTTCTTGGCCTGTAACTTTCCAGGGCGTATATTATAATATATTTTTTATAAAAGAAAACATGAAGTAGACATTTTAACGTGTAATTTCCTTTTTGAAAAATTTCATTAGGATAATTTTTACCGAAGTTACAGCTATTTGAATATTACACATTTTTTAAAGAAAATAAAAAAAATGATTTAATTTTGTTGACCAATGTATTTAATTAATAGAAACTCCAGAGTTTAGATTCACATGGGGGGGGGGGGGGGGGGGTGATATAACCAAATCAATACTCTATATTTTTAACAACACACATGTTTAAATAAAGACAAGGATAGGCCCACAATTTGAAATATCTTCGTTGACAGCTAAAGATTAAAGGGTTTAAAAATGCATGAGGTTTAATTTAGGTACATATATCTCATATTGGTTTAAAGCAGTGGCGTAGATAGCTTTTTGAGATGGGAGGGGGATATGACAGTATTAAATCTCATAAAGTTATATTTTTCATTGTGGTGAAAATTACAAAAATTCGTTATATTCTTCACTGAGGTGTATTTATTATTGAAAAAAAAAAATGCTTGTATATTAAAATCATCATTTTCGTAGATTAATCCCCTTCCATAAGTACGCTACTGGTTTAACAATAATGTATAAAGGGGGCGTTCATTATGAATATTTCTGAATCATTCTGTATAACGTTATACAAAATAAAATATAGTAAATAATTATGATACCCATAATATTTGTTGGCTTTGTTTACTGATTTTGATTGGGGTATAATTGATTAGCAGTGTTTTAATGTTTACTATAAGTAAATGTAAACATTTAAGGGTATATATTATTTATATCTAATTATTAAAAGAACGTATAATAATTGGATGAGTGTAACAGTGTAAGTTGGGTTTGGAAGGGGTGTAGGGGGAAGTTCTTGTTGTTTAGGATGTATTTGGTATTTTTGTTTTCAGTTTTTAATTAAGTAACTTTTTTTTAAAGGTTGGTAGATTGGGGAGTCCATTGTAATTGTTTTAAAATTGGTTATTCATATATTAGTTATATTATATTAAATCGATTGAAAATGTTTAATAGGAAAAATAGGGAGTGTTCATTAATTACTTAAACTAATTTAAAAGGGGGTGGGAGAGGCAAAATTAATTGATACTAGTTTTGATTGTTGAAATTGTTTTTTTTTTTTTAATTATATTATGACAAAAATCAAATAATTTTTGCTATTACGTAAGGAATGGGTAAAAATCTAATATTTGAAAAAATGTATAGGTTTTGTTTACTATACATATTAATTATTACATTAAATCAATTGATAATTTTTAATAGAACAAAAAAGAGAGTGTTCATTAATTACTGAATCAAACTTTACGTGGGGAAAGGGGAGGGGGAGTCAAAAATTAATTGAAACTGGTTTTTTTAAATTACGACCAAAATCGAATAATTTTCTGCTATTACGTAAGGAAGAGGGGAATGAAGGGTAAAAAATCTAATATTTAAAAAATGTATAGGTTTTGTTACAATTTTTTGTTTTAAAATTAGCTATTTATATTAATTATATTAAATCAATTGAAAATGTTTAATAGAAACAAAAAAGAGAGTGTTCATTAATTACTGAATCAAACTTTACGTGGGGAAAGGGGAGACAGAAATTAATTGAAACTAGTTTTTTTTAAATTGTTTTTTTTTTATTATATTTCGACAAAATCAAATAATTTTCTGCTATTACGTAAAGAAGGCAGGGATGTGGGGGAGAGGGTAAAAATCAAATATTTAAAAAACGTATAGGTTTTGTTACGATTTTTTGTTTTAAAATTAGCTATTCATATTAATTATATTAAATCAATTAAAAATGTTTAATAGAAGCACAAAGGCAGTATTCATTAATTACTTAATCAAACTTTACGTGGGTAAAAGGGGAGGGGGAGTCAGAAATTAATTGAAACTAGTTTTTTTTTAAATTACGACAAAAATCGAATAATTTTCTGCTATTACGTAAGGAAGAGGGGGGAGAGGGTAAAAATCTAATATTTAAAAAATTTATAGGTTTTGTTACGATTTTGTTTGATCTTTTTTATAACAAAATAGTGGGGTGGGGATTAAATTATAATTAATGAACTCTCCCTTATGTTATTACGTCATTTTTGATGTGCTATGTTTGTATTGTGTGTTTAATTATAATTATGAATGCATTAATGGGTTTTATTCTTTTCTAGGACAACTCACAATGAGCTGGAGAAAAACAGGTATGTTTTACTTAATAATTCTTATTTTAAATGTATGATGATGTAGTATTAGAAGGTATTTTATATATTTATTTATGTAGGTATTGTATTATTAATTCAAGTTTCGATGGGGAAAATAATCGTATTACTTAGCATAAATTACATTGTATCAAATTCAATCGAAATTGAAATTATGTTCAATTAAAACGAAAATTAATTAATAGGATTATATTTCGCCAGATTTAATAATCGCTTGTATTGTTGCAAGAAAATACAACAATGAAACTGGTTATTTATATTTTGTATTTAAGGTTATTATAGATCATTAGTGCAACGCATACAGGATTGCCAGTTTCTGGAAAACCGGGAAATGTCAGGGAAAAGTCAGGGAATTTTTTTATAAAAATGCAAAAAATACACAAATTCTCGCAGATATTTAAACAGTGTGACCTTTTTTTAGGGTTTTTATCCAAGTTGTAAATAAAAAATACAGGGAAAAACGTAAAAATTCTCCTGGGAAACTGAGAAAAGTCGGGGAAATTTGTTCCACAGAAATACTGGCTACCCTAGATAAGTCTAAGATTTTAATATGTTATTTGTGGATAACTCATATATTTTACTTATTTTTATTTAAAATATTGGACGTATGGTTTTTGAGTAATTGGATATTAAAAATAGAGTTTTTAACACACGATAAATGAGAGAACTTGCCGAAAGTGCTCTATTTATTGAAATTCTACACAATTGGCTATATAGAGACGTTTTAAAAACTAATTATTCGAAACTTCAACCCTTTTAAATACTATAATAATTATAAAACAAATATATTCACGTGTAATTTATTCAAAATAATGAAAAACTATATAGCTCTGCCATTCCAGCAGTACAAATTAGTACATGTTACTATTATATACCGTTCTGTCTATTTCAATTTTCAAATTAAATTAAACTTTTTTTACTTTTAATAATCAACAAAGTAAAATAATACATTAAATGTGTTCTCAATATAAATTAAAAACAAATTTTTTCGAAACCAAATTGTGTGCTAGGCGTGTAACCTTAAGTAAAAATTGAGTCGCCCAAAAAATAATTTTTTAATTATTTTGGGGTATTATATGCATAGAAAAAAGAATGTTTAATTTTGTTTATCAGAGGATACCGGAGGTGTCAACAACATTAACACTTTAATGTGTTTATATTTGACAAATCACTGATAAGATAAAAAATATTATCAGTGAGTTTAAATTATTATATGAGATTGTAATAAAAATATTATTAATTGTTGTTTGATTAAAAATGAATTATTATAGACAATAAGGCGACATTTAACACAAATGTTAGTGAATCATGTTTCATGTTAGAATGTAGATAATATTTATATCTATATATATTTATGTTTAATGAACAGGGCCGGATTTAAGGGATTAATTTTTTTTAATAACATTTTATACGATTTTTAAAAATATTTAGATGATTCTAAGGTGCTTTATTCAAAATGTATTGTTTAACGTTGACTTTAAGCCATATTTTGGCAGTTAATATCATTTGAAAATTGAGAAATCGTTATTTTCAATAATTATTTAATATTTAATTGATTATTGTATTGGAAATCATAGAAAAACCTGTCTCATAAGTATAGGCCCATAATAGCCGACATTTTTTTTTACTATTTAGTATCAGTATAAATAAAAAATATGATTCTGTATAGATACGGACTTGCGGGACACCTATAGACGCTAGGCCGCGATTTTATCGATAATTATTTAATAATGACCCTTATTTAATAAAATACATACACCACAACCTGTCCCATAAGTCCAGATCCGTACTACCAGGTTTTTTTACTGTTAGTTATAAATAAAAAAATGATACGGACTTGCAGGACATCCTGTAGATGCTACACTGCAATTTTATCAATAATTATGTAATAATGATCCTTATTTAATAAAATTCATACACTACAGACTGTCTCAGAAGTCCGGACCCGTGATAGTAGATTTTTAAAACTGTTTTTATAAATAAAAAATATGATTTCTGTATGGATACGGACTTGCGAGACATCCTGTAGATGTTCGAGCGCGATTTCATCGATAATTAAGGGTTGTAATATTTTAAATAATGTTATTTATATTGTTCTGCACACAGAATACAAAAAAAATTATATGGTTGTTCTGGTTGAATTTTGGACGATTGAAAAATCACGTTAAATTTCATTAAACCACATTCACTTGGGTAATTAGAAAGTGAAGGTTAGATCACGAAACAATTACCAGTTAGGTTTGTTGTTGAAGCACCGCATCTCTCACTACGGGGGTGCGGCAGGGCGAGGGGGAAATCTTGATGTCTTGTGAACTACCGGTAAAGAGATCGGGGGATGCTATATATTTATTATATATTTTCTTGTATTAAAATAAACATACATTTGATCTCTTATGATTTTTTTCTAAGATCGATATTTTACGAAATAAAAAATCTTGAAATTTTGAATTTTTCGCAATTTTTTTTTCAAATTTGTGTGTAAAACCTTAAATTTTTTTAAAGGATTCGAAAACTACTCTAGCTTAGAAACTAATTTTTAGAGCCGCCCTTATTTGGGGCTAAAGAAATAATGTCACGTACCTATACATATTATTAAATATTAAGTAATATAGATATGCTTTAAAATGGGAAATTTCAAAATGGTTTGCAAGTGAAGTGCCTATAGTTTGTTTCATTTAAGTTTGCAGTGTTTGCTAGGTGATTTGACGGTAACAATATAGTGTATCATACCGTCAAATCACACTGCAAACTTAAATGAAACATTTTATACAAACTTTTTTTATTTTCCATTAAACTTGTATTACTTTTAAGTTCATAATGCCTCTCAGTACATGTTGCATTATTTTCAGTATCATGATACTCTCTGTAATTTTTTTAAATAATAATAAAATAGATTGTAAGACTTTCGAACTCCCCGTGGCCTTTTTTCAGACGTTAGTTTTGGTTCATTATTGTTGAAAAAAATAAGTAAAAAAAGCAGATATATTTTTTTCATAATACCGATGATTTATTTGACGTGGGTTTTTTTCTGGATCCAGTTTAATTTTAATGCGTTGGGACAATTCTATAGAATGATAAATGGTGTAATAATGATTTATTATTAGATTATTAACGATAAGAGTGGTCTGTAACGGGTTACTTGTGTGGGCAGAAAAGTTATATTCGTTTTTTTTTTTAAACATGTATGTCTGGTATTATAAAGGAGCTAAAAGGCAGGCAAGCACTCTCAAATGGGGTATCAAACTGATATGATAGATCTCGTGGAGTTTCATGAAGACTTTGACAAGTTTCATGCACGCGTTGTATGTAAACACTAACAAGGGTGTTAAAAACAGTGGTGATATTATGATAATTATACCACGTACAGTCAGAGTCTGCGCACCAACTGAGTTACAATACTGTAGTCAAGTATCACTCATCTAAATCAGTGCGTCCCAATCTTTTTTTGACCAGGGACTACTTTGATTTCATTATTAGTAGGGGCCACAAGGTTAAAAATAAAAAGTATCAATCTAAAAATAAACTTTAATCGAAACGTTTAATTGACATAAGTAATCGTAAAATTCAAAAGTAATATTAAGTACACACAAAAAAAACTTATTGGACCAAGAAAATCTTGTTTTGTATATAACGAAAACAATATTTTGTTAATATAAGAAAAGTACTCTTAATCCAACTACATTATTTCTTCGTCCAAGAATACTATAGTTGGTTTAAGAATATATTTCTTATCTTAAGAAAATATTGTTTTCGTTATATACAAAACACGATTTACTTGGTTTGAGAAAATCCTTTCTACCAGTGTGTATAACTTTATTTTCAAAACGTTTTTTTGATGTTAAACAACTATGTGAAAAACAATCAAAATTCAAATCTAAAAAAAACATTTTGAAGCTGAAACTATACTCTTTTAAACTGCACTTTCAGAAAAATATTACCTTTATGCCCGGTATTATCAAGTTTAACTAAATGCTCCTTATATACAGAACAAGGTTTACTTGGCTCAAGTAAACCTTTCTACACGTGTAACAGTGTTATAATTGAAAACATATTATTTTTATTAGATATTTAAGTTTGTATCAATGAGATTTTTGATTCAAAAATCATTCAAAGTTTGAAATCTTTTGCGGATTATATTTTAGCTCTTGCGGACCACTGGTTGGGATTGTTGGGAACCACTGCTCTAAATCCATAGATCCTATCACAAAATGAATACCTCAGTGTTTGCTGAGTAGCAAATTTTGCTAGCCCCCCTTTATTAGTTTGTTTTAAAACTATTTTGAACTATTGAAAAATTTATGTCCGGAGTTAACTTAGGTACAAAATTTGTTAGAGAGTAATTAATAAGTACTTTCAATTGGGTATTAATTCTGTGTTTTTATCTGTATAGATTTGTTTTTTTTTTAATTTACTTCAGTGAAATTTAAAAATATTTAAAATTAATATAATCTGCATATCATTATTCATTAATTCCTTCCAGCGGGCTTACATAATAATTTTAATTATACCCATCTGATATATTTTGGCACATGAATGTATTTGCTTGGCATATTTTTTATACGGATGGCTATAAATATATATACCGCAGTATAGGGAGGGGTTTGTGGGGGTGAGAGGGGGGGAGGTAACTGTCTATTGCATTGATAGACACTGGAATATTAATAATAATCAAATTAGAAATATGTGAACACGTGTTTATTGTATGTTGGACATCATGTTGTACATGTTGACAGGCAGTGTATTTGTGTATTTTATACAGGGCGGTATTTAGGTGAATTGTAAAAATGTGAGCTAAATGTCAAAAATATCGATTTTGTCCAAGATAAGCGTGAAATGCATGGGGATATCCTAAACGGTAAGAGATACAGATGTGGTTAAATCAGATGAATTATTTGTAAGAAAGGGGTGAGTATTACAACATCAAAAAATATTAATAATTTTATGTGGTTTAGGCGGTATACACAAAAAACTGAAAATTCGGAATTTCTTTAAATGGCTATAACTTTTTTGGCAAAGTAGATAGGTACTTTTTGTTTGCAGTTTCTTAAAGGACTTTTTTGAGTAGAATTGATTGGTGTATTTAGAATTTTTATATCACTTTTAGTTTCCGAGTTACAAGCCCTAACTTTAGTTTTTCTTATGGGCCACTAAGTTGACTATAGCATATTTGAACGTGTATAGTTAAAAAAGTTAAATTAAAATTAATTATAATGGTGTAACATTTTTTCAAAACAATGAGAATTAAATAGAATTAAGCAGACACTCCTGTTCAAATAAAGGACATGTATATCGTAAACTATTTACCATCTCTTTTCTTTGACACGACTCTGTTTTTCGAGTCTATTATATGATTTTTGGTTAGACCGAAACAATTTGAACAAACAAAAGCAAAATTTAAAAATTAAAAAAATTGGGAATACAGTTTTTAGCACTTTCAGTGGGGGTGATTTTAAATAATAACAGTACTTACTGACATTGAATAAACAACTAAATTTCGAAAGACAGTAAACTAAAAAGGCTTGTACCTATTTCATCAGTAAACCATATTTTGTTCCCTCACCCAGGAAAAAAATTGTAGATCTGCAGAGATCAACTCAGATCTGCAATTTGAGACATTATATTGTCACTGGTTTTTGATCTGTGGAGACTTGCAAAGATCTACAGTGATCTACAAAGATCTAAAATGATTTACAAATATCTACAACGATCTATAAAGATCTCTGAAGATCATTGCAACGTTGAAAATGAGTTTTAATCTCTATCACGATCTATAACGATCTTTATAGAACGTTTTAGATTTTTGTAAGTCATTGTAGATCTTTTCAAGATCTATCGAGATCTGAGTAGATTTATGTAGATCTACAATTTTTTCCCGGGCAGTTACGTCTAGAAAATCCTTTATAGAATCTAACAGTACTAAAAACAAAAAAAAAATGATTTTGATGAAACCTTAAAAAACATTTTTAAAATTTGCATGGCACAATCACGAGACTCGTGCCTCCCATATATATAAATACATAACTAAACTAATTCTTTTTTTTTGTATAATATCCCGAGACATTTATTTTACAAATTAACCAGCTGTTTAAAAAAAGCAACGTATACGAGAGCTATGAAAAAAAACCGAAGGCACACGTTTAGAGTTCCTAGAATAAGACGGACGATACTACCATTCATGCGACTTGTAAGAACGACAGAGATGACAACACACACACACACACATACTTGGTAGTACGTGTGTGTGTGTGTGTGTGTTTACGTGTGCGCTCTCGCGTCCTTGGCATTCAATTGAACGTCAAGTAACTATTTTTAACATGCTGCATGAAAAACAGAACCAACCTATACACCGTTGTTCGCTGATTGTATTAGAGTAGTATATTAGTATATATGTAGTATGTAGATATAGGTACCTATATACAGGCCCTAACAGAGCTTCAACGGGGCCCTGGCCAACCCACATTTTGGGGGCCCCGTACCCGCTCCCCCCCCCTGGAACGTAAGGACATATCAAACTTTCATACTAGTAAAATTCTTATGACTTTTTGATATTATTTTAGTATTAAAAATCAGGGGGGTTTTTAAAGAAAATTTTCCTTTTTTTGCTTTCTGCTACTCTTTTTCCACAAGATGTATCTTTTCTGTTTTTTAAATAACCCCTGTTAAAAATAGTATACTCGTACGAATCAAAAAAAATTGTAAAAATGTAAAATAGAAATAGTTTTTGGGCGCTGGGGCCCTTGAGAGACAGGAGGCCTCTCTATCTGGGCCTACCTATATATCTGAGTATGTACAAATGAGTGTGCCTTGGATTTGTGTGTTGATGAGCACGTGGACACGTAGGTACACATACAGCTAGCTGTGACACATACAACACTTGGTGCTTTTGCTGCTATGATATCAGAGCTGCTGATGTAAATTATTAGAGATATTCGTAGCAAGAGTTCTGACGGCGCGAATTGATTTCTGATTGAATGTAGTAGCTAAGATTCATTTTTTATGCTTGTACAGAAAAAAAACAACTCGATCTTATTAAAAATATAAGATGGAAAAATGCTTAATAAATTTATCATTTTAATATAACAATATTTCTTTGATATAATAATAAAACAAATTCTAATTGAGCATATTTTATTAATTTGAAAAATATATCTTCATATTTATCTAATAATCTCTTCATTTGTCAAATTAATAAATAATTTATTACACCAACTAACGAATCTCTCAAATAGATTAAACATAATGGTTGTATTAATAAATATTTATCAGTGTGAATATTTTTTACACATATTCAACTATTGAAAGTGCAATTTTTATTTTATTTTTTAAATACTTGATCACTAATTGCAAGCGTTTTAATAGTTACTATTTTTCAAACATGACAGGAATACTAAAATATTTAAATTAAATACTGTGTATCAGTTCTTTTCCTATACTACCTTTACAATTTTGATTTACCAAAATTGTTATAATTTCATTTATTCCTATTTCTTCAAAACTACATTTTTTGAGTTGACACTTTTTTTTACGGGGATGCGATACCTGATTTCGACTGTATTGTATATATATTTCTATGTTGTTTTGATGGGGCACAGTTGATATACTGTTATTTTTATTTGACATTTTATAAATATAAACATTAGAAAGTATAATCTTTTGATAAACAAATTAGTTTTTCCATGAGTCAATGTTATTTTTATACAAATGAATAATAAAACATTATAACTGTTATCTTGCTTGTGTATAAATAAATATACACATACATTATCGAAAATATATATATTTCTGCATCTCGACAAACGGAAATAATTATTTGATAAATAATAACTGTTTTTGTTATTTATAAACAATTATAATATACAACGGGACATATTATTATTATGTTGCAAGCTGTTATTTTTACTAATAAATTAAAATCAATATTACATATTGAACACTAACAATTAATACATGGTACCCATAAAAGGGGCACTGACAGGCCTCTAACATGTGAGCTAAAAGGGGGCCCAGTGCGAGTTAAGATTTTTTTGAACGTCTTTAAGCAAAAGGTAAAGGCCCATTGAAAATTCTACCGTGGAGGCCTGTGATATGATGTAAGGGCCATAGCTTTCGTATAGAACTGATAGATAAATAAATGTTTTTTTTTTTTAGAAGGGGGACGGGGACAAAGCTTGTAGATTAGTAATTATGTATACCTATCAGTAAACTTTTTTTTTTTTTATAAATACATTTATTTATAAAGTGCTCTATTTGCCACTCCCTATGAATTAAAAACAGTGAGAGAGATGCGGTAATGTTTAGGATACATCCTATCTCTTTTTCTATGAACATTGAAATAGACACTCCTGCACTGGTAGAAAGGATTTCTCAAACCAAGTAAACCTTGTTTTGTATATAACAATATTTTGTTAAGATAAGCAATAATCTCTTAAACCAACTATAGTATTCTTGAACGAAGGAATAACGTAGTTGGATTAAGAGTATGTTTCTTATATTAACAAAATATTGTTTTCGTTATATACAAAACAAGGTTTTCTTGGTCCAATACAGTTTTAAAGTGAAACTTTTATTACATCGTCTCAAAATTTTTCGTCTGTGTGTTGCATGTCGCTCGGCCGCGGAGTAGGGGTAAATACGTCAGAGCCATAGACATAAAGAAATGGACAGTGCATCTGACTCGAAAAAAGAGCCGTGTCAAATGAAAGAGACAGAAATTGTTTGGTTGTTATATAGAATTTATTAGAATTATTAGAACTTTTTGCTGATGCATGTTGTTGTTTATGGATTTATTTCAATTTTGAGTGCTTGAATTTATTATTCCGAAAATTTTTAGTTAAATGTCTATAATGTGAAAAAAAGTTTCACTTTTACCGTGGTTTCATAAAACCACTGAATCCTTTTTTTTCTGTGTGTTTAAATAAAGGTAAGGACAACTATATCCTAATTTTTTTTTTCTATCTATTTTCGAGTCAGATGTATGCGCAGTCTATGCTCTATGCATCTATGGTGGTTGTAGATATTTTTGAGTCTTATTCCCTCTGCTAGTCATTGATGTTAGACGTGAATATGTTATTCTTTCTGTCCAATGTTTATAGTAGATGTAGTACGTTCAACGACCACTAGATGTCACTTAAATTATAATTTAATATCAAAATATTTACATTTTGTATGCTTTATTTAGTCTGTACTGCTCAAACATGGCGTATATATGTATACGAGTTACTATCAGTTCTATGTCTATCTTTGTATGTGTTTTTATATATAAAATTATTTATACATGTAGTTTGTTATGTATAGGATTCAATATACAGGATGTTCTGTATAAGTTAGGCCCCAGTGTATATTATAGACTGTAAAATGTAAACTATATGGTTGCTGAAATCGCTAAAGGGAAAATGTTATGGCAATTTGGCTTTAGATATTTATTGAAACTTTTAAATATCAATTTTGTTACAAATTTTAATGTCCAAATATTTCTTAAATAATAGGATAAATAAGCTGCCATAAGTGCCATGGGACTTTCTTATACGTAATACTGTAATGTCAACCAATTTCAAGCTCATTTAGCGCTAAATGCTCATTTAAAGTAAATTTGCTGTATTACAAATGTGATTTAAATCAATATTTAGGTTCTCAATGAAAAATCTACGTTTTATGCTTTGTAAAAATATAGTACCTATACAGAAAATTAAAAATCCTTTTAATTAATTGTATTATGCTTGGTTATTGTGATAATACGACAGTTAGTTACAGGAGCATTTAGTTATACTTGATAATACTGGGCATAAAGGTATACAGAAAAAAAACTGTATTGGACCAAGAAAACCTTGTTTTGTATATAACGAAAACAATATTTTCTTAATATAAGAAACATACTCTTAATCCAACTACGTTATTCCTTCGTTCAAGAATTCTATAGTTGTTTAAGAGATTATTGCTTATCTTAAGAAGATATTGTTTTCGTTATATACAAAACAAGGTTTACTTGGTTTGAGAAATCCTTTCTACCAGTGTAATATTTGTGAAAGTGCAGTTAAAAAGAGTATATTTTCAGCTTCAAAATGCTTTTTTTAGATTTGAATTTCGATTGTTTTTCACAGTTTGTTAACATTATTGTTATTATAAAAAGAACTTTTTGAAGATAAAATTATACACACACAAAAATAAAATATTAAGATGGTGTTTTCAGATATTTTGAAAACCCCAAATGGCGGGGCAACATAGCCAAATCAATTTTAAATATACAGGATGAGTCGGAAGGAATCTAAATACTCCAGGAATCTATTGTAAACACGTGAAAATAATAACAAAAAACCCAAATTTTGTTATCCGATTTTCATTTGTTTTTAAGTTATAGCGCAATTCAAAATTAAAGAAATTTCAGTAAATATTGAAGTACTAATAATGGATAAAGTATAAACATAAAGTTTAGGTGTGAATATCTTTGAACATTTATTATGAGAATTATTAATTTTTAGTAATTATCTATGAAATTTGGTTAATTTTTAATTACGCTATTATAACTTAAAAACAAATGAAAATCGGATAACAAAATTTGGGTTTTTTGTTATTATTTTCACGTGTACAATACATTCCTGGAGTATTACAGAATCCTCCCGACTCACCCTATATAAATGTACAATTTGCACTTTGAATTTAGTTAATAATACAAATAAATATTTTCCATTAATGATTAATGCATGACAAATACTTTTGTGCGGTAGAACTATAAAATAGATAATATAGCTAGTTATATTAATTTGCATAAATACGCGTATTTATAATATGTATTTACATATACTAGAATTACAAAACAAAAGAAACACATGATTGACTTCAATAAGCGTGTGTCTGTGAGTCATACACACATTCACACACACATCTTAGAGACATTGGGGGCGAGGGGGGGGGGCACAGTACTCGGTAACCTTGCTGTTCTTCTGATATACAATTAAATAGTACTTGCAATAAAAAATGCATTTATCGCATTGATGAGTCATTTAAATATGTTGTTTTTGTCGTGCAACACTACACGCGTGTGGAATGTGGATGGATAGATGGATGGGTATGTAGTAGATAGTTGATACCCCCAGTAAGAGTTATTTATTGTTAAAATTTAGAAAATACGACTGTGTATGTTTCAAAAAAATGATTCGAATTTTTGTATACTTATGAATACATTTTCTTATTTTTTCCTTCAGTAACGTGTAGAAAATTTGATATAGAATCTAATGATACCAAAAACGAATATGAAAAAAAATATTACTGCCTTTTCCCTCTAACAATAAGTATGACAATATGTCTTGCAAAACCTGTTTCATAAATTATACCCATAATTAATTTACTTTGATTATGATTCGTGCATATCAAGACAGTGTAACAAAAGCGTCGCGATTATTATTGAAACAAATTAATTATTGTTATCGTATAGAGTTGATTTGACCTTGGACGGATTTAAAATGCAGTGAACGTGCTAATGATCACAGTTGTGTGGCTGATACCTGCAGAATGTTAATTAAAAAAAATATGTTACGATTTTTTTTATACAGGCAGTGTCATACCGACATGAATGTCTAGAAAGCGGTTCGTTGTACCGAAAAATGGTTTGGGTATGGATTGTAGATAGTAATATTCTCTATAGATTTTATTTAAAACATTTTTTTCTATTGTGATCCGTTTCTGGTTTAGTGATGATTTTAAAAATTATAAAATTTTATTGAGCATTTAATTTTTCTTATACAGTTGTATACCGACACGAATATCTAGAAAGCAGTTCGTTGTACCGAAATATGGTTTTGGTATAAATTATAGATAGTAATATTCTCTATAGATTTTATTTGAAACATTTTTTTCTACAGTGATCCGTTTCCGGTTTAGTGATGATTTTGAAAATTATAAGTTTTACTGTTTTTGGATGTAGAGCATTTAATAAAAAATATATTTTCTACTTAATAAATACACACTAATCAGTATGAATTAAAGTTGAAAAATTCCGAGTTGAAAAAAATACGTTAAGACTGACAGCAAAAAAATAACAAAAATATGTAGAAGAAAAGTTAACAGATTTTAAAATAGAATCAACATCTGGAGCATGCATTGTGTATTGAGTACGTAAATATAAGATCAGGTACTGTGGTAACAGTGGTCCTCAAACGGCGTGCAAAGAAATAATTTTTTTCTTCTAAAAAAAAAAACATTTAAAATAAAGAAAATTTTCATTACTTCTAAAGAAGTACAAAAATAAATACCAAATAAGCTTGTCCTCTCTCGTGCACGTGACCAGGGACGAGAACAAGAACGAGACTGATAAATTAACGTATTACTTTGGTACATAGATACTTAAAAACATTTTGATGTTCCCTAGCTGGATAAATGTTTGAGATCCACTGTGTTTGAATATATTTTAGTGTTTCAAAAAGTAGTGTAAACTATTTTGTATATGTGATAGAAAACATCTGACATTAGAATAAGATGATCTATTTTAAAAACAATCACAGATCACGTTGTACGAAATGATTTAAGTCATATAGTAGATGTTTAAGTATACATAATACATAAGTACGTATGTGTGTTCTATTTAAGTAAGTCAAAGCCCTCTATGTTTTATTCAGTCCTAGCCTTTTTTTCGTTTTTAATTTTATTTTTTATACGTATGTATGATAACACTATGCAATAAAAATACTTTTGTAATATAACAGAGATTTGAATAGAAAATTTAGGAGGCTTTTGGCATGCCTAATTCGAATTTGTTGCCCATCACGTCAGGGTTTTGAGATATTCTAACCTAAAAGTCCCAAAAATGACTATATTGGCAATGTTATCAAGTGGGTAATTTTTTTCTAAAGTTTTCGGTCACGGTAACAAATATCTTTCATCTTTAAAATGAGTTTTAACTTAGTTTTTACTGTACGATTTTTTTTAGCCGAGATGTACTAGTTTGAAGATATGATAGAGTGTAGTATAGTAGATACAATGAACTTTACTACATATATCTTCAAAGTAGTATATTTCGGTAAAGAAAAATCGCATAATAAAATGTAAAAAATCATTTTAAAGAGAAAATATAGTACTATTCGAAATCACGAAAGAAAATTTCAGAAAAAAATTACCTACTTAGTAATAAATTCCCCAACATTGACAAAATCGTCATTTTTGGGACTTTTAGGTTCGAATATCTAAAAAACCTGACGTGATGAATTCGGTTTCGGCATGACAAATACCTTCTAAATCACCTATTCAAATTTATGTGATTTTTTTTTGTTGCATAGTGTAATCATTTAGATGGTGAAAATTATTCTTTTTTGTTAATAGTAATAGAAAAAAATGTAGATACTACTGTTATCTATAATTTATGTTAGAACATAAATAAATAAAAAATTTTTTTGATATGAAACATTTTCTGTATTATAAAAATGTAAAAAAGTCGTATGGTGGGCACATTGGTTTATTTTTAAATTCGCTGATTTCAGATTAATTCTGTTATAAATCCAAAACTACTTTAAAGTGTTTACTACAGCCTTGACTGATGAAAATATGGGGCATCTAAAATGCGTCGTTTTCAAACGATCTATTAAAGACGTTAAATCATCGGTGTTCGCTCTTTTAACCCTTTCCTTCACGACTAATTAATTACAACTGTCAGTGCTTCGCTTGTGGTAAATTCAATCACGTTTTCTTAGGAAATATAACGAGGAAACAATTAAAATAAATAAAAATATATCCCTTTGTAGCTCCATAATGTGACATTTCTGTCACAAACCTGAATAATCCCGCTAATATACGTACTAAATATATTTAGTTCATTCAAATAAGTGTAACACTACTGTAACATACCTACCACTCAATAAATTAGTATCAAGTAAAATTCGTAGATGGCATAACCTATTGACTTACGTATTATTACGTAACTATTGGCAGTAAGGCAGGACCAGATCGGTTTTTGGCCGATTTGGGTAGAAAAAAGAATACGTTGTAAGTTTCCCCAGTGTACTGGCGTTTCACAAACAATTTGCGAAAAATGCGGTGTAGCATTATGCTACAACAAACTAAATAATTGTTTCAAATCCTGCCATACGACATAAGTGTTTTTTTTACGATTAACTCAAAGTAATGTCACTCCCAAAAAAGTCAAATAAATAATTATAAATTTCTGAAAAATACGTGTTTTTTTATATGCCTAAACTTGTATCTTTATCAACATAATTAAAATTTTTAAGATCTTGAAGTAGCAGTTTTTTATGAATTTTTTAAAACCGAATTAAAAATGTAATACGGTAGGTGACGGTGCCGTCATCGACGCCGAAAGGGTTAAACTATATTTGCGACCACTCCGGCAGGCAGCTACATTTCATACTGGGTGCCGGGATTCGAACTGAGGGCTATTTGTCAAGTCGGGCGTTCCAAAACAGAACACATAAACAAATTTGATGAATTACACTAACTTATTTGTTGTGTATACAATACGCGCGCACATTTTGTGTGTGTGTATGTGTGTGTATGTGTGTGTGTGTGTGTACGTGATTCATCAGTGCTGTAGTAAGGGGAAAGTGGGGGGGGGGTGTTAAATGTAGAGTATATTTTCGATTTCGATTTTTTTTTAATCTCAAGAATGACGCATATGAAATTTTATGGAGTATTTTTTGTCGCATTAAATTTTCTATAAAAAGATAAATACATTTTTTTTTGTAAATAGCTCGTTGTATAGAATTTATATACGTATTAAATACACAGAAAAAAACTCGATCTTATTGAAAATGAAAATTTGAGATGGAAAAATATTTAATAAATTTATCTTGTTAATATAACAATATTTCATCAATATAATAATAATAAATAAAAAATCTTATTGAGGATTTTTAATTAATTTGAAAAATATATCTTCATGTTTATCTAAAAATTTTTTCATTTGTCCCATTAATAAATAATTTATTACACCAACTAAAGAAACTTTCAAATAGATTAAACATAATGGTTGTATTAATAAATATTTATCAGTGTGAATATTTTTTACACCACCCAACTAGTGAATGTGCAATTTTCGATATGGTAAATTCAGTGATATCATTTATTAAGTATTTTTTTGTATTTAAAATATATGTTTTCAATACGAAACAAATTTTTTACCGTGATAAGAACATTGTTAGTAATAATATACATTTATCAATAAGATAAACGTGGATATTTCCATATTGACAAAAAATTATCATATTAACAAACAACCTCTATCGGAGCCAAATCGATCACGGATTTTTTTACATTGATCACATTTTTTAACACATAATTATTTTTTTCTGTGCGGTTAATAGCTTTTTTGGTGTGTTTGACATTTTTATAATGAACATATTTTATATATAGTTTTAAAATTAACAAAAAAAAAAAAAAACTATACGACATCATCTCCGTGGCCTTCTAAAACACCTGGTGTATTTAATAATGGGCGCTTAGGTCCGATACACTGCTGATACAGCTTCAGTATGCATATAATTAGAAAATTACAGCGTGTGAACATTGGCGTATATAGCCATTCAAATAGGGGGGTTAAGATTAAATGTAGGACCATTTTAAATAGGCACTAAATCTCTCTGAAATTTTTACAATAAAAAAAAATATTTAAAGCACTTAGTTTTGATGTTTGTTTCATTAAAATCGGTTCAGTAGTTTGTGACATATCAACGAACAATAAATATAAGTGCAGAATAATACATAACCCTTTTTTATTTCGATGTATAAAAATACATTTTTTTTCGGTAATTTATAATTTTAAATTTTAACCCTTAGCTGGTCCACTTCTCCAGAATAACATTCCTGCCATACTGGGGTCACCTCGTACCCCTGATACTAATATTCTAACTAGTCGTAAGCTATTGAATATTTTAATTCAATAAAATTCCTCCATCATCTTCGAACTTTATAATATAAAAATATTAGAATATTTAATATATTTAAAATATTGTAAACCTTGTAAAGTTTTAATGTAGGGCGCAAGGTACCCCACAGTAGCAGCTAAGGGTTAAGGAGGTTGGTTACAGTCTTTAAGGGACAAGCGTTAAGTGGGGGTCAATTTTGTGTTAAATTACATATTTTTTTAAATAAAAAAAATGTTTAGTTAATATTTTGGAAACGTTACAGTTAAAAACTATTTTTTTAAGTAGTGTAGCACATGCCCTTTTATTTTTGTGCGTGCAGGCGCCCATATTCGCGTGTGTTTACCACCGTTAGACACGGTTTCATAATTTGGCATAGATCCATGTTTCTATTAATAATATGTTATGAGTTTCTGCACTATGAAGTTTCTTGGTCTATACATATGTGTGAATATCATTATGTACATACCTTATCTATTTATGCATATATGCAATTATTATGTATATGTATTAATCATGCGACTAGGGACAGAGTTCTTTTAATTTTAGGAGGGGGGGGGGATGTTGCGGTTGAAAGAATGAATGGGAAAGATGGGATAGTTTTTTTGAAAAAAAAATAAAATACTATGCACCCTTTTCATCCCTTTTGGGAGTTGAATTTCGAAAATTCTTTGTAAGTGGATGCTTACGTGATAAAAGGAAGGCAGTTATAAAATTTCACGTTTTTAGGTTTAGGAGTTTGGGCTGTACGTTGATGAGTCAGTCATTTATGATTTTTCTTTATTTATTTTATGTTTAAAAACTGTACATTCAAAATAACGTATAAGAAAGTCCTGTGTTTTTTTTTTAATTTTATTAGTTATTAATTATCGTACATAAATATTAATAAATGTTATAGGACTGTCGTTTAAATTTGATACCTTGCAGAATGTTTTGGTTTCTATAGATCAAATTCTTTGTAATAACTTAAACATTTGTTATTGTAAGACAGTCAAGGTTGGTAGGGGGTGGGTTGTGTGTAATATTAATAATATTTTGATGTCTTGAATGTTATAAAATATGAAAATTTGAAAGAGAATACTTGAATACGCTATTATTTATTATTTACTAAAGATTGTTTAAATGAGAATATGTATAATGTAAACGAAAATCGTTTATAAGAAGATCCGATTTAAAATGCGCCCTTGAACTTTTGTGTACACTCTGGTGTAGTATATTAGTGTTGTATGCGTGTTATTAGGATAACAATTTGTTTGTACTGTGCTGCCATTGGTGGCATTTGTACGGGGTGTAATAGAGGAAACAAAAAAACAAACATATATTATAACATTTATATTTTTTTATATACCATTTTCTTACAAGAATTTTTCGCGTGCATACCCCCCTTTTTTCATAAATCTGAAAATAAATAAGCGACATTTTAGTATGTATTGTTTGTATATACAGGGTGTCTAAATGCCTGGGGACACTATGGGGTATCTAGGGAACTATAAAAGATAGAGATTCGGTTAAATGAGAGAAAAGTTACCTTTAAAAAAATGACAAATTTTATTAAAAACAATTTTGTTGCTTTTATATTAAAAGTTTAAGGGGGGAAGGGGTAACATCCTATTGAATCCGGTCTCATAGAATCTTATGTAATATAGTTTAAATCTAAGTCAGTAGCATTTAAACATTTTATTAAAGTGAAACTTTTATTACATCGTCTCAAAATTTTTCGTCTGTGTGTTGCATGTCGCTCGGCCGCGGAGTAGGGGTAAATACGTCAGAGCCATAGACATAAAGAAATGGACAGTGCATCTGACTCGAAAAAAGAGCCGTGTCAAATGAAAGAGACAGAAATTGTTTGGTTGTTATATAGAATTTATTAGAATTATTAGAACTTTTTGCTGGTGCATGTTGTTGTTTATGGATTTATTTCAATTTTGAGTGCTTGAATTTATTATTCCGAAAATTTTTAGTTAAATGTCTATAATGTGAAAAAAAGTTTCACTTTTACCGTGGTTTCATAAAACCACACAATCCTTTTTTTTATTTAAAAAAATTACTTTAATATTAGAGGTTTAAGGAGAGGTTATGTCCCCCTGAATCAGCGCTTAAAGAATCTTATTTAATACAGTTTAAGTCAAGTTATATTATTTATTTTAAGTTAGTAACATACAGGGTGTCTAAATGCCAGAGGACACTATGGGGTATCTAGGAAACTATAAGAGATAGAGATTCGGTTAAATGAGAGAAAAGTTACCTTTAAGAGAGGGTAGTTCAATGATGCATTTATACAATCTACAAAATTTTCATAACCTACTACGTAGATATTACCCAAAAACCATTTTACTTCGAAAAATTTCATCGTAAATATTTCTTAAACGACTTGAAATAAAAAAAAAATGTTTCAAATAAATGTATTGTCTATTTAAAAATATTTTGTAGTTTCCAGAAAACTCGTAGTTATTGAGATATGTTTTCTTAAATAGAAGCAATATGAAATTTTGTAATTTTTGTAAAAATTTGACTTGATGCCTTTATTATTTTTTAAACAGCACGCCACTGGTAGGTAGTAGGTGTACTATTAAAACAGATAACTGTTTTTGATAGGTACTTATTATTTCTTCTACACGGTGTGTAGTAAAATGAATTTTATAATAATTATATTCGGATGCGTATACAATATATATATTTTATGTAACTTTTCAGAGAGTCGTTTTAAATATTTTCTTTGTTAGGAGTTAATAGGATTATTAGATTACGCTATTACTGTGAAATATTTCTTGAACTTTGGCCTTTTAGGTTTCATATTTACAGAGCACGCATATGGTATTTTATATAAATTATTTATAAAAGTAATTTTTGTTCCTGGTAATCTTGCCTTTGTTTTTTTATTTATTTATTTTTTTACTCTTTTATATATAAATGACTATATAGCTGATACCCGCGGCTTCGCTCGCGTGGATTTCGAAGCTAATTATAACTCTACATATGTTACAGGGGGTGAAATATAAAATTTTTTATATGTATTCCTTTTATTCATTTTACAAAATCGGTTCCAATGAAATTATTTTTTATTTATCTCTGGTTTAAATCACAAATTATATAGAAAATAGTTAAAATTATTGATTCTATAGTAAATTTATATTCTACTTCTTATTTTTGTGTGTGTTGAGTGAATATTTCTATGGGGAAACGAAGATTGGTGCATGAAAAATCACTAAAAAAGTTCATGTTTTAGATTTGGTTAAAAGTATGTTTATTATATAGAAAACGACGTGAAAAGTTGAAATTTTCAAACCGCAGGTCTGTATCTCAAACCGTTTTCGAGATATGGCCTTTTAAAGTTTTCGTTTTTTCAAAATTTTTGATAAAAATGGCTGTAACTTTTGAACGTGTGGTCGAATTTGATTTTTGTTGACAGATTTGGAATCAGCATGTCAAAATCTATATAATGACATGTATAATACTTTAAATTTGAAAAAATTTTTTTTTGCTGAAAATTGAAATTTTTCCAAGGGGTATACCTTAAAAAAATGTCGATTTTTAGGAAAAATTTTTTTGTCAAATTTTTAAGTGTTTTGTATGTAACTATATAGATTTTGACACGCTGATTCCAAATCTGTCAACAAAAATCAAATCCGACCTCACGTTCAAAAGTTACGGCCATTTTTATCAAAAATTTTGAAAAAACTAAAACTTTGAGAGGCTATATCTCGAGAACGGTTTGAGATACAGACCTGCTGTTTGAAAATTTCAACTTTTCACGTCGTTTTCTATAAAATAAACATACTTTTAACCAAATCTAAAACATGAACATTTTTAGTGATTTTGCGCCGCCTGGCTGGCTCCTCGTTAGTTTCGAGAAGGTTGCAACCTGGACTGTGTGTCGCGGCTTATGCCTCGCAGTATTGTCAAAGTCACAAAATGGGGGTTTTGTCAATACGTCCAGTCAGGGGCAGCTTTGGTAGCGGAATTAATGGAAAAGTTATAAATAAAACTGGCTAAAAATAATACTGCTACCACTAAGGATTTTTGTAGTCCCTCGAGAGTCCCACGGGAAGCCCTTAGTCCACCCAATGAATGTAATATAGAATCGTAATGAAGTTTGTTAATTTATGATTAAGAGAAAGAAAAAAAAAATAGATGCCAGATATAAACAGCAGAGATTTTATACGCAGAGTCCGCGTGACGTCCGTCTTTTCGACTCCAGGCTGTAACCCCCTAGTCTATCTTTAGGTGAGAGAACTGGAATAGGAAAAAGCAAAGAAAATACAGATTAAAGTTTAAATAAATGTATATATTTTCAAACTGAGAATAATAAAATGAAATGATAATAATTCTGTGTCTTAAATGTAAGGTTTACAATAGTTTTTATAAAGATAAGCGAAACACGTGTTGGTTAGAACACTCCTGGGCGATTGGAGCCACAAAAGCTAAATAAATTTTGAAAGCGTTCGAAATCTTTACACGAATGTCCACGCCATTTTGAATTTGGAAAAGTTGAGGCCTGAACCTACGATAAATTGTTTTGTCGGCGTGACGTAATAATAATAATTAAAATAAATGATTGAACTTGTTTGAGATTGGTTGAAACCAATCTTTTGAATATAGCCAAAATATTTTCGAATAATAAACGTAGAATAAGATTTTTAATTTAACAAATATAAGTGCGAAAAAGTTACGCTAAATTTAATATTATGATAAAGAATTTTTAGTAATGAAAAATAAGAAAAGCAGATATTGAGTGTAGAATGAGAAATAGAGATATTCGCTTGTTTACTCGTAAACGCGAATTTTGGCCCATACGTAGGCGTGAAATGTACCTCGTGCACTTCGTCACGGGTTTAAATATAAACGAAATTTTAAGCTGTAAGACTTTAAGCCATTACAGGAATGTATAAAAAAAATATGCTCGACTATTGTAATTTAAATGAAATATAAAAAAAACTGTGATTGTTATGATGTACGTAATATGTATGAGTAAAATAATTTTAAATATATAATTGAAAGACTGAATTTTAAAATGTATACTAATC
Organism: Sialis lutaria; assembly: GCA_949319165.1. NCBI lineage: Eukaryota > Metazoa > Arthropoda > Insecta > Megaloptera > Sialidae > Sialis > Sialis lutaria. Next base: position 25,597,987 of record OX439240.1, on the reverse strand, counting down.
GGCGAAAATTGTATTGCGTGCTTTATAATTTAATAAATTTACCAACTACTTGAAATATTTAAAATGGCAACCCACGGAAAACGTGGTGCAATATTTATGAAACATAAAATAAATAATAAAAGCAAAAGTACAGTACCTTGAGGTATACACAACACTAGCACAAATACAATTCTCCCGTAAAAGTAAAAAATAATAACTGAATTATGAATTAATCATTGTTAGTTAAAAATATTCGGCTCTAATAAATTGTAGGTGTTTCCATTGCGGCGGTAGTATGTTGAGAGAGAGTTGTAGTATGTAAAATATCGAAACAACGGGATTTGGTGACCACGTGGTGTGACTCAACCAATAAGCGCTCGGCGCGTTGATTTAGCTGGGTGCGATGCATGCTGGGAGATTAGTTCGCCAGGGCTGTCACTCGCTGTCAACACCTTGCGGTCTGATAGGGGTGTACTGACGGTAGATGTAATATGTGTCGGTGGTATATTTTCTACCACGGCACAATTTTTCATGCATCCATCTTCGATTTGCCTTAGATATTTTAACACAAATACAAAAAAATTAGAATTAAATAATAACTTAATCAAGGAAATATACTTTGATATTTAAAAAAATGCATAGAAATCGGTTGATACTTCTATTTCCTTCAAAACATTTTAAAACTTTCATTATATAATTGAGTTTGTTGATCTAATTTTGCAATAAGCCTATTGCATATCACTATTAATTTAAAACGGAAAAAACTATATTAAAACAGGTAGATATGATAGGAGCTTTACAAGTATAGCTCTGGTTACTGTTAATTCAACTCTTTAGTAGTAAAAAGAGGGGCAGGGGAGGGGGGGGGGGGGTGCAATTTTGGAAAATGCTGAAAAAGTACACATTTCATTATTTGTTTAGTAGAGTATTTATTATAAGTGTTCAGTAAATCTGATCAAAAAAAGTATTGACGCCTCCTTGCAACCCCACCGTTAACTGTTTTTGGTTATAGCGGGTAGAGGGGGGTCGAGTGACGTGTAGAATATAATTCCATTTACCCCAGGGTGTCAAAAAAAACTTTGTACCTCTACGAGATGAATAATAAATGTTTAGATATGAATCTTTACGTTTGTATTCGAATAGAGTTTGTTTATGTAGGTATTTTGTAGGGGGAAAGGCGATGTTGTGTAATGATATAGAGTAGTTTTACGGTCAGTGAGTTTCGGCGATTGTATACGGCGGGTGGTCAATGGGCTTAATGTCATTAGCGCTCATTGTTTTGTACAAAGAGAACAGACGAAAATTGGTTGATTTGAAAACAATTGAAAAATCGATTGTTTGATGAAAATATACCAACACTAATGGGTCTTAAGAAATAATACTTTTATTTTATTTTTCATTTCATACACATAAAAAAAACTGTATTGGACCAAGAAAACCTTGTTTTGTATATAACGAAAACAATATTTTCTTAATATAAGAAACATACTCTTAATCCAACTACGTTATTCCTTCGTACAAGAATACTATAGTTGGTTTAAGAGATTATTGCTTATCTTAAGATAATATAGTTTTCGTTATATACGAAACAAGGTTTACTTAGTTTGAGAAATCCTTTCTACCAGTGTATATGAACTGTGTGATGCACTTATGTATCAGTATCAATGCACATTATTATATTCGCAAGTATAAATTTTATTTAAATAATTTAAGTTAATAAAAATAATAAAAGCATTTTGCGTGCATCGAAATCGTTGATATCTCGAAGCGAAGTTGATACATTAGTGCATAACACAGTCCGTACACGCAGTGGCGTACACAGATTGTATCATAAATAAAAAAGTTATTGGTATCTAATGACTAAATGTATAAAAAAAGGTCTCCAAAATAAATGTTCCCAATTTATAGTTTTGTTGACAATAATATTAATATTGATTAAAAAAATATATCACAGATATCATGGAGGGGGGGTTCTGACCCCCCCCCCCCCTTAACACCCTTATGCGTACACGTATTTATAAGAATCTTCGCATGTAAGTGTATAAAATCTAAATATATGTTAATTGTATAAAAAATGATGTGAAAAGTTGAAATTTTCAAACCGCAGGTTTGTATCTCAAAACGTTCTCGAGATATGGCCTCTCAAAGTTTTAGTTTTTTCAAAATTTTGAAGAAAATGCATATAACTGTTGAACGTGTGGTCGGATTTGATTTTTGTTGGCAGATTTGGAATCAGCGTGTCAAAATCTATATAATGACATCTATAGTATTTTATCACTGATGATAATAATATATAAAATCGTGTTTATAATAAAAAAAAAACAATACCTATACCAACAATTAGTTTGTAAATTTGTTACAACTTCCTGTTGTACTGGTGTATAAGCGCATGCACTTTCAGGAAGTGATAAAACACAGTGCTGCATTAATACACAGAGCTAGCACATAGTAATATAATAAAATTAAAGAAACAAATTAAATGAGCCGCGAATTTCGTTTGTAAATAAACATTACGTCACAGACATACACACAGACACACATACGTGTTACCTGTGTATGTGTGTGTGATATAATAGAAAGTACAGGTGCACTGTACAGTGTAACCTCGTTGATATGAAATTTAATACTTGAAATAGAAAACTGTTTGTAAACAAATTAAGATTGAATTTCTCTATGAATAGAAAAAATAAGATTTGCATTGAAAATTATTATTAAAAAGTAGGTTTCGTTCGCGTGGGGGTACGATAGGGGTTTTTAAACTTGTGTGGTCTAAGGACCCCTTTTTGGACAGTTATTTGTCAGGACTCCCCCCCCCCCTCTCTCTGATAGAAAAATAAAGAAGGCCGTTAGATACTAAGCAATTTTTTTACATCATGCAGAAAAATCGAAAAAGATAGCATTTCTGTTAACTTCAGTTTTAACTTTTTTTTTATAACATAAATAATGTAATAAACGTTCGAATGAACAGAGGTGTACTGTATTTTTATATACATATTTATTTTATGTAATAGCGTACCTAGAAAACTACTGACCGTTACTATTGTTACTAGCGCGCATATATCGGGGTTGTACATTAGGTATAGTATGTCATAAATAAAAATAATGCAATGTTTTAACTATTTTAATTAGGCTGAAAGTAGGTATTGCGAAAAATCAACAACAGTGTATTGAGAGGTTTGAAAAGTACTCAATTTACCCCCACATCCCTCTTTTTAAGGAGGGGGATACATATACTGATCGTTAGAATTTTTATGCATTTATTTTTAATGATTCTATTCATTAATTTTTAATAAAAACTAGGATATATGCATTCAAAAATAATTTTAATCCACTTGTATATTTATTTCTCACCCTGTAGTGTTTTTTTTAGAATAATGAGTTTAATATATACAGGGTTACATATTAGGAGTGGATATCGACTTTATTTTCGAAACTATAAAAGTTAGAACAATATTTCAAATTGTAACTACCCTTCAATTAGCATTTGGAAGAATAATTAAAAATCATGCAACCCCCATTCACACTCGCATCGCCCACAGGCCTCCCAACTTTGAAATTTCAAATGGAACCCCCCATATTTTATTTCAGATTTTGAAAGATTAATTTTATTAATGAACATTTTACAAAAAGCAATTTTTTTATATCATGGACCATTTAAGAAATATTTGGCAATATTTCTATTTTTTTAGGGTATAGTATTTTTGTCACATTAGGGTGGATATCGACATTATAACAGTATTTTTATTTGTGTGGACGATGCGAATATGGGTGGGAGTAGTAATAATTCGAAATATTACTCTAACTCTTAAAGTTCCGAAATTAAAGTCGATATCCACTCTTAATGTGACAAAAATACTATACCCTAAAAAATACAAATTTTGCCCAATATTTCATAAATGGTCCATCATAGAAAAATTTTCTTGAAGTAAAAAGTTTATTAATAAAATAGATCTTTTAAATTCTGAAATAAAATATGGGGGTTTCTATTTGAAATTTCAAAGTTGGGAGGCCTGTGGGCGATGCGAGTATGGATGGGGGTTGCGTGATTTTAAATTACTCTTCCAAATGCTAATTGAAGGGTAGTTACGATTTGAAATATTGTTCTAACTCTTATAGTTTCGAAAATAATGTCGATATCCACTCCTAATGTGTAACCCTGTATTTAATTAAGTATTTTTTCTGTATAATTTCTCGATGATAGAACCAAAAAAAACTTCATGTGTATAAAAATGTGTATTTTCATGCATAAAAAAGGTAAATAAAAAATTGCGCGTTTTTATGTTGGCCGAACGCATTAAACATGTTTTTTTGTAAACATAATTATTTTGGGTATAATCTCGAGGGAAAAGTCAATAACCCTTAATCATTTTAAAAGGGCTTTCACATGCTTTTTCTGGACTTAATATGTATGTGTAAATGTGTATATATTTTGACTGTAATTAATTGTTTTACATATTTGATAAAAAATAAATAAATATCTTATATTTATTTAAGGGTACAATGCAGTACCTCTGGTTTTTTTAAATACATAGGTATTCAGTCAATTATAAAAAAAATAGTACTTAAGTTTTGATTTATTAGTGTGACTTACAAGGAAACCTTTTCAGGTCGAAAATTCGTATCGAGTTTAAACTTTGTATATAGTTAGAGGAGGTCAAAGTAAGTAAGAAAAAAAATTATCACAGCTGCGGTAAAACGGTTTAAGGGGGTGAAACACCCCTATGAAAATGTGCAAAATAATCATATTTTATCAAATAACTAATGAACATTTTTTCTTACTTACTTTGACCTCCTCTAACTATATACAAAGTTTAAACTCGATGTGAATTTTCGACCTGAAAAGGTTTCCTTGTAAGTTATTTGGGGATTTTCACAACCATCCCCTAGTTTTTATTTTCTTAACTTTTATATTATATGCAATAAAAGATTTTAAAATTTGTGTGCGCGATTTTAGCAAGCATAAAAAATGACATTAAAATTCAACATAATATAATAATATCGCACCCCTGCAAAAAAGTGTCACAACTCAAAAATGTCATATTTGAGATAAATATGTAGAATGATTCCAAGTTACTATATATTTCTACTAAAAATTGTCATTAATGTACTTCGTGTACCTACCGTCAACAAAACTAGCATATTCTAAAAAAATGTCACATTTTTATTTTATTTTTTTAAATACTTAATCACTAAGCGTTTTAATAGTTACTATTTTTCAAACGTTACATGAATACTGAAATATTTAAATTAAACACTCTGTATCAGTCCTTTTCCTATACTACCTTTACAATTTTGACTTATCTAAATTGTTATAACTTCATTTATTCCTATTTCCTCAAAAACTACATTTTTTGAGTTGTGACACTTTTTTTGTGGGGTTGCAATATGATTCGAGCTGTCAGAACTCTTACTACGAGCATCTTTTTTATTTCTAAATAATTCCATCTAACCCCCACCCCTGTTCTAAACAATAAAAACAACCACTTTTCATCTGTACAGAAATAGCCTTAATATATAACATTTTATTTCTAAATTATACCATAAATTTATTTCCGCTCTTTATTCCGCAACGCCCCGTCGCCTGTTATTAATATATATTAATTCATAAAAGTCAAGAAGAAGGAGAAAAAAAAACAATAACGCGAAAAGGGCAAATCGGAAACAAAAGCAAGTAAATAATGTATAAGTCAGAAAAGGTTACACTATACTACTCTATCTTAACACAGTGTACAATCTTGAGAGGTCGAAATAACAGAGAGATATATACTTATAGAATAATTAAGAGACAAATTATGTATGAATCATTTTGATATAAATATATCTATTGCAATTCTAATTATATTTAATCTATGCATTACATACACGGAGAGAATATTCTTGTAAAAATTAACAGAAAATGCTGTGAACCTGAGGACAGAATCATCTTCTGAAAAAAATTAACAGAAAAGTCGCTAGAATTTAAAATAAAGTAAATGAAAAATTATAATGAGATACTGGTAAATTTTAACATAGTACCTATTCAAATTTATTTACTCTGAAAAAGTAATATACGCTATTCTTTATTTTAATTTCTTGCATATGAAAATTTCACGTACATTCTCTATAATTTTACTATGTTTCTATATTACTTTTCATATCTGGTCTATCGCTAAAATAGAAACTGCTATACAGTATATTGAATTGTAGTAGACGTTCTTTTAAATTTTACCATGTCGGGTGTTCAAAATTTCTAGGATCAATTTCGTCCTCCCGTTAACATGTTTTTTATGTTAAAAATTAACATAAAATAACATAAAATAACGTAAAAAGCCCATATACATTTATACCAGTGGTTCCCAACCATTTTTTGACCAGGGACCACTTTGATTTCATTATTATTAGCAGGGACCACAAAGTAAAAAGAAAATAAACATTCATTTTTATATTTTTTTATAGATTTGAAATAAAAAACCTAAAAAAGGTCGTCACATTTAGGTCAGGTTTCAAAGTTTGAAATCTTTTACAGGGACCATATTTTACCCCTTGCGGACCACCGGTTGGGTACTACAGATTTATACAAATCACAATATACTTATATACAAAAAAATATAAATAAGGATTTTGAATATCAAGATAAACATATCGTATATTTTTTTCATACGAATCATATATGAAAAAAAAATAGTGGTTAGTTAACAAAACTGTGATATAAATAACATTTGCAGAGACATTTTTATACAATGATAAATATTATCTGTAATATTTCCTCGTATGTATACAATATGTATATGTATGTATATGTGATACACATATAGAGAAAAAATATGAAACATGCAAAAATACAAACGTAAATCGAGATAAAATTGTACGCCTCGGGGAAGGAAGACGACTGTAACAAATACCCCGATTTTGTAAAACATGCGTACGTGTGTGCGTGTGTGTGCGTGTGCCTGTGTGTGTGTGTGTGTGTGTGTGTGTGTGTGCCGTGCTTTTACACAGTTAATCTTCGTATGGGAGAAAAATTGAAAAATTTACATATCTCCTTTGGGAAATTGAAACAGGCCACTACCACCACTACACTACGTTCAATGTATGTAGTAGGGGAAGGTGGGGTAAGACGGGGACCTTAAGGTATTTCATAAATAAAACCCTTTATTTTTGATTGCACATTGTAGGAACTTTTATTAAGAAAAGAATCAGCCTTTCTTCCTTAAATTCTAATCAGTGAAAACAAAAAAATATAATTCTTCTTATAGAAATATCAACTTGAAAAAAATAACTAATTTGCACCATCTTGCCCCACCTATAGGGCAAGATGGGGTACCCCCTTGGGTAAGATGGGGTACAGACTCATAATACAAGCCGAGGCAGTACAGACATTCTGTATCTTCGTCCTCAGAACTCATCAGCTTTCTTGGTTCTTTTAGATCTTTTATTTATTTTTTTTCAATTTCTTTTTATTATTTACCTTTGGTTTGGTTTCTTACTGTTTTGTCTTTCCTCTAACTCTGTTTTATACGGAGACGCAATAATAATAGCTGTTTTTCCTCTTCTTCGAACTTTTTCGGAAATTCGTGGATACGGCATTAACTGTTTCGGGCTAACCAGATCCAAAGAATCATACCTACCCCATCTTACCCGCAAGTAGGTACCCCATCTTTCCCAAACTGGATTCCCAAGTTGTATTTTTTTTTGAGGTTATAAATCGAAGCAAACCGGAACGAGTCAATGTCATTATAATAGTAAAATAAACAAATATCAATAAAAAAATATGACATACATCTTGTACACCATACATTTTGAACAGTCACGCACTTTATATACCTCAAAAATTAGATCTAATGAATCTAACCACTAAAAATTTAAAAAAAATACTTACAAAATCACAACGTGCACACCTTCGACCAAACTATTTGTGACATTAATAACTTCTGCTAAATAACGTCAAATGGCCATAGAAGAACAATTCTAGCTACATTGTATCATCAGTTTTGTTACGGTCCCCATCTTACCTCGCTACCCCGTCTTACCCCACCTTCCCCTAATATGCCCCGTTGTTTGAGAAGGAGGACGAGCAGAGCATGTGGTGTGGTCACAGTTGAAGGGTATAAACGGGAAAAAGAGACCAAGTCAAAATTTCTAGTTTTGAGTTATCGCTGTTTTAAGGTTGGTATCTTGGATAATAGTACAGTAAAAATAGTCAAAAATTTCCAAAATAAACACAAAAATTTATTCATCAACGAAATTTGGTACATACGTAGTTTTATACATAAACTATAAGAAACCGTAGTCGACTAAGGGGTGCAGAGGTAGTTTGATAGGGAGTGAAAGGGGTGAAAATGTGTTTTTCATAAATAACATCAAGATGACTTATTTTATTGAAAAATATTTCAGATGTTTTTTGTAGCTCTCTTTTAGATCTTTAATTTGTTTTTTATTTTTTCCAATACAATAAAAATTGACCGAGATACGGCTGTTACAATTTGACATGTTTATGTGCGAAGCGTTATAAACTCAATTTTTGTCTCGATTCCCGTTTTATAAACGCTGCTATTGCACTGATCCATCAATTTTAAAGGATATTTATATTTTTCGCATCTAAATTAAATTACGTTGGTATCAGTAAAATTACAAAATCTTGTAAATCAAGAAAGATATAACAGTTTAAAGGTTTTTTATTCTAAAAATGACATCTTTCAAATTTTATTTTACGGAATTTAGCATGTTTTCCCCTAAATACATATTTAACTCGAAAAGTATGCTGTCATAATATCGTGAAGTTGTTAGTATTGATAAAACTACAAGAGAACTATCATATAAGTTCGATTTAGCTAGCAAATTTGATAACACCTTTACGATATCGAACATTATAGTTCAAATCGGGTCACGGGGGAATGTTTTTATATTTTTGTTATTTTGTTAAATTCAGTTAAAAATGGAATAACTCAATAATAAAAATGAATATAATACTTTGCATTAAAGTTATACGTCTAGCACAAGGTAAAAAAAGATTTGGTTTCGAAAAATTTTGTTTGAATATAATTTATATTCAGAACACATGTACCTACATTTAATGAAATATTTTACTATTTTTTTATAGTATTTAAAAGGGTTGAAGTTACGAATAATTCGTTTTTAAAACGTCTCTTATATAGACAATTGTGTAGAATTTCAATGAATAGAGCACTTTCGGCAAGTTCTCTCATTTATCGTGTGTTAAAAACTCTAATTTTTAATATCCAATTACTCAAAAACCATTCGTCCAATATTTTAAATAAAAATTAGTAAAATATATGAGTTATCCAAAATAAACATTAAAATTTTAGACTTTTAATAAACAATATTTGTAAATGAAAAGTTAGACAGTTTAAATCCGGTATTTTCGAAACCCTGGTTGTTACATTGTATAGATAGAGGTTAGCCACCTATAGTTTTCCGGGAATATTGACGTACAGTTTATTATATTTCGGGTGCGCGCTTGTCGGTTCTATAAATGTTGACGGTCGGGATGAAGGAATAAATTAAATATGTCTGTTTTGTTTGAAATGGGATAATAATTCTGATGAAGTTGTTAAATATTTCAATGTTCTAGTTAACATTCGGTGACCGGGCCTTTGTTTGTTTGTGGGGGGGTGAGGTTGAGAGGAGGGGGTTAGGTGTGTTTTATATATATAATATATAAAGTTAAGGGTTGATGTATCGCTTAAGGAAAATGTGCTCTTTGAGATATTGGGGATCGTTATTTTGTATGATTTAAAATAAAGTTAATTTTAAACTGCACTTAAAGTTATTTGATCATTAGAGCAATGTATAGATAAAAGTCTAAAATTTTAATATGTTATTTATTTTTACTTAAAATATTGGACGTATGGTTTTTGAGTAATTGGATATTAAAAATAGAGTTTTTAACACACGATAAATGAGAGAACTTACCGAAATTGTTCTATTTATTGAAATTCTACACAATTGGCTATATAGAGACGTTTTAAAAACTAATTATTCGAAACTTCAATCCTTTTAAATACTATAAAAATTATAAAACAAATATATTCACGTGTAATTTATTCGAAATAATGAACAACCAAATCTTTTTTTTTACAGTGTGCTAGACGTATAACCTTAGATAAATAAATAGCTCTTTTATATGTAAATAGAGCCTGTGATAATTTTTTTTGACTAAATCTAATGAATGCACTTTGTAGATCAGAGTTTTTTCTTTAATTTGATTTTTTTTTGTATCGTATACGACCATTTTTGATAGTTATTTGTGAACAGAGCAAAAAACAAACTTTAAATATTGTACACTGATTTTTTTTTTCAGAAAGTAGGAGTCCTAACTTGAACCTTTTTTTCTCGTGAAGCTTGCCAGTTGTTTGATTAAAATGGGCTCTCCTGTACATATCGCACCTCCGCAAAAAAATGCCACAACTCAAAAATAGGAATAAATGAAATTATAACAATTTAGGTAAATCAAAATTGTAAAGTAGTTTAGGAAAAGGACTGATACACTGTATTTAATTTAAATATTTCAGTATTCCTGTGATGTTTGAAAAATAGTAACTATTAAAACGCTTAGTGATTAAGTATTTAAAAAATAAAATAAAAAATGTGACATTTTTTTAGAATATGCTAGTTTTGTTGACGGTATGACAATTTTTAGTAGAAAGATATAGTAATTTGGAATCATTCTACATATTTATCTCAAATATGACATTTTTTGAGTTGCGGGGGTGCGATATGTACGGGCATAGTAAACGTTTTCTTTTTTTTACAACTTATAATTTCTGTATATTTTGCATTCAGTTCGATTTTAAATTCGATGAAACTTTATAGAAATAATTTCTTCTAGAGATATTTATGCATTTTATATTTTTTTTATCGCAAACTTTTTGGGAAAATTATTAGTGTTAGAAGTTGTCAAAGAAAATTGTCCGAAGACCCTAAGGAAATTAAAATTTCGTGTCTAAAATGTAGAAGGAAATGCTAAATCAAATGTTTAAGAGAAAAAAAACTGTTCATGAACTTTTTTTTTGTAAGACGTGACTGAAATTCACTTGGTTATAATTTGGATGCATTTTCAAGGGGAAAAGTTTTTTGTGTGAAAACGATTATATTTATTTTAGGTATGTTCATTGTTGCATATAAACTATGATTTAAGTATGCGCCTTAAATTATTGAAGACTACAAAATAAAAATGATAACACAGCCCCCTCTCCCCTAAAAAACGGATTTGTTTTACTATCATAAAGAATATAAAATTTATATCAATTTTGAGAGCTTCAACGGGCCGCAATAATTTTTTTGACTAATGATTTTTGTAGATCAGACTTTTCTCTTTAATTTGCTTTTTTGACATCATTGTACGACCATTTTTGACCGAGTTATTTATGATCAAAGTAAAAATCACACTTGTAAAAATCTGAAAGTGTTTTCTTCATAACTCGGTCAAAAATGGTCGTATATCGAAACGAAAAAAAACAAATTGAAGAGAAAAGTTTGATCTATTAAAATCAATGTTAAAAAAAAAACAATCACGGTTTGTGGGGGCTCTCAAAATTGATTAAAAAAAAGACCGTGTTGTGAAATTTGGATTTAATCGTAGTGGCACGCGAATTACGTCTCTGCGTTAATTGTCCGGACAAGATGGATGTCGGTAGAAGAGGGGGGGGGTGTTAAAGGGGGTGCAGGGGTGTGTATGGGCAAGGCTGTTGGGGTTTATTTTGACAACGCGCTCTCGTTTAATTGCACGAATCGTGTAATTGGCGCAGAGACTGAACAAAATGAAAATTGTAAATCAATAGTGGAATATGACATGTACCTGATATATTGCGGCGCGCATAATTTCTACTAACTTACTATATGTATGGAATGTATGTTATGTATGAGAGTGTGCATGGGCGTATCCGTAATGGGGAGCGTTGAAAATATTTAATAGATCCATATCGATGGAATTAATCAATTATAAAGTTTTTAGTTGAAGAAGAATGTATATAAATTAATAAAATCAGAATCGATACAAACTTGCACCCAGAAACCGAGAGTTTATATATTGTTTGTAATTCTTTTTTTCTAGAAATTTTTTTTTGACTCTCAGTAACTTGATTTAAAGATACAGGATGTTTCGTTATGTTGTAGGTACAGTGAAGGAGATTTTAAACCGACTCAGTTATATATGTTTTCCTATGGGTCCTGACATACGGGACACCCCGTGGATAAAAAAAAATTCACTTAATATTTTTTGAACATAATTTATTTGTAGATAAGTATTATGAATTAATTTTAAAATTTGGTTATTTCTGTTTTGTTTGAATTTTTTTTTTTGTATTGGCGTTTATTTTTTTGACTTTCTTACGAGCCGCCACTGTTCTGTTTGACATTTAGTGTCGCGTCTATATCTTATTAAAGTATATTGTACTAATTATCTCATACTAAGCAAAACTGTGCCTTGCTCAACGAGGTACAGGTAAAGTAAGAAACCAATATCTAGCTTTACAAATAAATATACATGTAGTTTTCCACCAAATCAAAATTCAATTTAATTTTTAAATAAACTTTTTAAACAGTAAAAAATTAGGCTTCGCCATTATGTGTCTGTCTGTCTTTCTGTAGACGTCGTAACTTGAATACAACAATTTTTTTAAAACATATGTTTAGGTACACTGTTAGAAAATTCTATGATGATTTTACTAACAATTGTAGGAAGTTTTAACGCACGACCGTATAGTAATTATACAATATCGTATTGTAATTATACAATACGATATTGTAATTTTAGTAGCAGTTGTAGGAAGTTTTAACCCAAAACCGTATAGTAATAATACAATACCAACATTGTAATTTTAGTACATAACAGTTGTAGGAAGTTTTAACGCACTACCGTATAGTAATTATACAATATCAATATTGTAATTTTACAATATGTGTGTTGGAATTTTACAATACATTTAAAATTGGGTGGGTTTAGTAATATTGGGAATTAATATTTAATGAATATTTACTTCGTAATTATTTTTTATTTTTTTAATATACTTACATATAAATAATACTAATAATAAGTAATACAATATTTTATAATATACATATTTATGTATAATACATATTTATATTATTTTAATGGAATACTGGATTTCCTTTATAAATTTTACTACTTTAGGATAGTATAGTTGTTGCCTTACGTTTTTTTCCGTCGCGCTTATTCCCACCTGAAGGGCAAATTTTTAGAAACAATCTGAAAAAGAGAAGTCAATTAATAAAAAAAAAATTCATTGCATCAGTATATTAGTTATAAATAGTTTTATTTTTATTTTTTGTTTTCATCGAAAATATGTTGCTTTTTGTTGACTTTATTTTTTAATAAAAAAATGTGTTAATTTTAAGCGTGTTAAATAAAAAAGTATTAAAAAAGAACAAAAAAATTAAAAACAAATATATTTAAAAAATTGTATATAATTAATAAATTATATTTATTTAATTTTATTATGATATTCACCTTTGATTTGTTTCTAGAGTAGCTTCAACTTCTTTAGGGTAAACGTATCCAAATATATAATAAGCCAAAAATGTAATTCAAAGACCATTAAGGAAAGCATTCGTATTAATTACACTTTTTTTGTCCACAATAACATCATATTTATTCTGAGGACTATGCTATTCTTTTCCTGAAAAAAAATTGTCACAGTTAATTTTTATTTATTAATAAAATCGAACATGATAAAATTACAGAAAATACATTAATTGCACACCTCTGATAAGCAACACAGGATTCGCTACGTATGGTTAATCAATTCATCATCATCCAATTCTTTCTGAAATCAAGAAAAAAATTATGGATTTTAGGGTTAAGAAAGCTTTGTAAGTTATATAAAATATTTAAAGGTTATAAAATATGAAATTATTAACTTACGTTAAGAAAGAAGTAAAGAAAATTTGTATCTTCTTTCATAAATTTCAAAATGAATCCAAATATTATCTCAATATACAGTTACTCAAAATAATAAGCACTAGCAGTTCAAGTATATATAGGCTAGTTTATACTTTAAATATGCTGTTCTGTTCCACAATATGTCTTTTCGACACTATATAACACAACAAATTAACGGCCATGGTTAAGTAGGTATTAACACAACGAGTTATACTGCACAATTCACACTTTAACCAAATAAAAAACTACCGATTTACTATAAAAAAACAACAAAAATTTGCGAACGCGTTTAACAATAAGTTACATTTCTATAATTGCAAATGTCGTTTCAACTGTGTTTCAACTTGTCCAATCCAGTCACGCATGCGCCGCACAGCTTGCATTTCGGCGAAAACAAACACTAGTACTTGATAGTTTATAATCCACTGTATAAAATAATAAAATGTATTACTATTGTTATTGCAATTGAACACTGCACAATTAACCCTTATTTTTGTTTTATAATATGAAAATAGAATTACAATATTTTACAAAAAAAAAATTAAGATACTACCACGTTTAGTAAATTTCCAAAAATTTTATAGTAATTTAAGTTACAAACAAATCTTTGTAAAAATTATATTAAATTTAAGAACAAATATATAGTAAAGTTACAACATTGCTTGTTTAAACCACAATATAATATTGTAAAATTACAAGTCGTATTGGATTATTACAAAGAAGTAGTAAAATTACAAATTTATTTTGTATTTTTACAATAACTGTACCATTTTCACAAATATTTAATTCAAATTTACTAATATTGTATTGTAGTTTCTAATTGCTATACACAGATTTGTAATTTTTCTATACATTTGTATAGCAAATGTATGGTAAATTTACAATTTTTTTTAACAGTGTACACTCAATTTTTAAAATTATCCGAAATATTTTTGAAACGGTGCTAATAAGAAAAAAATGTTTTAGGTAAAAGTTATAAAGAATAAAATTGTCTATAGTTTATGCCCCATTCATTTTTTTCTATCCTTTATCAGTTAGCCAGAAATACATATATTCTCCAACGTTTTTTTTTAAATGTCTATTACAATTTACAATATATTTTTAATAAAATTGAGTAGAACGTATATAGGGGGTAACAACGTGGTGCTGTGTGTGTGTGTTCTTGTGTTTGTGTATTTGTGTTATAAACGGTTGTGTTTTGATTGACGAGTGTAATGTTCATCTCATCCGAGGTGGAAGAGATAGCAGTTATGTACAGTTTTTCGTTTCCCAGATTCTGATACCGAGCATTCATCATTTTACACTCCCTTTACGCCCACCCCCATGCGTTTCTGGCGCTTGCGTAAAGTTTTTTTTTGATTCTTTCTTTAAAGGAATATAGTTCACCTATTAGATATTTTAATAATTGTCTATGTTTTTTTGGGTTTGATTTATTTTTTAGTCACAATTTTTTTTAATCTTTATGCAATAAATTAGAAAACTTCAATTGTATTTTTTTCTTAATACGGGCCTGCATAAATCAGTTATTCCTCCTTCAAAGGATTTTTGGTTTTGATTTATTTTTTAGTCACTTAAATTTTGTTTTTATCTTCATGCTTTGAATTTATTGAAAATTTCAATTGTAATTTTTCCTTAATACGGACCTGCGTTAATCAATTATCGTTTAGGTTCTTAGGCTTTCAATAGCGTATTTAAAAAAAATGACTTTTATAGTTTTCGATGGGCTGATAGTTTCCTAGTCGACACAAGTCAAAAGTTTTTTTTTTGGTTGTTGTAAAAAAATTACTACTATTTAGATTTTTTTAACAGGGAGGGGCCAGCCGGAAATTGTTGAAAGTTATGCGTGTGTTAACGGGACAGACAGACAGACATGGAAATGAAAGTGTTTATAAAATTTTATTCATAAATAGCATAGATCCCAAAATAACAAAATTATGATCGACAAAAAAAAAACATTATTACAGTAAAAAGTATTTGAACAGATCTATATAAAAATAAATAAAGTAACTGATTTTTCGTGTTTCCTAACAATTATATACATAAGTGAAAAAAAAAGTAATTTCTCAATGACAAAATAAATTGATACCCGATTCCGATAAATATTTTCGGCGAGAACCGAATCGTAAGCACTTTTTATAGAAACAGAATTTCTTGTGTGTTGTTTTGTAAAGCAGCCACGTTAGACACGAGTTTTCTGTTCACAATATAAATCGAAAACATCATTGGCGTGGTTGATTCATATCGATAACAACATAAAAAAAAACATAGATAAAACTAAATGGTGAAAATAAATATATATGTCATGTTTCAATGAATTTTATATATAAGTTACTAGTCCATCAAAATTAACTTCCATCTTTTTGCTATTTTTACTTAAGGGAACTTATTACTTATAGGTAAACAATAGTCTTTGATTCCCCCATCCCCCTTCAACCCCTGAAGTAAAATCAATATTAAAAAAACGTATTAAAATTAATATAGGTACACTCATCAAAAAAATTGAAGGATAATTTTTTACAAGTAAATTTTTTACCAATTTTCAAACAGTTATATTTCCGCGAAAAATGATTGGATTTGCATGATCTAAAGCTCATTCGAAAGCTTGTACCTTCTAGTTTTTGAATCAAGAACCCAATTATTTTTATCATCCCCTGCTGCTCTGGGCCGAGAGTTAAAACAGTTCAAAAAATTATCCCTTTATTTTTTATAAACTTTGAAAGCGTAAAATTTTTGCACAATTTTTTTTACAAAAAAATCAATGATAGCTTTCGAAAGCTTGTTTCTTTCTCTTGAAAATTTGTTTTTTATCATACCTGTACGATTTTTTTTGACCACGTTATTTACTATCAAAGTAAAAATGACACTTTTGACTTTAAACTCCTGTATATCCTGAAATAATGATCGGCTTATTGTTAATATCATTAGTAAGCTGAAAGTATTCTCTTTAAAATAATTGCATACGATTTTGTAAAAAAATTATGTCCTCCCATAATTTTCGTTTTTAAAACATGTAAAAAACGGTATTTTCTCATTTTTTAGTTATCTAAAAATCTTATCTTAGTTATAGGTTGTAGACAGTAACATATGACCCCCTCCACCTTATACAACCTCTGAAATAAAACCAGTATTAAAAAAACATATAATACAAAAAATCGAATAAGCAAAAAATTGAAAAATATAAAATGAAGTAACGATTATAATGGTAATTTCAGTATTGTCATATTCTAATGCACTTGAATCATATTAAATTTATGTCCTTAAAGGACCGCCCATGTCCGAAAGAATCTCAAGAAGACCGAGTAGTATTTCTCACAGTAAATGGGTTCGTAATTCAATTTTGAAGTGAGTCGATTCCCCCTCTATGTAAATAACAAATTTGTATCTGTAGATCTGCAAAGATCTATATACTCAAATCTCGATAGATCTGCATTTTGAGACATCATATTTTGCAATAGTTTTTGATCTGTGGAAATTTGCAAAGATCTACAATGACCTACAAATATCTAAAAGGATCTACAAAGATCTAAAAAAATCTCTGAAGATCATTGTAAAGTTGAAAATTAATGAATTTTCAACGTTTCAATACTTTTAATCTCTATCACGCACGATCTATAACGATCTTATAGATCTTTGTAGATCCTTTTAGATCAGTGGTTCCCAAACTCTTTTGGCCCACGGACCCCTTTTCATAGTCAAAACTTGCCCACGGACCCTGGGTGAAAAACTACTAAATTTTGACACGCGCAGTTGATTCTAGTACCACTTCGCCAATTTTTATTCGATTACGTTGAAATTTTAACACAATGAAGAAGATAGACAAAGCTACTAACTTAGCGAATAACATTAAAATTGGACAAAAATTGTTTGTGTTAATGCGCTTTGAATTTTGAAACTTGCCGAATTTTTGCTAAAAAATAGATTTTTTCGTTTAAAAAATGATTTTCGAAGGGAATAACTTTATGAATGTATATAATTTAAGGCTTTTTAGTTCAATTAGGACCCATAGCTTCATTCTGAATGAACTTTGGTTGAAATCATTGATTCAAAAAATATATATACGAATTTGAATGTTTGCATATCGAAAAAAAACATTTTTTTGCAATATTGCAAAAACTAGAACTGATTGAGCAAAATGGTGGTCATTTTTGGATTCAGCGTGTCCAAATTACTGCAGCAAAATGGCTGTCGGCCAGTGTAATTTATTCATTGTTATTTATTTTAATTTCCATATTAATAAAAATGTGCGCGGACCCCCTGACGTTGTTCAGGGACCCCCAAATCCATTTTAATTTTCCACGGACCCCCTGAACGATGCCAGGGACCCCTTGGAGTCCGTAGGGACCACTTTGGGAACCACTGTTTTAGATCTTTGTAGGTCATAGTAGATTTTTTCATACATCGTCCTCTTTTAAAAGAATGATTTTCTTCGTGGACCCCCTTACATTTTTCTTTATAATATAATTGCACATAAAAAGAAAAATTTGACTAACATAAAAAAAATTATCATCGACTTCCAATAGAATACTATAGATCCTATTTAAACTTCCACCGACCCCTGAGGGGTTCACCTGAACCCCATTATGAACTCATAATGTACATAATTAAATCTACAATTGTATTGAATTATTAATTAGGTCAGGCACGTATTAAGGGGGATAGCCACTGTGACGGAAAAAAAAGATCATTTTTTTTAGATTTTTTTAAAGATTACATATTCATAAGTATGTATACAAAAAATTGAGTTTAAATTTTGAAAATTGACGGAGTTACAGTCAATTTAGTGAGACGATGTAGCACGGCCGGTTATGACATAACAAAAACATTAAACACGTTTATCTCGGAATGACATTTTTCGACCTGGTCGACACGATTCCTCAAAGACTAATGAACCGATTTCAATTTTTTTATAAAAATAATTTTCGTAATTGTAGTAGCTATCGTTGCACGTAGCCGATTTTTGAAATTTTGATAATTACTATTTTTAAAACCGCTCTAATTAAAAAAAAATAGGTCTTAAAAATGAAAAAAAATTTCAAACGATCGCCATTTTGTGAAAAAAAAAATAAAAAAAAAAACGGCTACGTGCAACGATAGCTACATTCATATAGATATTGATAAAATTTTTATTTATTTTTTTCATATAACCTTTCTCGAAATTTCGAGTCGACCATAGAGGAAAAATTTTTTGTTGGTTTTCACATCGAGGCTTATAACTTTGTAAATATTTAATATTTTTCAATAAAAATTTATATTAAATAAGTTGAATATATACTTAATAAAATGTCCTTTACCTGATTCAAAAATAATTAGTTATATCTGTGAAAAAAAATCCCAAACATTGACAATTTTTTGACCCGTCACAGTGGCTATCCCCCTTAAGGGAAATAATGATACTAAAAAAATCTGTATTTTTTTAATTAATTTTTTTTCTCTTAATCCAGTCTCTATAACTCAAAATACATACAGTTTGAAATTTTAAACCCGGATTAAATGCATTAACACGATCGAACCGGATGAATAATAATATTTCACAACCCAGCTAGCAGTTGAGGATATTTTGTTATATTGAAATTCGTACATGTTTTAGAATTTTTGGCATTTCAATTTGGTTCAAGTGGGTTACCTTACGGAGTGAAAGTGTTAAACTAATTATACGTAATTGAAAAGTTGAAAACTTGTTTGAAACAGTGCCGTTAGGGCGGCGGTGGTTGTAACAATAGTTGGCCGGCTTTTGAGGGGGGGGGTGCCCCGATGTTTTAATTAATGAGTATTTAACAAAATGCAGATAAGCTTGTTAGGTGATTTTTTTAGTGCCTTTACTGTTGTCATTTTTCTCGATAATGAGTTTGCAGGTTTAATTATGTATAGGTAATTCAATTTTGAAAAGTCGATTTGAAAAAAAAAATCAATATATTTTGTAGAGCTTGTATTATACAGGCTGTTTTTCATAATTGAATATTAGTTAATTCGTGAATTTTAGGACAAAAAGTTAATATAAAATAAATACACCTAATTCTGTTTTTACACGGTAGATACGTTCCAGAAAAAAACGTGTAAAAAAAGACATGAAGTACATAGAAAAAAGGGGATTAGTTCCATATCCTTCAACCTTGTAAAAAATAGGTAAAATGAAATGATTCATACAAAAAAATTATAAATTATATTTTTATGTGCATTCATGTACAGTTTATTTGGGACCATCTATTAGTTAGATCTAACTTGCAAACTATGTTTCATCAAAATCGGTTTAGCAGTGTGACAAGGATTTGACCTGAAAGGGAAAAGTGAAAATTTTGAAATTGAATTTGATACACCCCTTCCATTTTCTTCATTCCTTCGAATATAAGGAGTAACTAATATTTATTTTAAAAAAATATTCAAAATTCTTGAACTGTTTTTCATCTGCCCAATATATTCAAATAAGTATGTCTTAATCTTAATAAAAATATAAACTATTAGAGATAAAATAAAACACGTTATTAACAACATTGCCGAACGTGTACACGTTCGGCATCGACCGAATAACGGATACAGACATCATACGTTGATTCATGCACGTGGTGAATTTTCAACCGTGCTCTGAATATCAATTGCCGCATTATATATCGATTGTCTCAGCACACAAAGCCCGTGGTACCTTCACGTGTGTACAAACAGTACCTAATTGATTAGGTTTCTTGGTTTAAGCTTTGTCTTTACTAAAAGACAAAGCTTAAGGTTATACGTTTAGCACACTGTAAAAAAGATTTGGTTTCGAAAAACGTTTTTAATTTATATTCAGAACATATGTACCTACATTTAATGGAATATTTTATTTTGTTTAATTAATAAAAGTAAAAAAAAGTTTAATTTAATTTGAAAATTGAAATAGACAGAACGGTATATTATAGTAACATGTACTAATTTGTACTGCTGTAATGGCAGAGCTAGTTTTTCATTATTTTGATTAAATTACACGTGAATATATTTGTTTTATAATTTTTATAGTATTTAAAAGGGTTGAAGTTTCGAATAATTAGTTTTTAAAACGTCTCTATATAGCCAATTGTGTACAATTTTAATAAATATAACACTTTCGGCAAGTTATCTCATTTATCGTGTGTTAAAAACTCAATTTTTAATATCCAATTACTCAAAAACCATAGGTATAAAAATTAGTAAAATATATGAGTTATCCATAAATAACATATTAAAATTTTAGACTTTTATCTACATATACACTGCCGTGCTAAGCACAAAAGCGGTATCTCAAAAAAAATCATAAAGTTGATTTTTATGGCATCGAATAGCTTAAAAAATACGAATCCAATGAACTAAGCCAAATAGCGATATCTTATTTAAAACATATGAAAAAACCCTTGAAAAAGTTTTTCCTATATCAGGTTTACCTTAAATTACTAAGAGAATTAGAGGTATATCAATAATACGTAGGCGAATAACTGTATATTTTGATACCGCCGAAATTCCCAATATAATGAATAAATTCCATTTAATAAATCAAAAAAACAATCTGTAAAAGAAAAATAAAACTATTTTAACAAAACGTTGATTTTCTCGAAACTCGCCTTTACTGAGATACCGCTTTTGTGTTTAGCACGGCAGTACATTACTCTAATGATCGAATAACCTTAAACCAAGTACAGAGACATATTTGGGGGGGGGGGGGGTAACATAGGACAGAAGTTGATGCAATTTTTTTTCACACTTTTTCCGAAATGAAAATTAGTAGAAGACGATTTTCCCCAGTCGGTGGGCTTCTGTTCAGCTGTAAATTATAAAACACGGTTTCGTTTGACGAAGGAGCAACGGTACGAGTATTACATTAGAGTGACAGAGAGAGATAGTGAAGGAGAGAGAGAGAGAGAACAAGCTTGTTTACGAGAATGGTCTGATAAATATGTAATTGTGGAAGGCTCTCTTATTAAAACTTATGGCCTGTGGATGCAGGGCTTGTTATTTCTCACAAGATATGTACTTTAGTCGAGTGTCGTTGTCAAAAAAAAGCTATTATTGTTAAAATTAATATATATATCTGTCGGGGGACTTTCTTATACGTAATTACTTGTAATATACTTGTAATTATATATAAAATAGGTGACTGGAGAAAGATGAACTTTAATTATATTTTTTGTTGTGAAACATTTGAAACATAATTATATTTAAAATAAAAGATTAATGTCTGGTATAATAAAGGGGCCCAACAAATTTGCTATCTTGCAAGAGCTCTTAAATTAGGTATCAAACTTTATGACAGTTCTCTTGGAGTTTCTTGAAGATTTTGACAAGTTTCATGCACACGTGTTGTATGTAAACACCAGCAACGCTATTAAAATAATTATTTTGTACGGTCAGAGTCTGCACCAACTGCGTTACAATACGTTCTAAATTTCATAGCAAATCCATAGACACTATCTCAAAATTAATATAGTACCTCATTTGTGAGTGCTTGCAAGCTAGCAAAAATTTTTCTAACCTCTTTTTGATACCGAACATAATTGTAAGAAGTTGGATTCATATGATCTTGTAATAATTATTCACCATCTGTGAGTGGAGATATCGTTTAAATAAAATCAATAAATTAAACAATTCGAATATAGGGTTTAGTTACACTGAAAAAAATAATAAGTTGAATTTATCTAACGTCCATGAAGATAGCAGAGCAATGTCAGCAAAACAAAAACTCACTTGACTAATAATTAAGTGCTAATTAAATGCTAATTAAATGCGCAAAAAGAAAATTTAATGCTCTTCAAATAAAAAAAATATTACATGTTTTGCTAGCTTCAGATGAACTCAGCAGAACAATGTGTCAAAAAACAGTTAAAGTTGTATGTAACTACACGAAATGCTTCAGAAAATTAAATGCTAATTAAATGCGCAAAAAGAAAATTTAATGCTCTTCAAATAAAAAAAATATTTCATGTTTTTCTAGCTTCAGATGAACTCAGAAAAACAAAGTGTTGAATAACAGTTAATGTTGTATGTTACTAAATAAAATGCTTCAGAAAATGAAATGCTAATTAAATGCGCAAAAAGAAAATTTAATGCTCGTCAAATAAAAAAAAAATTTCATCTGAAGCTAGAAAAACATGTAATATTTTTTTTATTTAAAGAGCATTAAATTTTCTTTTTGCGCATTTAATTAGCATTTAATTTTCTGAAGTATTTCGTGTAGTTACATACAACTTTAACTGATTTTTGACACATTGCTCTGCTGAGTTCATCTGAAGCTAGCAAAACATGTAATATTTTTTTTATTTAAAGAGCATTAAATTTTCTTTTTGTGCATTTAATTAGCATTTAATTTTCTGAAGCATTTTATGTAGTAACATACAACTTTAACTGTTATTCAACAATTTGTTCTGCTGATTTCATCTGAAGCTAGCAAAACATGTAATATTTTTTTTATTTAAAGAGCATTAAATTTTCTTTTTGCGCATTTAATTAGCATTTAATTTTCTGAAGTATTTCGTGTAGTTACATACAACTTTAACTGTTTTTTGACACATTGTTCTGCTGAGTTCATCTGAAGCTAGCAAAACATGTAATATTTTTTTTATTTGAAGAGCATTAAATTTTATTTTTGGGCATTTAATTAGCATTTAATTAGCACTTAATTATTAGTCAAGTGAGATTTTGTTTTGCTGACATTGCTCTGCTATCTTCATGGACGTATTTATCTATCATAGTTAAATTCAACTAATTTTTTTCAGTGTATGTTTTTATGCTTAATTTTTTTTTTTACGATATCTTTACTCACAGATGGTGAATCATTTCAGGATTTTGAATGGAGCTACTCCTAGTTATTTATAAAATTTGAGTTTATTTTAATTTCTGAATTTTTTTAATTTTCTGAAAAATACCTGATTTTTTTTATATGTATAGGGAAAATTTTCTAATATTGTTTTCTTTTTTGTTCCAGGTAAGAAAATACATTCAAAATCATTGGATATTGTAAGTAAATATTAAAATATATGTAATGAATTTTACAATAACATATTAAAATATTATAAAAGTAGTTTATTTATAAATTCAAATGACTCAACTGCAGAAATATGTTCTCTATTGATAATATTAAATACTTGCCTATACAATGTTTACGCGATAAGCGCTAGCCATTTATGTATCGTACAAAAACCATACTTATAGAATGAACTGAACATTCCTTATCCAACTGTGACAGAGACAAAACGAATATGTAGCCAATACCTGTCTCTTTAAAGTCAAAATTTTTGTCAAAAATCGATTTTTTTTGAGAAGCCGCCATTTTGTCAAAAAAATTTATTTTGCTTATTCCTTCGATTAAGTACAAGATTATACATTACTTTAACGAAATTCGTTTGGGTTTTTTATTTTAAAAGATGCAGTCCAGAGATATCGTGGTCACCGCAAAGCGCCTTTTTTGAGATGACCTCCTGTAGCAGCTTTCGAAATTATTATTTTTACAAATAAAAAATGTTAAAATACAATTAAAAGTTACCATAATATGTGTACAAATTTTTACATTAATAAATTATAAAAGTCTTCTCTTAAAAACTTCTTGAAAAAAACCTTTTTTTGGCCTTCTGACTGTATGTAACCCCTTAAACGCCTTAAAGAGAGTGCTTAATTTTTTGAGCCTATTACTCAGTCCATTCTATAAAATTATATATTACATTGGATACATTTTTAATAAAAAAAGTGGATAAAACTTTTAGAAAGATATATGTACTGTACTTAGTTCATGTAAATAAGGTTGGGGGGGGGGGGTTAGTTGGTGATGGGTTGGAAGGGGGGGGGGTAAACATTTGTTTTAAATCTAAATCGCGTGGAGCGTGTGTTATTGTTACAGGCACAATGTATATGTAGTTTATTTCTGACACGTGATTCGTTTTTTCGTCAATTCATGTCGTATGAACATTTTACACATTGTAAAACTCCTGTTTATGTATGCACATGTGTACTGTCACAATATAATGAATAGCATTGTTACCAACATAACAACACCAACAACAGCAAGCAATACCGGTAACATTTGCAGACGAATGTATATTTGTAATCAGTTTGGGATTTTGCAAAAAGTGCACTATTATTATTTGACATCACAGTGTGGTCCTGTTTTTTTTAAACTATTTATAAATAGCTAGATGAAAGGTTGTAGTTTTAGAAATTAACCCATTTAGACCTACCGTACCAGACAAACAAATATTTTTTATTATCAAGTACCCACAAAATCACATTAAAACACGAAAAAATGTGAAAAAATAGTTTCAGGTCTAAGTTGGTTAAATCAAGTATCTACAGCCGAAATAGGTTATAACGATTCGAAAAAAAAATCTGACTAAAGCCCATATAATAGACATGATGACTGATTTAAAAAAAAAACTATTCTATGACGATTTTACGTGTCTCCTATTTCCAAAAAAATACTTTTTTCTGCCTAAAATAAAGGTTTAATCGCAAAAATTGACTATTTTAAAACTAATTTTGAATTTGACGCCACAAAACGCTCGCAGGTGACATTTCAGAGTTGTGACGTCAACAATAATCAAACATTCAGAGTTAGACAATAATTATTTTGTGTGTTAAAAATGAATTCCATAATATATAAGTTCTTAAATAAGATATGTACCTAATAATCTTGTAAGAGGAATTGATATTTGTCTAAAATAATGCGTGACGTCATTCGCTCTGATTGGTGTTCTATTTAACATGGCGGTGGATTGCTGTATTTTGCATTTTTATTTTAACAAAAATTATATTAATCTCGCTTTTAATATAAAAATAAATACTTTTTTTCTGGCATTATGCCTATTGACTTTTTGACGGTTTTTACGACGTAATATGACTGGTCCCTTCGATCTCGTTATAACCGATTTCGACTGTATAAACGTGTATCTTTTCAAACAGATAGATCAATACGGGTATCGGATATGGAATTTTTATTTTGAAAATGTCAATAGAAATGTCAGAAAAATGTGATAATTGTTTTATTTGCTTTGATAATTCATACCTTTTGATGTTAGTATGATTATGAAATTAAAAACATAAGTGCTGTTTATTATAAAGGTAAATGTCATTTGAATGTATTTCATTTTTTACGTGGTAAAAACATATTTTTTTTAAATAAAAAACCTACTGACAGTTTTTAATGAAATAAAAAAAAGTTTAATTATTTTTCCATCTATTCATTGACTGACTCATCACCAAACCCCTGAACCTAGAATAGGTAAATTATATTTTACGTGAGCATAAGGATTTTTCGAAATTCAACCCCTAAAGAGTGCGTGGGAAAATTTTTAAACTTTGTTTAATTTTCATACATTTCAATGCAGATGAATTTGAAGTATAATACTTTTCTATCATAATAAAAGTTTACGTATATTGCTATTTTTTAATTTCTATCCCCCCCCCCCTCGCTACTGTTTGTATAAATATAGAAAAAAGCGAGTAATATACATTATTGCAATATACTAACTAATATTTATATCTAAATAATATGTACACTGCTGTGCAAAAGTTTTTGGACATTTGTGATTTTGAATGTAAATATACAGATTTCAGTCAATAAAAATAACGGAAAGAATATGTTTACTCGCAGTCAAAATTGTAAAAAAAATAATGTCTTGTTAGCTTGAAAGACACTGTGCGTCAATACTTTCAACTTGAGTAAACCTGACCTTTCAGGTATATAATTCAAAAATAACATGGAAAATTGTAAATGCTGTATTTAAGATATGCTATGTACTCTTATCAACATTTAAGATTTTTTACCAACCATTTTTGCAGTTTTATATTTACAATACGCAAGAAAATGAGCGCCCAAAGACTTTCGCACGGCAATGTAGGTTGTATTATATTTTTTAAATTTCTATCCCCCCCCCCTCCTCCATGGATGTGTCAATATTTTTTTTAGATGTAGAAGAAAGCGAGTATTATGTATTATATATACATTATTGCAATGTACTAACTAATATTTATATCTAAATAATATGTAGGTTGTATTACTTATAATAGAGAAAATGAAAGTACAGTGGGGTACTCTTCACGGCCGTGGTTATTATTATTTATTTAATACCAGATCCTAGGTAGTAGCACTGTACGTACCCAATAGTACCTAGAGTACCTACGTACATACATACACACGGACCGAGAACGGCACATGGGGGAATTATTCTCTACTCGCATGCATGTCGTTATTATAATTTATTCTGTTATGTTGTGTTGTTGGTACGACTGCGGCGTTAAATCTAATGCAGAGATAGTAGAGTTGCTATTCAAAAACATATTGTTATATTACAGGTTGCCATGGCAACGTGTATAAATAATACAAAAAACAAAAAAAAATCGAATAGCAATTTTTTTCTCATTTTAAAACGATCACAAAGCTTCTCGTATCTTCGATATTTCGAGAAAGCAGTATTTTTAATACAGGTTGCCATGGCAACGGTATGGATATAAAACTAGCTGTCGGATCCAATTTTACCCGGGGATATAAAATTAAACTATAACGTATAATGCTGTGGGGTGCGATCCTTTAGGTCCACACAATCAACTTCCCAACATGGTATGACTTACAATACTTGAATACTGATTACTTATTGTTTCCTTAATTAATATTACTATGTTATAGTTTGTAAATATTTTTTTTTAATATGTATATGAAAAATTTTAATGGAATTTATCAGAAATAAAACTCACCCTTTGTATTATGAATATTAGTTTTCTAATATCCTAATAATGTCAATAATATAATGCACATTTTTAGAAAAACTAATCTGACAGTTTGAATTTTGAATTGTGTTGTTTCCAAGGCAACATGAATTATTAGATGTATTTATTAGTATGAAATTCAAATTTTGATGGTGGTTTCCATCCCTTTAATGGCTGTTTGGACCCATATAAAAAATAAATACTGAAATACACGTTTCATTATTTGTATTGTATAGTATTTATTTTAAGTTCCGACTAAATTCGACCAAGAAAAAAAATAAAAATGAAAAAAAAACACCCTTTTTACCCCCGTAGGGGTTGAATTTCGAAAAATCCTTTCTTTCAGATCATATTCACGTCAAGACGCTTCGATTAGCACCCCAACGAAGTCAATAGCATTTTTTGTTCGCGAGATTTCGTCCCGGAAAAAAATGACACGTACGTACGTACGTACGTACATACATACACACACACACACACACACACACACACAGACATTTTTCTAAAAATAGTGTCAATATACTCTAATGCCCTTGAAACATGAAAATATGTTAAAATTTTTGATTTCGATTTTCGGACCAATTACAATAACTCCCTATTGGGAAGTTAATAACAAAGAACAAAAAAAATCGGAGAGCAATTTTTTTTCTCATTTTAAAACGATCACAAAACTTCTCGTATCTTCGATATTGCGAGGATGTGGTATTTTTATAAAGGAACTAACAGAATTTGTTAGCTGAAACAGGCACTTTCATGGGGTATTAATTCTGTGTTCTTATTTATTAATTTAGATTAGTGATACTTCAATCTATATCTATAAAAGAGTTTGTCCTTAACCACTCACTCACTCACTCACTCACTCACTTATATACAAACGTGAAATTTCATAGGTGCCTTCCTTTTATGATGTAAGCACCCACTAAGAAAGGATTTTTTGAAATTCAACCCCTACGGGGTTAAAACAGGGTGTCAAAGTTTATATAAGAAAATACTTTTTTTGTTCGCATTTAAATGAAACTTATTATACTCTACAAAATAAATAATGAAAAAATTATTTCATCATTTCCCAAAATTTAAGGTGTTAAGGGGGTGGAAAAATTTGTAAAATATTTTTTTTGTATTCACCGAATGAAACATGGCACAAGTATAGGTATTCTGCAAGATAAATATTAGTTACGAAAATTCAACTCCTATGGAAATGGGAGGGGGTAAAATTTTGATATATTTATCTTCATAATTGTTCATGATATCAACGTTAATTCGGACAAATTAATATTCAATTAAAAATGAAAGTTCGATATTCAAGCCCTAATAGCATAGGACGGGGACAAAGATGGATTTAGATATGTTTATTTGCATACCTGCTTTAATTATAAAGGTAAATTCGGGCAAAATAGTCATCTATTAAAATACAAATTTCGATATTCAACCCCTAATGGCGAGGGTAGACAGGGGGTTAGTTTTTATAATTTTTAATTAAGATCCGAGATATTTACGTTTTTTTTATAGGTAATGAATAAAAATCAATATAAAAAAATGTAATATGTCATCCCCTATCACGTATGGAGGGTCTTAATTAGTTTCGAAGGTTACGCGAGCGAAGCCGCGGTATTCCGCTAGTTTATTATAATACCGTTGATGTTTACTTATTGCACGTGCGAAAAACTTGTCAAACACTTGGTGAAATTTTAAAAGAACTGTCGTATACGTTTGATACACCCCATTTGAAAGTGCTTGCAAATTTTGTTGGCTTCCTTATAAAAAAATAAATAAAAGCGGAGATGTTATTTTTGTCTCTTAAAAAATACGTATTTTAGAAGCAAGCGGATGCAAATTGAAACAAATTCACGAAAGCTCTTTGGTTGTTTTAAAATATGTTATATATTTTTTTGCTGTCCGCGTTTGAAGGAAATTAATTTCGGGCTTCTTCGGCAGACGCTCGCATTTTTGAATATTTTATATACGTAAACAGCATAATTAATTCTTTCATTTCCGGCATGCTTTTGTTTCAAAAATAAATTCCTAATTGAGTGAAATAAGTGTCAAAGGAGACAATACGGAAGGCAGCAGGCATGGGCGTCCCCGTGTTGTATTGATCCGCGTCAAATATTAAATATATTAAATTTTAGTTTATTTTTGTTTCTGATTTAATATAATAAATTATTATTTCTGATGGGCTGAGTTAAAAATAATAAAAATGTAAACACTTATGGATTTTGAGTTCAGTATTTTTTAAAGATTTTTGAACCTTTTTGACGTTTTTCCTGGTGGAACTACATATAAGTTTATTTTTGTTTTTGATTAAAAATAATAAATTATTATTTCTGATGGGTTAAAATTAAAAATAAATAACGTAAACACTTATGGATTTTTAGTTTACAGGGTGACCAGTTTCTGGGAACCGGGAAAAGTCAGGGAATTTTGCTATATAGGGAAAAGTCGGGGAATTTGGTTGGAAGTCAGGGAATTTTTATAAAATGCAAAATCATACAAATTACTGCAAATATTTAAAGAGTGACGTTTTTTAAGGTTTTTATCTAAATTTTTTAAATAAAAAACAGGGAAAAACGGTAAAAATTCTTCTGGAAAACCGGGAAAAGTCAGGGGAATTTGTTCCAGAGAAATACTGGTCACCCTGGTTTAGTATTTTTTTGAATGTTTTCGCACCTTTTTGACGTTTTCCCTGTCGGAATTATAGGGGTATTTTCGGGAACACGAATGCAACTTAATTTGTCATACTTTGAAAGTCCATATCTCCAGAATCAATAATCGTATAGGAATAAATAATATATCAAAATATAGCTTATATAACTCCATTTATAATAATGTAATTTATTTTAACCCTCCATCTTTCAACCCTTAAATATAGCGTAAAAAAAATAATCAAGATTTTATATTATATATTTTCTATGATAATGGATATTTTTCTATGTTATTAATTAGGGGCACAGTTGATACTACTATGTCCCCTTGTTAGTTTTATTAATTTTGATGGGAGCTAATCAGATGTTAAGATATTAAAATTATAAAAAAATGATAAGAAAGTAAATTTGACTTTCTGACGTTTCGATCATTTTTTTGTAAATTATTTAGCAGTAATAACATAATAATCATTTTTATTAATGTACGAACGAAAAACGTATTTCTAAAATGTATTAAAATTTGTAGACGGCCCTAATTAGTCGCATCTACATATAATATCAAATTTAAAAATTTGAAAATCTAAAATCAACATTTTTTTAAATTCCCTCTGAATTTTCATTTTCATTTCGAAGTATTATTTTTGTTAAATTGTTTATTTAATATATTATAACAAATGTGTTTGAGGGAGCCACGGGGTGGGCGAGGAGAAGGGGGCAGTTGTTGCGTCGCTTGGTCGCACAAAATACATGTCGTGTTGAAGGCGTCACATTGGTAATTATGATTTATTAATGGTCTCCTTTTCGGAAGGAGTAAGGACCTTGAAACTGCGCACAAATCGATCTGTTGCTGCTGATTTCACGGTACTACAAACATAGGTAACATTTAGATACAATAACCCTATCGATTTACCAGATTTAAATTAGACTAATTAAAAAAAATACTGGCTACATAGAACTACAATTCACAGAAAATTCAGGGTAGTTTTAAAATGTGCGTAATACAGTCTAGTGTAACGTGTTGTGTTTAAATTTTTTTACGGTTTTGATGAATAATTTAGTTGCTACAGCTCTCGTAGTGAAATCGAAAAAAATACTTAAATTTATTAAATATGCATATTCGAAACAATTGATAAACTATACGATACGAGGCACTAGTACGTGAATGCTCGACCCGCACTTGGTACATTTATTTTAACTAGGATTTTTAGTTAATTTTTTTTTTAGATTTTGTGTAAAAAAATAACGTAGCCTTATTTTCCTATTTCGTGGACACACTGTACATAAAACAGGAAGGTCCTTTAGGGACTTGAACTTGTTTTCTATATTTATATATCGATGTTAGAAAGACACTGAAGGAAAAGTTAAACTTGGGTCGTAAATCTTTAATTTAATTTCTGATTTCTTGTGTTTTTTTTTTGAAATAATTATATTTTTGTATTTGATAGAAAATATGTCTCATATACGAGTTTTTTTTGTTATTAAATGAAGCAAAATTAAATTTGGTTTAATTTTATTTTCTATAGGTATAATCGTTTTTCAAATAGTCGTTTTTCCGGAATAATTCCTGATTTAAAGATTATTTTGCCTAAAATTCATCCTCAATAAAATGAAGTTATATTTTTTACATATTACAGCTTAATTAAAAAACAATTGAACTGATTTTAATGCGGTTTTCACAATGGTTAGATAATTTTTTAGTGCATATTCTTAGCTATAAAGTTTTACGTCTCCCCTCTCTGAACTGTGATTATTTTGTCTAAAATTCATTCTCAATAAAAAGAAGTTATTTTTTTTACATGTTACAGCTTAATTCAAAAACTACTAAACTGATTTTAACACGGTTTTCACTAATACTTTGATAATTTTTCAGTGCATATTCTTAGCTATTAATTTTTATAACTACCCCCCCCCCCCTTCAACTGTACAAAGATTTAAGTTGTATTGATATACATTTTTGTATCATGCAAATTGGAAAGAATCCTTCTTAAATTTCGTTCGTGTTAAATTCATTAATGGACGTGAAAAATCGTATTGCATATTCTTTGGTATTAAGTTTTACCCCCCCCCCCCCCTCCTTCAACTGTATAAAATTGTATTTATATGTATTTTTGTATGTTGCAAATTGAAAAGAATCTTTCTTAAATTTCGTTAGTGTGAAATTCGTTAGTGGACGTAAAAAACCGTATTGCATATTCTTAGCAATTAAGTTTTACCCCTCCCCTCCTTTAACTGTATAAAATTGTATTTATATGTATTTTTGTATGTTGCAAATTGAAAAGAATCTTTCTTAAATTTCGTTAGTGTGAAATTCGTTAGTGGACGTAAAAAACCGTATTGCATATTCTTAGCAATTAAGTTTTACCCCTCCCCTCCTTTAACTGTATAAAATTGTATTTATATGTATTTTTGTATGTTGCAAATTGAAAAGAATCTTTCTTAAATTTCGTTAGTGTGAAATTCGATAGTGGACGTAAAAAACCGTATTGCATATTCTTAACTATTAAGTTTTAACCCCCCCCCCCTCCTTTAATTGTATAAAATTGTATTTATATGTATTTTTGTATGTTGCAAATTGAAAAGAATCTTTCTTAAATTTCGTTAGTGTGAAATTCGTTAGTGGACGTAAAAAACCGTATTGCATATTCTTAGCAATTAAGTTTTACCCCTCCCCTCCTTTAACTGTATAAAATTGTATTTATATGTATTTTTGTATGTTGCAAATTGAAAAGAATCTTTCTTAAATTTCGTTAGTGTGAAATTCGATAGTGGACGTAAAAAACCGTATTGCATATTCTTAACTATTAAGTTTTAACCCCCCCCCCCTCCTTTAATTGTATAAAATTGTATTTATATGTATTTTTGTATGTTGCAAATTGAAAAGAATCTTTCTTAAATTTCGTTAGTGTGAAATTCGTTAGTGGACGTAAAAAACCGTATTGCATATTCTTAGCAATTAAGTTTTACCCCTCCCCTCCTTTAACTGTATAAAATTGTATTTATATGTATTTTTGTATGATGCAAATTGAAAATTTCGTTAGTGTGAAATTCGTTAGTGGACGTGAAAAAGCGTCAACTGATTACAACATCAACATAAAGTCAGTCTTCTGTAACAGCAGCTGGAAGATTTATCAAACTCGCGGGGGCACACAGAAATAAAACTGTCTACTGTAGAGAGTTATACCAACTCTAAAAGCCCATTTTCATATTTTTTCAACGCCATATTTTCAAAAATCAACTGAGAGGAAATAATTCAGATCGTATATTACCACTTGCATGATGTACTAGGTAGCTGGTGGTGGTGGTATATATATAACACTGTGTGTGTGTGTGTCTATGTGTGTGCGCACGTATATCTGTGGTATCAAACAGGCGGTGTATACACATTGGGGGGATTTGAGCTTATTTTATAGTTACGACTGATTTTATGGTATTAATTTTGAATTGATTGCTGGAATTTAGATTTTAGACTTTCAACATATGGAGCGTGTGGAAAATGAATGGATTATTAAATAAAAATATTTTTTAACCAATAGGTGCACGGAAAAAAAGAAATCTGAAGAATGACAGTTTTTTTCATAGTTTGACCTCGGGTTGCACAAAGCAAAATAATTCTCGATTAGTTGATTTCAAAGCATTATTACGTCAATTCTAAAAAACAATCACGGTTATGATACATATTATAAGGTGAAAAATTGTCATCTTTACACTGGTAGAAAGGATTTCTCAAACCAAAAACCTTGTTTTGTATATAACGAAAACAATATTTTCTTAAAATAAGCAATAATCTCTTAAACCAACTATAATATTCTTGAACGAAGGAATAACGTAGTTGGATTAAGGGTATGTTTCTTATATTAACAAAATATTGTTTTCGTTATATACAAAACAAGGTTTTCTTGGTCCAATACAGTTTTTTTTCTGTATTTGTAAAATAGTTTCTATTGTTTAATAATTGAACCTTTTTTTAACAAATTAATTAATAAATCGTAATACCGTTACTACCCATATTTTGCAAGCACTTTTGTAAAATAGTTTTTTTTAAATATATATCTACATACATTCGCTACTAATAAATATACATTGAATATTTCTTTAAGTAATAATTTTTGATTTATGTTGTTTTGACAGAACATCAAAGCATAATGTTATATATTTATTTATACATTCCTGTATTATAAATAATATGTTAATTTTTCTATAATTCATTGAAACAACATTTTGGTACCACTTTAAGAACATATATTTCCCAAGAAGAAGTTTTTCTTACGAAAATTCTTTAATATGAGGCGAAATATTTATATATATATATGTATGTATGTATAATGTATGTATACATATGTGTGCGTGCGTGCGTGTGTGTGTGTGTAGAAATCTGCGAGTAAGTTATTGTAAAATATGATCTCGCGCAGCTCATATGTTTTATTAAAATGTTGATTATTCTGTTACAGAGGTGCTATCCTGACTTTTTCACATGCATAAATACACACACACAGACGCATGTACCTCCCCTCTCTATGTTCCCCATGCCCCCCCCATCTCCTACGCACACGCACGTGAACACTTGTTTACATGTGTGGCTGACATAAATTTTAACAGATGTTTAGATTAGGTGGTTTCATTTTTTTTTTTTTTGAAAATTTGTTTTATTGTGATTGGTATTTTGTGTGTTGTTTTTTCTGTTGTTGTTTTTGTTGTTGTTGTTGTTCTATTGTCAGGTGCGAGTTTGGGTGTGTGTGGAGGGGGGGGGGGGGGGTAGGGGTCGCTTGTACTGGTTTATTTGGGAGGATAATTGCAACTTTAAAAAAATTGTTTTGAAATTTTTTTTTGTAATTTAAATCAGTTGAATTAAAGAGGTTGGTGGTCTTTTTAAGATGCGGGGGAGGGGGTAAAGGGGGGTTCACATTTATTATAGTGACCAATTTCGATTCTAAATTCATTAATTTTGAAAATAAGTGAGTCATATCCATTATAGAGATCCATATGAAAAAAAATAATGTTAGGGCTTGTAACTCGAAAACGAAAAGTGGTATACAAATTCTAAATATACCGTTCAATACTACATAAAAAGGGTTTTAAGAAACTGCAAACAAAAAGTATTTATGTGCTTTGACAAAAAAGTTATAGACATTTAAAATTTGGAAATTTTTTATGTATTACACAGAAAAAAAACTGTATTGGACCAAGAAAACCTTGTTTTGTATATAACGAAAACAATAATTTGTTAATATAAGAAACATACTCTTAATCCAACTACGTTATTCCTTCGTTCAAGAATACTATAGTTGGTTTAAGAGATTATTGCTTATCTTAAAAAAAAATTGTTTTCGTTATATACAAAACAAGGTTTACTTGGTTTGAGAAATCCTTTCTACCAGTGTACATAGAATTAAAAAAAAAACCTTTCCTTACAAATATCGCATCTACTTGTATAGTTATCTGAGACATGTGCCTGTATACATTATTTTTACAGTTTTGTTGTTCACTTAATATAAAAATAACTATAGTTATCTGGGACATCCTGTATAAATTATTTTTACAATTGAATGTTTTGATGTTCACTTATTATAAAAATATTGAGAACGTCTTGTATAATTAAATATTTATACACAAAATATCGTTTAGCCGTTAGCTCGCTTTTAACGACTCGCGCCACATAATTATATTTTCACTTATAATTTTATGGGTGAAATTTGTAAACGTGAATAATATAGACGAACATGGCGGTAGTGGCGGTGATGTCAGCCAGATATTGGCTCGTGCTTAATTGCTGGGAGGGGGTGAGTGACACGACTGGGGGTGGGAGGGGGTATAACTTCAGAAGTGTTTCTGTAGAATCCATCAGTGTACCAATTACCTTTTGAATAATTATTGCATTACGCTACGGTTAATTTCGTTACTGGTTAAGGGGGTACTCAAGGAAGGAGAGGGGGGGGGGGTTATGTATGTTTGAGAGTTATTGATTTTCTTGGTGGTGAAAGAGGGTAATGGTTCTTGGGGTTGAAATAGACTATATTTTTTAAATGTTTTTTTTTTTTTTTAGTTTTGCTATACAGGGAAATGTTAGGAAAAAGTCAGGGAATTTGGTTGAAAATTAGGGAATTTTTTATAAAAATATAAAAACCACACAAATTCTTGCAAATTTTCAAACAATTATCTATTAAAATTGAAAAGAAAACATGCGAGCTTTTTTAGTTTTTTTTTATCTAAATTTTAAATAAAAAACAAAGGGAAAAACGTAAAAATTCTCCTGGGCAACCGGGAAAAGTCAGGGAAATTTAATCCAGAGGAATATTGGTTAAGGTCCTTCTGTTTTTTTTTTTTTGATTGGGCATAAACGGAGGGAGGGGAGGGGGGGGGTTATGTATGAGAGTTATTGATTTTCTTAGTGGTGAAAGAGGGTACTGGTTCTTGGGACTGAAATAGGACTAATAAAAATTAGATACAAAATGGATATATTTTTTTAAATATGTTTTATTTTTGAAAAGGAGGGGGAGGAGGGGCACTCATTGCGATCCAGGATTTAACTTATTATTGTAGGTCCTTCTGTTGTTGTTTTTTTTGATTGGACATAAACGATAATATAATATAAATTATATTATTTTTGTTTTGTAGTAAAAATGTAGGTACCTATTTGTTAAAATATTATTACTTAGGTACGTACTTACTTAATAAATATTATTACTAACGTTCTTACTTAAGGGGCAGGGGGGAGGTACATGCAAAGCAAATTTATTAAATAAATGTCTTTATTAAATATATAGTAGTAAAGTAGTTTTCTCGAAATTTGTTTTCGTTGATAAAAATAATATGTGAGCATTATAATATAAATAACAAATATCCTTTTTTATATATGTGTATGTTTGTGTGTGTGTGTGTGTGTGTGTGTGTGTGTGTGTGTGTGTGTGTGTGTGTGTGTGTGTGTGTGTGTGTGTGTGTGTGTGTGTGCAAGGAGGCAAAAGTGGAAAGGAAGTGCAAAGAGGAACATGCGAGTATAGCGGAACTCAGAACGTTGGGAATGATTGGTGACGAACATGAAATATGAGAAATTGTATTACATTTTACAAAAATACTGTGCACTCAATACTGGTTCAAACCATAGACATAGAGGCATGGACTACACGCATTCTGCATTATTAACATAATGGTGTATAACATTATTTCTTCAGAACAGTGAGAGAGAGATGCAGTGGCGTTTGGGATATATCTATCTCTGTCTCTAAAAAGAATGAAATAGACAATCCTGTTTAAATAATAAAATTATTTTCTATATTTTTCTCTGATACGGTTTTGTTTTTGAGTTAAATGCGTGGTCCATGCACTATGTCTATGGGTTTAGTCCCTTCTACACGTGACCAATTTGAAAAAAAAATGTAATACTTTGATTACGGAAGATAGTGTACAGTTTTTTTAAGGAGGGAGAATTTTTTATAAAAAATAAGTAAAATATTTATGTCCAATTTTTTTTTTTTTTGTAACAAATATATCGTATAGGGCAGGGCATTTTTTTTCTTCTTCGCGGTTGGGGAGTCTGGGGAAGTATTTAATAAACGAAAGTATAATATACGTCCATACACATTTTACGTATATGTATATTATTTAGTATAACTACCTACTTGAATCTTTTTCTATATAATATGTATTTACTAAACCACTGTAAGTATTGCATATGAAAACACTATGTCCCATTTCTAAAATATCTACTTATTAAATTTACGGTATTATGCGGCTATTACACTATCAAATAAATGTCATATTTCTTTGATCAAAGAAATTTTATCACATTTCTTTAATAGTGTAATATCCGCCTATGTTAAATGTGGTAAAATTTCTTAAATTAAAAAAAATATGACAGCGTAATAAGTAATCTTTTATAATATTCATAATATTTCTCTGATCATAGATAATGACAAATTCAAGATCTTTGACATATTTATTTGATAGTGTAATAACCTCATAAAGAAGGTAACAAGCACTTTCAACGAGGTATTAATTCTCTGTTATTATCTAGTGTTATGGATTTGTTTTAAAATTTAGATGAGTGATACTTGACTATAGTATTGTAACACAGTTGGTGCAGACTCTGACCGTACGTGGTATAATTATCATAACATCACCACTGTTTTAACACCCTTGTTAGTGTTTACATACAATGCGTGCGTGAAACTTGTCAAATACTTGATGAAACTTCAAGATAACTGTTATATAAGTTAGATTCCTCATTTGAAAGTGCTTGTAAGCTAGCACATGTTTTTTTTAAAATACCTAGAAAATCAGTTGATGTTATGTTGGGTCGAGTCAGTATCTGGTGGATAGTACTTACCCATCCGAGTATCACGAGATGATGTGTTGGTAGCGGGTGGGATTCTCGTCTAAATAAACACATCCCGGTGGTACGGGTGCTCGGATCCCCAACTAAGACATTAACTTCGATGTTTGCTTGGACGGAGGCGGAAGTGAAGACTGATTCTATGTTTTCGCTTCGCTGGAAAATTATTATCGAAGCTGATTATTACTGTACTACTCGTACTATACATATAAATACGTCGTTCGGGTGAAAGCCGCTTTACTGAAATGGTTATTATTTAATATATATAGGCATATATAGTATATCTTATATAGGATTTTATCGGAAATTAATTGTTGGTGCTCTTTCTAAAACACAACATCAAAATGTTTCAATTGTTTCCATGGTTACTGCAGTTATGCAACTGGATTAATTTAGATGGGCCCCAATCAAAAATAAATATATACAGTGCTTTGCACAAGTTCGGGGCTACCTAAATAACTTTTGATTGGTGTGAAAAAATTAAGTACAAAAACACCCACCTGCATAGGGGGAGAAAAGAAATATATTAAGGGACAAGTTATATAATATAATGTATTATTTTTTAACCTATATGTAATACTTATTTAAAAAAACAATTTGCAATAACAAATAAAATGATTATTATTATTTATAATATGCGATAATATGTTTAAATTTTATAGTTTTATATAAACAGAGCGGGCTATAATTATAGATTATATTATCAGTTTTACAATCGCAATTTACACTAACACACAAATACAAACATTTGTGTGTATGTGTGTGCAAATAAATAAATATATACGCGTGTACAGTGGAGTGCGCGATCAAAAATAATATTTTCAGCCCTTGATTTTTATTTAATTAAATAAAATCTTTTTTTGCATTATTATTAATTGGAGTACGCATCTGTAGAAATATTCTCATAAATATTGAACTAGTATATATTTCAGATGTGAAAATTAGGAAATCGTGGAAAATGCCATAACTATAGTCTGTTTCATTTATGTTTGCAGTGATTGCCGGGGGTTTTGACGGAGGAATCGTGAATCGTACCGTCAAATCCCCAGGCAAACACTGCAAATTGAAATTAAACAGACTATAGATTTTTAAGATCAAAATTAAATTAAATTTTTATTTTATTTGAAACGATATTTAAAAATAAAAACATATACAGGTATGCGTTTGTAGAAATGTCTAGGACTTTCTTACACGTACTATTGTCAGTGTGAGACACACAAAGTGTTCAGTAGCGTGCGCGATCAAAAGGAATATTAAAAACCGTATAATTGAACTTTCTTATACGTAATACTAAGAGAGTGGACTTGCTTTCTTATTGTGTAAAACAAATTTCTAGTTAACCGATAAAATATATAAAACAAAATTGTCAAGTGCGTATCGAGTTTTACGTATTAGTGTCCAGTAACGTATAGTTTTTAAAAATTAATTTGATTGTTTTAAGATGACAACATTTTTTATTATATTTACATACGTTTCAATATTATAGAAAAGGCTGAGACAGACAGATAGGTAGGTGTCATGCGTCATTTTTTACCGATTTCGTGAACGAAATATAATTTTTTTGTGAATATCGTTCTCTACAATTTTTATTAATAATTTAGTCCCCGTTAAATTTTCTCGAAGTAAAATGTTTGTGACCCCTGTTTTTGACTCCAATTTTCAACAGTACGCGAGTGTGGAAAGGTACACATAAATTAACGTTTAATTTTTTTTTATAACAATACATATTTTTTGGGGAAGTTACTCGAACATGAAGCGAACAAAAAATTTTTTTTTTCACCGGAAACTCCAGTACAGTCAGTAATTTTAGATTTACACCCGTTGGTTGAAACTAATGTGTGCTTCCACATGTGTATTTATGATAAATAAATAGAACATATATACGCTAAAACCAGTGGCGGGTCGTTTTTAATTTAATTTTTTTTTATATGGACTTTACTTTTAAATAACTCAGCGAAAAAAAATCGTACTGTGAAAAGTTTGAATTCATTTTAAAGAGGAAAGTCAATACTATTTGTTGACGTAGATAAAAACTTTAGAAAAAAACGCCCACTTGGTAATACATAAATTCAAAAAAAATACAAAAATTTATAATGTAGGTACCTAGTACACTTGTCACCACTGCTTAGACCATGCATTTATGTAAACAATACAATTGATTAGAACTGTCAGTGGGATGTCATTTATATTTTAATACCTCGCAGATAGTGTTAGTTTAACTTTTGCTTGTTTATGATTATTCACGAATTAAATAAAAATTACAAAAAATATGATGTAGGTACACTTGTTAACTTGTTACCACTGCTTTGGTCATTCTTATAAACATTACAATTGATTAAAAATGTCAGTGGGATGTCATTTATATTTAATACCTCAGAGATAGTGTCAGTTTAACTTTTGCTCGCTTGGTAATTTACAAATTAAATAAAAATTACAAAAAAATATGATGTAAGTACACTTGTCACCACTGCTTAGGCTTTTCATATAAACAATACAATTGATTAGAACTGTCAGTGAGTTGTCATTTATATTTAATACCTCGCAGATTGTGTTAGTATAGCTTTTGCTTGCTTGATAATACATACATTAAATAAAAAATACAAAAATATGATGTAGGTACACTTGTCACCACTGCTTATAGGTCATTCATATTAACAATACAATTGATTAGAACTGTCAGTGAGTTGTCATTTATATTTAATACTGCAACAGATAGCGTAAGTTCAACTTTTGCTCGAGAGCAAACTCTTTATAATAAATACCGGACATAAAAGTATAAATCGAAATATGTATAATAAATATTACAACTCCCTCCCCCTCTTTTTCTCTACACAATTAGGTATCATAATAATAAATAAAAATGTCACATAATTTCTCCTGTAGGTGATTGTGTAAGTTGATTTTTTTTAATCTCACCCATACAATCTAAAAAGGGGCTTGCTTTTTTTTTGAAATATTTATAACCAATCGTAAATAAAATGTAAGATTATGATCACATGTAAGGTTTTATTGTTTCGTATACTGTACATTTATTATGTGCATTGTTAAGAGCAATTTAAAAAAATAATTCATGAAAAATAGTATGGAATTTAAATTAAAAAAAATGGATAACAATTTTTGATAGTTGTTGACTGAATCTTTTAAATAATTAGCTCTAAATCGGTTACAGACAGACACACAGATAGATAGATAGACCCCCCCCCACCGCAAAAGTGTCAAAACTCAAAAAATGTAGTTTTGAGGAAATAGGAATAAATTAAATTATAACAATTTAGGTAAATCAAAATTGTAAAGGTAGTATAGGAAAAGGACTGATACAGAGTGTTTAATTTAAATATTTCAGTATTCATGTAATGTTTGAAAAATAGTAACTATAAAAACGGTTAGGGATTAAGTATTTAAAAATAAAAT
This sequence comes from Sialis lutaria, assembly GCA_949319165.1. Taxonomy (NCBI): domain Eukaryota; kingdom Metazoa; phylum Arthropoda; class Insecta; order Megaloptera; family Sialidae; genus Sialis; species Sialis lutaria. The sequence continues at coordinate 25,556,037 of OX439240.1, read as the reverse complement.
AAAAAATGTGACATTTTTTTTAGAATATGCTAGTTTTGTTGACGGTAGGTACACGAAGTACATAATGACAATTTTTAGTAGAAATATATAGTAATTTGGAATCATTCTACATATTTATATCAAATATGATTTTTACTTCCATGTTCGAAGAAATGGAAGTATTGTAATACCGTCAAAAAATCGTGTCCGAGATAAAAGCAGATTCTGATTGTACTAACTTCAAAACGTAAAGAAAAGTTAATTTCCGCATGGCGGCTGTGCGTGTGTGTGTCTGTGTGTGTGTCTGTGTGTCTGGATGTAGAATTTTCTTCCGTGTACGATAACTACTGTAAATATGCACCGATTTGAATTATTTTTGGGGAAAATGTTTGCCTCAGTGAGTACTCCAGACCTATTGATTTTGGTGCTAATCGGATTAGGGGTTTCAGAAATATACCAAATGTTGTACCAATTATCGTCTAAAAAGTGAGTATTATCTAACCAATTTTGATAAAACTTGGTACACTTGTAGTTTAATCCAATCTAAGGGGTACTTATTTCATAAACGTGCACAAAAAGCCACAGAAGGGGTGAAAACCACCATCAAAATTTTAATTTTAAATACTATTAAATTCATGTTGCCATGGAAACAAACGCAGTTAAATTCAAATGTCACATTATTATTACTCTACAAAAATGGGTGCGTTTAGCGAACGTCAGCGGCTGAGATGCTGACCAAATCGGTTTCGCTAAACGGGCCGCTGCGCAAACGCTTACTTCAAGCTGTTGAGTAAACAAGTCAGTGCAAAAAAATAACGCTGAGTCGATCAGCTTTTAGCTGACAGATGTACTGCCGGTTAATAATTAAACTTAAATCACAATAATATTAAGTTTTAAATCATCCAAAAATAAAATGAATGAACAGTCAGTACCAAGAAAGAGTTTTACATTTTGCCTATGTATTGGAAGATTGATATTTATTAAAATATATACGTATTTAAAAAATGTGTTTGTTGACAAAAATTGTAAACAATCAAAAATAAATAGTGTATGTATTTGATGCTATTTCGTAATACTATCTGTAATAAATTTAATGAGTGCCATAAAAATATGTAGGTATACATTATAATATACTGTATTTTAAGTTTTAAGTACTGACGCTGTCTTGTCATACCAATTTTTTTTAAACTAAAAAGTAGCATCAACATGTAACCAAAATTTATTTTTCTAGCTCAAATACTAACTTATTATCCAACTTCTTTTACATTCTATAGTACCACTATATTCTTTTATTAATTCTAGTAATGTACCCTGTTCTCTTTTACTGAAATTAATTCATTTTTTATCACATTTTATATAATAATTTGCGGTTAATTTTTAGTTTGACATAACAAAATGCCGCCATTTAAACTGACTGTAAGCGCACGGTTTAGAGAATTTGGAGCAGTTGACTGTCAGCATACTCAGCATAGTTGACTGCTGACTTTCAACCGCTGAGCTCGCTAAACGCAGCCAATGTGTATTATACAACTGACAGTAGAATATTAGAAAACTAATATTTATAATACAAAGGTTAGTTTTATATTAACAATTATCTATTGTAAAATATATTACAGAACATGGAAGTCATGTATGGTTCTCCATACCGATATTTTTGAATTGTCACACTTTTTTACGGGGGTGCGAGATGTAAATATTTATAATACAGTTGATTTTTTTTATGTTTTTTAATTTACGTATACAAAAAAGGGAGGGGAGGTTACAAATTACAATTGAATCTACCTTTGTAAGAAATCCTGGTTCAGGGACCCGCTGTAGAATATTGGGGCCCATGTTAACATTGGTGTCTTTACTGTCTTTCATAGTCCGCCATTCATGTATACACTCGAGGGAGCAACCGGGGTTGAGTGTTGTTATCATAATAGAAATACGTATGGGGTGGAAGTAGCAAATCAATAACAACAAGGTGTAAAGCAGGTGCTTATGTTCTGAGGTTAAACGCCCCTTTACCCCCCCCCCCTTCGCCCCCTACCTGTACGCACGACGCATCCCTTGTTGTTTCTTATATATAGCCATGTCGCATATACTCTATTTTTCGGAAATGCAAATTTAATTTTTGGATGCGTATGTAACTAAAGATTGTATTTTTTATTGTAGGTATTGTTGTGCACACAGAAAAAAAACTCGATTTTATTGAAAATTTGAGATGGAAAAATGCTTAATAAATTTATTTTGTTAATATAACGATATTTCTTCAATATAATAATAAAAAAATTCTTATTGAGGATAATTTAATTCATTTGAAAAATATATCTTCATGTTTATCTAAAAATCTTTTCATTTGTCACATTAATAAATAATTTATTACACCAACTAACGAAACTCTCAAATAGATTAAACATAATGGTTGTATTAATAAATATTTATCAGTGTGAATATTTTTTACACCACCCAACTAGTGAAAGTGTAATTTTCGATATGGTAAATTCAGTGATGTCATTTATTAAAGTATTTTTTTTGTATTTAAAATATATGTTTTCAATACGAAACAAAATTTTCATCGTGATAAGAACATTGTTAGTAATAGTATACATTTATCAATAAGATAAACGTGGATATTTTCATATTGGTAAAACATTATCATATTAACAAACAACCTAAATCGATCACGGATTTTTTACATTGATCAAATTTTTTAACACATAGACAAATTATTTTTTTCTGTGTACTTAAAGTCTTTTTTATCATTGATCTACCAGTGGTGCACTTTGATTGTTAAGGAAAAAATAATTATTTTAAAAAAATACGAATTTATAAAACAAGTTTTTTTGAAAATTGGTGTTTTTGTTTCTTATTAGTATCAAGGTTGGAAAATTCTTTTGTTTTTTTTTTTGGGCGTGATCCCTTCTGTATTATCGCGGGCGGTTTGATAAGGGTCAGTAGCCGGGATAGGTACAGTTTTGTCGTGAGAAGAGTGTATCTTATAATAATGGACAGTGATAATGGTTGGTTGTCTTTTGTCTTACTCCGTTATAGACTTGTTTAACTTATTGCCGATAAAGGGACACCGCGCTATAGATTATCGACGACAGAGAAAGGGACAGTATCTATTAGGGTGGCCATTAATTTGCTTATTTTCGAATTTCTTTAAGGTAAGAAAAAAAGTAATGTATATTTTATAAATTTTAAAGTGATTGGATATTATTAACACGTGCCACCGAGCGATCGATTATTAACACGTAAAATGCATTTGATTTTTTAAATTTTCTTCAAACAGCTGTATCTTTGTGAAAATTGAATGGATTTTGATGTTCTAAAACGTATTTTAAAGCTGACACTTTTTAGTTTTTATTCGATTTTTTTTATCGCTTCCCACTACTCCTTGAGAGATTTTGACAGGTTGAATCGATTTCTGATTGATTGTAACAGCCGTATTTTATGATTATATCAATCAATATCATTAAATATACTTTATATTAAGTACTTATTATTTTTATTTTTTTATGCTTGATAAAAAAAATAATACATAAAAATGAAATTTTGAATAAAATGGTTACAAATGGCGATGCTGTCATAACTCTTACTTTAAGTATCTCTAGTTGTGCGTGTGTGTGTGTGTAGATCATTATTTTACTATCGCATGAACGGTCGAACCAGAACCCGTGAAACTGGTGCAGATCGGGGATGATTCTGGAGCAAAACTGCCAAAAACAGAAAACACACGCTAATGGTGATGTAAGCGTAACAACCTCCGTTTTAAGGGGGAGGGGTTAAACGAAGGATAGGGTGTCTATGTATCATCTATTTTTGAGCAAGGTATTTAATCGAATCGGATATTTTGATAAGCGGCCATCGCGAATTTTTCGAAAAATCCGTGTTTTGATGTTTTATGAAAATATGAATAAATGTGTAAGATTCTAAATTAATGGGGGGGGGGGGGTCCAATCTTTTTAAGTAGTCTTTAAGCTCGGTTAGACATAGAAAAACAGATATGGCACCCCTGGAAAAAAGTGTCACAACTCAAAAAATGTCATATTTGAGATAAATACGTAGAATAATTCCAAATTACTATATTATATTTTTACTAAAAATTGTCATTAATGTACTTCGTGTACCTACCGTCAACAAAACTAGCATATTCTATAAAAAAATGTCACATTTTTTATTTATTTTTTAAATACTTAATCACTAAAGCGTTTTAATAGTTACTATTTTTCAAACATCACAAGAATACTGAAATATTTAAATTAAACACTCTGTATCAGTCCTTTTCCTATACTACCTTTACAATTTTGATTTACCGATAAATTGTTATAATTTCATTTATTCCTATTTCCTCAAAACTACATTTTTTTTAGTTGTGACATTTTTTTGCAGGGGTGCGATATGTTTTTTTTGTTCCAAATGTAAAATTTAATAATTGTTTATTAATGATACAGGTAATTCATTTTCACTTATCAGTTGATATTTTTTTGTATACATAATTAATACATTTTCTCTTATATTCATATTTGTTGCAAAGTAATTGAGAAGTTTTATATCTGTTTTTTACCGTTTTTAATTGGAAAGTTAATTATTATCTATAAGTACAGATATACAAAAAGGCTATTGAATAAAAAAGGCCCTGTTTGCGGGACAGCGTGCCGGCGTGGTGCGGGCCCTAATCTAATACACGGGTGTTGTGTGTAATGATCGCGGTGTCACGTCGTTGACTCGGGTCTTATCTCTAAATATACAATTATCATGACGGAATTGTTGTGTTTATTATTTATATGCGCGACGCGCGGTGCCTTTTGGTTGGCCCGCATGTATTTACGGTCGTTGTTGCAATATTTGTGTAATTTTTATTGCATGTTGTGTAACCCAGGTTATCTACACAAAAAAAAACTGTATTGGACCAAGAAAATCTTGTTTTGTATATAACGAAAACAATATTTTCTTAATATAAGAAAAGTACTCTAAATCCAACTACATTATTTCGTTCGTTCAAGAATACTATAGTTGGTTTAAGAATATATTTTTTTTATCTTAAGAAAATATTGTTTTAGTTATATACAAAACAAGGTTTACTTGGCTCAAGTAAACCTTTCTACCTGTGTATAGTCTTGTAATGTATTTAATCATTTTTTTTATATTAAAAAAATTGAAGTTATCAGAATGTATTGAATATAATAAATTACGGAGTTTCTAAAAAAATAAAATAAAAATAATAAAAAGTAAGTTGTAATTTTGTAAATAACTAAAAAGAAGCTCTATTCAAAATTCTGAAATGTGTATGTGAGCAAAGATATAGAAAAAAATAAAATTAATAATAAATTTTAGCATGGCAAGTGTAATTTTTAATTTATTGATTTTATTTTGACGATATTTTTGCTCACATACAGTGAATCATTTCAGAATTTTGAATGGGGCTTATTTTATTATAGTTATTTACAAAATTTAGGCTTATAGTCCAAGAGGTGAGTGCCAAAATTTGCAACTACTTTCTAAAAGCTGATTTTTTTGATATTACGTCACATTTGTGGTGTAGCCTGCTGTCAGTCAGCTAGTTTCGTTAGCGTTTGGCGCGGGGGTGGTTTTAACTTTGTAAAAAAATTATGCACGTTGCAACTACTTTCTAAAATCTGAAATTTTTTTTTTAGCAGTATACTATGTAAGAACCCCTTTTATCATAGTCAGTCATCAAAATCTTGCAACCGGGCGCGTCAGCAGCGCGTTAACTTGTCAAAAATCTATACATCGTGAAAGTACTTTCTAAAATATGAAATTCGGTATAAGAGTTAGGAATATTATTATTATTAAAAAACAAACGATAAATATAGGGTATCTCTCATACTCGTATTAATTATAAAGATACTACAGTAGCCGATTTATCCCCACTTTACTCCCCCCCCACCTACAAATCGGCCCTGGAGATTGGGTGATGTATAGACCTTAATAATGTATCTGGATTATTTTTTATTTCAAATACTGCTAGATTTGTTACTTGGTTTTATAAACTGTTTATACAAAAAATAAAGTAAGGTATATTTTGAGAACCGTTCATCTTCATACCGGGTCCGGCCCTGCACACATTAAAACATTATTATCAGCAATAGATCTGAACTGAGTTTCAAAAATAGAATATATACAACAAAAGTAAAATACAGTTGTTGTAACTATAATATATAGTTGATGAAAATTGTTGTATACAAACGAAAATAACATTTGACCATATAGCGCATTTATCCTTAATTACCCTTTAAAAGCTAAGCAGACGAAATTCTTTGCGTTAGACATTTGGATGATGACGGTGTAATGGAAGTAGGAAGGTAATAACTGTATAAAGTATCGGACACACGGACAGATTTTTTTGTAATCAGACCGAAAATCGAAATAAAAAATTTTAACATAGTTTTTTTTTTCTTCAGTGTAAAAAGAATACTGTATGTTATAATATATTTTTATGTGTTGTGTACGAGGGGGGAGGTGGTAACTCTTGCTCCTGATGCCCCCCCCCCCTCCCGCTTAGTCGGCGCAGCTGTATATAAATAAATATTTTAAACCTGTTTATTTGTATCGAATTTTTTTATATGCGTTAGAATATATTTTTATTTGCTCTTAACGGTGGGGGGAGTAGGGGGGGGGGGCAAATTTTGCTCCTGGTGTCACCCCTTAGTTGACGCAGATGTATAAAAATAAATTTTTTTAAACCTATGTTTAAAAAATCAAAAATTTGTATCGATTTAAGAACGGAACTTCGTAGAGCAGCGGTTCTTAAACTTATGTAGTCTAGGGACCCCCTTTTTGAACAATTATTTTTCAGGGACCCCCATCCCTGATAGAAAAACAAAAAAATGTCGTTAGATACTAATTAATCACTGATAAATAGAAATATAAAAGTACTTTATGTAAATTAATTTTTTGCCAAAAATGTTTCACGGCCCCTCGTAAAAGTTTAGCGGTCCCCCGGGGGTCCGCGGACCCTAGTTTAAGAACCGCTGTCGTAGAGGGTTGAAATTTGATCTGTATGTTCTCAAAACTTTTCTTTACCTGGTGCTTTAGGGAAATTAACTAGAGAAAATTCAAATATATCTCCCAAAGTAACATTAAGAAAAATCTGAAAAAAAAAAAGGTTTTTGAATAGACGAACGAATAAATAAGGTGGTTCTTAAAACTAAAATTAAATACAAATTAACTTATCGAATAAATAAATAAAAAAAAACTACTGGACGGATAATACTCGAGATTCAAGTTGTACTTGACAATTTTTTTTAAGATTTTTTTTTTTCAAAATGACAAAAATGAATTAATGTACAGTGTACCCCCCCCCCCCCCCCAACAATTTACTGTTAAATACAAGAGAGGTCTCATTTTCACCTGAGAACAAAAGACGAACTTGTATACAAGCCCTTAAGGTATTAGATAGGACTGTTTAAAGAAAGAGGGCCGTTATTTAAGCGTGCGAGAGAGACAGAGAGACAAAGCGCATGGCCCTCTTGATATAAATGCGATTACAACAAGAGAACAACAGAACCGGGGTACGGGGCCGGGGGGGGCGGGCACGGACGGAGGGGGGCTCTCTCACTAGACTTGTGGAAACTAACCAAGCTGCACTAACGACAATATAATAGGCCTGATTTATGCTCTAGGTACTTACATTAGTCTGTGTATAGGTAATGTGTTAAAGTAGTTTATGATTTGTGTTGTACTTTGCAGGTCATGCGCCCGGTTAAATATCGCAGAGAAATGGGGGGGGGGAGGGGTGCTTTGGTACTGTATTTATAGGTACTATTGTTTTACTTGGTCCCGGATTTTGGGCCTACTGTTTAATATAGGTAATTAGTGTATTGGACCTGGTGATATCCGGGTTAATACACGTAAATCTTCTTCGTGAAACAATCTACACAGAAAAAAAACTGTATTGGTCCAAGAAAACCTTGTTTTGTATATAACGAAAACAGTATTTTGTTAATATAAGAAACATACTCTTAATCCAACTACGTTATTCCTTCGTTCAAGAATACTATAGTTGGTTTAAGAGATTATTGCTTATCTTAAGAAATTATTGTTTTATATACAAAACAAGGTTTACTTGGTTCAAGTAAACCTTTCTACCTGTGAATACACAGAAAAAAAATCGATCTTATTGAAAATTTGAATAATAATAAATTTATTTTGTTAATATAACAATATTTCCTCAATATAATAATATTAAAAATTCTTATTGAGGATATTTTATTAATTTGAAAAATATATCTTCATGTTTATTTTGTTAAATCAATAAATAATTTATTACACCAACTAACGAAACTCTTAAATAGATTAAACATAATGGCTGTATTAATAAATATTTATCAGTGTGAATATTTTTTACACCACCCAACTAGTGAAAGTGCAATTTTCGATGTGGTACATTCAGTGATGTCATTTATTAAGTATTTTTTTGTATTTAAAATATATGTTTTCAATACGAAACAAAATTTTCACCGTGATAAGAACATTGTTAGTAATAATATACATTTATCAATAAGATAAACGTGGATATTTACATTTTGGTAAAAAATTATCATATTAACAAACAACCTCTATCGGAGCCAAATCGATCACGCATTTTTTAACACGTAGACAAATTATTTGAAAAAAAGAATTTTGATTAATCAATTTGTTATAATATTTTTTGTTGAAATTTATAAAGAATACACTTTTCCCATAACTGCGCTTATTTTCTGCCGATACCCCCACTAACATTTGATATTTTCGAGTTGGTTCAATACTTTTTATAGTAAATTATGAATAGGTACTACATAAAAATATATTTGATTTATGAACAATTTATTCGATTAGACTGATTGTTCTATACAGACCAGTGATTCCGAAACTGTGGTAAATTGAGTGTGACCCTCCGTAGACACAAATTACACTTTTTGCACGTGATTTTATAATAATGGCAGTTTGGGATAAAACGGTGAACACTTTTTAATAAAAAAAAGTTATTAAAATAAAACCGACTGTGTTTTTTGTTCCACATAAAGTTTTTGTATATATTTTTTTGGGGGGGGGGGGGGGGGTAAATAAATATGATACTAGCGCATTGGATTCAGTGCTACCCGGGGATATAAATATAATCTGTAATAAACATATTAAAACATTGTTTTTAATTAACTAAAGCATTCGATGTTTTTTAAATTTATAGTATTAGTAAAAACCAAAATAAAATTTGTTCAGTTGTTACTGAGATAATCGTGCACAGACAGACAGACGTGGCGATGGACTGTCTATCTTCTCCAGTGGTACTTCGGGGGAAGGGAGGAATCTTCGGGTAATAGCTAGTATTTTATTAAAAGCTTTTATTTAACTTCACTTGTTTGTTTGTTAGTTAAGATCAAATATTGCAATCAAAATTTCGACTGGTTCTAATTGAGCTAGAGCTTTGAAATTTTGTATACGTGTGACAATGCAATATAGTATATCTAATATCGTTGTAAATCCAATATGGCGGACGCCCCAAAATGACGGACTACCTTTAAAGGCAAATGTATATCTAACAACACCGCTCAAGTCATTTTGACCAACTTTACAGGAGAGCGAAAAACCGTGTATGTTTTATATAGGTTACCGGCTTGCGCGCTGTCACTATTTTTTGAATTCTGATCTCTTATTGTCCGAAACGTCTAGAATGTGATTGGTAGATCGACGCGCAATGAGTCCAATGTTATTCAAATGTAAAAACTTTTATTGGTTTTAGTAATTTGTACTGAAAATTTTGTTGAAGTTGAAAATTTATTTTTGATTTTTTAGGGCATTTTTAATAACAGCTTGTTTTTAAAAAGTATTTTTTTATATAATTTTATTTTTAAATATGTTCTACAAATGCGTTGATTTTAAAAATTGTATCAAGGTTTCATCAACATAACGACATACGACGTAACGTTACACGAAATTAAATTAGATAAATGTTAGAAGATGCAGCATTGCCAGGCGTGTTTATTTTGCAATTTTTGTTACGTCAGAGGCGCCCGTTGAATTGTTTTATTATTTGGCAGGAACTTCAAAATCTCGGAAAGTAATCAATTCTCTGGCTGCGGTATATGTATAGTATATACTAGTTGTTATAGTTACTTGTGAGCACTGATTAAAAATCTCTGCGGTCAGGGCTGACTTAATATTTAAAGATTTTTTCTCACATGTAAATAGATTTTTCTATAATTGTTTTTTCACGAAATGATAAACCTGAAAATGGGAAATAATTATTGTAAATCATTTTTATTTAATAATAATAATAATAATAATAAATCTTTATTTCGTGATACTGCTATACAGTGTGAAATAAGTCAAGAACAGAGATAAGAATACATATTCATATAAACATATAAATATATTTACAGTTGTAATTAAAAAAAGGTCAACTTAATGTTAGTAGTAAGTGTATTATTCACAAGAAAAAAACTCATTTATACTGTAGAGGTTTTTTTGCAATAGGTATTTTTTAAATGGATTTTAAATCTGTTCAAAGGTAAATTTTTTATGTCATCAGGAATTTTGTTGAAGATTTTAATAATTTGACACATAGGACCTTTCTGAACCACATTGAGGGTAGTTCGCTTAAGAATAATAAAATAAAAACTAAAAATAAAATTTCGACAATGTTTTAACTCAACTTTTTTCTGTATAACAGAAACATACATTCGAATTTAATTACGCTTAAGGTTATACGTCTAGCACACTGTAAAAAAAGATTTGGTTTCGAAAAATTTTGTTTTTAATTTATATTCAGAACACATGTACCTACATTTAATGAAATATTTTACTTTGTTAATTATTAAAAGTAAAAAAAAGTTTAATTTAATTTGAAAATTGAAATAGACAGAACGGTATATAATAGTAACATGTACTAATTTGTACTGCTGTAATGGTAGAGCTAGTTTTTCATTATTTTAAATAAATTACACGTGAATATATTTGTTTTATAATTTTTATAGTATTTATAAAGGTTGAAGTTTCGAATAATTAGTTTTCAAAACGTCTCTATATAGCCATAATTGTGTAGAATTTCAATAAATAGAGCACTTTTGGCAAGTTCTCTCATTTATCGTGTGTTAAAAACTCTATTTTTAATATCCAATTACTCAAAAACCATACGTCCAATATTTTAAGTAAAATATATGAGTTATCCATAAATAACATATTAAAATTTTAGACTTTTATTTATACATTGCTCTAATGATCGAATTACCGTAACAAAAATAAAGTTCCTTTGTTTTAAATAGATTGTCTCAAACACGAAAAAAAGAAAACTTTTTATTGTCACTTCTTGTACATTTTAATTTACAAAAAAATTAGCGAACCCTAGATATATAATTATATGCAAAACCTCTTTGTATTATTTAAAAAGGCATTTGTACCGGTCTGGTCGCTCTATATACATCGCGAAATTACGAATTTTAATTTAGGAACGGAATTAAATCTAAACAGAAAAATGTTTTCTTAATTATTATTCTGGGGATTTTAAATACATACCATATATACTATATATATGAAAATCTTTTTCATGTGTTAATTTTTATAGTTTTTAATGTTATTTAAAGTGATTTATATTCATTCAGTTGCAGTGGCGAATTTGGGAGGGAAAGGGGCTAGCAAGAAATTTCAAATTTAGAAAATTATATCTTGTATTTTTTTTTTGTTAGTTTATTTATTTGTACTTAAGGTTATTCGATCATTAGAGCAATGTATAGATAAGAGTATAAAATTTTAATATGTTATTTTAGGATAACTCATATATTTTACTAATTTTTATTTAAAATATTGGACGTATAGTTTTTGATTAATTGGATATTAAAAATGGAGTTTTTAACACACGATAAATGAGAGAACTTACCCAAAGTGTTCTATTTATTGAAATTCTACACAATTGGCTATATAGAGACGTTTTAAAAACTAATTATTGGAAACTTCAACCCTTTTAAATACTTATAAAACAAATACATTCACGTGTAATTTATTCAAAATAATGAATTACTAGCTCTACCATTACAGCAAATTACTGACCAGCCTGTATTGAGGAAATTGTCAATTTAATGCAATACAAATGAAAAATATACAAAAATGTATGACATATTTGCTCGATATGTTCAGAGTTCGTTATACCGAGTTATTACTGTAATTGTAAAATGTATGTAATGTATAATTATATATAATATATGTATATTTCTTATTCACAAACCATGTCTTCCGTATTTAATATTCTTTCTATTTACTAACGTTGACTTTTTTGTTTCTTTCAGGTGGGTGTTGCTCAATTGTTTGTATTTCACGCAGTAGAAAGGTAGGATATTGTTTTTAGTCGTTGGAGGAAAAAGTTTTCTACCGGATAGTATAATTAGTTTTATTTATTATCAAAAAAGTCAAAATATTTTTGCTGATCAAGTTTTATAGTAAAATCTTCATTATTCAACGATTTAGTTGCTTAACTGAATAACTTCACTACAAATATACATTATGTGTTAGTTTTCTTATTTGCTTGTATTTTTTTTTGATGAACTGAAATTTGATGCATGAAAAATCACAAAAAAAGTTCATGTTTTAGATTTGGTTAAAAGTATGTTTATTTTATAGAAAATTATGCGAAAAGTTGAATTTTTCAAACCGCAGGTCTGTATCTCAAACCGTTCTGGAGATATGGCCTATCAAAGTTTTAGTTTTTTCAAAATTTTGGAGAAATATGGTCGTAACTTTTGAACGTGTGGTCGGATTTGATTTTTGTTGACAGATTTGGAATCAGCGTGTTGAAATCTATATAATGACATGTATAACACTTGAAAATTCGATGAAAAATTTTTTGTCAAAAATCGACATTTTTTAAGGTATACCCCTTGGAAAAATTTCAATTTTCAGCAAAAAAAATTTTGTCGAGATTTAAAGTATTATACATGTTATCAGATAGATTTTGATACGCTGATTTCAAATCTGTCAACGAAAATCAAATCCGACCACACGTTCAAAAGCTACAGCCAATTTTCTCCAAAATTTTGAAAAAATTCAAACTTTGAGAGACCATATCTCGAGAACGGTTTGAGATACAGACCTGCGGTTTGAAAAATTCCACTTTTCACATCATTTTCTATATAATAAACATACTTTTAACCAAATCTAAAACATGAACTTTTTTAGTGATTTTTCATGCATCAAATTTTAATTTGTCATAGAAATAACAATTCAAATTAAAGAAAATAAGAAAATTAACTTAGAAGAATGTGTATTTGTAGTGAAGTTAGTCAGTTAAGCAACTGAATTATTGAATCTTGAAGCTCTTATTGTAAAATTTGTACTGATTGATCAATATAGGTACATATTAGGAAAAAAATCCACTAATGGTTCTAATTGATATGTTTTTTACTCTGGTTTGTAATTAGATTTTTTTATTCAAAGAAATTTATTGTATGTATTGTATTTAGGGTTGCCAGAAGCTTAAGTTGTGAAAAGAGGACAAGTTCATTAAATAAAGAGGACAGATTGAAAAAAAAAATGTAGATCGAATAAGATATTTGATCTTAAAGACTTTTTAGTCATTTTGACGACTTTTTTACGCAGATAAACTTCTTAAAAAAAACCCAGTCACATTTGAAAAATCCCCCCGGACGCCCTTAAAAAGAGGACAGTGTCCGGGAAAAATAGGACGGTTGGCGGCAACCCTAATTGTAATACTACTAGCGGAATCCCGTTGCTTCGCTCTCGTAAACTTCGAAACTAATTAGAATCCTCTATAAGTAATAGGGGATGACATATTACATTTTTTTATATTGATTTTTATTCATTACTTATAAAAAAACGTAAATATCCCGGATCTTAGTTAAAAAAAAATTAAAACTAACCCCCGTCTACTCTCGCCATTAGGGGTTGAATATCAAATTCTTTTATTGCAGATTAAATCCATCCTAGTCCCCGTCGAACTTTCATTTTTAATTGAATATTAATTTGTCCGAATTTATTTTAATATCATGAACAGTTATTATTATTATTCCCATAGGGGTTGAATTTTCGTAACTGATATTTCTCTTGCAGAGTACCTACTTATGCCATGTTTCATTCGGTGAAAAAAAATTTTTTTTTTTACAAATTTTTCCACCCTCCTAGCACCTTAGGGGTTAAGTTTTGGGAAATGCTGAAATAATAGTTTCACTATTTATATTTTAGAGTATGTTTCAATTAAAGAGATAAGTTTCAATTAAATGCGAACAAAAAAAATATTTTTATATAAACTTTGACACTCTGTTTTAACCCCGTAGGGGTTGAATTTCGAAAAATCTTTTCTTAGTGGGTGCTTACATCATAAAAGGAAGGCACCTACGAAATTTCACGTTTCTAGGTCCAGGGGTTTGGGCTGTACGTTGATATATGAGTGAGTGAGTGAGTGGTTAAGGACAAACTCTTTTATAGATATAGATTATTACACCCCCCCCCCCCGAACGTCCCTGAACGCCCTTAAAAAGAGGACAGTGTCCGGGGAAAAGAGGACGTATGTCTAATTTTGCGCGTATGAAATTGACATTTAAGCGGGTATATCATTATCAACATCGACTGACTTACTTATAAATGCATTCTTACATTTACCTTCAAGAACGTTACAGGCAGTAATTTATTGTGGAATAATAAATTAACAAATTACATATATATGCGTTTTCAATGAGATTATAGAGGTGTTCTTCTTTTTCTTTTCATTGAAGTTCTGTACGAGTGTGTTAACTTCTAAGATAAACACCGTTGAATTTAAGTGCCTTCCATTAAATTAATAGCTCTAAGTATATTATTATTGTATACCAGTTGTATTAAATTGTTACTTCGGTGTTTAATTATTAAATGTAGATATTCTATCGAGTCGAAATAATAGTTGTTACCAGTAAGCTCTGTAGAACTGTGCACCGTAAAGTCAGTGGCGTATCATTGGGGTCTTGCTGAGTTATCAAAATAAAATTAAAAAAATATTATTTTTTAATTTGGATTTTTTTTACAATTGATTGTTTATTTTAAATAACTTAAAGTAAGGGGGGGGGGGGTACTGAAAAATAAATTAGTAAGGGCTATTCTATCAAAAGAAAAGCAGTTTTTTTTATAGTTGCTTCATCTGAAATCAAAAAGTCTAAAAGATTTTGTTTGTATATGAACGAAGGTTTTTAAAAAATGAATCTGGACTAAATTGCGTTCATGTAAAGCAAAATTACCTTTATTTGATAAGTTGGGACATCCTGTATAGTGCTAGATAATTTTATAAAGCATATAATTTTATATCACCAATTTTTTTTTCATGTAGGTACTTTTAAAGTAACTGTAGAGCCATTGTAAGACAAAATTACCTTTATTTTATATGTTGGGACATCCTGTATAATAGTGCTAGATAATTTTATAAAGCATATTTTAATAGTACAGGCCATGAATGGAAAAATTGCCCTGTTCTTGGAACAAATTAGGAGTGCGATGAAATTTGGTACCAATGTAGTATACATTATTGTATGTCTGTACACAAAAGTCCCCATCTATAGGCCTTGTGGAAAATTTGTATTTTTATATTGTCAAAATAACTTTATTATTATTTTTTTTATGTAGGCACTTTTAAAAGTAATTGTGGAGCCCTTATAAAGCAAAATTACATTTATTTGATAAGTTGGGACATTCTGTATAGTGCTAGATTATTTTATAACGTGTATTTTAAAACATTTTCTTTATTTTATATCGCCAAAATAACGTTTTTATTATTTTTTTCATATAGGTATTTTTTGTCAAGCTAGGAGTTTTAATATTTGAATAATTTGATACCAGATAGATAGCTAAAGCTATTTAAAATACAATACTAGATATATGTATTTTAGGTGAGCAGTTCGTTGACAGTGTTACAATGATTGAATAATGATCAATATAATTTGATTTGGACCACTCCTAGCAGAGCGTTATGTGATGTGACATCGACACCAATGTGAGGTGCCCATGCCGGTTGGAGTCAATGCCATGACCTCTGTACATATATCACGGCTAGGGTGAAACTTTGTGCCAGCGGTCGCAAACATTTTATAAAAAAAATGTTAAATTTAAATATGTTTTAAAAAAAATTGTACATGATTAAATATTTAATTTTGATACATACATAGAAAATTTAATACAGTACAAAAAAGGTGTTATAAAATTTTCACGTTACATGCGCCATTTTTGAGATATTTTGAAAAATATTTTTTAAAATATTTTTTTGAAATTTTATGATAATTAATTTATGTCAACTGAAATGTGAGAAGAAACGTCGTCGATCGCGATAACGATGCGGTTTATACCAAAAAACCCAGAGGGCCGGAAAACCAATATTTTGGTGTACCAGAAAATCTTCAATTTTTGTTTTTAGATTAAAATACATCGAAAATGTATATTTGCACTTACAAATAAATAAAAATCGTTCATGCGAGGCAAAGGGGTAGTTTTTACCCGATTATAGGGGTTGTTTTTGGGTTTACTGTATTTTTGACGTCAGATTTGAATTCAGCGTCGAAAAATACATCGAAAACGTATATTTGTATAATGAAAAAAGGTTATGTACTATTTAAAATAATATTTGAAATTTTTAACATGGGCTCTTCCCTTCTGGGCAGGAAAGCCAATATATTGGCTCACCCCGTGATCGACAACTTTGCCTATGATCAATCAATGATATAAGATACCTTCTATACCAGTTTTCTGAGGTCGAAATGTCCCCTGAAATCCCGGCCCTCTAAATACACGGAGAGAATATTCTTTTAAAAATTAACAGAAAATGCTGTGAACCTGAGGACAGAATCAACTTCTGAAAAAAAATTAACAGAAAAGTCGATAGAATTTAAAATAAAGTAAATGAAAAATTACAATGACATACTGGTAAATTTTAACATAGTACCTATTAAAATTTATTTACTCTGAAAAAGTGATATACGCTATTCTTTAATTTAATTTCTTGCATATGAACATTTCACGTACATTCTCTATAATTTTACTATGTTTCTATATTACTTTTCATATCTGGCCTATCGCCAAAATAGAAACTGCTATACAGTATATTGAATTGTAATAGTAGACGTTCTTTTAAATTTTACCATGTCGGGTGTTAAAAATTTCTAGGATAAATTTCGTCCTCCCGTTAACATGTTTTTCATGTTAAAAATTAACATAAAATTTTTTCAGTTTATCAGCTGCAATTCGAAACAGATACAATTGAATTTTTGTAGATACGGCCCTGGTTTTATTATGTTCCTATGCAAAACGTCGCCCACTGTCTGCGCTTCAATTGTCCAGTAAGATATATGATCTATTTGACAGTTTCTATTTATCCAAATTATTTGTTGCTAGACGGTTTTTTGTAGGTCAAACATTCAACTGAGAATGCAAATTGAAAATTAAATATATCCCAATAGAAATGTATTCAAAATGCTTTTATTATTTAATTAAATGAATTTATATGAATTCTATTTAATTTTTGACATAGAACTAACTTTGTCTTCTCCGATATGACAGCGTTACCATTTTAGATATTGAAAAATTCAATACATTTTATATATTATTATACGTAAAACTTACAGAAGTATTACTATAGGTACTGCTGTGAGCTGTGGTACTTTGATTTTGATATAACAGTCTGTCTGTCTGTCTGTTCGTTACATTTTCATGTTTAAACCGCTGGACAGATTTTGATGAAATTTGGTAGCCAGATAAGGGAACTTTATTACGTACAAATGTAATATGTGTACGCGCGAACTGTTTTATCGACCCTTCTTATTCTTCTTCATGGGTGACAGCTCTTTACTAACCTAATTTCCACGCGAACTATATAATTGCTTAGGCAAACTGAATTTATTAAAAAATTCATTTACCTATTTATTATTTTTAACAACTTGAACTTAATGTTAATAATATAAAGTATACTGATTGATAAAATCAGAAAAAAACAGCTGTGGGTGAAACTTGGGGCAACTACAATCAATTTGAGATGTCAGAACTCTTACTATGAGTTACTATAAAATAATAATAAGCCACACTTTAAAAGTACATATCTTCGGAAATAAAATTTTAGAGTGATAAAAAAATATATACGTAGTCTAATTTATAATATAACGAGTCCCCCCCCCCCATCCTTCAACCCTTAAAATTTCTTCGTACTATATAGTTTTAATTAATTGAAGAAGATAATTATTGATATTATTGAATAACAAATGAACATAATATGTTCATTTGTTATTCAATAATATCAATAATTATATATTATATTACATATTATATTATATTATATATTATATTACATATTATATGTTATGTTTTATGGTATATTTGTATAGAATTTTATCATATATTATCTACATAATTATGTCTAGAAAGGTTATCGATCGGTTTTTAATAATAATACTATTAATTATTTATTATTTTTACGTGATCGGTTATTATATATTTTTTATTTATTTTTTTATCATTATAGTATCTAGTAAATGTTTATTTATGGCATGTGTGTGTAATTTATTTTGTAAGGTTATGTAGTAGTGTGTGATAATATACAGTATACAGTATAAATAATACTTTAATGATGTTTTGACGATTCGATTGTGTCAACTGTATAAATAAAGATTATATTTAATTATAAACATAGTGGCTTTCATAGACGGTGGTGTATTTGTGGCACGGGGGGGGGGGGGGGGGGGTAGATAAATAAATAAATGGAAGCCCAATCAAAACCCCTAGATATAAAAAAACGGAAAATTTTAGTGGTAGGTACCTTTCTTTTATGACTTATTATAAAGGTGAGTTAGCTTGGGGTAATGATTGTACCTAAAAATTGTATACATTATAAAAATTGTTTTTACTAACTTAACTTTAACTTATATGTATTTTTTGTAATTATTGTAAAGTCAGGTTCTTTTTTTAGTGTATTTATAATTTAACTACACCCTTATTCAATTTAATATGTTTTTTTACCATACCCTGTAAGTATAAAAAATCGCTTGTACTTAATTATAATAAATAATTATCTCATGATAAACCCTAATTACTCGCCGTGAATCTCTCTCACTCTCTTTGTCTCTACGTTTCTCTCTCTAGGGGGTAACAAATGCTTAAACAACCGAATCCAGGGTGTAATTTGTTTAGGGGTAGAAAATTAGACATTGAAAAATTCACTACATTTGATATATTATTATTATACGTAAACCTTACAGAGTTATTATTATATGTAGGTACACTATTGTGAGTTGTGTCTGTCTGTCTGTCTGTTTGTTTGTTACCTTTTCACGGTTAAACCGCTGGACCGATCTTGATTAAATTTGGCAGCCGATATAAATAGAATATTTTGTATGCCGAAAAATTTATTACATTGTAGCGACATTTCACACGCCCAAATTTCTTAAATTTTATTTTTAATGTACAAGGATTTACTTTATTATTTTATTACACTTAACCTTCTTCTTCTTCTTCATGGGTGACCTCTTTCCTAACCTTAATTCCTTGCAAGACATATATATTTTATTTTATATAGGACGTAACATATGTTTATGAATTTTTTCTTACAACGGAACCTTTTCAAGTCGAAAATTCGTATCGAATTTAAACTTTGTATATAGTTAGAGGAGGTCAAGGTAAGTAAGAAAAAAATTATCACAACTGCGGTAAAACGGTTTAAGGGGGTGAAACACCCATATGAAAATGTGCAAAATAATCATTTTTTCAAATAACTCTGAAACTAATGAAAATTTTAAAAAATCTAAAATTCGAAAAAATTAAATCTATGAAATGTGGGGGTTAACAGTTTCATTTTTTCGAATTTTAACTATCGCCATTCGAAAGAGCATAAAAAATCATGAAAATTGTGTATTGTAGATTTTTTAAAATTTTCATTAGTTTCAGAGTTATTTGATAAAATATGATTATTTTGCACATTTTCATAGGGGTGTTTCACCCCCTTAAACCGTTTTACCTTGACCTCCTATAACTATATACAATGTTTATACTTGAATACGAATTTTTGAGTTGAAAAGGTTCCCTTGTTAGTCATTATTAAAAATTAAGTTTTGCCTAGGACTAGTCGTGTGCCCTAATACGGTACCTACTTTCTTTTTTAACATTTTTGCGATAGAATATTGTAAACTTCAGTAATCTTAGGGCTCTTTCTTGTTGTGGTAAAAGTAAAGGTATATATAGTAGGCGTTTTTTTATGAAACAAGTGCCCGGTTATATAAAGAAGAAGCGAGATTTTCTCTTTTAAAACGTAGATATTTTCCTGCTTGCCCGTGTTATTTTGTGTTTACTTATGCTGATGGTAGGCGGCATTGATCCTAGGTCTGATTCGGGTAGAAAACAAGATTGATTCAATGTTAAATTTAGTTATGGAAGTGGTGTTACATATATATGTATACTTTGTAGATACCTACTTTACTCGATCGTCTCTTGGAAAATTTTAAAGAAATGGAATTTTGTGTGTGGGATTTGTATTTTTTTTACCTTTGTAGTGGGGGGGGGGGGAGGTCGATGTGAAATTGTACATTTCAAATGTATATAAAGTGCAACTTTTGAATAATGAAAAGGAGAAGGTATGGTTTTATCACTTAAAAAGGTTACAATGAAAGATAGAAAAAAATGGATAGAATATAAACTATAGATTATAATATTCTTTATAACTTTTATCTAAAACATTGTTATCAAATTTGCACCGTTTCATTTTGAAAGATCGTTTTCAAAAAATAATTTTTACTGAATGTAAAAATTTCATCTGTCTATGATTTTTCGTATTTTTACTTACATTGTCAATATTATATACTGACAGACACAACATATATACTCTAAAACCTGTGCAATGAACATATCTATATGAATTAAAAAAAAACATGTAAATCGGATAAGTGGTTCTCGAGTGATAAGCGCACTAGACATTGTATTTTCTGTTTTAATTAAATAATAACGTTAAAAGAGAACTGCATGCGATTTAAATAATAACCTAGGGTTGTGTTTATGACCTTTATGACCCCCCCCCCCACACTACTACAATATAATAATTATAATGATTATTCTTTTTCAGGTAATAACTAACATTTTATCGTACCGGGTGAAAAATATTATGTCTCTTATCTTTGTAGCAGATGTCACTAGTTTTGTGTCTACATTTTTTTAAATGTATATGTAGAATGTCACGCAATAATCATGTGATAAAAAATAGGTTACTTTATACAGTGGACACTGACAATGTAGAGCAGGGGTTCCTAACCTTTTTTGCACGTAGACCCTTTTTTGAAAATTATAAATGATTTTTTTAAATCTTGCATTGCATAGAAAGCATCGAATTTCAAAATATACAAACTTCACATAGACTGGGTACTACAGACCCCTTTCAAATTACAGAGTAGTAGCCTTAAGTCTAAGTAAATCTAAGTTTTTCAAAGAGAAAAAAAATGATTAATGAACTAAAAAAGGTCATAAGAATATGATGACTAAAAAAAGGTCTCTAAAATAAATGTTCCAAATTTATAGTTTCCTTGAGAATAGTATTAATATTGATTAAAAAAAAATGTCATGGAGAGAGGGTTCTGACCCCCCCCCCCCTAACACCCTCCTGCGTACGCCACTGAGTATAGTCCTTGCTTGTACGGACGCAGCCGCCGGATTGAATGATAGTCCTTTTTGTTAAATGTCACCGAACGGGGATTCAATCTGAATTCCTGCGATCTAGGTATACATAGCAGGAATTTATTCTAGCTTCTTTTACTAACGTCAAAGGCCAGATACCGCGCCCCTTCTGCAGTTAAATAGATTTATCAATAAATCCTATTTAAAATACATTAGCGGTAAACATATTATACAGTAGGGCATATGCTGTTTGATCTTAACCAGTGCTGTCCAACATTTAAATTAAAAAAGAATTAATTTTTACGATAACATGATTTGTAAATGAGCTAATCCATCCATAGATAAGAAATAAATTTATTATTATCTATGGATATGCTTTAGGATTTAGATCAGTGATATTTCATGTGAGAAAAAAAATAATTAAGTTTATACGTCTAGCACACTGTAAAAAAAAGATTTGGGTTCGAAAAATTTTGTTTTTAATTTATATTCAAAACACATATACCTACATTTAATGGAATATTTTACTTTGTTAGTTATTAAAAGTAAATAAAGTTTTAATTTAATTTGAAAATTGAAATAGGCAGAACGGTATATAATAGTAACATGTACTAATTTGTACTGCTGTAATGGCAGAGATAGTTTTTCATTATTTTGAATAAATTACACGTGAATATATTTGTTTTATAATTTTTATAGTATTTAAAAGGGTTGAAGTTTCGAATAATTAGTTTTTAAAACGTCTTTTTTAGCCAATTGTGTAGAATTTCAATAAATAGAGCACTTTCGGCAAGTTCTCTCATTTATCGTGTGTTAAAAACTCTATTTTTAATATCCAATTACTTAAAAACCATACGTCCAATATTTTAAATAAAAATTAGTAAAATATATGAATTATCCATAAATAACGTGTTAAAATTTTAGACTTTTATTTATACATTCTTCTAATGATCGAATAACCTTAATTAATAGATACTTTATTAATAGCACACTCAAATGAGGTATCAAACTTATATAACAGTTCTCTTGTAGTTTCATGAAGACTTTGACAAGTTTCACGCACGTGTTGTATGTAAACACCACCAATGGTGTTAAAACAGTGGTGATATTATGATAATTATACCACGTACGGTCAGAATCTGCACCAACTGTGTTACAATGAGTTGAAGTATCACTGCTCTAAATATCATAACAAACTATAGATAATATCACAAAATTAATACTTTATTTGTGAGTGCTTGTGAAATAGAATATATTTTTTAAAAACTCTTTTAAAATTCATGTGAAGGTATCAACTGCACTATGCGACATATACATATGTAGAATTCTGCGTGAAGTCAAAGACAATATATTTATTTTTCGTTTTGATGGGAGGGGCAAGGGCGGGGGGTGGAGGGTGGGTTGAATTCACGAAACGAGATTCAAATAAGATAAAAACTAAGTGCGTATGAAGTCGTATCTGTTTTAGTATCGCGCTGAGACTATTTTGTGTTACGCGAAGTGTAAATAATAAAAACAAAAGTTATTGAGAGGATATTGACAAGGGTCGCGAGGGCTGCTGATGTTTCGCATAGGGATTTTTGTTTTATGCGTATTTTATTTTTAAAAGTTTTCAAGGATATTTTAAGTTGATCCTCCTCCGCATGCGATGAAAAAATATTATCTTGAAAACGAATGCATGGCACTTGTTTTATTTTATTGTCCATACACACAAAAAAAAACTGTATTGGACCAAGAAAATCTTATTTTGTATATAACGAAAACAATATTTTCTTAATATAAGAAAAGTACTCTTAATCCAACTACATTATTTCTTCGTTCAAGAATACTATAGTTGGTTTAAGAATATATTTCTTATCTTAAGAAAATATTGTTTTCGTTATATACAAAACAATTTTTACTTGGCTCAAGTAAACCAGTCTACCTGTGTAGGTGTCCTTTAAGTTGTGACACGTTTTTTTATGAAAAACTTTTGGATTGTTATTTTTCGCTAAGTCATGACTTACGGAACAACTCTACTTTTTTTTTGGTTACTTATCGTTTTAGCGTTCCAAATTATTTTATGATAAATCTGTATTTAATGTAGTTGCCCCCCCTCCCGATCAAAATAATAAATCACCGGTAAATAGAAATTTAAAAGTACTTTTTAAGTACCACTGCATTGGTGTACGAGTATAACATATTAGAAAAAGAAAAATAATTATGGACTTTTAATTACCCTATCTGATATGGTTTGGCATTGAAATATTAAAAATAAAAGTATGTTTGAGTACTGCTGGTATAAGTAAATATACTGCAGTGAACGAATAGAAGAAAATATTTCTCTTTCGTTACTAAAAACAAACTGTACTATAGTTCTTGTCCAAAAATAACAAAACTCTGTACAGAAATCCAATATTCCTCGTGGGAGAAGAATAAGAAGAAAAAAAGTTTTCCTTCAACAGGAAATAAGAAAAATTTCAGACTTGTCGATGTATTATTTATTTAAAAGTGCAGACTTGGGTTATTTTGTTATTTGCATGGCTTTTTCAAAAATATTTTGCAATATTTTTATGTTTTTGAACAAAAAAGTAATTAAACTTTCGAAAAATAATTTTATATTTTTTTACTGATCTAATTTTACTAGTTGAATTTATTCTTTAATATGTTTAAAATATTTCTAATAACTTTTATGGCAGAGTTAAATTTTAAAATCGTGAATAAATTTTTTTGATTTTCACTACATTTCATAATTCACCAACCCTGATATTAATTAATAAAAAGTTCTGTAGAAATGATGATAATGGTAAAAAGGCACTGAATAATAAGGAAAAAAAATGTGACCCTATAGATCCTGATTAACGGGACACCTATATAAAATGAAATATTTTGTTTATTATTTCAAAATAAGTTTTTACAGAAAAAATTCTAAACGCAACAATATTTTAATAAGTAATGTAATGATCAAGCTAAATTTATATTGTGTATCAAATTAAAATTAGAGCTAGCAAAACTTGCTAACTAGCAAACACTTTCAAATGAGGTACCAAACTTATATGACAATTCTCTTGGAGTTTAATTTGTTATATCAATAAAAATATACTAATAATATAATTAATTTAATACAATCTTTGTATTTATTGTATTGTCTTTTCATTGAAATGAAATAATTTGTACCTTTTTTTACAGATATTTTAAGTTAAAAATAATTAGTTGAATAAATAGTGTATAAATGATATTTACGAATATAGTAAAATAACAATGTAGATTGTAGAAGTTACTCAATTGCCAATAGGTACATGTTTGAAGTTTGTTAAAACTGATATTTAACCCTTAGCTGCTCCTCTTCTCCAGAATAACACACCTGCCACACTGGGGTCACCTCGTACCCCAGACGCTAAAATGCTAACTGCACGTAAGCTATTGAGTATTTTAATTCAATAAAATTCCTCTATCATCTTTGAACGATATGGAATGAACTCCAGTCTGTTATTTAAAAATATATTTAAAAAATTGAAAACCTTGTCAATTTTAAACAGCTTACAATGTGGGGCACCTGGTACCCCACAGTGGCAGCTAAGGGTTAATCGGCAACTGTAATTTTTATTAAATAATAAATAATAATCGATATAATTAATATTGTATTTCAATTTATAAATCAAATAAACGTTGTTCATTTAGTTGATAACATAAGAAAACCTTCTGAGAACAAATTTATTTTTATTACTAGATTTATGCCTTTTTTCATTAAATTAAATACAAAATTACTTATTTTCATCGTGAAAAACATGACACAAAGTGATGTGACAGAGTGAGACAGACAACAAGTATTCCAATCTAAAAAGTGATTGATATCTCTCTTGCAAAAGTCAATTCGTTATATTTTCATTGATGTAAAAGACATCCATTGAATTTTATATGATGTCATTTTGCAAAAGAGAGACAAGGACAGAGAACATGTGACCGTATTTGAATTGCTACAATTTATCTTCCTCTGACACTTACATATATTTTCCGGATTTTTTTTTGTCATTCATGTTATTCAGTAGAAGTGAGACAATAGGAAAAATGTTAATCTTCTTTGAATCATTTATCTTTTTTTCGATTCGTTGACTTTGATTTATATATAGGAGAGAGTGAGAGGGTGAGATACTGTTTCAAAAAATATATACCATTGTTTCAGGCTGGAAAGCCAATATAAAACAGAAACCAATTTTAATCTATTGCTTTCAGTATAGAAGAGATTTTTTTAAGTAGTTCGCCAAAAAAACAAAAAAACAAACAACGTTTGAATCTGGTATAGGAACTAAAAATCATTTATTGAATAGTACTGTGGCCACCGCACTACTATTTTATACATGATTTGATTATACAATCTATATTTCTATATATTGCCGTCAAAAAGTCTTTGAGTTTGGACACTGATTTTTTAAAACTGCAAAAATAGTTGATAAAAAATCTTAAATGTTAATAATATAATAATAATTGTAATAATTTTAGCATATCTAAAATACAGCATTTACAATTTTCCATGTTAAGGAAATTTTTTGAATTATATGCCTGAAAGGTCAATATGAAACTTAAAATAAATACTCTACAACAACGGTGGGTAACCCCCTGTCACGTTTTTTTTTTGTAATTCACACCGTTTCAAAAATAATTCGCAGTTGAAAAATTGATATTAATCATTCGAGACGTATATTTTTTGTCGTATTTGAGTAACAACGTCTACAGACCGACAGACCATATCGAAAATAGGTCAGGATCTTAAATTCGAAACAAAAAATTCGATTTACCAATACTTTTTTGGCATTAACCTTCGGAGTACACACCTATTTTTTCAACCTACTAGTACACTCTGGGTCAATTTGACCCTGCTTATTTCTGATCGCCTATAATTCCGCAACTACGAAACCTTTTGACTTACCAAAATTCAAAGGTATACTTTGATTCATGGTAAATGAATTTATAAGTGTTACAAATACCTTTGAAGTATTCAACATACTTAAAAAAAATCGGGAAAAATTAAAATACCTGAGCGCTATTCACGATCAAAGTCGGTGTATGGGTCAAATTGACCCACAAGAGGCTCCGAGGGTTAAGTTTCCTATACAGCCAATACACGATTACACGCGGATTACTGTTAGGACGGGAAATTGCCCTGGAGCAATCAAGGTAGAATACACTCACGAGGCCCAGGAATAATGGGTTAATTTCTAGGGGTCATTCATTTTGGTCTAAAATTAGCTTATAACTACACCTCATCATGGGTAGGTACTTGCTTTTACAACATACGTTCGTATAAGAAAGTAAAAATAAATAAATAAGTTAAAAAAACAACAGAATGTTATAAACACCTTCTAGAAAACACCGGCTAAAAGTTCTTTGAGATTTTTCCAGAATTCCGTGTTATAAATCTTAACATAAAGACACAGCGCACCTTGGGGATACCCGGATGTGTCCGGGGAATGCTCCGGGTTCACGGTCGCGTCCGGCCTCGTACCGATGGGGGTTGTAGATAGAAGGACGACTTCTTCTCTTCTTCTTACTTCAGGCACTGTTGGGGATAAAACAGACGACGACGCCTCAACAACTTCTGTCAACTTGTCGCAAATAAAATGCAAATAAATTAGACGCGTACAAACATCGGTGGGGGGGGGGCAGGGGGCACTTTTGAACAGTCATAGAACTTTTATATTCAAGATAAAGTATATGATTCCCCTTGCATATTGTAATAATCGCCCCCTTCTAGGCGTGAAGATTTTTTTTATTTTTCTGAAAAGAAAATGTACAAAATTCAAATATCTGTTTTGAAAAAATAGTCTCAAAGAAATTTTGGGAAAAAGAAAATGAAGCTTAATAATATTATTTTAAAAATTAACAGAAAATGCTGTGAACCGGAGGACAGAATCAATTTCTGAAAAAAATTAACAGAAAAGTCGCTAGAATTTAAAATAAAGTAAATGAAAAATTACAATGACATACTGGTAAATTTTAACATAGTATCTATTAAAATTTATTTACTCTGAAAAAGTAATATACGCTATTCTTTAATTTAATGAAAATTTCACGTACATGCTCTATAATTTTAATATGTTTCTATATTACTTTTCATATCTGGCCTATCGCCGTCATAGAAACTGCTATACAGTATATTGAATTGTAGTAGACGTTCTTTTAAATTTTACCATGTCGGGTGTTAAAAATTTCTAGGATCCAAATTTTTTTCAGCAATCTATGCAATTTTTTATTTTTTCCCATTCCTACGCATCGTAAATAAATAAAAATGTTAATGAAATTTTTTCATCTGACTATAAGTAACTTGTTAAAATAATTATTTTAAGTAATTTTTGATACTGTTGGTATGAAATATTACTACGTTACCGATTAATTTTTCACAGAATGAAATTTCGTCCTCCCGTTAACATGTATTTTATGTTAAAAATTAACAGTAAATTTTTTCAGTGTATTCTTTAAGATCTCCTTAAGAAATTACAGTGTTGTGAAAATCTTTAAAGGTTACAGGTCAGTAAAGAGAGCGTAGAAAAATTTCAAATATTTTTCTATTGGTTCATTGAAAGTTTGATTGATTTACCCCCCCCCCCCCCCCCGCTAGATACTCGCATGGATTCAACATATACTAGTTATGAAAATTGATAAAATATGCATTAAAAATTAATGATGATAAATAAATTAAGTTCAGGGAGTTTGTGAACAGCCTGTAGATAACAACTCTGTATGGAATCAGGTCAAGTTATAAAACACCGCTCTTGTATTATACGTTTTTGAATTTCAATAACGTCGCCCGAAAACAGTTCTTAAAGAACTTCAAAGGGACAAAAAAGGATATGAGTTAAAGGGATATGCAAGCGTAAAACCCTTGTTGTTATTCTAATTGGCAAGATTCGGAATTTCTAATTGGAGATTTTCACTTGAAAATGCCACTATGTTAAATTTGGAGTACCCCCCTATCAAGATTTAATTATGACTTTTTCAAAGGAAAAAATATAGGTACCAATGTAAAAAGATTTTTTTTTTACTCAGGGTATTGTTTTTTGATATATTTAATTCAATAGAATTTAATACATCTTATTATATCTTTCTTACGTATTATAAAATGCAATGTCTGTCTGTCTGTGTGTCTATTAGTGCGCTTATCACTAGAAAACCTCGTAACCGATTTACATGTTGTTTTTTTTTTTTTTTTAAATACATAGATATGTTCTTTGGCCAGGTTTTAGTATGTATTTTATTAGGTTAGGTAACATAAGGAATAAGTGGTGTTGATAATAGTTGGAAGAAAAATTGTCGCCAGCGGGCTTTTTTGCAATATGCTGCCTAAAAATGTATATTATGAGTTCAAAAAAAAGCAGGAAGGTGATTTCTGTTGAAATGAAACAAGAAATAATTAGAAAGAGGATTTGACTCTGCAAGCCTCGGTAGACTCTAATTCTGATTCTGATTAAAAAATAAAAAACGTGTGTACAATCTTTTTTATGTTACAGTACCATATTTTATGCTACAGAATGAATTAAAATTTTTAACATATATTGTTATGGGAAAACGCGTTTCACATAACGTACTTGCTCCCAGAACGAAATAAGTTCGTTATGTGAGGCACCACTGTATATATATTTTTTAATAATTATAAACAATAATACAGCAGTTCATGCAAGTGAAGCCGCGGGTATAGTCAAGTTTTTTTTTTTTTTAATTTATAAATATACTTTTATAAAGAGAACATTCTTAGCTATAAAATAGAGGGTATTCTATTAAAAAAAATCGGTTAAAATTTCAGAACGTTATGAATTAAAAATATAGGTATTGGGGTACCACAATTATATTTAATTTATATTAGGGGGCTGTTACAGTAAAAACTTTTACGCTCAGTATTATCAAGTTTAACTAAATGCTCCTTTAACTAACTGTCATATTATCAACAGATCAAGGCATAATACATTTCATTAAATAGATTTAAAATTTTCTGCGGTATTTCTTTACAACGTATATTATGTAAATTTTTCATTAAGAGCTTAAATATTGATTTAAATCACGTTTCTAATACACCAAATATACTTTAACACTAGAAAGACGGGAGCAGTCATTTGACGGTAATTTCAATTTCAATATTGAATAATTCAAAAACTATTTGACTTACCCTAATGAGACTTTGTGACTTTTATTAATACTAGTATTTAAATGAAACTATGTATCAAAATAATCCACATCTATTTTCTTTATTGTTTGAAATGTTGATATACCGACAAAGACGGCGGCGGTCTTTTGACGGCTATGATCTGATAAATATGTTTTAATTGTTGTATGAGAGGGTACAACAATAAATACGTATATGAATTGTCAGTCAAATAAGCCTGTAATTGTGTATCGATATTATTGTGAGTAATTTGTGAAAAAAGCCCAGGAAATTCTAAGAAGGCGAGAATGTCTTATTCAGAAATGTAAAAATAAAACTAATAAAGTATGCGATACTTACACTTGTAAAAAATCGCTTTGCAGCTCTTGTAACATGTAAAAATTGTGTATAAATATTAAAATTAAACATACATTACATCTACTTTTATTTCTTTACTTGACATTTATTAATTACTCATAAAAAAAGATATTTAGTAAATTTGTAGTCATTTGACCGGTCGCCGTCTTTGTAGGTAGGTAGATTTTCCCGTCTTTCTAGTGTTAAAGGAGCATTTAACGCTAAAGGAGCTTTAAATTGGTTGATAATACCGGGCATTAATCGTGTAAATAATTTTTAATATTTATTATAATAATATATGTAGGTACTATTTAGTTAACATTTTGAGTTAAAAAATATAGGTACTGGGGTACCACAATTATATTTAATTTATATTAGATTTTATTTTACAATAAAATTTTTTAATCTTATCAATAATTTTCAATATTTATTAAAATATATGTAGGTACTATCTAAAGTTTATATTATATAAATAACCTTAAAATAGTTCAATGCACTTAATTAAAAAAATAATAATATTTTCACTATCTTATCAGACAAAATACGATAAAAGCCTCATAAAAAATTGATTAAAAAAATCCGGTAAATGAGAAAAAAAAATGTTTAGGTAAATTTAACAATATGCAGTTTTAAAATAATAATAACTAAAATAAAATAAACATAATTCGGCTATATACAGTAGATTGTGTGAATAACAAAAAAAAAACGATCATTAAATATGTATATAATTTTTTTTGTTAATTGTGAATAAATTATAATATTTAATTACCGGCCTAATCAGTCACTATGTTAATCATTATATGTTAAATACACTGACCTATTTTAATATGAGTCATGCAAAACGAAACATTGCAATAAATATGATTATGGGGGTTAAAAAATACAATAACATAAAAATAATTATTGTATTTAAAAAAAAAAATTCTATATGTTTAATTTTTTTGTATGCATATATTCACTGCTCATCTGAATTGAGAGATAGCGTGTTTGAACTCATTATTTTGAATAAATTACACGTGAATATATGTGTTTTATAATTTTTATAGTATTTAAAAGGGTTGAAGTTTCGAATAATTAATTTTTAAAACTTCTCTATATAGTCAATTGTGTAGAATTTCAATAAATAGAGCACTTTCAGCAAGTTTGTGTGTTAAAAACTCTATTTTTAATATCCAATTACTCAAAAACTGTATGTCCAATATTTTAAATAAAAATTAGTAAAATACATGAGTTATCCATAAATAACATGTTAAAATTTTAGACTTTTATCTATTCATTGCTCTAATGATCGAACAACCTTAATATACAAAGAAATCTGTCAGAAATTACAATAAAAATTTGAATAAAATGAATTAAAAGTAAGTAGAGTACATTTAAATTAAAATAGGTCTTCGGAGAATAAAATATTTAGCATAACTTTTATTATATAAGAAAAGAAAGAATTTACATTATATATTATTATAAAAAAATGTATATTTAATGTACTGTCGGAAAATCTGCATAAAAGTACTTTAAACACTCGATTCTCGGGAATGAAAATACCTTTATTTAATTGAAAATATTCACAGTTAGGAAACATTTCAGACAGAGGTGTACTCAGGTAAATTTAAACCATTTAAGTTTTTTAAAACAATGTATAAAAGTATAAAATTTTAATATGTTATTTATGGATAACTCATATAATTTATATACTAATTTTTATTTAAAATATTGGGCGTATGGGTTTTGAGTAATTGGATATTAAAAATAGAGTTTTTAACACACGATAAGTGAGAGAACTTACCGAAAGTGCTCTATTTATTGAAATTCTACAAAATTGGCTATACAGAGACGTTTTAAAAACTATTATTTCGAAACTTCAACCCTTTTAAATACTATAAAAATTATAAAACAAATATATTCACGTGAAATATATTCAAAATAATGAAAAATAGCTCTGCCATTACAGCAGTACAAATTAGTACATGTTACTATTATTTACCGTTCTGTCTATTTCAATTTTCAAATTAAATTATACTTTTATTTTATTTTAATAATTAACAAAGTATTGACTTCATTTTGACGAGAGGCGAATCATTTTAAAGTGTTACATACAGTTAGAATTTTCAAAAAATTTAATTTTTTTTATTTCATTTTCGTAAAGTGCATATATTTTAGTACACACACAGAAAATTTCAAGTCAACCCGGCGATTATATTCGAAGTTACACGCATATTTGTAAAGATGTCTCAGAGCGTTTGAATGTAGGAGGTCGGAGCGGCAGCGCTTTTTTCTCAATTTTGTGTTTTTAAAGTCGGTGACCACTATTCCTTGGAAACGGTTGAACTGATCAATCTCAAATTTTAACACTAGTTTCTTAAGAATATTTTTAGTCATTAATCGAAGGTTTTATCTCACCGATAAATATTTATTTTTTTATAAACAATTTAAAGTCAATTTTTTTTCGAAAATCGATATTTTTTTTTCGAGAAGCCGCCATTTTGTCAAAAAATTTTGCTTATTCCTTCGATTAAGTACAAGATTATACATTACTTTAAAGAAATCTGTTTGGGTTTTTTATTTAAAAAAATGCAATCCAGAGATATCGTGGTCACCGCAAGGCGCCTTTTTTGAGAGGACCTCTTAGAGAACAGCTGTAGCATCTTTCGAAATTATTATTTTTAGAAATAAAAAATGTTAAAATACAATTAAAAGTTACCATAATATGTGTACAAATTTTTACATTGATAAATTTAAAAGTCTTCTCTTAAAAAATTATTGAAATAACACTTTTTTTTGGCCTTCTGACTGTATGTAACCCCTTAAAATTTTAAATGAAGCTTCTTATATATAATCTTTCGTTATTTATTTACAAAATATGCGGGCCTACTTTAGATGTTTTTTTTAAATTTTCCATGCAATTTCGTATTTATAAATCGCACACTTTTTTCCTAATATACATCGAAACTTTTTTATTTAACCCTGGACGGGTAGACGTTCGTAATAATTACGACTACATTTACAAAACGCCCTCTACAGGGAAATCAAGACGGGGTGGGGAGTCGAGCGGGAAGATATGCCTCGTTTAATAGTTCGTCTTCAACCTCTGCCAAGGACAGGTGTCAGTGTTTGCTATTTTTCTAGAGAGAGCCATAGATCGACAAGTCACATCGTATCTTTCACGAAGGTCTACTCTTTTACGTAAATTTTAGTCGAAATATGTACGTAAAAGGATATGCTGTGAATGTGAAAAAGATCTCATTCGTCTCAATGCTTGATCCAATGATACTTTCTTTCGTTTGTCGATTCGCTGTAAACTTATATTACTAAGCTTATATTTTAATCTTTCGTATTTCGGTATTTTTGTAAATACATAAATCAAAAGATTTTAAAAGCAAAACTTTTTTTTTGCCATAAATTTATTAGAAAACCAAAAATTATATAGTAGTAGTCAATTTTACGAACGTCTACTCTTGCCCGCTTAAGTTTGACGTCTACCCGTCCAGGGTTAACGAGAAATATATTTTTCAATCAGGTCAACGTTCTCTTATACTGTTCTTGAAATAAACGAGGGATATAGTATTTACAATAATACAGAGCACATACCGGATTTAAATATACAAACATAGTAAAGTCATATACATTGCAGGGTTTCACCCCAATACAGAAATAACAAAACCTCTACCGCTGAGAAAATATAGGGGATGTGCGGCCGAAAAAAAAACATACATGATTATACCGGACCCAGGAAGTTATGTTAAATAATACACCGGAAGTGAAGTGTATGGAAACAAAAAAAATATTTTTTTTTCGGTAAAATGTAGGCTAAATTAATATTATTTTATATACTTTTCTTTATATTAAAATTCATATATAAAGTTTGACTTTGAATATTAACCCATTAATGCCCAAAAGAAAACAAAAACATGCAAAAGTTTATTTTAATGAAATTAAGTACATATCCATGTATATATTTAACTAAATATACAACACAAACTTTTTTTTTATATATAAAAAAAAATAACAGCGAATAAATTGGGCAGATATGAAGTCTATTTTGTGTGAGACTGCTTTTCTGATATCATTTTTATTTAGATAAAGTCATGTTATATGTATATTTAAATTATTTTATATGATTTGAACAAAATTCGAAATCAGATGCTCTAGTTGGATAAAATATATTAGCATACTTCGTACCTCTTTTCATATAGAAATTATTCAGAACAATTAAAACAACACTTATGAAACTAATAACGTTAACATATTTTGTTTGTTGCACTATTCTATCAACTGATTTTTAAGGAAATAGTATGAATTAATATATCTATAGACAGCAGAACTAATTATAAAATGAGGTGTACATAAATGTATAGAGCGGGCGTTAATGGGTTAATAATTAAATTTAAAGCAGTTTAAAGAAATGGGTTAGAGTTTAGACGATTCTGCTGTTTTTTTTATTCCGTTCTGAATGTTGAAGTTAATTTTAAATTAAAAAAAATATCATTTAATAAATGTTATACAACTGTAACACGGCTAAATTTTGAGGAGGAGGGGGGGGGGGCAGATAGCGCAATATACAGTAGACAGTTTAGGCATCTGTCTAGAGCAGTGGTCCGCAAGAGTTAAAATATGATCCCCGTAATTTTGAATGTTTTAGGTTTTTTTTATTTAAAATCTTTAAAAAATATAAAAATGAAATGTGAAGACCAACTTTCGGACTTTATTTTCAAATTGATACACTTTATTTTTTAACCTTGTGGTACCTGCTAATAATAATGAAATCAAAGTGGTCCCTGGACAAAAAAAGGTTCGGAGCCACTGGTCTAGAGAGAGTCCTGATTTCAGGGATTTTTTTTGTTGCTTTTTTTTTATTCGACAAATAAATTGGGGCCCTGAATATTAATTTTGCCCCCCTCCCCTGATATCACTGCGCCCACTGCATTATATTTAAATTGTGTCTGTACTAGTATTAAAATCAAACGACAGTATATTATTATTTTCTTTTATCATATATTCCTCCAACAAAAGAAAAAAACAATAAAAAAACCTGCAAAAAACTTCAACGCGTCTTTGGAACGTGTTTCTATCTCGGACCCTGTACAAACACACATTGCTATTGAACAAGACATAAAAGAGTGGTTTGCTGTGTGTGGTTTGTTTGGGGGGGGGGTAGAGGGGGTGTGGAGCGCGCAAGAAGAAAGAAAAACAAGAGATTTTCAAAATAGCAAATCGCACTATGGCCGTTGAAAGCAAATATTTGCCTTTTGCAACGGCGCGGCGCTCTTTCTCTCTCGTGAGTGTGTATATGTATGTACGCACATGGAGCAGTGCCGTAGATAGGGAGGGATTTAGGGGATCGATCCCCCACCCACGAGTTCAATTTTTGTACTTTTCACCAGATGAAAGATGATTTTTATAATGAAAAATATAACTTTATGAGATTTAATACTGTCATATGCCCCCCCCCCCCCCCATCGCAAAAAGCTATCTACACCACTGACATGGAGCAGTGCCGTAACCACTAGACTATCTGATCAAACTCTTAAACACCCTTATCGCTACTTTTGTATTTGATTAAAAAAAAATATATATTTTTTTAATATTTTTTTAAAATGTGAATTTTTCTTAAAACATGTTTAAAAAAATGTAATTAAAACGACCCCGCCCCTCCTTCCTCTCAGATATTAAAAAAAAAACAGCAATTGATAGATTTTTAGTATCAATATTTAAATTTTAATAGCTATTTATTATTGTATCAAAAAATGACTTAAATTAAGATTAATTTGATTATTTTTTTACGTACACTACCGTGCAAAAGTCTTTGGACGCTCATTTTTTTTGCGTTTTGTACTTAAATATAAAACTGCAAAAATGGTTGATAAAAATCTTAAATATTGATAATATCAGAGTACTTAATCACAACTTTTATAATAATCATAATTCATAGCATATCTAAAATACAGCATTAACAATTTTCCATATTAAGGAAATTTTTTTTGAATTATATGTCTGAAAGGTCAGGTTTACTCAACTTGAAAATATTGAGGCACAGTGTCTTTCAAGCTAACGAGAAATTGTGTTTTTTTTTACTGTTTTAACTGCGAGTAAACATATTTTGTGTATTTTTATTGACTGAAATTTGTATATTTACATTCAAAATCACATGTGTCCAAAGACATTTGCACGACAGTGTAAATAAAATGAACCTTATGTTACTCGACACGTGTTTCGACTTCACAAGAAGTCCTCATCAGTTAATCGCTATTTAGAGTGGTATAAAACATATGTCAATATGTGAATATTATAAATTAATTAATAATGATAAATTGCATCGAAAAATAGGTAAAACTAAAGATTTATTACATATTGACACATGTCTGTTACTAGTTACACTGTAACTGCATTAGTGTTGATGTCAAGGGTACCAACTTTAGAATGCAATATGTACTACATTGTTTTTATATTTTTTATTTACAATGGCCTGCAACTGGATATACATGGTTGAAAATTATTTGTTGTACATAAAAAATTATAAAATATAAATTGTAAAAATTTGAATCAGTATGTTACCTAAACTATTTTAAATGAAATAATTTCTACCATACATCCTTTAGGGGGTGGAAGAGAGGTGTAGCAATTAATTTTATTTAATATATTACCCCCCCCCCCATCATAATTATTTGGTGTACTATAAAAAAATATAGAATTTGTTAAATTTGAATTAGTATATCTTTTAAACCATTTTAAATGAATGATTTCTACCATACATCCCGTAGGGGGTGAAAGAGGGGTGTAACAGTGTATTTAATTTAATATATTAGTCTCCCCCCCCCTACTGGATATAAATGTTAAATGAAAATTATTTGTAATACTATAAAAAAATTATGGATGTGGCTATTTGCACTTACACTATGTGCAAGCAATTGGCTATTCGAACATACACTATGTGCAAGCAATTGGCTATTCGAACATACACTATGTGCAAGCAATTGGCTATTTGCACATACTGAATGATCTGAATGTGAACCGAAACCCCTAAATCTTCATATGTGGAAGGGGGTGAAATATATATTTTTTCTTTTATTTTGGTTTTCATTCATTTTACAAAATCGTAAATAACTCGGTTCCTATGGAAGTTAGGGGGTTGTTTTTCCCCCTAAAACCCCTCACTCCCGTAGTATTTTTCCCGCCGGATCGAATGAAAATAATTACAACCCTTAATATGTGACAGGGAGTGAAATATTTCCCATACAAATATTTCCACCCCCTTGCAATTTCTTAGGGGATGAATTTTTGAGATTCGAAATAGCCTATGTCCTTTCTCAGGATGTAAGCTATCTCCTTGCCAAATTTCATCAAGATCGGTTCAGCGGTTCAACTCTAAATAACTGTTTAATTTAATTTAGTTATATCCGTGAGTAGATCATACGCAGAACGGTTACGAGTGTTATTTGTGACGCGACTCATCGATGTTTAAACAGAAACGATTACCTTTTTTTTGCTGTGATGCTCAAAACATTTCCCTATAGTGTGTCTGACAGTCTCATTGCTGTCACAACCGTAATGTTTGGTTTTTTACGATAAAAAAACACTACATTGACTAGATTAATGTTTCAAAACAATACTCATTGGTGTTTCGTTTTCTCCGTGTACAAAAATCTGTATTATTTACCTAACTGAACTTACAATTAATGTATTTTCACTAACCTAAATTCCTAGCGAGCGAAGTCGCGAGTAGCAGCTAGTATTCAATAAAAATACAAATTTCAAAATTCAACCTCTAATGGCGGGGGTAGACAGGGGTGGGTTTTTACTATTCTTATCTACGGTCCGTGATATTTATAATTTTGTATAATGAATAAAGAGCAAAAAAAAATAATTTTAAATCCCCCCCCCCCGATCACGTGATATTTTTTTTATTCATTACACAAAATCGCAAATATCTCGTTTCCCATGCGAGATAGGGGGTTGTTTTTCCCCCTAAAACACCCACTCCCATAGTATTTTTACCGCCGGATCGAATGAAAATAATTACTCTTCATATGTGACAGGGAGTGAAATATGAATAATCAAATTTAATTTTTTTCCCATACAAACATTTTCACCCCCTGCCAATTCCTTAGGGGATGCATTTTTGGAATTTAAAGTAGCCTATGTCCTTACTCAGGATGCAAGGGTTCTTTCTACCAAATTTCATCAAGATCGGTACAGCGGTTTAGCCGTGAAAAGGTAACAAACAAACAGACACAGACAGACACACTTTCGCATTTATAATATTAGTATAGATTTCTTTCTTTGTCCGTATTTACCTCAATATCATAAACAGTTATGTAGATTAATATTCCAAAATTTCATAAAAAAAAACCCTCAGGGGTTGAATTTTAGGATATGCTGAAATACATATTTCATTATTGGTAATGTAGAGTGTGTATTTTAAGTTTCAAGTAAATCCATCGAAAAAATATTTTTCCCATACAAAAATTTACACCCTCTTTTACCCCCGTAGGGGCTGAAATTCGAAAAATATTTCCTTAGTGGGTATTTACGACATAAAATAAATACACCCCTGAAATTTCACGTTTCTAGATTTACGGGTTTCGGTTCACATTCAGATCATTCAGTATGTGCAAATAGCCAATTGCTTGCACATAGTGTATGTTCGAATAGCCAATTGCTTGCACATAGTGTATGTTCGAATAGCCAATTGCTTGCACATAGTGTAAGTGCAAATAGCCACATCCAAAAATTATTGAATATAAATTGTTTTTGAATCAGTATTTTAATTTCCTAATTAAACCATTTTAAATGAGATAATTTATACAATACATTGTTGAAAATACAGGGGTGTAGCAGTTTATTTAGTTTAACCATCCCCCCCCCCCTCCCCAGCAACTTGATATAAATGTTTGAAAATTATTTGTTGTACTATAAAAAAAAATATAGAATTTATTAAATTTGAATCAGTATATTTCTTAAACCATTTTAAATGATATAATTTCTACCATACATCTTTAATTGGGTGGGATGGGGGTGTAACAGTTTGTTTAATATATTAATGCCCCCCCCCCCTCCTTTTTACGTATAAAAGTTTGAGAAGCAACGGTGTAAATTAAAAAGTAACATTTTTACGACACCGATATATGGCGATACTAAAGTTAATACATGTCGCCTCCATATTACATTATTTTATTCAGTTCTAAATGACCCACTGGGGAGTCTTTAAGTGACATCGATACGTGTCTGTATTTCTTATTCTTATCGGGGTAGAGACAGTGCCGTAGGTACTCTGTAACTGCTTAACAGAGTATTTTATAAATTATTTTTTTTAAATGTATTTTAAAGTTACTATTAAAAATATTTAAAAATAACCTATGGATCTATGTAATCGATAATGTCTGTCTGTCTGTCTGTCTGTATGCCTGTCTGTCTGTAACAAACTTCTAACTACTGAAATATTTGACTCAGAAAGCTATAATTTTTTGGACTAATAATAAACCTGAATTATAAAAAAAATAAAGTTTTTGGCTTTATTCAAGGGAAGGTGGGGGGGGATGGGCTATTATTATTTAAGTAGGTTATCAAATAAAAGCTAAGGACATCTGTTGGTCTCTTAAGACAGCTTCTTGCTCACACGTTTTTGGAATGAAAATTTATTAAAAAATAATAAATTTTTTTTTTAATTTATCTACACCCTTAGTATGTATATCAATTGACGCCACTGCCTTGCTTAATCCCAAGCCGTTATTGGTGATAGCAATCGATATCTTCATATTACTCAAAAATCACATATATATTTACCCCCTGGGACTCAATTTTCTTACATTTTCAACCATAAAATACATTTTTTTATTTATTCATTATATGCAGCAGAATGTTATAGCTATAAAATTTTATTATTTTTTTAATAAAGCGTGCATCTATTTCTTCAGATTATATTATCGTTAATTTGTCGTAAAAATTGTTTGCCTTGATTACCCTAGGGCAAGTCTGTTACTTATTTGAATGTTAAAATTAGTTAATTTGGTTATATTTGATTTTTTTCTAGAACTACAATTATTGAAAACTCATATGTCCAGTATAATCAACTAATTTAATACCTACCCATTTTATGTGCAATATCATAAAGGGCCTAGTAAAATTTGCTAGCTAGTAAGCACTCTCAAATGAGGTATTAATTTTGTGATATTATTTGCTATGGAATTTAGATCAGTAACACTTCAACGTATTGTAACACAGTTACAAAATATTTTTCATAATATAACCACTGTTATAATACAGTTGTTTGTGTTTACATACAACGAGTGTGTGAATCTTGTCAAAGTCTTCATGAAACTCGAAGAGAACTGTCATATAAGTTATATACCTCATTTGCGAGTTCTTGCTAGCTAGTAAATTTTACAAGCCCCTTTATAAGACCGGATAATATACTATTTATTTACCAACCCCCTATTTTGCCGATGAAAAGGATCCTATCCTTCGCTGAAGCAACGGACCTGTTCAATGAGTCATAGGGGAGCACAATGGGCCCCAGTGGCCTAAGTGCCGTGCCTCGATCCACCCCGCCAAACAAAATACAAAACCCCCTATTTGAAATTTTTTTAAAAATGTGTCTTTTTGTTTTTAAATACTTAAATATATATAATTAAGCTAAATTAAACTATCAGCTGATATGAAATATATATGTACATTGTACATATATTACGTTAGTTAATATTTGTATTAATGTACAAAGCGGTTTGCTTTGTACTCTGAAGGAATTATTTAATATTCATCTCTAATTACGTAGCCTTGAATTATTATTTCAGCATGTTTTGTTACCAGTGGCAGCACGACAATAATTTCATTTCAATAACTTTTATGTCATTTTCTATAGTATTGGTATAATAATCATACATTTAACAAAATTGAAAAAATATAAACTTTTTTAGTATAATGCATGCCTCAAAATTTAATTTGTAGTAGAAATATCAACTCAAATACAAGAAAATAAGAAATAAATCGTAATTATATTATACTAGCACTAGGGGTGTGGAAAAATTTGTAAAATATTTTTGTATTCAACCCTTATGGGAATGGGGGGGGGGGGGTGATATATTTATATTTCTATATTCATAATTGTTCATGATATTAAAGTAAAGAACAAATTTATATTCAATTAAAAATGAAAGCCCTAATAGCATGGGACGGGGACGAGGATGGATTTAGATTTGTTTATCTGCATACCTGCTTTACTTATAAAAGTAAATTCGGGCAAAATAGTAATCTATTAAAATAAAAATTTTGACATTCAAAAATTCAAACCCTAATGGCGGGGGTAGACAGAGTTTGTGTTTTTGATATGTTAATCTGCATAGCTGCTTATGTTATAATGGTGGATTCGGGCAAAATAATCTGCAATAAAAAAATCGATATTCAACCCCTAATGGCGAGGGTAGACAGAAGGTTAGTTTTTACAATTTTTAACTAACATCCGAGATATTTACGTTTTTTTATAGGTAATTAATAAAAATCAATATAAAAAAATGTAATATGTCATCCCCTATCACGTATGGAGGGTTCTAATTAGTTTCGAAGTTTACGCGAGCGAAGCCGCGGGATTCCGCTAGTTTAGGTATAAAAGATTGATTTGAGGTGGAGGAGGGGGAAGGGTAATTGATCTTTTTGCCCGTAGGACAACGCACGCGCCACTGCTACTATAATAAATTCAGTGGCTAATGATGGACCGAAATGTTCATAGCTAAAACTAATGTACATAATTTTGCAATATTATATTTAGTCATAAAGTATTATAATGTGGTACAAACATGCTAAATGTAAAATACATATAGATATATATGTGTTTGTATCCATTACAAACATGCGATATAGTTGTTTTCGTTTGTTTAACTGTAAACGGGTTAAGAAGAAGAAATTTTTTTTTATGTGCTCGAACGCAAAATGAAATTTAGGAGAAAATTTTATGAGCGAAAGTTTTCGTAGTTTTGACGTTATATGGTGAACGGATGATTATCAGAAATGATTTAGTTGTAATTTCATCAACGAAATGGAAAATTCAATCGATTTATTT
This sequence comes from Sialis lutaria, assembly GCA_949319165.1. Lineage (NCBI taxonomy): Eukaryota > Metazoa > Arthropoda > Insecta > Megaloptera > Sialidae > Sialis > Sialis lutaria. The sequence continues at coordinate 25,513,951 of OX439240.1, read as the reverse complement.
CCCGCAATAAATATTATTTGTTTATGTGTTCAGAGGAGAGCGGAGACTGGCTTCCGGTTTGATTTTCTTCTGCTATAATTTTCTTTAAGGTTATTCGATCATTAGAGCAATGTCTAATAAGGGAACCTTTCGTATCGAGTTTAAATTTTGTATATAGTTAGATGAGGTCAAGGTAAGTAAGAAAAAAATTATCACAGCTGCGGTAAAACGGTTTAAGGGGGTGAAACACCCCTATGAAAATGTGCAAAATAATAATATTTTTTTCAAATAACTCTGAAAGTAATGAAATTGAAAAAAATCTACAATACAAAATTTTCATGATTTTTTATGTTCTTTCGAATGACAATAGTCAAATTTCGAAAAAATTAAACCGTTAACCCCCACTTCCCACTCAGTTTCAGAGTTATTTGAAAAAATATGATTATTTTGCACATTTTCATAGGGGTGTTTCACCCCCTTAAACCGTTTTACCGCAGCTAAGATAATTTTTGTCTTACTTATTTTGACCTCCTCTAATTATATACAAAGTTTAAACTCGATATGAATTTTCGACTTGAAAAGGTTCCCTTGTAGGTAAGTCTAAAATTTTAATATATGTTATTTATGGATAACTCATATATTTTACTTATTTTTTTTTTTTTAAATATTGGACGTATGGTTTTTGAGTAATTGGATATTAAAAATAGGGTTTTTAACACGCGATAAATGAGAGAACTTACCGAAAGTGCTCTATTTATTGAAATTCTATACAATTGGCTATATAGATACGTTTCAAAAACAAATTCAACCCTTTTAAATACTATAAAAATTATAAAACAAATATATTCACGTGTAATTTATTTAAAATAATGAAAAACTAGCTCTACCATTACCGCAGTACAAATTAGTACATAATGTTACTATTATATACCGTTCTGTCTATTTCAATTTTAAAATTAAATTAAACTTTTTTTACTGTGTACTAAACCGTGTATACAAGGTTTGAGAGATGGTGGGTTAAAATTTATTTTATTATAAATATTTAATTATTTTTATTGTCACGTACTTCATTGCATTCATGGTGCAGAAGTTTACCCCCTAATAATATAAAATAAGTTAAATTATTTATAATTTAATAAATAAAATAATTTGTATTTTTCATTGGTTAAAAAAAAGATTTGGACACAATAATATGGCCCATGTAAAAAAATATATAAACCGTTAGAATTCAATTTTCTTGTCGACGATATTTCGATTCCCTTCTGACGGAGAGGGGGGGGGGGTGGAGGATACAAACTCGGTTTGAGACAACCCCCCCACCCCTCCCTATATAACGGGAGTGGATGTTAAGGGTAAAATCTTATTTCTGGACCAGCGATGAGAGTTCTTGAAATAGTTTTCGGTGGTCGAAGAAACAGGTATAAGATATTTCTATTAAAGAACAAATAAATCATCGCAAGATATATAGACATAGAAAAGATTTATATACATACGTTCTGCAGTCTTTCTTTATTTCTTTCTTTTATGAAATAGCTAACTAGTGTATATATAAAGTTTTAACATACATATATATTTTTTATAAAATCTAGAATATTTATTGATATTTTTATGCTCGTGCGAATTACAAAACTATACGAAAAATAAAATGTTTCATACCAAATGAAGAAATTAATTATGTATGTCTGCACACGTAGAAAGGTTTACTTGAGTCAAGTAAACCTTGTTTTGTATAATATAATGAAAACAATATTTTCATAAGATAAGAAATATATTCTTAAATCAACTTGGACGAAGAAATAATGTAGTTGGATTAAGAGTACTTTTCTTATATTAAGAAAATATTGTTTTCGTTATATACAAAACAAGATTTTCTTGGTCCAATAAAGTTTTTTGTGTGTAGCACAAGCCTTTTTTGCTTCCTCGCAATATCAAAAATACGATAAGTGATCGTTTTAAAATGAGAAAAATATTTGTTCTCCGATTTTGAAAATTTTACTTGATTTATCCGTTTCAGGTCAAGACAAACACTTTTTGTTCCGTGTCTGTCTGTCTGTGTGTCTGTCCCCCAAATCCTTGTCACTCGCATAACTCATGAACCTCTAAACCGTTATTGATGAAACTTGGTTGGTTGGTTGGGTCTGGCTTGAAGACGGTCTCATTTGAAAATTATCACGTACGTTTGTTGTAAAATATTTCCTTACAAAGATTTATCTCAATTTGCTTTAAAAAAATCGTCATTTGTTTTGAAAATTGCTATTTACTTTGACATATTAAATGTCATTTTGACGTTTTAAATGTCATTTTGATATTTGTATAGTAGAAAAATAATGATTTTGATTGAAATTGTCAAAAATTAAAAATATACGACATAATAACGAGGTGCGTATAAAGAAAAATGTCAAATTAATATTTTTTATTAAAATTGTATAAACATTAAATGGTTAACCAATGACAGACAGTTAATCTGAATACTTTATCAGTTTTTATTTAAATTATTTAATAATTAACTACCTTTGATGAATTTAGCACGAGGAAGCACTGTGCATTAACTTGGCAGATGTTTTTTATATGCGTTCTAAAATAAAAATGAAACTTGACAACAAAAACCCGGGGTGAAATTAAAAATATCACAGTGAAAACGTGGTGTAGGTGTGGGAAAATTGAAATGAAAAACGGGAACGTCGTCGACGGCGTCGGGATAAGTGGTTTCTAACGTCGCATTTATATATTATTAGGTTTTCTCCCGTGCCGATTAAATATTTATATTTTCCGTTGTCGGACAGGAAAATCAGTGGCGTAGGCATGCGATTTTCAAAAATGATTTTTTTTTTCAATTCGATAATTATGATGGGGTATGCTTGACAGTAAGTGGGGATTACGGGGATCAATCCCCCCCCCCCCCATGAGTCTACGAAAATTATAAGATGATTTTTATACCGTCAGGAAGTTAGCGCTGAAATGTGTGAAATTGCCCCAACTATAAAAAAAATTAAACAAAAGTTATTAACTATACAAAAAACAAAAAATCCTAAAATGACATTTTTAAAAAACTAATCGTTTTTCGTAATAATTCTTATGGTCAATCAATTGCTCCCTAATTGCTCCAGCATGCTCTCTACTTAGTTTTTCAAAATTATCAATATTTTGAAGTCAAAATTTAAATTTAAATTTCTCACTTTAATTGTTGCAAAACAGCATTTAATAAGTATGTTTTGTATAGGTCAAAAAATTGCTCCTTAATTGCTCCTCTTGTATCTGAAATTTCTCCAACTCTAAAAAAGTTTAAACAAAAGTTAATAACTATACAAAAAAACAAAAAATCCTAAAATGACATTTTTCAAAAACTAATCGTTTTTCGTAATATTTCTTATGGTCAATCAATTGCTCCCTAATTGCTCCAGCATGCTCTCTACTTAGTTTTTCAAAATTATCAATATTTTTAAGTAAAAATTTGGCGATAGCCAAAATTCGAAACCACCACCCATCCACATTTCATAGGTTTAATTTTTTCGATTTTTGACTATCGCCATTCGAAAATGCATAAAAAATCATGATAATTTTGTATTATAGACTTTTTTAAATTTTCATTAGTTTCAGAGTTATTTGAAAAAATATGATTATTTTGCACATTTTCATAGGGATGTCCCGTTAAACCGTTTAACCGCAGCTAAGATAATTTTTTATTACTTACCTTGACCTCCTCTAACTATATACAAAGTTTAAACTCGATACGAATTTTCGACTTGAAAAGGTTCCCTTGTAAGTGATATTCCCTCCCATCGCAAAAAGCTATATACGTCACTGCTTGAGAATGAATTCGACCAAGATCTGAATTTTGATTTAGTATAGTTATGATTCAGGAGACAGACACACAAACAAACAGACAGACAGATAGACAGACAGACAGACAGACAGACAGACAGACAGATACACTGACACACAGACAGAGAGACAGACAGTTAGTTAATGAAATATGATTATTTTAGTTGAATATTTTCATTGAAAGATATTTCAAAAACGCATTTTAAAACTAAGGAATTTTCGAGTAGATTTTTTTAATGTAAATGAAAAAACTCTAGACTAATATTTTAATTTATTGGGGCTGTGTGCAGTGTACCCCCCCCCCCCCACATGCATAGAATCCGTCCCTGGTCTTGACCTGAAACAGAAAAATCAAGCGAAAAATTTTAAATCGAGTAACACATTTTTTTTTTGCTTACACGTAAAGTTTCAAGTTAGGGTCAATTAGGGTAGATGAAAACCATATTGTTAATATTGTAAATTTTATATTTTTTTATCCATAATAAATTAAGAGGCTCTTTCTTTCTAGATATAATAAATGCAAAATTAAGAAGTTTTTTTTTTATTTTTTATTTTTTTTTTGTTTGATGTTTTTTTTTAAGTTTCTTTGGTTCCACGTAAAATTTTAAGTTAAAGTAAATTGAGGTAATAATACTGTATTTTCTGTATTTGTCCATAATAAATTAATAAGGTCTTTCTTTCTAGATAATAAATGCAAAATTGAAGAGTTGTTTATTTATTTATTTTATTTGAAGTTATTCTTAAGTTTGTTTGCTTTGACGTAAAATTTTAAGTTAGGGTAAATTGGGGTAGTAATATTGTATGTTCTATATTTGCCGATAATAAATTAAGAGATTCTTTCTTTCTAGATAATAAATGCGAAATTGGAGAGTTGTTTATTCATTTATTTTATTTGATGTTTTTTTTTTGAGTTTTTTTTTTAAGTTTGTCTGCCACTGTTGAAGTACCACGTCGTCCGAGGACGGGATGGTTTTTATTCTGTCGTTATTTTTAGCTTTAGATGCAGAGTAAACGTTTATCAATATTTAATCTTTGTCATGTGCGACGACACAAGTTATGTTAAGAAATTTAAAGTGACATAAAACATATTCTGTTGTGAATGTAGGTAATATAAATCTTATTTAATTTTTTGTAGAATTTTTATTTTATTTGATCAGTTAAAATTTTTCAAATCGATTTACTAATAAATACTTACGGTTATTCGATCATTAGAGCAATGTATAGATAAAAGTCTAAAATTTTAATATGCTATTTATGGATAACTCGTCTATTTTACTTAAAATATTGGACGTATGGTTTTTTGAGTAATGGGATATTAAAAATAAAGTTTTTAACACACGACAGAAAGTGCTCTATTTATTGATATTCCACACAATTGGCTATATAGAGACGTTTTAAAAACTACTTATTCCAAACTTCAACCCTTTTAAATACTATAAAAATTATAAAACAAATATATTCACATGTAATTTATTCAAAATAATGAAAACCTAGCTCTGCCATTACAGCAGTACAAATTAGTACACGTTACTATTATATACCGTTCTGTCTATTTCAATTTTCAAATTAAATTAAACATTTTTTTTACTTTTAATAATTAACAAAGATAAAATATTCCATTAAATGTAGGTACATGTGTTCTGAATATAAATTAAAAACAAAATTTTCGGAAATCAAATCATTTTCTACGCCAATGATTCGTGGAGCGATATGGTAACATACAACGCTAGGCAGGCCCTCAGAGAGCTTTAACGGGGCCCGGGCCAACCCATATTTTGTGGGGGCCCATACCTCCCCCCCCACCAAGTATAATGACATTCACAAATTTCGTACTAGTAAAATTCTAATCATTTTCTGACCTTTGTGAAGTTAGCCCCCCAATATGTGCGAAAAAATTTGAAATTAATGCCATTGATTGCTCGGCGTTTGCTCGTGATTGCCATATAAAAATTTTCGTTTGCCCCTTTTAAGTTTAGAAATTAGGAATTTTTCAAATTTGGGGGGGCCAACTTCACACCACAAAATGATAATTTCGGATTTTTTTCATACAAAACTTGTAGCATTTCGTTTGCCCTTTAATGCCCCATACTTAGTTTTCGAGTAAAAAAAATATCAAATTAGGGGGGGCCAACCTCTACCCCACAACATGAAAATTTTGGACTTTTTTCAATACAAAACTTGTAGCATTTCGTTTGCCTTTTAATGTCCTATATTTAGTTTTCGAGTTAAAAATTTATCAAATTCGGGGGGGCAACCTCCACTCCCCAAAATGAAAATTTTTGATTTTTTTCAATACAAAACTTGTAGCATTTCGTTTGCCTTTTAATGTCCTATATTTAGTTTTCGAGTTAAAAATTTATCAAATTCGGGGGGCCAACCTCCACTCCCCAACATGAAAATTTTTAATTCTTTTCAAAACAAAACTTGTAGCATTTCGTATGCCCTTTAATGCCCCATACTTAGTTTTCGAGTAAAAAAAATATCAAATTAGGGGGGGGCCAACCTCCACTCCCCAAAATGAAAATTTTTGATTTTTTTCAATACAAAACTTGTAGCATTTCGTTTGCCCTTTAATCTTAATATACATATATAAATTACGTGTCACATGTTCCTCCGCTATGGACTCCTAAACTACTTAACCGATTTTAATCAAATTTGTACACCGTGTGCAGTTTGATCCAACTTGAAACATAGGAAGCCTCCTATGGGAAATGGGGGGGGGGGGGGGGGCAAAGCCTGTTTGTCTTATTTTGTGGTGTTTAATTTATATTACAAATAATTTCTGTTTTGGTTGTGAGTAAATTTTCTGTCTATTTCCTCTTTGACAGTTTTTGTATTCCGTAATAAAAAAAAGTTTCACTTCTAACGCTTATAGTTTTCGACTGACGCTTTCATTTTTTTTGTAGTAAACGAATTCAATATTCATAGTTAAGACAGGACAACGTCTGTCGGGTCAGCTAGTGTCCTATATTTAGTTTTCGAGTTGAAAATTTATCAAATTCGGGGGGCCAACCTCCACTCCCCAACATGAAAATTTTAAATTCTTTTCAATACAAAACTTGTAGCATTTCGTATGCCCTATAATCTGTTTTGGAGTTAAAGATTTATCAAATTGGGAGGAGGGACAACATCCGCCCAAAATGAAAATATTGGAATTTTTTCAATACAAAACGTATAGCATTTCGTTTGCCTATTAATGCCCTATACTTAGTTTTCGAGTTAAAAATTTATCAAATTCGAGGGGTCAACTTCCGCCCCCGAACATGAAATTTTTTGAATTTTTTCAATACAAAACTTGCAGCATTTCGTTTGCTTTTTAATGCCTTATGCTCTGTTTCGTATACCGTCCCTCAGTTTCAGAGATATAATGCCGGCAATTGCTTCGAATAATTTTTATAATATTTCTTCAATAATTTCAATATTTCTATAAGACGTACAAATAATGCAAACAGTAACTTCTCCTCCATTTTGTTGAGCGAAGCTATTTTGTTTTGTAGAAGTAAGTTATTATCACCATAACAGCCTTTATAACTTCACAGGTAGTGAAGATACATTTTTCATTTTTATGGATAATAAAACACGAAAATATCTGTTGATATAAGTATAAGGCATTAAAAGGCAAACGAAATTCTTATGTTTTGTATTGAAAAAATCCGATATTTTCATTTTGAGGCGGATATTGTCCCTCCTCCCAATTTGATAAATTTTTAACTCCAAAACTAATTTTAGGGTATCAAAGAGCATACGAAATGCTACAAGTTTTGTATTGAAAAAAATCAAAAATTTTCTTTTTGGGGAGTGGTGGTTGACCCCCCGAATTTGATAAATTTTTAACTCGAAAACTAAGTATAGGGCATTAAAAGGCAAACGAATTGTTACAAGTTTTGTATTGAAAAAAATCAAAAATTTCATGTTGGGGAGTGGAGGTTGGCCCCCGAATTTGATAAATTTTCAACTCGAAAACTAAATGTAGGGCATTAAAAGGCAAACAAAATGCTACAAGTTTTGTATTGAAAAAAATCAAAAAAATTTTTTTTTGGGGAGTGGAGGTTGGCCCCCCGAATTTGATAAATTTTTAACTTGAAAACTAAATATAGGACATTAAAAGGCAAACGAAATGCTACAAGTTTTGTATTGAAAAAAGTCCAAAATTTTCATGTTGGGGGGTGGAGGTTGGCCCCCCCTAATTTGATAATTTTTTTACTCGAAAACTAAGTATAGGGCATTAAAGGGCAAACGAAATGCTACAAGTTTGGTATGAAAAAAATCCGAAATTATCATTTTGTGGTGTGAAGTTGGCCCCCCCAAATTTGAAAAATTCCTAATTTCTTAACTTAAAAGGGGCAAACGAAAATTTTTATATGGCAATCACGAGCAAACGCCGAGCAATCAATGGCATTCATTTCAAATTTTTTCGCACATATTGGGGGGCTAACTTCACAAAGGTCATTTTCTGATATTATTTTAGTATTAAGAAATTTTTTCTTTTTTTTTGCGTTCTACTAGTACTTTTTTGTAGTATATTTATGTTTTTTAACTAACTTCTGCTAAAAATAGTATAAGTATCAAAAAATATGTAAAATATAAATAATTTTCAGGACGCCGGGGCCCCTGAAATACAGGGGGCCGGGCCATATAGCCCCCTAGCCCCCCCCCTCCCCCCCTCTATCTGGGCCTGACGCTAGGTAATGTCTTTTAGTCCTCTATAGTCTTTATCTTTCCTTAAATTGATTTAGGAGTAAGTAAAGAGGCTGTTTTGTTTCCTGAAAATATCATGTTAGAAATATTATCTATACCAGTGGTTCCCAAACTCTTTTGGCCCACGGACCCCTTTTCATAGTCAAAACTTTCCCACGGACCCTGGGTGAAAAACTACATAAATGAATAATAGAAAAATTAAAAATTTAACTTTGATGTCTTGAATGGTAAATGGTGACGTAAAAATAAAATATAAATAAAACATTTTGTTGAAGAAGTATTTATTGAAATTATAACTTTTGTTTTAAAATACAAAAAAAAAATTAATGACTTGGATGAACCTGATGGGATGTTATGTTTTTAAATCTCAAACTCGACTCACCGCGATGCCTGTTATTACTTGTATTTTATACACCTGTCTATATTTATATTTAACTTAGGACGTAAAAATCGCTAATAATTTATTCATTGTTATTTATTTTAACTTCCATATTAATAAAAATGTGCGCGGACCCCCTGACGTTGTTCAGGGACCCCCAAATCGATTTTAATTTTCCACGGACCCCCTGAACGATGCCAGGGACCCCTTGGGGTCCGTAAGGACCACTTTGGGAACCACTGATCTATACGATAAAAAATTGATAGGTTTATTCTGAGATATATCATTAAAATAATCTTTTTTCTTTTTTTTTGTTATCGCATATATGTATATTTGATTTTCGATTCGGTTGAATCTCCCTTTGTATGTTTGTAAACATCGCTATCGAAGGAGAGAAAGATCTCCGTATGAGCTTTGACCGTATCACGGCCCATTGCGCGCAAGGAATAGAATAGAAATCCTTCCTCGTCGTATATATTTAAAAAAAAAATCGCGATTTGAAGAAAAAGAAATAAATGTCAAATATCCCCAACGGTGGATGTTTGATATGATATTGTTCAATCGAGATCGTTTTAGAAGATCTTTTAACTTTCAAAAACGTGTTTTATTTTTTTCTTTGCATGGGTAGCTAGGGTTTGCAATTATTTGCGAATTTTGTAGTCTTCATATTTATGTCGGAAGTTTATTGATATCGAATTAATATTAATATTTATTTGACGTAGTAATTTTGAAACGGTACAAAATATTGTCATTCTTGCTAGGGTAGGTCACGTGTTTGTTAAATTACTAAAGTTACAATATCAATTAGTAATTATTGCGTGCAGGATCTATATTAGGGTGGTCTTAAATTTACTTATTTTCGAATTTCTTTAAGGTTACACCCCCCCCCCCCCAAATTTCTTAAAGGTACGAAAATAATAATGTATACAAAATTTTAAAGTGATTGGATATTATTAACACGTACCACCGAGCGATCGAATATTAACACGTAAAATGCATTTGATTTTTTGAATTTTTCTTTAAACAGCTGTATCATTGTGAAAATGGATGTTGATGTTCTAAAACGCATTTTAAAGCTGAGAATTTCTAGTTTTTGAACCTTCGGTTCGATTTTTTTATCGCTTCCCACTACGCCTTGAGATATTTCAGAAAAGTGAAAAAAGTAAAAAATTTAATAATTGAAAATTGGCGTGCCAAACTTATGCACTCAGCGTTCTGTAAAACGACCATCCACAAGACGACCGTTCTAACAGTTCTATAGAACGTCTTTCCCCAACCCCCACCATAATACCACTGTGACTGCTATATTTCAGCGCGAAATTTAAATTAACAAATTGACGTTAAAGTCTTCTATGTAGATTTTCCACACAAGACTTGTTTTGGTGTGACTCAATGTGGAAAAAAAAAATGAAATTCCATACAAATTTTCGTTGAAATTGAAATATAATAAATAGTATAAAAAAATGTGTAAGGTACATTTTATTTAAAATTTGATAATTTGAAAACGATTAAAAAAGGAAATAACAAAAATAAATTATTGGCATATGATTGTATAGAAATCCATACATTTTTCATCCAGTATTAAAGCAACGAATAACAATTGTCTAGAGTTCAATTCTAAAAAGTCAACAAACCAGGATCTCGTTCACCAACAGCGCCATTTTTATTATTACCTGTCAACTTTTAGGCGTGGTGGTGGGGGCTCCTCTAGTCGTCTTATTGTGGAATTTTTGAATTACCGATGCCGTCGTCTAATAGAACGCCGAGTGTACAGTAGGTTAAAAAATTATTTTGAGCAAAAAACTTTATTTACGCATATCTAAGAGAATTACAGCCTCCTAAAAATTTTTTTGGAAAAATCTTCGGGAAACTATAACTCTAGATTTATTAATTGAACTATCCAGGGGGGGGGTAACGTGTGAATACTTTAAAGTATTCTTAAGATAAACTATTGTTCGATTTGTAAACCCTATGTTTCACAGAGCACGCGCAGTGCGTTGAATATCGGTATGAAAGAAGCTACCCCCCACCCCCACACAATGCGATTTCACCCCCTGAGTTATAGTTACTACACTGCACCCCTTCTTGCTTTACACACTTTCACTGTTTCTGCAATTCGCTTTTAAATCATACCGTCTTTGTTGGATATCGTGTCGATAATATCGCGATCTGTTCTCTCTCTTGCATGTATGAGTTTCGGGTTGTGTTCTGTCCTTGTTTACATAAGGGGTGGCCAGTATATATGATAGTAAAAAAACATAGGTTTATAGAATTGACTGAGCATTCTCTATCCAACTGGTGAAAAAATGTGACAGAGATAAAGCGAATATGTAGCCAATACCTGTCTCTTTCTATAGAATTCTAATTGGTCACGTCACAGGTTTGTTGCAGTCATTACAAATCTACAGAAAAGAGACAGGTATTGGTTACATATTCGCTTTGTCTCTTTAAAAAGAGTCATCAATTTTTATGTAAAAAAACTATGAAATTTTACATCAGTTTTGAGTGTCTTATGGGCAGTAATTAATTTTTTTTATCAAATCTAACGGGTGATTTTTGTAGATCAGATTTTTCTCTTCAATTTACTTTTTTTTGTATCGCTGTACGACCATTTTTAACCGATTAATGAATTTTTTGATTTTTTATGATATTTTTTTTAGTTTCAAAAAATGAAAAATGTGGTTTTAGCTTTGATTTCAAATAACTTTGTCAAAAATAATCTTACAACGATTAAAAAAAAAGTAAATTGAAGATAAAAGTATGATCTTTAATATTCATTCATAAGATTTGGTGCAAATTTTTTAATACGGCCCATGGAAGCTCTCAAAATTGATATATTTGTTTTTGATGATTACTAAAAAACACATAAGAAAACATACTCTGTTAGGTTATTGAAGAATCGAAATTTATATTATGAAGAATAAAATATTATTATATTGTCCAGCCCTAACAGTCACAATACTTTCATCCCCTTTGTTTCCTACCCTTTCCTCGCCGTGTGCACAAATAGTACCTCCCTTTTCCTATACGTGTCTCGCTCGCACTCGCAGCAACTGTGGTTGGCAATGAGAACGTAGCGAGTCAGGGTCAAGGTCGTCGCACCCCCGATCGCACCCACCCACCCACAATACACACACACACACACACACACCTCAGCGGGGTGGTAAGGGGTAGGGGGGTAGCTAGAGCGGTAGGTATAGTGTACTGTTTTAACGCATAGTGATTTTAATAATTGTGTGTTGGGTGGGAATTTGGAATGTGGTGTGCGGTGTGGTGTGGGTGTACACGTGGGGTCTCGAGTGTGTGTGTGTGTGATTTAGTCGAGTGCGGTGTTTGAGAGTATTTAATGATATATAAATAGTGGGGGTTGAATAAAGATATTTTTAAATGATCATATACGTTTTTCGAGTGTTTATTTTTTTAGGATAAAAAAATTATTTTTGGGATGGATGGAAGTCCAAACAAATGTCTGGTAAACTAACCGAAAGATCTTGAAAAGTAGCGTTTTAATTAATGGTTTTTATTTTATTTTAATCCGGTATCCGGATTTACTGAAATCAGATGACAATTAATTTTTTTTAAATTTATTAAATAACAGATAATTTTTTTTTATTATATTTTAGTCAAATACTCAAAGGAGCTTCCGTTTTAATTATTTACCCCCCCCCCCCCCTTTCTTGCAAGGTCTGAAAGTATTAAGTAACCCACCGTTATCTTTCTAGAATTAAAAAAAATATTGACTTCACATAAGGTTTCAATACTTTCAATTATATTGTATTTTAAAATAATTCATTAGAAAAAAACTAATGTGAGTATGCTCCCCCCCCCTCTCCAATCAAGCTTTACGTAATTAATGGATGCACCCGTATCGCATCAGTTTTCAAATGTAGTTAATGATCCTTATATTATAGAAATTACAAAAAATGTTTTTTTTAATACATAAGTGAATATTTCTGTCAAATAATAGGAAAATATAAATGTTATATTTTTTCAGCCCCCTCTCCTTTACCTCACGTGTTTTTTAACTGAATTATTATAAAATTAGAAAGCTTAAACAAATATCTATGTCGTGGTACATTTTTTTCTCCGTATTTTTCAAGAATTTTTGTTATATATTGAGTTCTATCATATCAAGAAAAATACACACATTTTCAGATTTGTTTTATTAATATATAAAAAAATTAAATTGAAAAATTAAGTATGTCATAACATAGAAAAATTAATCTAGTTTATCACTGTATTTTTTCCTAAATGATTTTTTAATACTGGTCAGAGCTGAACTTAAAATACAAAACTGTAATTTCTCTATAGTAATTCTTATGGCAATTCAAATAGCATGTTCAGCCTTAAGAAATATTAATTTTCGATTTTGTCATAAGCTATATATGTTTGATATTTGTATATAGCCGAGAATATTGCACTTTCACGCGTAGCTAACTTGATGGGGGGGGGGGGGGGGGGGAGTTTGTATTTACCTTCGTTCCTTCATTGTCGGTTGACAGCTTACGATATTGAATAATAGTTTGCGAGAAACTTGAAATGGGTTTATATACGCAACAAAATGATACAAGATGCGGCCGTATTGTTCTATCAGTTTGTGCTGTTGTGTTTTGGATGGAAATTAATGAAGATATCTTATAATTGTGTTGTACCCGTTTACAAATAGCCCGATGAGTGGGGGGGGGGGCGGGAGCGGGGTGAAACTTTGCCTTTATAGGTGATTATATCGTTATACTTGAATTGGTTTTGATGATTTTGCAAGTAGATTATTAGTATTATTGTTTTGTTTCAATTGTATGTTAGACGGTGACATATTTTCATGATAGGTGTAGAATCAGTGGTCCCCATAGGTGGGCATTTACTCGTTAATCCATTAATCGTTAATTAACGAAGTTAACAAAATGGTTAACGGATTAACTTTCAAGTTAACTAAAAAAATGTTAACGCTTTTGTTAACTTCCGTTAACTTTAGTCCGTTACATTGGTTGTTTGATGAAAAGTACATAATAAAGTTGTCGAAATAGCTAAAAAAAAGGTCTACAAACATATTGGATGGTTAACTTTTTAACGCATTAACTTTAACTTTCATTAAATTTTCGAATTTTCGCTTAACTTTAACTTCCGTTGCATTTTTGGAATTTTAACGCTTTAACGGTTAATGAAGTTAACTTTTTTATTAACGGATAAACGATTAACGAAGTTAACTTTTCGATTAACTGTGGCCATTTATCGTGGTCCCCAACCCTATGCCCGCGAGCACCATGGTCATAATAATAACACGAAATAAACATCGATAAAAAAATGTTATTTTTGTTTTTTATAAAATGTTATGTATTTTATTTTATTTAGTAGGTACCTAATTAAATAAAGAATTATATTATATCATTACAGCCTTTTCTGGGTGTAAACAGTTACACAAATTACTTTACTTAATTCTAAAAATAAAATGAAAATATTTTGTTGATACAGATACGTTCTTAAAATAATAAAAAAAAAAACATTTGTGCATGTAACAAATTTTTAAAGCAATATGATAAACAATGATCAGTTTTAAGAATGACATTATTTTACCTATCACGGTTTAAGTATAGAAAACTAAGCAATACAGAAAAAAATGACTCAGTACCATTTTTGTAGATTATAAAAAAAATTTACCAAAGAATTAGCGAGGGTAAAAGTCTAACTTTTTTGTTTAGACGTGAGAGATGCCCGAGTGCCCGCATCAAAATTGTGATTTAGATTCGGGTACCTTGAAACCGGTATTCTAGAATGTGCTCTTAAGTACAGAAGGGTTGGGGACCCCTGGCTGTAGAATGTATAATTTTAAAAAGTTTGGAAATACAGTTGGTTATAAGGACATCGAATTAAACCATTAACCCCCATATTCCATAGGTTTAATTTTTCGAATTTTGACTATCGCCATTCGAAAGAGCATAAGAAATCATAAAAATTTTGTACTGTAGATTTTTTTTAATATTCATTAGTTTCGGAGTTATTTGAAAAATATGATTATTTTGCACATTTTCATAGGGGTGTTTGACCCCCTTAAACCGTTTTTACCGCAGCTAAGATAATTTTTTCTTTCTTACCTTGACCTCCTCTAACTATATACAAAGTTTTAACTCGATACGAATTTTCGACTTGAAAAGGTTCCCTTGTGAATAGTGTATTATCGAATATTGTCTTTGAAATATTTCAGTAAGCGTCGCTTTATTCCAGAACGCATCCCTGAACGAGTAACATGGGGGTATATTTGTGGACACTTTATATTACTATATCATGCCCCCCCTATTGCCCCATCAAACCCCCTCCCGCCTTATACATATATAGCATGTAAGTTAGTGTCTCGACTATGCTCGTACATTTCTATGTATGATTTACAAAGCGGATGTGCGTGGAGGGCGCCTCCGTCTTCCTTCCGGTGTCCCAGATATACACACATATATATATATACCCCCCCCCCCCTCTGTAACTAACAACCCCATTCTTTTGCACCCCGTTTCAGTCGCGTATAGTTTTGCGTCGGAATGTTTTTCTGTCACATTGTTTGAAGTTGTGGTTTTACCCAGGAACCTGGAGTTTATTTGTAGTACTAAATTTTATTCTGGGGAAGGGGGGGGGGGGGGGGCGCTGAAAGTTATAGTGGCCATTGTTAGATTTATATGGGGATCAAAACTTTATTTTGAATAATATTTAAAAAGTGATGAACTGATAGATTTTTGTTGTAAAATTCGATACCGAGACAAGACTTGAGTTACGAAATCAGAGACATGACGAAGTAAAAAAAGGAAACGATTTTAAATGAAATTTTACGAAAACACTCCGTAAATTAATTAAGGGGACTTTTAAAAAATTGCCTGTTTTAAAATGCTTGTATATTTTTTTTTACTTACTTAATAAAGGAAATTTAATCTGTTTTATAATGTTGCAATTTTTTCTTCGACATCTTTTCATTTTTTAACTTTATTTAATGTAATAATATAAAAGATTAGGATTTTAAAATAAACATTTTGCAGAAAATTTTAATACCTTGAAATCAGTATTTTAAAATTTTAGTGAAAATTAGGAAAAAAATGGTATGGAGAACTATACATGACTTCCATGTTCTATAATATCTTTTACAATAATTTTTAATATAAAACTCACCTTTGTATTATAAATATTAGTTTTCTAAAATTCCAATGCCCTTTAGATTGGATTGAACTACAAGTGTACCCAGTCTTATCAAAATTGGTGAGATAGTACTAACTTTTTAGACGATAAAAGATACAAAATTTCGAATATTTCCGAAACCCTTAATCCGATTAGCACCAAAATCAATAGGTCTGGAGTACTCACTGAGACAAACATTTTCCCCAAAAATAATTCTTTGTGCATATTTACAGTAGTTATCGTGAACAGAAGAAAATTCTACATCCAGACACACAGACAGACACACGCACAGCCGCCATGCGAAAATCAACTTTTCTTTACGTTTTGAAGTTAGTACAATCAGAATCTGCTCTTATTTCTGACACGATTTTTCGACGATACCTATTACAATACTTCCATTTCTTCGAACATCGAAGTAAAAATAATTATAAGTTAATATTTTGAAAAATATGTACAATATTAATAATAGATTAATGTAGTTAAATAAGTTACATTTTTTTTATTATGTATAGTACATCATATATGATAAAAAAGCTGCATCCATGTCATCAAAAAGTTTTTTCATGATTCCAACATTATACCAATTATTTAAATTAATACATATTTATATAAAAGTTAAAATTGTTGAAACATACGTAATTAAAAAACAAACAAAGCAGAATCGCGTGGAGGATGTAAAAATGTGCTTTCGCCATTTTTTGCTTTTTATTTTTTGCTAAAAACCCCTGGCTTTTTGATGGAGCGATGTGTCCGTGGTATAAAATAAAATGTATAACCAACATTATATTAGCGACAGAGTTGGCTTTGGTATATTTATAGTGCCTATTAATTTTAATTTTGTTACTGTGACGGAAGATGTATTTGATGCAATAATTATTTTACAGTGCTTTGTAACATTTCTTCTACCGTGGTGGGGGGGGGGGATGCGTAGAGATGCTCTTAGAGAGAGTTATGACATCGTCGCCATTTTTAGCCAAACAATTTTTTTATGTAATTTTTTTTAGCAAGGAAAATAAATATTACAAATAATAGACTAACATGATTTAGGTTTTTTGATAAAAAGTTTACTATATAATTTTTTTGCTGGGAAAATTATAGGTGCCTACTTTATTTACTTTTATTATGACATTGTCGCCATGTTTAGCCAAACTAGAATTTTTTTTTGGCAAGGAAAATTAATATTACAAATAATATATAAATATATTTAGTTTTTTTTTTGTTAAAAAGTCCACTATTTAATTTTTTTGGTGGGAATAATCATAGGTGGTGACTTTATTTATCCATGGGGGTGAGTTTGACATAATTAGTGTTTAATCCAGGGTAGAGCTGGATGTGGGCTGGTTTTTTTTCGGATCGCAGTCGTGACCCGACATGAGCGTACGTGATTTTCAAATAGGGTAATGTATTTATTAAATTAATGTGATTTAAATGAAAAATTACTTGAAATACAATGCATTTTATTGTTTATAATTGTAAATTATGATTTTTCTTCTTATTTTCTTGTATTTAAGTTGATTTTTTTACGACAAATTGAAATTTGATGTGTGTAAAATGACTAAAAAAGTTTGTGTTTCAGATTTGGTTGAAAGTATGTTTATTATATGAAAAATGATGTGAAAAGTTGAATTTTTCAAACCGCAGGTCTGTATCTTAAACCGTTCTCGAGATATGGCCTCTTGAAGTTTTAGTTTTTTCAAAATTTTGGAGAAAATTGGCTGTAACTTTTGAACGTGACGTCGGTTTTGATTTTTGTCGACAGATTTGGAATCAGCGTGTTGAAATCTATATAATGACATGTATAATACTTAAAAATTTGACAATTTTGTTTTTGCTGAAAATTGAAATTTTTCCAAAAAAAATGTCGATTTTCGACAAAAATTTTTTTGTAAAATTTCCAAGTATTATGCATGTCATTATATAGATTTTGATACGCTGATTTCAAATATGTCAACAAAAATCAAATCCGATCACATGTTCAAAAGTTACAGCCAATTTTCTCCAAAATTTTGAAAAAACTAAAACTTTGAGAGGCCATATCTCGAGAACGTGATGAGATAGAGACCTGCGGTTTGAAAATTTCAACTTTTCACATCATTTTCTATATAATAAACATACTTTTAACCAAATCTAAAACACGAACTTTTTTAGTGATTTTTCATGCATCAAATTTCAACTTTTCATAAGAATATCAATTTAAATATAAGAAAATAATAATTTACTAAATAAACAATTGTCCCCATCTCTTTTCCTGATGTTAGCGCCCATGGACGTAACAGAATTAATTATAACTAAATTTTAATAGAGGACTGGTTTATTATTTTTTGCTCAGGCAAATGTTGGAGCTCGAATCCGGCCCTGCCTTTAATAATAGTATTTCCCTGACTATGATTAATAAAAAAAATTATTTAATTCTTAGTTGCTCCACTTCTCCAGAATAATATACCTGCCACACTGGGGTCACCTCGTACCCCAGACACTAAAATGCTAACTACTCGTAAACTATTGAATATTTTAATTCAATAAAATTCTTCGAACGATACGGAATGCACTCCAATATAATATTTAATATAGGTATTTAAAATTTTTTTAAACAGCTTATATTGAAGTTGAAACAATGTGGGGCACCTGGTACCCCACAGTGACAGCTAAGGGTTAAAGTATTAATATTGTAAAAACAATATTTAGCAAAATTATCAAATTTGTGTTTATATTTATTTACCTATGACTTCAACTTTAAAAATGTGTTATTATTATTTTTTATTAAATATAAAGTGAGATAGTCGAGTGGATTCACCCACAGCTGTTTTGTAGTTCGTTCACAGTGTGTGAGAGAGATGGCAACATTGCACACATAATAAATGAAAAACGATGCTAGAATTTTGAGAGGTTCATATCCAGAGGGTGCCATGAGAACGGATTCAGACGAATTTAGAGTGGATTTTGTTTTTTTAATTTCTCTTTATTTTTTGTTCTTCGCCGTATAAAAGTTTTTCTCATTTTTCATCGTAAGATTTGGGATTTGTATGTTTTGCGCTGAAATTCACTTCGTAAGGGAAAGAAGTGTAAATATTTTTGGGGTGGTTTAGAATAATAATGATTTTGTATTAAACTATCGCGAGTAATATTGTTTTCTTAAAAAAAAAAATGTACTAGCTGGATAGATGTCGACATGTTACCACATTTAAAATGATTAGATATACACAGGTAGAAAGGTTTACTTGGGTCAAGTAAACCTTGTTTTGTATATAACGAAAACAATATTTTCTTAAAATAAGAAATATATTCTTAAACCAACTATAGTATTTCTTGGACGAAGAAATAATGTAGTTGGATTAAGAGTACTTTTCTTATATTAAGAAAATGTTGTTTTCGTTATATACATACAAAACAAGATTTTCTTGGTACAATACAGTTTTTTTGTGTGTATTTTTATTTTCAAAAGATTTTGGCGATACTCGCCACTTCATAACTTGGTCAAAAATGGTCGTATACTGCAATTTAAAACAAAAAAGAAAATTGAAGAATTACAGTTTTTCATAGGTACATCCTGGATAATAAGCGATAACCTATTATTATAAAATATTTATTACAGTCTAAAACTTCAATAATGTTTGCAGATATACTCAATATAAATTAACCCTTTGAGTTTTAGTAGCTTCGCAATGAAACCACCTATTTATAAAGTGTTTCCTAGCGTCTATTTTAAAAAATCAGGACTCAAAGGGTTAATGGATAAACTGCAAATATTATTACAGTTTTAGAGAGTAAAAAATATTTTATTATAATAGGTTGTCATTTACTATCTGGAATGTACAGGGCACAAGGGAAAAACTGTTTACTTTTTTTCGGTTGCTAACTAACTGTTTAAAGCCTATATTTACCTAGGATTGCACAGCACAATAATTAACGATTAGTTAATCAGTTGTTTTCAATCCATGATTAATGTTTATTGCACACCCCAAGCAGGCTCTGCTTGGAAGTGTGTTCTACTCTCGTCCTAAAATTTTTTTTCGTATATAAATTGATAAAATGAGTATTATATCTTAAATTTCTTCAGTATCTCACTTACATTTTTACATTTTCTGATAGAAAACATTACAGTCTCCATTTTTGCTTAGTTTAATATCGATCGGTTTTAATTTTCTGTTATAAAAATATAAATAAAGTTCAATTTGTCGATTTAACCCGCTTTTTTGATAGAAACGCCGAACTACAGGTCAAAATTCGAAATAAATTTGCACCAATCCTTTTGAATTCACTTCATCTATTATCAGAATAGAACCCTATTAAAACTCAACAAAATTGGATAACTAGAAGTAACGAAATTTGCAGTTTATTTAAACAAAAATTCATATTTTGACAAGAATTTTTTTTACAAATAGAGTAGTTGCTATTTATAATTTATTAATAGTAGTAGGCGCTATTTCTTCATATGTCACTTCAAATTCCATAATTATTATATTGTGTTAATTAATATATAAATACATGTACAAATGTACATCGATACGTGCTGTATTTTAATTATTTTATTCAAAGCCAATCAATCTTTTTAATCAAGATAAAATCTGGTAAGTTTGCATTTTTAAAACAAATATATTATATACGTCATATAACCTATAAACGTTACATTGTTGTTTCATTTTAAATGCTAGACATGAGGTGAACACAGCTGTTATCGCTGCAATATGTGGATGTATTTATCTTCTTAATTATTATTAGATATTAATTATTTTTTTTACTTTATACATTTTACAAAAAAAATATGTTATATAAAAATTGTAAATTAAAATGATTGTTGTTTTATTACAATACATCCTAAATTTAAATAAAAAAAGGTAATAATCGATTGATATCAAGATTCATTGTTGATTTTCTAAAAAATCTTAATGAGTGATAAACTTCATATTATATATTTATATAATATTAATTAACTCCAATATTTTTTTCAAACATCCTTTTAAGTTTCACCAATTATATTGTACCTGTACCGTATTTATTTGATATTATAAGTTAATACATTTTTTTATGTTTAAGGGGTGTGCATTTTATGGCCTAGCCATAGTATTTTAAACTTATTCTCATTATTCATTAAATATGACAATTTTTTACCTTATAATATGAATCATAACCGTGATTATTTTTTAGAATTGACATAATAATGCTTTGAAAACAATTGATTAACTAATCGTGAATTATTTTTGTTTGTGCAATTTTTGTTTTGGAACCATCGGTTTTTGTTAAACATTTAAAAGTAACATTATTCCTGTGTTTTATGTTTATCCATTTAAATGGCATCCCTTTCTTTCTAAATAATTGAGGCTTTTAAGGAATATCAAATGGAACAAATTCTTAAGGAAACATTTTCAATTCAGAATAGCAAATTACGGAAAAAAACGACCGATATACTGCGATTGGAACAAATTACTTCGATAACGCTAGCGGAGAGACAAATGTAATCCAATAAGATAGAAGAATACTTTCTAGGGGTTGCAAGTCCGGTGTGTTGTTCTCTCTCCCGTTTCCGGTTACAATGTTACTAAATACAAATTAATTAATAATCATAAAAAAAACATTTTGAGCACCCCTGAAACAGGTGACATCATTAACTCAATGACGTCTGTATGTATGTCTGTCTGTGAATGTTTTACAGCAGTGGTTCTTAACGGGGTCCAAGTGGACCCCTTGGGGTCAATAGAAGTTTTAAAAGGGTCTTTACTATCAGTATTATGATTATATTGTATGCTGTTTTTTGTAATAGTTCTTATGGTCAATCAATTGCTCCCTAATTGCTCCAAAATGCTCTCTACTTAGTTTTTCAAAATTATCAATATTTTTAAGTCAAAATTAAAATTAAAATTTCTCACTTTAATTGTTGTAAAACTGCATGGTCAAAAAATTGTTCCTTATTTCCTCCTCATGTATCTGAAATTGCTCCAACATTTTTTTAAATCAGTTTAATTCGATATTAGAGAATTTTTTGTATAGTAGAGTAGATATATTAAAAACATTTTTAATGACTGGTTGTATAAATAATATTGTAAACCCTACTTTCTCCCAATCGATAGAAAGTATTAGTGCCGCTGGTTCAGATCCCCGTTGAAAACCTACCCCGTGGAATATAAACAGTTTATCACGGGATCTTATCCCCCGCCCCTCTCCCCCATACACGCCTCAGGTAAAATGGGGCGCTAGCTTAGACTCTAAACTCATGGCATGGTTAAGTTTTATTTCAGCATTTAAATGCTCCATTTTATTTTATCAATGTTCTGCCTCTCTTTTGGCTGTGGAGTTTTCTCTGTAAATTGTAGAAGAAAACTTATATACTTACGAATATTTGTGTAGATTGGAAATAAGTCAAAAAGTATTATAAAAAAAAGTTATTTGATTAAGAAATGAAAATTAATTTATTTTTCGAATTTTCTAAAATCGAAGTAAAATCTTTTTATGTTCTTTATATTAAGGTTATTCGATCATTAGAGCAATGTATAGATAAAAGTCTAAAATTTTAATATGTTATTTATGGATAACTCATATATTTTACTTAAATTATTGGACGTATGGTTTTTGAGTAATTTGATATTAAAATAGAGTTTTTAACACACGATAAATGAGAGAACTTGGTGAAAGTGCTCAATTTATTGAAATTTTATATAATAAACGTTTTAAAATTAATTATTCGAAACTTTAACCCTTTTAAATACTATAAAAATTATAAAACAAATATATTCATGTGTAATTTATTCAAAATAATGAAAAACTAGCTCTGCCATTACAGCAGTACAAATTAGGACATGTTGTTACTATTATATACCTTCTGTCTATTTTAATTTAAAATTAAATTAAACGTTTTTTTTAGTTTTTAATAATTAACAAAGTAAAATCTTCCATTAAATGTAGGTACATGTGTTCTGAATATAAATTAAAAACAAAATTTTTCGAAACCAAATCTTTTTTACAGTGTGCTAGACGTATATAACCTTTTGTCCCTAAAAATGTTCAGGTCTTATGTTAGCAAAATTTCTTAGTTAAGGGGCTATACCAGTGTGAACACTGGAAATTTGGGTGATTTTCGGAAATTTTTTTGACGAAAAATACTCAATGTAATATTTTGGAAAATTGAGAATATATTTAGCTATATTAGAGGTGTATTCCATAATTTTTTCACGTAAAAATATCGATATCTAAGCGACTTATGCGCTGTCTTCGGAAACGCCAAAAAAAATCTCCTCCACTGCGGCCATGATTCCGGACGATGGAGTAGTTGAAATTGAAAAAAGAAATAATGTCGTAAAACTGGAAGGTATTTCCTGTACGATGAATTAAGATTTTCGAAAAATATCAATATCTAACAAAATGGCGTAGTTATGAAAAAAAGTCTGTTTTCTTGCCTATAAAATGGTCGTATTTTTAATGCCAAATCGTCAATTTTCATCCAATCAAAAATATCCTAGTTCATTGTAGAGTAAATATATTCAAGAGTACTCAGTTCAAATTTTAAGTAAATCGGATAATTGCTCTTTGAGTTACAATGTCAGCAAATTTGAAAAATCTCATTTCGAGAAAAACGTCAGCTCCTGGGCATTTCATGTCTGCGAGCGGTCGCTCTTTAGAAGGCTACTGTTTAGAGAGTATTAGAGATAATATTATCTATAGATTTGTTTTAGAATTTAGATCAGTGATACTTCAACTTATTTTAACACAGTTGCCGATTCTGACCGTTAGTGTTTACTTACCGCTCGTGCGAGAAACCTTTTGATACCTCGTTTGAAAGTGTTTGTGTAAAATGATGTATACATATACAATTTAAAATGAAATTAAAGATTTTCAAGTTACAAGTTTACCTTTAAACATTTTTAATGAGCAAACCGAAGTAAGAATTCATGAGATATCGTTTTAAGTTGTTCTATAATAAATAAAAGTTTAAAGAGATATAAAGTTTTGTAAAAGTAATTTCCGTTTCGTAATGAAAATGAAAGAAATTCTCACAATATATACATATATTTTCATTAAAAATCTTAACTTCGATCATAATGTTTGCCTCTCTCTCACTCACCCCCCCCCCCACTCGTTTCATGATGAATATGGCAATGAAAATTACCAACAGTATTATTTTTACATCAGAAAACTTTTTCAATTTATTTGAAAGTTGAGGAAAATTCAAAGGATTGAAAGTTAGGAAAACACGTGCGGAAAATCCGTTTAAACAATATACTTGTTTAGAAATAGAAGAGAGAGTAAAAAAACTTGATTTTTGTCACCTGCAATGTACAGGGTGGGTGTTAACTATTTTTGAAAAAAAAAATAAAAAATAAAATAAAATAAAAAAATAAAAATAAAAATGAGTTAGATAAAATTTAAATGGTATCCAATGGGGGGGGGGGGGGGGTGAATTATTCTCTTCTTATATACTTCCGGGGAATACATATTTTTAGCAGAATTATTACCGCCGGAGTAGACGTAGTTCTTATAACTGAAATTACGACTTAAAAAAATGTGTGTTTTTTTTATAAATCGGACGTTTTTAATTTATAATGCTTATAACGGGTTAATGAAAAATGTCTTTCAACCACTGTTTTAAAACTGACTAAAGCTCAGCTATAAGAATCCTTAATACAAATTTATTAAAAATCCCCCAAAACTATAAAACAATTTTTCTGATAGTTTTTTTTATAAAATTATTTTTTTGAGTTATTTTCTATTGCTATTTTAATTCGCACACCCTGTATATAAATAACAATAAGCATTAATAGATAAGTAAGAATTTTAAACACTTTTAAATATACTAAACGACTTAAGTTAACATTCAATAAAAATTCAACTTAATTTAATTTTTTTAATTATTCCATCTTACATTTATTTTGAAATATAGTTAATATTTGAACAGTTTTTATATTATATTCCAATGAATAATGAATACTAATTGGAAATTTAAAACATTTAAAAGAAAACCCATTTCCACATAAATAGAAAAGAGTATTTTTCAATTTAAATTCATATAAACATTCTTTACTTTGAAGGGAGAAAGGCACCAGTAAAAATAACATTATTTTATCATTAAATTCGAGAAAAAGTGATGTATATGAAAAAAACCACACTGCCCCCCCCCCTTATTTTTAATGTCTTTTAAACGACTTTCTGTCCATCGTGTACAAATAATATACACACTTTTTCATATAGTTATATTATAAAAACAGTTATTTAAATTTTTCAATTTCGATAAGAAAATTTATACACGTGAAAATGAAATTGATTAGATTTTAACTTGATTCAGGCGTACACAGATTTAAACTGTAGTTAAGGGGGGGACACAAGATGGATAGGCTTACAAGCGGTTCCCTCGGGGCTTACAAACAAGGTGTACATGTCGTGTCACTATGTACCCCCTCCCCCTGCGTAACAATGTAATTCCGTCTTCGGTGCATATATTAGCAATTTAGAATTGTCATTAATACCTTGTAGTATATGTTGGGACATTTAAAACAGTCGCAATAGTGGCAGGTTTTTTATATTAGTTATTTAAGGGCTGTATGGATGATAAAAAGTACTTTTTTTTGGTTTGTATTACGTCGCTGTAATTCGATCATTAGAGCAAAAATAAATAAAGATAAAAGTCTAAAATTTTAATATGTTATTTATGGAAAGGTCATATAATTTTTACGTATGGTTTTTGAGTAATTGGATATTAAAAATAGGTTTTTTAACACACGATAAATGAGAGAACTTGCCGAAAATGCTGTATTTATTAAAATTCTACACAATTGGCTATACAGGGTGGCCTAAGTAAAACGAAACGGGCGTGATTTTGCCATTTAAAATAAGATTTTGAAAAAAAGTTCGAACACGTCGATAAGCTTTACTTCTTTAGTTTTAGGTTCATCTTATGAGTATGTTGTTATAGGTCGTCGACAATTAATCGAATATTACAGAGATTGTAATTCAAGAGATAATAATGAAAAATATGCAAATTTTGTCACTTAAGTAAAAAAATTATCAAAACCCCCAGGTGAGTATTGCCGTGCAACCCACTTGACACAACTAAAAAAATACCTTTGCCAATCGATTCGTGAATCAATCCTGAGTCCAACGAGGTACATGAAGCCATATATGAAAAAAATTGAGGAGGGGGGGGGGTCATGACCGGAAAAATTCCTAAAATGGGCTAAATTAAAATCACAGACCTACCATTTAGCGAAATCTCGAGGTCGCTAGATGATCAGGGGGCCGAGATATTAATTTTGTGTGCGTCGTCCAAGTGTATTGCACACCCCAAGCAGGCTCTGCTTGGAAGTGTGTTCTACTCTCGTCCTAAAATTTTTTTTCGTATATAAATTGATAAAATGAGTATTATATCTTAAATTTCTTCAGTATCTCACTTACATTTTTACATTTTCTGATAGAAAACATTACAGTCTCCATTTTTGCTTAGTTTAATATCGATCGGTTTTAATTTTCTGTTATAAAAATATAAATAAAGTTCAATTTGTCGATTTAACCCGCTTTTTTGATAGAAACGCCGAACTACAGGCTTCAATTCGAAATAAATTTGCACCAATCCTTTTGAATTCACTTCATCTATTATCAGAATAGAACCCTATTAAAACTCAACAAAATTGGATAACTAGAAGTAACGAAATTTGCAGTTTATTTAAACAAAAATTCGTATTTTGACAAGAAATTTTTTTACAAATAGAGTAGTTGCTATTTATAATTTATTAATAGTAGTAGGCGCTATTTCTTCATATGTCACTTCAAATTCCATAATTAATATATTGTGTTAATTAATACCTATGTAAATACCACAAATCACTCATATTTATATAATTTATGATTTGTGGTAAATACATGTACAATGTACATTGATACGTGCTGTATTTTAATTATTTTATTCAAAGCCAATCAATCTTTTTAATCAAGATAAAATCTGGTAAGTTTGCATTTTTAAAACAAATATATAATATACGTCATATAACCTATAAACGTTACATTGTTGTTTCATTTTAAATGCTAGACATCAGGTGAACACAGCTGTTATCGCTGCAATATGTGGATGTATTTATCTTTTTAATTATTATTAGATATTAATTAATTTATTTACTTTATACATTTTACAAAAAAAAAATGTTATATATAAAAATTGTAAATTAAAATGATTGTTGTTTTATTACAATACATCCTAAATTTAAATAAAAAAAGGTAATAATCGATTGATATCAAGATTCATTGTTGATTTTCTAAAAAATCTTAATGAGTGATAAACTTCATACTATATATTTATATAATATTAATTACCTCCAATCTTTTTTTCAAACATCCTTTTAAGTTTCACCAATTATATTGTACCTGTACCGTATTTATTTGATATTATAAGTTAATACATTTTTTTATGTTTAAGGGGTGTGCATTTTATGGCCTAGCCATAGTATTTTATATTATAGATAAATATATCTAAAAGAATAATGGCAAATAGTTTGTGAAAAAGGGATAATATATGGCTTATTATATAATTATAAAGAAAACGAATATAGCGTGTATAAAATATATATTAATCTTAAAGCAATTCCCTTAGTGGATTTAAGTTTTTCTTTTATACCATATTAGAATTAACTTCCAACAAAAAGAGAGGCCATAAAAAACTGGGAAGAATCTTCTAGAATTTGATAAAAATCTAGACGCAACATTTTTTATGTGATCAGAGCCAAGAAATCGTTTTAAGATGCCCCTTTTTCCCCCGATCGAAGTTTAATAGAGGTACTATAAAAATGTCGTAGCCAACCCTTTTTATTACCACCACCCCCTTGTGTACGATATATGTATATATACTAGCAGATAGTTCTTCGTATATGTTATATACGAAGAAAAAAATCTCATCTCATGGGTGTGTTTTAACTCTACGACACTGCGTGCTAATTATAATTTACGAATTATTAAATTGTATTTTTACGATCAGTTTTTATGATTCGAATTTTATGGTTGCTTGTGTAATTTTTATTACTTTGGGTTTTTAATTATTTTTCGATGTGTTGAAAATAAAGGTATTTCTCGACTCGATTTTCTCCCACACACAAAAACATCTGTATTGGACCAAGAAAATCTTGTTTTGTATATTCGCAGCGTGCACGATGACAGCGCCAACTAAAGGGTGGACTTTAGTAGCAACTTGGGTGGACTTTGACGTACTAACAAACAAATAATTTCAATAAAATATCGTAATATATACATTTTAGACGATTATTTATGACTATTGGCTATGTGCACGAAGTCTATTAGCGCCGCTAGCGGGTAATAGAAAAGGATTGGATGGATTCAACTCTCTTTTTATCATTGTTTAATATGTTTAATACCGTGAAATTTTTTATTAAACAAATATCATTTAATTTAGCTGTTTGCATATAATATAAATAGTATAGCATAAAAGGTACGTGAAAATTATTTATTTTGGGTATCTTTTTCTCTTTAATTATGACGTATAATAGAGAAATAATTAATTCGTTTACATTGGCAGCATAACCTCAAATTTTGGCGCCGATAATTTTACAATATTGCTCACCACGAACACTCGCATCGACATTATTTCTAACTCCATCCCCTTGCACATAGTCTATAGTGGGATTAACCATGTTGACCTTTCTATTTTCAGTTAAAAACGAGCCTATTAAAAATGACAGTTAGTCCACCCAAAGTGTTATTTTTTGCCACGTTGTGCGCTGTGATCGATTTCGTTTCCCCCACTACCTACTTTGCATCCAGCGAATAACGAAAACAATTTTCTTAATATAAGAAAAGTACTCTTAATCCAACTACATTATTTCTTCGTCCAAGAATACTATAGTTGGTTTAAGAATATATTTCTTATCTTAAGAAAATATTGTTTTCGTTATATACAAAACAAGGTTTACTTGGCTCAAGTAAACCTTTCTACCTGTGCAATTTTATTTTATTTTTTGTTTATTTCTTTCATATACATAAATGAAAAGAAACAATTGCGGGAGGGGGGAGGGTATAAAATATATTTAAAACTATGTATGTATAGGAAAATCTATAAAATGGACTGAGCAATAATCTCACAAAATTGAGCACTCTCTTTAAAGAGACAAAGCGAATATATGTAGCAAATACCTGTCTCTTTTCTGTAGGTCTGTAATGACTGCATACCTGTGACGTGATCATTTAGAATTCTAGAAAGAGACAGGTATTGGCTACATATTCGCTTTGTCTCTGTCACACTTTTTCGCCAGTATTTACTTCACAGTTGGATAGAGAATGCTCAATCCATTCTTTATGTCTATGATTCATTTCAAGTATTGTATTTTACTGCGTATTTTTTTCTGATTGTACTTGATTTAAATTTTGTTATTTTTAAAGTGAATATTTTTTTTATTTCCCAAAAATGTCTGTGTATAATAAAAGTGGAAAAAAACATTATATAATATATAATATATATAATATAATATAATAATTTTGAATAAAGAAGATTTACTATGAATTTAAAATTTTTGATATAATAAACTTGTTTTGTAGTTCTTTTTTGATCTTTTAGTCCAGTGCCAAAGCCTTTGAGGAGAAAAAAAATTCTCTACAGGATAGCGATGGTGGGAATCGTTGCTAAAGATGATTACAAAAAGAGAGGAAAAAATGCACCTCTGCACATGTAGCGGTTTCGAAGGGGGGTGGTTTTTAAGGGTTGAAAATGGTTTTTTGCGTTTTTCGGCGGAGTACGACTTTCTATCGAAAAATGGTCTACAGTAAAGTTGCAGATAAAAAATAAATCTACAATTTTATTCCAAACCAATTTACAACATAACCTCAAATTTTCCGAGATAATGGCGAAATACCGTTTTTTTGAATTTTCGAGTTTTTTATATCAAAAAAAACTTCAAAATACTTGAAATTTTCATGAAATGTATGTTTTGAAGTCCTTTAATTTTACCGATCTGTTCGGAATTTTAAAGTTAAATATTACCTGAAATATTAACGTTTTCCGAAAAAAATGAAATTTTTTCAATCGAAAAATTGATCGTAGAAATTTTCGATTTTTTAACTTTTAGGGGGCTCAATTTTTTTGTATTGAGTTGAACTTTAAGATAGATAAAAAATTAAAATACCTTTACATTTAAAAATTTTGTGAAAAATTAAAAAAACCAAAAAAACGATTTGTAAAAAAAGCAATTTTATTTTTCAATCACTATAAAAATTTTGTACTAATCATTAAATTTTTGTGCTAAAATACAAGAATAAAATATATTTAATTTTATAAATGGATAATTTACGAAAAAAAATGTAATACGGTGTAAATTGATTGAAAAGAATGCTATAATTAATTAATTGAAAATTTTTAACATAATAATAAAATAACTTTATTAAAAATATAATAATAGTATATTAATTTTCTGTAAAATTAATATAAGTACTATGTAATGGAACTTTCCTTTTATTTTTTAGAACAAAGTAATTTTAAATATATGTAAAAAAATGTCTATTTATAATGCTTTTACGATTTATTACCGAAAAATTACTTATTTACAGCATCCTATTCCTATCAATTTACACCGTATTACATTTTTTTTCGTAAATTATCCATTTATAAAATTAAATATATTTTATTCTTGTATTTTAGCACAAAAATTTAATGATTAGTACAAAATTTTTATAGTGATTAAAAAATAAAATTGCGTTTTTTACAAATCGCTATTTTTGTTTTTTTTTAATTTTTCACAAAATTTTTAAATGTAAAGGTATTTTAATTTTTTATCTATCTTAAAGTTCGACTCAATACGAAAAAATCGAGCCCCCTAAAAGTTAAAAAATCGAAAATTTCTACGATCAATTTTTCGATTGAAAAAATTTCATTTTTTTCGGGAAACGTTAATATTTCAGGTAATATTTAACTTTAAAATTCCGAACAGATCGGTAAAATTAAAGGACTTCAAAACATACATTTCATGAAAATTTCAAGTATTTTGAAGTTTTTTTTTGATATAAAAAACTCGAAAATTCAAAAAAACGGTATTTCGCCATTATCTCGGAAAATTTGGGGTTATGTTGTAAATTGGTTTGAAACAAAATTGTAGATTTATTTTTTATCTACAACTTTACTGTAGACAATTTTTCAATAGAAAGTCGTACTTCGCCGAAAATTGCAAAAAACCATTTTCAACCCTTAAAAACCACCCCCCTTCGAAACCGCTACATGTGCAGAGGTGCATTTTTTCCCCTCTTTTTGTAATCATCTTTAGCAACGATTCCCACCATCGCTATCCTGTAGAGAATTTTCCTGTTTTTTGGCCTCAAAAAGTCGGATTGGCACTGGACTATTTTATGAAACTCGACTTACGGTCGATTTCTAGGAACCTATTACAATCGTAAGTCGAGGAATACCTGTAGGTATAACTGAAAATATTTTTTTTTCATGTTATTTTGTTCTAATTATGATACTTTTTGGTGTAATAACACTATGCAACAAAAAAAAATCACAGAAATTTGAATAGGTGATTTAGAAGGTATTTGTCATGCCGAAACCGAATTCGTTGCCCAAATGATTCCTTCGCGTCAGGTTTTTTAGATATCCGAATTACGATTTTGGCAATGTTGGGGAATTTATTACTAAGTAGGTAATTTTTTTCTGGAGTTTTCTTTCATGATTTCGAATAGTACTATCTTTTCTCTTTAAAATGATTATTTACATTTTACTATGCGATTTTTCTTTACCGAAATATACTACTTTGAAGATATATGTAGTCAAGTTCATTGTATCTACTATACTACACTCTATCATATCTTCAAACAAGTACATCTCGGCTGAAAAAATCGTACAGTAAAAAGTTAAAACTCATTTTAAAGAGGAAAGATAATACTACTATTTGTTACCGTGACCGTAAACTTTAGAAAAAAATTACCTACTTGATAATAAATTCTTTAACATTGCCAATATAATAATTTTTGAGACTTTTAGGTAAGAATATCTCAAAATCCTAACGTGATGAAATTGGGCAACAAATTCGGTTTCTGCATGCCAAAAGGCTCCTAAATTTTCTATTCAGATCTCTGTTATATTACAAAAGTATTTTTTTGTTGAATAGTGTTATTTTTAATAAGTTATTGTACGTATTTTTGAGTTCTGATCATACATTTACCATATGAAAAAAATTTCGCGCCCCATCTGTGGGTTATATTTATTTAGGATATACATTGTAAGAAAAATGCCCTATACATAAAATTATTAAAATAAAAAAAAATTGTTGTGAATTTAAGCGTTTCTACATCTGAAATATTTTAGATATAAACATGAAATCTATTACAGTGAAAAGGGGGAAACGATAGGAGAATTGAGGAGAATATAATACCCGAGTAATAAAAGTGAAATAAATGCTGGCACGATTTTGGCAAGTGGGCTGTCACCCCCATCACCCCTAAGATATAAAAACTCCATGACAAATAAACATATTACAGCCATCCTAATGAAAATCTCAAATTGAGTTTCATGGCGGGCGGTTCTCATAGGGATCGATCCAAAATAAAGATTAACCGAAATAAGCGTCATTAAGTAGGCGAACAAGCTTTTACTACTCCTCCCCCCTTCTCCTGCCCCTACAGATACCCCCCCCACTCCAATCTCTCTCTTGCTTGCTTCCTTAAATTGTACAGTAATCTATAACATCTGGAGGTAATAAGGTCGGCCTCCTTCCGATTTTGCTTTCTCTCTTACTGAGAGAATTTGGTCGTATATACAGGGTGTGCTATATGGATGCGGTGGGGGGGGGGGGGGGTGAAGATATCATTTCTTAGTACAGGCAAAATCAAATTCTGATTATTTTCGATACAAAAAAAAAATAGCATCGGCACAAATGATACCTCGTAATTAAGGTTGTTGTTCACTGAAAGTCGTGGCATCTAGCGGAATTTAGCATGAACTACAGGGTTTTGATATGTCGGTAAAAAAGAACAAATAGATCTGGCAACAATTTACAATATTAGACAAGAATAGAAGATTTATTTTTAACAATATTATAATTATTACTATTGCTGACAATGGTAATAATTTTAATAACAATAGTAACTATTATTATTATAAATAAAAACATTAAATGTTAATAATAATAACTTGCTATTTACAACGCGCGTCAGTTGTCAATACCACGTCTTTTTACATTTCGAAGAGCGCGCCGAATGCGGTGTTGCCATATCGTATATTTACGTCATGTGTTCGGGAATTTATCAAAGTTAAAAATTAATAATTATTTAAGTAGGTGGTAAATCATTCTAGAATTTTATATATACATTCTTTAATTACCAATCTATAACATATCCGTTTTTGGTTAAAATCTGACGTTTAGTTTTAATACACGAATTAAACGAATATCAAATTCAAAGTGGATCCCTATATGCTTGCAATGTATAAGAGGCCAACTTTGCACGTTTATAATTAATAAACGAAATGGTAAACTGACCTGAAATGTTTTTTACAAATGCGAACTAGCTTACTTATATTAAAATTACTTAATATTAAAATTTTAACAAATTCTGTAGTGATCGATTTTAGTGAACAACAACCTTAAAGAGATTTTAATTTGGTTTAAAAATTTTCACTGTGTTTGTATAATACGTGTAACTCATGAACCACTTAACCGATTTTAATGAAACTTGCATAGTGAGTTGGATATGGATAGTAGCTGGTTTTATATGAAAAACATCAAAATTGGGTAAAAGGGGGAGGGGTGATATCCTAAAAAAGTTTGTTTTTTATATCTCAAGAGAACTGCATGTTACGTGAAAATTTTATGAAAACTTTTTGTAGAGTATTTAGTTAAAAAACATAAAAATAATAAGAAATTTTTAGTGAAATTGTTAACGTGTTTTTTTTTACTATATAATATCATTTTTAAATTAATTAATATTTTATATACATTTCTTTAGTATCAATATAATAATTTAGTAAAAAAATAAAAAAAAAGTGGTATTTTTTTGTTCATTTTATGTCTCATGTGTGTGCGTGCGTGGGTGTAGGTGTAGGTGTGGGTGGATTGTGGATAGTTTGTTTCGTATAACGGCGTTATATTGGTACGATTGTTTTTGTTGAGATAAATGATTTCCAATAATTAAATGTCGTTTGAAATTATGTATTTTGGTATGATTGCTTCGTGAAATTAATTGTACGAGGTTTTTGTTTGTTAGCAATAAAAAATAATGCCTTTTAGTGAATTAATAGTGTCTATTTGTGGATACTGGAGTAATAAAAATAAAAATGTCATTTGACTTTGTTGATTGTGAAAATTAAAATATTTTATTTTATTTATTTTTCATTGTTGAGAAAAGCATAATTGTCTTGCTTAATACAAACGTGTATTTAGAAGATTGCCTGACTGGCTGTCTGTCTGGAAACTACCTCGAAATATTTTAGAAACGGCTGTATAAAAAAATATGACATTTCGTATTTTTTTTTGTCTGAAGAAAAATAAAATAAAATTTTTAATTTTTTACAATAAATCAATATTTTTTTAGCTGGATAATTGAAATGAAAGACATCTTATACGTCTATCTGTCTGTCTGTCTGTCCGTGAACTAACCGATTGATTTAAAAAATGACCTTATACAATTCCGGAGAAAAGTCACTTTATACTATACTTAGTTATAATTAATAATTTTAATCTTACTTATGGTTTTACTTTGTTTGAAATCGTTACAATATCTGTGTATTTTTGGCTTTGATGATTAAAATAAGGTATTTGATTTGTGTATTTTTTGTATTGTTTGTTAAAATATATTATTTAGATAAACTAATACTGTTTTTCTTTTTCAGGTAATATTTTGATATGTCCATGAATTACAAGTAAATGAGATAAGGTAACAATATTTTTATGGTTTAGTTAATATATATTAATTGATTTAACAAATACAAAAATATGGTGTTATTTACATTAAAATAGTAACTATTAAAACGCTTAGTGATTAAGTATTTAAAAAAAAATAAAAATGTGACATTTTTTTAAGAATATGCTAGTTTTGTTGACGGTAGGTACACGAAGTACATTAATGACAATTTTTAGTAGAAATATATAGTAATTTGGAATCATTCTACATATTTATCTCAAATATGATATTTTTTGAGTTGTGACACTTTTTTGCGGGTTAGTGTTATAATACATTACTTAAGTGCACTGTATTGGACCAAGAAAATCTTGTTTTGTATATAACGAAAACAATGTTTTCTTAATATAAGAAAAGAAATAATGTAGTTGGATTAAGAAATCCAACTACATTATTTCTTCGTCCAAGATTACTATAGTTAGTTTAAGAATATATTTCTTATCTGTTTTCGTTATATACAAAACAAGGTTTACTTGGCTCAAGTAAACTTTTCTACCCGTGTAACTAAATATTTTAAAATAAGTACGATTAAGAGAAAAACGTCATAAAGCGAGAATGCTTATACTGAAATTCGGGGGCCATACATATATCGCCCTAGTTATTTAATGTTAAACTTTGTTCAAATGTGTGTGTGTGTGTGTTTGTGTGTGTGTAAGCGGGGCGTTAATACAGTGTTTCCGTTGGAATTGCCAGAAACGCAGACAGTAAACGCGATTCGTTTCCGGTTGCGGGATTGGCGCGCACTTCCCATTATTTATTTAGGTCGGGATAACTCCTATGTCGGAGAGAACCCCGCTGCCGCCCGTTGCCGCGCCGCGCCGCGCTACCGTGCACTTTCCCAGCTATATACTACATATATACACCCGGCTTTCACTTCTCGTGTGTGTGTGTGTGTGTTAGTTTACCTATGGATACTAATACACTGGATGTTCTACTTCCGTGTTTCTTCTTAGACCAGTGGCGCCGGAGGGTTAGTTGGTTATAAATGTTTTTTTGATAGATTTAGAAAAAAATAATATTAATTACGTACAGCTAGAACACGGTAGATACGTTCCAGAAAAAACGTGTAAAAAAAAAATATGAAGTACATAGAAAAAGGGGATTAGTTCCATATTCTTCAACCCTGTAAAAAATAGGTAATGTGAAATGATTTATACAAAAAAAAACTATAAATTAAATTTTTATGTGCATTCATGCACAGTTTATTTCATAAAAATAAAAGGCAATTCAATTCTTAAAGTAAAAGTAACATAAATAAAAAATAATCGCAAGTTTAGGAACTGAAAACTCGTACAAGACTAAAATATATACTTAAGCTGCTATGAAAATAAATTAGAAAGGGGAATTCCCTAACTACATATTTTATAAATAACAGAAAAAACAAAAAATCCTAGAAGAATACGGTTAATAAAATTTTCTTTAAAATTTAAATCAAATAGCTTTTTTAATCGTGCTAAATCGAATGAAATCGTGTGAGAACAGGTGGTTTATGATGAAAGGAACAAATTCGTTTAAAATTCAGATAAATTTTTTTGTGGAAAAACGCTCGGACACGTCGATTAGTTTTTTAAATAAGATTTAGATTTTTGAATTGTTCTTATCAAGGTGAACATTTTGTTTCGTATTGAAAACATATATTTTAAATACAAAAAAATACTTAATAAATGACATCACTGAATTTAACATATCGTCGCTTATCTAAGAACACCGCTCAAGTCAATGGTTTTTACATTTTAATGTCATTGGGTAGAGCTACTCATTGCGCGTCGATCTACCAATCACATTCTAGACGTTTCGGACAATAAGAGACCAGAATTCAAAAAATAGTGACAGCGCACAAGCCAGTAGCCTATATAAAACATACACGGTTTTTTCGCTCTCCTGTAAAGTTGGTCAAAATAACTTGAGCGGTGTTGTTAGATATGCGACGATATCGAAAATTGCACTTTCACTAATTGAAAAATATTTATTAATAAAGCCATTATGTTAAATCTATGTCTTTATAGCTGATTTCAACGTATTTATTTATTTTTTTATCTTTTCTAGTTTTGTATAATATTTGTTAAGGTAAAATAAAACTCTCTACATGATTTAACTACCCCGGCACTGAGTTCATAAACCCAAACACCTATGAAAGGTTACCCCCGTCCGTATTCTGCTCCCCCCCCTACGGCCCGCATGAATTTTCCCATGCGGTGTATTCTTGAAGACGGATCACTTGTCGGTACCTAATTCGATCGCGTTCGGCTCTGCGGAAAAACCGCTGAAACAGCGGAATAACCGCTGCCAACTGCGCGCTTACACTCGCATCGTAAATCTGGGTTTTTCACCAATTGCTTTCCAACGGTTTTGGGCGGGAGGGGGTGGGAGGGGGCTTGTTCCAAGCCTATATCGGAAATTGGAATCTGCAGCAGTAGAAAATTTGAATTTTCAGTACGCAGAAGAAGTGAATGACGACGCCATAGGCAGATTTTTGTGTGCCAGGGGTGGATTAAGGGATGGCAGTTGGGTGGTGTAATTTTTTTTAAGGGGGGGAGGTAGGCAGGATGTATATTTAATTTGAATTGACAAAAAAGAAACAGTAAAACTATTGGCTTATAGTAGCGACACCAAATATCACTTTTTACTAATTTGTAGAGAAAATGATTAGGGGACATGCCCCCTCCCTCTTACCCCATAGATATTTGTTGTCATTCCGTATGAAAATTATGAAATCAGTATTGAAAATTCAAAATACAACACACAGCATGTGTGGAATTGGGATATATAGGAAATTGAGTGTACTTTAATCAATCATATCAATTTTTTTAATACGTCAATCGAAGTCATTCACGCAGTTACAACACATGGCAGGTGTGGAATGTAAATTATTTATCTGAAATTGAAACTATGTTCATCGAATACATCACATAGCGTGTGTTGAAAAGGGATGTATAGAAAAATTATTCGATTTTTTAACTAATACATAAACCGAAATAATTCACTGCTGTTACAAGTTTACAACACATGGCACGTGTGGAATATAAATTATTTATCTGAAATTGAAACTTTGTTCATCGCAAACAACACATAGCGTGTGTTGATTGGGGATGTATAGAAAAATTATTCGATTTTTTTAACTAATACATAAACCGAAATAATTCACTGTTGTTACAAGTTTACAACACATGGCACGTGTGGAATATAAATTATCTATCTGAAATTGAAACTATGTTCATCGAATACAACACGTAGCGTGTGTTGAATAGGGATGTATTAAAAAATGGCTCAGTTTTTTTAAAACTAATACATTAATCGAAATTATTCACTGAAGTTGTTACAACACATGGCACGTGTGGAATATATATTATTTATCTAAAATTGCAACTGTATTTAATAGTTATTTCACTCATAAAAAAAAGAAATACTTTTTAACAAGCAAATTTTTTACCAATTTTCAAACAGTTATATTTCCGCGAAAAATGATTGGATTTGTATGATCTAAAGCTCATTCGAAAGCTTGTAGCCCAGGCAATAGACTCAAAAAAACGCTCAAACTAAGAAAAAATTCCGACCAAGCTGGATTTTGGTGGAGACTTTTATTTTGATGTCCTAAACATACCCTAAAAAGTCCCCATAATTTGGATGGCGGGTTTTTATTTTTTAGGGGGTAAAGGGGGGCTGATTCTAGTTTTTTGCAAATATCTCAAAAATGATCAATTTTTCGAGGAAAATTGTTATAAAGAAAATTGTAGCTTATAAAATTCTACATAAAATATGTATTTATACTTTTCTCGTATAATCAATACTTTTTAAGTAAACGGTTAACTTAGTTAAGGGTGCATTGAAAAGTGCCAAAAACTGAACTTTTAGGGGCAAGCAATTTTATGGTTGATTATTATAGA
Organism: Sialis lutaria; assembly: GCA_949319165.1. Classification (NCBI taxonomy): domain Eukaryota; kingdom Metazoa; phylum Arthropoda; class Insecta; order Megaloptera; family Sialidae; genus Sialis; species Sialis lutaria. Next base: position 25,475,176 of record OX439240.1, on the reverse strand, counting down.
TTTTGGGGCGTAGAATTCGAAAAAAATAGCCCGGACTGTCGAAAAGTAGTGCAACACCCTTAAAAAGGGGTTGAAGGGTGAAAACCCCGTTTTCAAGATTTTTTTCAATTTTTCTCAAAATCTAAATCGATCACGGGGTGTTTTTATGGTTGATATTTATTGGGGACACTTAGACGAATCGATCGGGACCACAAGTATTGAATTTGACAGAAAAATACTCTTTTTAGAGGGTTTAAAAAAACATAAAAATATTTATTTCGAGGAAAAAATTAAAAAATTAATAATTTTTGTTCAAATCAAAATTGATCTCAAATTGTTCCTGAAGTTCTAAAGAATACTGATCAACCATAATTTAAAAAAATATTAATATTTTAATCAATGAAAATTGATAAAAAAAAATTACGTTACCTACCCTTAAAGATTAGCGATTTTCATTGGTTAAAATATTAATATTTTTTTAAATTATGGTTGATCAGTATTCTTTAGAACTTCAGGAACAATTTGAGATCAATTTTGATTTGAACTAAAATTATTAATTTTTTAATTTTTTCCTCGAAATAAACATTTTTACGTTTTTTTAAACCCTCTAGAAAGAGTATTTTTCTGTCAAATTCAATATTTGTGGTCCCGATCGATTCGTCTAAGTGCCCCCAATAAATATCAACCATAAAAACACCCCGTCATCGATTTAGATTTTGAGAAAAATTGAAAAAAATCTTGAAAATTGGGTTTTCACCCTTCAACCCCTTTTTTAAGGGTGTTGCACTACTTTTCGACAGTCCGGGCTATTTTTTTCGAATTCTACGCCCCAAAATCTATAATAATCAACCATAAAATTGCTTGCTCCTAAAAGTTCAGTTTTTGGCACTTTTCAATGCACCCTTAACTAAGTTAACCGTTTACTTAAAAAGTATTGATTATACGAGAAAAGTATAAATACCTATTTTATGTAGAATTTTATAAGCTACAATTTTCTTTATAACAATTTTCCTCGAAAAATTGATCATTTTTGAGATATTTGCAAAAAACTAGAATCAGCCCCCCTTTACCCCCTAAAAAATAAAAACCCGCCATCCAATTTATGGGGACTTTTTAGGGTATGTTTAGGACATCAAAATAAAAGTCTCCACCAAAATCCAGCTTGGTCGGAATTTTTTCTTAGTAAAAACCTTTATTTCCTGGGCTATTGTACCTTCTTGTTTTTGAATCAAGAACCCAATTATTTTTATTATTCCCTGTCGCTCTGGGCCAACGGTTAAAACAGTTCAAAAAATTATCCCTTAATTTTTTATAAACTTTGAAAGCGTAAAATTTTTACAAAAAATTTCGCTTTCGATAGCTTGTTTTTTTCTCTTAAAAATGTGTTTTTTATCATCCCCGTACGATTTTTTTGACCGCGTTATTAAAAATGACACTTAAAAAATTAATTTGATGGGTGTATATTAACACTCAGCGCGTGTGGAATATGGTTGAATATATTCCGACAGATTTTGTTAAATAATTTAATATTGTGAGACTTTCGTCTATTTATCTGCTATAGTCTATTTCATTTACGTTTGCAATGGTTATCAGGTGATTTGACGGTACGAATCGTGATTTATACCGTCAAATCACCTGGGCAACCACTGCAAACTTAAATGAAACAGACTATAGGATATACACCAATACCTCACTTTGCGTCGTGATTACGTTCCAAAAAAACACGACGCAAATTGAAACGACGCAAAGTGAATTATGATTTTCTATAGCAAACCATGTAAAGATCGGTTCCAAGGTTACAAAAATACTACTTTTTAAAAAGAAAATTGAACAAAGTAAACATTTAAAAAACAAAAATAATATAAAATTTTATTACATACATACAAAAAACAAAAAAACACAAATTCAATTAAAACAAAATAAAATATTTAATTAATTTATAAAAACAAAATAAAAATTAATCACTGTCTGATGAGTCCATAGTGGCTGTTGTCGTAAGTCGGCTTTCTTTCACAAAAAATTGGTCCAATTTTTGATGAACAGCTTTTTTTTCAACGTAAAATAAATAATACCGCCTGGGACACTTTAAAACTCCTTCCGCTGTCAGGATTTTTTTTTAAATATCCAGAGCTTCGTCAATCAAACACATCGCTTTGGAAATTTGTTTGGAGGTTAAATTAAAATACTAAGTTAAAATTAAAGACTCGAACCCAAAACAACGCAGCTTCGAAAATCTAACGACGCATAGTGAAAATTAGTACTAATTCAGCAGCGACGCAACTTCGAAAAAACGCAAAACGAAACGACGCGAAGCGAGGTATTGGTGTATAAGCAATAATTTATTTTAAACATGCTAATTTATATTTATTTCTGGTCGTAAATTTTTCACACGATCTTGTGAAACGTAAGGGAAAAAAATGTGTCTATAAATAAAAACAGTTCACACTTGGCGTGTGTTGGATACAACGAAAAATGTCTCTGAATGTTTATTTTTTTGAAGTATATATGACGTATTTATGAATCTGGTTAACACGGGGTCGTAAAAATTTGATTAGGTATTGATATGAGCTAGTTTATATAATAACGCATATAAATGTTATCATAATAAATATATATAAACATGTGTAAAAGTATAATAATAGCTTGATATGCATGTTTGTCAGTGGAGCTAGAAATGTTTCCTTTAGTACAGTGTCGCATCCAGATTTTTGTTCCGAAGGGGGAGGGTAATTTTTTTTACGTATATAATTTCCATCTTGATTTTTAAGTTAAATAATTTATATTGATAGTTTCTCTGTGTGTGTGTGTGTGTGTGTGTGTGTGTTCTGAAAAAATACAGACCCACAAAAAGGATCATGTACCCTTATCGCTTAACTGGACGTATTTTGAGTGCTGTAAACGAATATGACAATAAAAAAGTCGGCAAAAATTGCTTGAAAAAATTATATGAATTTTGGGAGCCTCTACGGGCCGTGATAATTTTTTTTTATTAAATCTAGTTAATGACTTTTGTAACTCATACTTTTTTCTTCAATTTACTTTTTTTTGTATTGCTGTACGATCATTTTTGACTGAGTTATGATCTTTTTTCGAAAATTTGTTCTCTACTTATATACACGTTCATTGTGAAAATTGTGGTTTTTGCTCTGATTCCAAATAACTCAGTCAAAAATGGTCGCACAGGGATACAAAAAAAGCAAATTGAAGAGAAAAGTCAGATCTACAAGAGTCTTGCATTAGATTTGATTAAAAAAAATTATCACGGATAGTGGAGGCCCTCAAAATTGATACAAAATTTCCTTTTTTTGACGAAAGCAAAAATACACCAAAAAATACTATAACATTTTCGGAGTGACAAAACACCTTAACGTCGGAACACGTTAATAAAATTGTGTATTATAACCGTTAAAAAACATTTAATTGGTTCTATGTTGTGATATGAATATATTTTTACTGACGCTGGCATTAGTAATAATTTTTTATTTGACCTGCTTCAGCAAATATTTATATGTAAATATATATGTATACTTATATACATTATGTCAAAATGTATATATGTCTTTCTTATACATCAACATCGATAAATCACATTGAATAAAACGCATGTGTGTTTGTAAATAATTGTTACCTCGCCGTCAGCAAAACTGATTGCTTATAAAAAAATAATAATTCCTGTTTCACTTCAGGTCAGTGTCATTTGGATGCTTCTGAAGTAAATTATTGATATATAAAATGTATTAAAAAACTGGGGCCATATACATTGATGTTCTGCTCACCTAGCTTTTAGCTGTGTAAATAAAAAATGGAAAATTATGAAATCCGGTTCTGAAGTCAAAGTGACTAATCAAAAAATAATACGTTATTAAGGCACGATGACTAATTTAAAAAAAATACCTATTCTATGATCTTACGTATCTCTTATTTCCAAAAAAAATACTTATTTCTGCAGAAAATAAAGGTTTACTCGCAAAAATTGACTCTTTTAAAAATAATTTTGAATTTGACGCCAAAACGCTCGCAGGTTATAATTCAGAGTTGTGACGTCACACTCCTTGTCAACAATAATCAGACATTCAGAGTTATGACAATAATTTAACTATTTTGTGTGTTAGAAATGAATTCCAAAGTATATAAGTTCTTAAATAAAGTATGTATCTAATAATCTTGTAAGAGGAATTGATATTTGTCTAAAATAATGCGTGACGTCATTCGCTCTGATTGGTGGATTGCTGTATTTTGCATTTTTATTTTAACAAAAATTATATCAATCTCGCTTTTAATATAAAAATAAATACATTTTTTAGAATCTTTTTAACCTATTTCATTATTTAAAACCATAATTTCAATGATACTTTGTTTACTTGCATCATGCTTATTGTAATATAAATTATATTTTCAAAAAATAATGGGGCTATACATAATATGTTCTGCTCACCTAGCTTCTAGCTGTGTAAATAAAAACAATAACAACTAAAAAGTTTTAGTATTGGAATAAATAAAGTATAAACATAATATTCAAAAAGAAAAAAAAAGTATTGTGAAAGAAGAGAAAATGTTATTACGAACTTGTATATCAGTCAAATATAAAATTTCAATTAAATAAACAACACAATGTAGTACATTTTCGTATATTTCGAGTCAATATCCATTAGCGATATGAAAAAATTGAATTTAAATTGAAAAAAATATAATAACAAAATGATAAATTCAAAACACAGGAAATAAGAAAACGGAGATCGATCTTTGTATAAAATTTTCAAATAATAAACTAAGGAAAAGTTTCATTACTTTTTCGCTTTCTTCGTTGTGAAGTTTATATCTAAAACATCGAAAGTTGAGAACTTCATTATTATACACATGGGCGTCTTGTACGTGGGGGGAAATTATTTTAAATAAAATACTTTTTTTGAGAAAAAAAAACGATAAAATATATATAATAGTTAAATTTTACTGTTTTTGAAGTCGCTTTTATTATTTTCTTTTTCAAAAAATTTTATATACTTTTTAGTATTTTTTTATTTTTCAATTTTGAGTGGCGTATCTTCAAAATCTATAGCCAGATTTTGATAAAATTTATATGGGACCTCCTCATGAGTATACTCTTTCAAACACACACAAAATTATCAAAATAGGTGCATATTTGTCGGAGTTATGCCCTTATGAATAAACATAAATACACGGAGAGAATATTCTTTTAAAAATTTACAGAAAATGCTGTGAACCTGGGGACAGAATAAACTTCTGAAAAAAATTAACAGAAAAGTCGCTAGAATTTTAAATAAAGTAAATGAAAAATTACAATGATATACTGGTAAATTTTAACATAGTACCTATTAAAATTTATTTACTCTGAAAAAGTAATATTATTTAATTTAATTTCTTGCATATGAAAATTTCACGTACATTCTCTATAATTTTACTATGTTTCTATATTACTTTTCATATCTGGCCTATCGCCAAAATAGAAACTGCTATACAGTATATTGAATTGTAGTAGACGTTCTTTTAAATTTTACCATATCGGGTGTTCAACATTTCTATAGGATCAAAATTTTGTTCATCAATCTATGCAATTTTTTATTTTTTCCCATTCCTACGCATCGTAAATAAATAAAAATGTTAATGAAATTTTTTCATCTGACTATTAATAACTTTTTAAAATAATTATTTAAGTTTTATAATTATTTTAACATACGGTATAGTAATTTTTGACACACTACGTTACCGATTAATTTTTCACAGAGTGAAATTTCGTCCTCCCGTTAACATGTTTTTTATGTTAAAAATTAACTTAAAATTTTTTCAGTGTATATATTGTCAAATTTCCTTTTTTGTAGTCCATTAAAAATAGAAAAAGGTATTTAATAGTGCCCCTTTATGTAAATATGCTCCCGCTGTAGACACCATTGCTTATTTTACTTACAGAATATTATACAAGTTGAAAAACTTTGTAAAATCGTTAGAAATATGTGACTTTTCTGTTGATATGAAAATATCAAAACTACGCAAGGTGTTGTTAATTATTAAATATTATGAAAATTGGTCGATTATAAATTTAGCGCGGCATTTTATATCATCATCTGTCAAATAGAAAAATTATCCTAATAATTAAATAATTACTAATTGTACCGGCTTTACTGAGGTTCGGTCCTTTGATCACTTAAAATATCAAATTTAAAAATACATATTATATTTATAATTAGTTTCAATAAAAAATAATAAAATTGTAATTACTGTGATATTTTTGTATAAATTACGTATTTAGAACTTTGATATTGATAGATTATTCGACTATTATTAGAGTAATGTATAGATAAAAGTCTAAAATGTTAGTATGTTATTTATGGATGAATCATATATTTTACTAATTTTTATTTAAAATATTGGACGTATTGTTTTTGAGTAATTGGATATTAAAAATAGAGTTTTTAATACACGATAAATAAGAGAACTTGCCGAAAGTGCTCTATTTATTGAAATTCTACACAATTGGCTATATATAAACGTTTTAAAAACTAATTATTCGAAACTTCAATCCTTTTAAATACTATAAAAATTATAAAAACAAATATATTCACGTGTAATTTATTCAAAATAATGAAAAACTAGCTCTGCCATTACAGCAGTACAAATTAGTACATGTTACTATTATATACCGTTCTGTCTATTTCAATTTTCAAATTAAACTTTTTTTTACTTTTAATAACTAACAAAGTAAAATATTCCATTAAATGTAGGTATGTGTTCTGAATATAAATTAAAAACAACATTTTTTGAAATAAAATCTTTTTTTTACAGTGTACTAGACGTATGTATATAACCTTAAGTAGTTTTTTTTCCTGAATATAATAATAATAATAATAATTTTTTTTTACTTACGTGGATCATATAACATGTACAAAAAGTCAAAATAAATAATAAATAATTCACAAAAAAACATACATAAAATAGTTATATTATTTCATTTATATTATAAATATTTTTATTGACTTAGTTAATTTTTAAAAACATTGACGCTTTTCTCTATTTTAATATTTGAAGGCAATTTATAGAAGAGTTTAAAACCTGTACACATAAGTGATTTTTCGTAAAAGGTGGTTCTATGCTTATAGTCAAAATTGGTCTGGTTCCTGATATTATACTTTTTATACTATACTAGATAGATTAAATATTTTAATATTATACTAGGCAGATTAGTAATAGAAACATTTCTTTATACGTACAATGTACATATATAATATGATACAGATTAAATTTGTGTGTATCGGGTAGATGAAAAATCAGTTAAATCCAAAACAGAATATTTAGAAAAAAGTAAACAAAGGTCGAATATATTCGTATAATAATGTTCCCTGAGCGGGATCAGAAGAGAATTGGTAGCACGCTTTTTTGTATGCAAATGACTTTATTTAAAATTAAATTACCATGATTTAGCGTCAGATTCACTCGGTGTGAGGTGGGGGGGGGGTCGGTAAAAAATGAACGGGTGCTGAATAAATTACCTGCATTGAAAATAGTATCATGTTTGAATTTGGTAATTGTAAACTATTATGTAAATTGATCTTTAGGGTGGTAGGTTAGGTTAGATAAATTATTAGGGGGGAAACCACTGTGATTTTTGATGGATTTTTTTAAAGTATGCATATTCGAAATTATGGGAAAAAATTATTTAAGTTAAAATTTCAAAAATTGCCAGAGTTACAGTCAATTTAGTGGGAGCAGTTATGACCCTCAGAAAACTTTAAATGCGTTTATCTCGAATCGATTTTTTCGACTTGGTTCCGGTGATTCCTCAAAGACTAATGAACCGATTAAAATTTTTTTTTGTTTTAAATTTTCGTTATTACACTGGTTAAGTCTGTTTGTAGCCGTTTTTTGAAAATTTAATATTTACTATTTTTTAAGACCAATTGAATTAAAAAAGGTATTAAAAATGAACAAAAAATTTCAAACCGTCGCCATTTTGTGAAAAAATTAAATAATAATAAACGGCTATTCATAACGATAGCTAGATTCATATAGATATTAATAAAATATTTATTAATTTTTTTCCAAATACCCATCCCGAAATTTCAATGGAACCATAGAGAAAAAAACTTTGTAAGTTTTTAATATTTTTCATTCAAAATTGGTATCGACTAACAATAAGTTGAATCTATACTTAATAAAATGTCCTTTACCCGATCATAAAATAATTAGTTATATCTATGAAAAAAATTCCCAAACTGTTTTTGACCCATCACAGTGCTTTTCCCCCTTAAGGGAGTATTCAGTTGGTCTAAATATTTTTTCCATTCGATGTACTTTCTTTATAACTTTCGATTTAATTTTATTTTTGCCACAGTTTTGAATTCTTCCAGTCCTTTCTTTTGCATGTATATTCTTTGATTTCAAATAAATTGCGTAAAAATTTAATTTAATACGAATGAAAAATAATAAAAATCAATGCTTTTTTATATAAAAAAAAATTGAAATTTTTATTATTTTTTATCGAAGCTCAATTTTATTGGTACATCTCCCCTATAATACACGTATCCCGGGTAAGAAGAAGAACGTTTGACGTCATAAACCATGTAGAGCGGGATAATACCAGATAGGTATCGCTCGAGCCGTTTGACGCGCGCGTTCTCCCCATAATTCTTTCTGGCTCCCCCGTACCTTCAGTGCGTACCGGAAGGGCACACTTAAAACGGAAGTTAACCGGCGAACAAGGAAATGAAAAACATAGGACGGTCTCTACATTTCTATACACTTTTCTGACGGAGGGAGACGTGTTGTTAATCTCTCTGTCTCTCTTTCTATGTGTCTGTGTGTCTGTCTGTCTGTGTGTGTGTGGGTTGGAATTTAACATTTTTTAAAGACGCGTTCAGATATCAAATCGACTAACTTTTTATTTATTTATTTATTTATGGGTATATTTTTGTTAATAAAGTGTCAACAGAAGCCTTATTTTTAGGTTTATTTGAGAAACTAAATAATACGGGCAAGTGCATGTTGGGCACGCACATGATAGGGTTCCGTAGTCTTTCTCACTATTTATAAAAAAATTGTTATTTCAAAATTTTCGTGACTGAAGGGTTGAAACCAAAAAGTCATTTGACTTTTATTATTGCATTTTAGGAGACCTATCAAATGACACCACACTCAAATGAAAAAAAATGTGAGTTCACTTTTCAATCTATGAAAGGGGGGGACAAAATATTTTTGACAATGTTCGTTATAATTTTCAGTGAAAGTACTAATTAAAAACTACATTCTTGCATTTTAGGAGACCTTTCTAACGACACCCCACTCAATGGGGTAGGTGAATTTTTTTTTCAAAATCTTATCATTTCTGTTTTTGGATAATCAATCTACGACCGTATACCAAATTTCATCTTATTATAGCTGCGGTAAAACGGTTTAAGGGGGTGAAACATCCCTATGAAAATGTGCAAAACAATCATATTTTTTCAAATAACTCTGAAACTAATGAAAATATAAAAAATCTATAATACGAAATTTTTATGTTTTTTTATGCTTTCGAATGGCGATAGTCAAAATACTACTATTTTGTTACCCTGAAAAAATAATTGGTAAAAAATTCGTATATTATAATTTTTTGTTTGTTTCCAACCAAAAAGACACGACTTACACCTAGAACCAAATATTTTCAACAACTGTATATCTAAGGTCATCATTTTTAGCTACAATTGTGTTATTTTTTTTATTATTTCACATTTCGTGCTGTGATATAATATAAGGCAGTTAGCGACGAAAAAAAAATAATGGTGTTTCTGGGAATTTTTAATTTTGTTACACTTTTGTTTGTTGTAATTGCCGAAACGCAGGTACAATTGTGGGAACTATTTATTATAAGAAAAATACGTTACTTTGACATTTTTTTGTGTGTGTAATGTTAACAGGCTTGCAATTTTGTGGCTTAATGGGAAATTGTTTGTTTTATATATTATTGTAGTAATATATACGTTTTTTAATCTAAATTACTTTATATGGGTATGTATTTACATTAGGGTGTTCCAAAAATAATATATTTGGAGCGGTAAGAGTAGGGCTAAAAATAGTGTGGATAAAAATTCAATTTTTTTAAGTTGGCTAAAATTGTAGTTTAGAAAGTGAGTTTTTGAATGTCGATGGATGTTTTTATGATTCATTATAAGAGGGGGGGGGGGGGATTAGAGCTGAAACAGTCAAAATTTTGTGGTCTATTTTCAATTTTTTTTAATCTAAATTACTTTATATGGGTATGTATTTACATAAGTGTTCCAAAAAATATATGAGTTGTTAAGAATCAGGACTAAAAATTGTGTTGATAAAAATTCATTTTTTTAGGGGGGCTTAAAGAGATCTCTTAAATTCCGATGGACGTTTTTGTGTTCCATTATTGGGGGGGGGTAGGGCTCAAAACAGTTAAAATTTTGTAGCCTATTTTCAAGTCATACGTTTTTTAATCTAAATTACTTTATATGGGTATGTATTTATGGTAGGGTGATCCAAAAAGAATATATTTGGGGCGTTAAAAATCAGGGCTAAAAATTGTGCGGATAAAAATTATTTTTTTGAGGGTGGCTTAAATTGTAGCTTAAAGAGAGAACTTTTGAATGCCGATAGATGTTTTTATGATTCATTATAGAAGGGGGAGGGGACTAGGGCTGAAACAGTTTTTTTTGTCTATTTTAAAGTTATATTTTTTTTAAGTTTCATATGTATTCGTTGGTTGATTAGGAACAGTTTTAACCCTTAGCTGCTGCACTTCTCCAGAATAACATACCTGCCACACTGGGGTCACCTCGTACCCCAGACACTAAAGCTATTGAGTATTTTAATTCAATAAAATTCCTCTATCATCTTCGAACGATACGGAATGCACTCCAATCGGTTATTTAAAAAAATATATAATATTTAATATATTTTAAAAATTGAAAACTTTGTAAAATTCAAACAGCTTACATTGAAGTTGAAACAATGTGGGGCGCCTGGTACCCTACAGTGGCAGCTAAGGGTTAAAACTAGAATTTTGCAATTTTTGAGAATTGTATGTTTATTTTTATTTCAGAAAATTTGCAAAAAATAAAAAGTACTAAGAATTACCTCAAAAATCAAAAAAATATTTTTTTTAGAATTTTAACTAATTGCATTTACATAAATTTATAAATAATATACTATTTTTGTAGAGAATTAAATTTCCGAACTGATTTTTATAAAGACAAACTTTAAGTGCATATTTAAAACATACAAATGATTTAATTTCTAAATACACACGGACGAAGTCGCGGTATATAATCATATACGAAAAAAAAAATACAAATTTCTATCCATTTAGTTATTAGGGGAATATTCAAACGCATTGTTTTCATATCTATTAGACCATTATACACGTAGTTCCCTTTGGTTGCATTTCTTTTACGAGAATATGAATATCTCATTAATGACTAAATAATACACGCTAATGATACATTTATATATATGTATATCATTAGCATATTGTATACATATGTAATACGTTTCGGCGATTAACATAATGTGAATGAAGTTAAATATTTACTGAAGCTAATTAAAACATTTTCTTGGAATAAACGCTCTCCGTTATGATAATACATAATATTAATATAGCGTGTTTTGGGGAAATTCAGTTTTCTCTCTCTGACTGGGGTGTAAAGCTATAGAAGGTAAAAGTGAGCAGATTTTCGTGTGTTTGAAAATAAAAAAATAAATGTTATTAATCCGTTTGAAGATTATTTTTGCTTCTTCGCAATATCGAAGATATGAGAAGCTTTGTGATAGTTTTTAAAATGATATTATTCGATTTCGAAACATGATCTTTCCGAGTTTTCTCTCTGATTGGGGTATAAAACTAGAAGGGAGAAGTGGGCAGATTTTTGGGTGTTTGAAACAAAAATAAATAACTGTTATTTTTCAGTTTGAAGATTATTTTTTATTCCTCGCAATATCGAAGATATGAGAAGCTTTGTGATCGTTAGAAGGGAACTTTTTCACGTCGAAAGTTCGTATCGAGTTTAAATTTTGTATATAGTTAGAGGAGGTCAAGATAAGTAACAAAAAAAAACTTATCTTAGCTGTGGTAAAACGGTTTAAGGGGGTGAAACACCCCTATGAAAATGTGCAAAATAATCATATTTTTTCAAATAACTCTGAAACTAATGAAAATTTAAAAAAATCTACAATACAAAAGTTTCATGATTTTTTATGTTCTTTCAAATGGCGATAGTCAAAATTCGAAAAAAATAAACCGTTAACCCCCACTTCCATCTACATTTCATAGGTTTTCGACTTTCAAAAGTTCCCTTGTTAGTCGATTTTAAAATTTTAACATGATCTTTCCGTTTCGGGTCAAGACAAACACTTTTTGTGTGTCCCTTGAATTTCACGCATAACTCATGAACCACTGAACCGATATTGATGAAACTTGATTGGTTGGTTGAGTCTGGCTTGAGGATAGTCCCATTTAAAAATCATCAAAATCGTGTATAAGGGGGAGGAATGATATCCCAAAACAGTTATTTTATAGTGTTGAATTCGAAAAGGTATTACTAATTTTTCTAGTAATATTTTGATTCCTTAATCGACTAAACGTGTATAAAAAAGATGATTAAATAGAGGCTAAAAAAAGTGTGTACACATTTTTTTGTATAATATGAATGTTATATTTCCATTTCCTTTTTGGAAAAACTAACAAAGACAAAAGCGTGTATGATGAAATGTGCAATAACATAAAATATAGGGACATGTTCATCCAAAACAAAGAGCTGTGAATAGTGTGCGGTATATATCATGTGCGTAGCAAATATTTTTTTTTCATACGGTTTAAATTATTATTTTTTAATTTTTTAGTTATTAATTAATTCGAAGTTCATCAGAGTTCTTTTTTAAATATAATAAATCATTCCCATTATAAGACTATCCAACTCCGGGGTCCCACTGAAGAGTTCAAGGGTTTCGGGTGTTTTTTTCTGGGGTGGGGGGGGGGGGGTATGTTTATTTTTTACAATATTTAAATCAGACCCCCTGAATTAAAATATATGCGATATACACTTGGTTCATTTAATGTATTATTAAATTCGGTGTGGGGGGGGAGGTAAATCAAAATATTGTTACGGTTCTGAAAATTTTGAGTAATCGTGTAAAGGTTTTGGAGATAAAATTAGTTTGAGAACAGATGTACTTAAATAATAAGATAGATGAATCTATTATCAAAATTAGAAAAAAATGTATTTTTTAATAAGATAATTGAAATATGAAGATATGGTTAGGAGGGGGGGGGGGTTGTAAAATGTATAATATCTCTAAACCAGTGGTTCCCAACCTTTTGTTGACCAGGGACCACTTTGATGTTATTATTATTAGCAAGGACCACAAGGTAAACAAATATTTTTTTATAGATTTGAAATCAAAAAGCCAAAAAAATAAATAAAAAAAGGTCGCCGGTAATTCAAAGTTCATTAAGCTCATTCAAACTTTGAAATCTTTTATAGGGACCATTTTTTACCCCTCACGGTTGGGAACCCCTGCTCTAAACCAATTTATAAATAGTGATTCTTAAATCAGAATTAAAATAATCAATGTTTTAGTATCGGAATTAAAAAATGATTTTATTTCCCCAAGCCCGTCTATTTTGTACGACACTGTGTGACAAAGACGGAATATATTTTCACACAATGGGACGGGTAGTAGTCAAACAAAACGAAAAAAATGCGACATAAGTACAAATAAAGCAAAGAAAAGAAAGTTTTTCGCCATAACTGGAACGGAAGAGGATCCATTCGAATATTACGCGAATATATTTTTTTTTTGCTGACTTAACTTCGCTGCTGCTGCTACCCCCTCCCCCCATCGTCGCCCCTGTAGGCTTCTTCTTCTTCTTCCTTTTCTCCTGACGCATTACTGGACTTTGCGTGTGGGGAAATAATCAGTGGCGTACGACTGGTTTTATATTATTTAATATATTTTATATTTTTTACATTTCTATAAAATCATGAAATAAATTCATTTTTTTAAATGAATTAAATCAGTGGTCCTTAAAATGTCAAGCCGTGAGTGTTTTCATGAGCTAGCAAGCACTCTCAAATGAGGTATTAATTTTGTGATAGTATCTAACGATTTGTTATCAAATTTAGATGAGTGATACTTGACTACAGTATTGTAACACAGTTGGTGCAGACTCTGACTGTACGTGGTATAATTATCATAATATCACCACTGTTTTAACACCCTTGTTAGTGTTTACATACAACGCGTGTGTGAAACTTGTCAAAGTCTTCATGAAACTCAAAGAGAACTGTCATATAAGAGTTTGATACCTAATTTGGAGGGCTTGCTAACTATCAAATTTACTAGCCCCTTTATGATTCCGGACATTAAGAAACGTTATTTGAATAAAATGCTTTACATATTAAAAAGCTGCCATATGACTTTCTTATACGTAGTACTGAAACTACAATTGTAAACAAATGAAAATGAATCCTAAAAATAAAATATTATTATGTTTTTTATTTACAGTCTCTACAGACCGACCGACAGACATTTTCATATCAAAATCTCGATTTTTACAAAATTCAGCCTTACAATACTATTTGTAATTAATATATTTAAACGTATAAGAAAGTAAAAAGCGAAAATTATTATATGTACACTGCTGGGCAAAAGTCTTAGGACACCTGTGATTTTGAATGTAAATATACAGATTTCAATCAATAAAAATACACAAAATAGCGAAAAGAATATGTTTACTCGCAGTCAAAATAGTAAAAAAAAAAACAATTTCTCGTTAGCTTGAAAGACACTGTGCGTCAATATTTTCAACTTGAATAAACCTGACTTTTCCGTCATATAATTCAAAATTTTTTCTTAACATGGAAAATTGTAAATGCTGTATTTTAGGTATGCTATAAGGATTATTACAAAAGTTGTAATTAAGTACTCTTATCAACGTTTAAGATTTTTTATCAACAATTTTTGCAGTTACGCAAAAAAATTAGTGTCCAAATACTTTTGCACGTATGTATATGCTATAAGAAAAAAGAATTTCTGTATGATATAAATTTTGTGTGCACGCCACTGCAACCGCCATAAAGTTTTTTGCCGAGACAATATTATTTTGTGTTAAGAATATTATTTTATACAGAATTCGTGTCGATTATTATACAATGTTGATATTGTGGGGGTGGTATTTTTACTAAAAGCCTACAACCTTATTCCGTTATCGCATGTTGTTCTATACTTCTTCGTTTATAGAAAATAATACATTTCTCTGTATCAATAAATAACGATTTAGTGGGTTTTTATTTTTCAAAATTAGATTATTTTTTTTGTTGTTCGATAAACAGTTTTTTTATCACACTGTATAAGGAACAAAAAAAAAATTAAATAGCCGTTCTCGAAGGTTTTTGACGTGCTGAAACCGAATCATATCTCAATGATTAAGATAACCTAACCTAAAAATGCCAAAAGTAACGATTTCTGACATATTTATGAATATATTACAAATCAGACCCATTTTTCGTTCATGGTAACAAATTAGTTAATATATTTCCCCTTGCGCTTCACCTACATAAGTCGTGAAAAGTGAAATTTATGTCATTTTCATTAATCATGCGAATTAAGTAAAATAAAGCTTAACGCAGCGATTTCCAAACTGTGAGGCGCGGACTAGTGCAAAGGAAGGTGCGAAATGTTTAACAGAAATTTAATTTTCATAACATCAGATTAAAAAATTGATATACACATTAATAAACTTTTATAACATTATTTTTGTATACACACAAAAAAAACTGTATTGGACCAAGAAAATCTTTGTTTAAGTAAACACTAAGACGGAAATGGATGTTAACTTTTTTTGTAATTTTTTTAATTTTCGATTTATTTTTGAAATAAGACAAAAATGTTTTAGATAAAAAATGTCGAGTATGTTATTATCTATAATAATTTATTCCCCATATATTTTTTTCAACACTTATGATTTAGCCAGAAAGAATTTTTTAAAATAAGTATTTTAAATAACTCACACTGTTTACTCTCAGTATTACGTATAAGAAAGTTCCATGATACCTATCGCAAACACGTACACTGTTCAATCTCTGTAATATGTATAAGAAAGTCCCATGATACTCATGGCAGATATTTCTTCTCTGTTATGAACCATTTGAAATATAATTAAAAACGGATACTTATTAAAAAACTAAGAGGTTTTCTTCCCAGACAAAAAATTAATCTAAACTAGAAAATTTTACCCTTCTACGATTTGTCGTATTTGAGTTACAGCGCTTACAGACAGACAGACCGACAAAAGAGACGTCATGACGAAAATAGTCCATTCTGACTTCAAAGGTTTATCGAAAATTGATAATTCAATCAAAATCCGGATTTCGAAAAAAATACTTACTTATACTATATGTATATTTCATATACATATAGTATAAGAAAGTAAAATGATTGCAGTTATTAAATAATATTGGTGTAGTATACATTTTATGGCACGTGTGGAATTGGATTGTATTTTTATTTTATTTGGTTTTCAAGATATACTTTATACTATAGGTATATCTGTATATACATTTTATTAGAGAATCGGTTAAAAAGTAATAAACTTTTGATTAATTTTATCTTATGTATGTCGAACCAGTTTTATAGTGGTATTAAAAATGTCGTCAGGTGCTGGTAGGGGTGTTCTGTTGATTACAAAAATGAATATGTATACAGGGTGGCTCAAAACGAAACGACCGCGTTTTTGGTAATTTAAAATAAGATTTTGAAAAAACGCTCGAACACGTCGATTTTGCTTTCAAGGGGGATATCTTTTGTTATAATATTTTTGCAAGAATCTTTTCAACCCTAAACGCTATGAGCACAACCCTTAAAATTTTAAATAGCATGATAGGGCAAGTGATACCTCATTTGAAGGTTTTCTCATTCTAATTTTTTGTTCAAATTTGTTTAGTTTTAGTCAAGTTATTTACATTTTGAATTCCATAAATGCAATGATCAAAAAATAAATATTTACAACTAAAATTTAAAATAAAGTAGGCTTATTTTCATATCAAATAATTCAAAAACATACAATTTGAACATTTATTGAATTAATTAAAGTTTTGGATGTTGGTAATTTTTTTTTGAATTATTTGATATGAAAATAAACCTATTTTATATTGAACTTTAGTTGTAAATGTTTGTTTTTTTCATAAGAAAATGTAAATAACTTGACTTGAAAAAAAAGCGCCTTAATAAGAATGAAAAAACCTATCAAATAAGGTATCATTCGCCCTATCATGCTATTTACAATTTTAAGGGTTGTGCTCATAGCGCTAAGGGTTGAAAAGATTCTTGCAGATGTCCCCCTCCAAAGCAAAATGCGTTTTTTTCAAAATCTTATTTTAAATGACCAAAAGTACGACCGTTTAGTTTTAGTTGTGCCACCCTGTATATATATTGAGAAAAAGTAACATTTCTGGATACTTTTATCTATAAATTATATGTGTTTTTGTCATAAAATTACATTCTGTACGAATCGAGTTTATTTAATCACTTTTTGATTATCTAATCGTAAAATGGAGTTTCATTTTTATAGGGAAATCATAAAATCACATGCAAACAAAAATAAACCTATACGTTTTTTTTCTTTTTAGATGTCTTCATTAAATAAGTTTATAAGTTCGATATTTTTTTTATTTTAGAAAATTTATTCCCATGAATTTTTGTTTGGATTGTTTATAAAACGTTATTTTGCGCACACACGCTTTATAATTTTAATATTTTAGATGAACACTTTTTATTTTATTTTGGAATCTGACAGTGTTATATTTTTTAATGAACTTTAACTATTTTTCTCTTAGTTTCCGAAATAAAGTCGATATCTAGTCTTAACATGTAACATTGTATGGAATAATATATGTATAATACAAATTATGACAACGTTTCGGCACAGATCATTGCAATAATGTTTTTTTACTTTCTTATACCAATGTATATGAAATATACATATAGTATAAGTAAGTATTGTAAACGCGATTTTTTTTCATTAAAATCCTAAAATAAATTTTATTTTTGCAAGTAGATAAAATATAATTAATTTTGGACTTTTATAGATGGTGAAAATTTAAAAGAAAATAAGGGTATTCTTATACCCACACTGCTGTTAATTGAAAAATACATATACTTTCTTTTGTTGCAATTTTTTTTGTCCAAATTTCAAGATATTTTAAAGGGTATTTTCAACGCTTTAAAAAATAAACTGTAGCATTTTTTTGTTGCTAAAAATAAACTTGATCCAAAAATATTGTTAGGAAACATCTGATAAAAATATGAATATTCTTTGACCAAAAATAAAAACTTTTTGACTCTCAATTTTTCCTTTAAAATTCATATTTCAACTTAAAAATATTAAAAAAAAATAAAAATATTTTTTTCCACGCCACTGGTTTTGTTGCTGCGATGTATTTTTAACAAGATGAAAGTAACATTCATTGCAATTATTGTGATCTCTTTGGTTTTATACTGAAGGTAACAAACAACAAACAATCACGAGCCAGCCAGCCAGAGTCTGCACGGGCTTGAGAAGAAGAATAAGAAAAAACTACAATGTCACGCGTAAGAATCGTGATGTCCGATAAAAGCCTATTGTCCAGGGTCGGGCTTAAAAAAATAATAAAATAATAATAAAACTTCAACTCATCGTTTTTTATAAATAAAATAACTAACACTTTCAAATAGGGTATCAAACTTATATGACAGTTCTCTTGAAGTAAACACTAACGGTATTAAAATGAAAATTATCTCGTAGGTAAGGTTCAAGGTATATAAAGACAAGGTAGCCTGATCAGCTCCTTGACCAATCAGCGTTAGCGCGGGAATTGACGTCACCACGAACAGATATTCAAATGTTATAAATGTATAATTGAATATAAATTACAAAAAATTACTTTATTTATTCTTGTTTTCGTATTTTTGATATTTTATCAACACATACCATCAAAGAAGTTTAAATTCGACATTGCAAAATCATTAAAAGCTGTCAGAATCACATAACGTATTGCCAACTTAAGAATAGTAAATATGACGTTTCCCGAGAAGACCAAATTGTCTGAAACAGTTTCTTTATGATTTTGCAATGTCGAATTTTATACTTCTTTGATGGTATGTGTTGATAAAATATCAAAAATACCAAAACAAGAATAAATAAAGTAATTTTTTGTAATTTATATTCAATTATACATTTATGGCATTTGAATATTTCTTCGTGGTGACGTCAATTCCCGCGCTAACGCTGATTGGTTAAGGAGCTGACCAGGCTAACTTGTCTTTATATACCTTGGGTACTTTTAGTCACTAACTTTGTTATAATAAGTAAAAGGATCACTGATCTAAATTTCAAAACAAATCTATAGAGAAAACTATAGAATTAAATACCCTGTTGAACGTGCTTGTATGCTAGCTAATATTTTTTAGATACCGGATATAAAATAACTGCTCAATTTTAAGTTCATAGAATTTTTATGAAAAACTTTCTCCCATTTTCAATAAAGGCTAGTGCGGTTCTGATTTTTTGCTGCAGGGGTTCAGAAAAAGAACTACAATTGTAGAAAGACCTCTGCGTTGTCTTTTAAAAAATGTAGAATCGAATGAAAATGTTTTGTAAATGTACATTCTTTATTTAAAAAAAATATTTCGTATAATATTTATGTATTATTTTTTTTAAATTGTTTTTTATTATTATAGAGAATATACTTATCAAATACAAATCCCCTAACCATAAAAATTGTAAGAGTTTAGACTTACACGTGTTTCAATAGCAATGCTATCATCATCAGAGTCCTAAAGACACTGATACTTACACAATAATATAATATACTTACACAATAATTTTTTTCCAAAAACTGTAGATACCTTTGTTTGGTGGCCACTGTTTTACATAGAAATATGCGTTATAAAATTATTTTATTCATAAAAAGTTTAAAATCTTTTTTTGTTTCTCAATGTGTTGAATTTCCGAAAATCCCTTCGTACTTGGAATTTACATCATAAAAAAAGGCACCCTTAAAATTTCACGTTTTTAGGTTCAGGGCCCCTATTCTCGAGTCCGTTTGACTTTTTCTCATTCGAGATTACTAAACAAAAACTAAAAGTCACTAAGTTATTTACTAGAATCTCGATTGTGTAAATTTTTTTTCTATAGAAATGTCGAGTTTTAAAATCTCGAATTAAAAACACGAATCGACATTATTCTTGAGTCAGCTCGAGAATAGGGGCCCTGAGGTTTGGACTGGGCGTTGATGAGTCAGTCATACAGAAAATAAAATAAAATATAATAAAAATATATATAGTTAAAGTTTTTTTTCAAAAACGTTTGTTTGGCGACCACTGAATTCTTTTTGTTGATTCGTTAAACAAAAAAGTATTTTATGATCACCCTTATTTCAAATATAAACACAGTCGGTACAATGGGTAACTGTGTGTGTGTGTTTGCTAAGTAATTCTATAGGTTTTTAGGGAGGGGCTCAATTATTGGCACGATTTATTGTTTCCTGATGGGTCATTGTCGGGGCCACCAATGTATTTTGTGTTGTACGTGAATTGTTATGTGCTATATTTGACGCTGTTTGGTGTTTACAGTGAAACCTCGGTATTTTGAACTTAATAAAAATAAATGTGGTCTTAAGGGACCTGTTCTTTTTCTTCTTCTTTCTTTCTTACTTTTGGCTTTAAGGGACCTGTTCTTGAAGTTGGTATTACTGTAAGATTTCTTTTATCTATATTTTTTTGAAAATTTTTGTGTTTTCGATTTGGGTAAAAGTATGTTTATTGTATAGAAAATGATGTGAAAAGTTGAATTTTTCAAATCGCAGGTCTGTATCTCAAACCGTTCTCGAGTTATGGCCTCTCAAAAATTTTAGTTTTTTCAAAATTTTGGAGAAAAATGGTCGTAACTTTTGAATGTGTGGTCGGATTTGATTTTTGTCGACGGATTTGGAATCAGCGTGTCAAAATCTATATAATGGTAAGTATTATTCTTAAAAATTTGACAATTTTTTTTTTGCTGAAAATTGAAATTTTTCCAAGGGGTATACCTTAAAAAAATGTCGATTTTTAGCAAAAAAATTTTTGTCGAATTTTTAAGTATTATACATGTCATTATATAGATTTTGACACGCTGATTCCAAATCCGTCGACAAAAATCAAATCCGACCACACGTTCACAAGTTACAACCAATTTTATCCAAAATTTTGAAAAAACTAAAACTTTGAGTGGCCATAACTCGAGAACGATTTGAGATACAGACCTGCGGTTTGAAAATTTTAACTTTTCACATCATTTTCTATAAAATAAACACACTTTTAACCAAATCTAAAACATTAACTTTTTTAGTAATTTTTCATGCATTAAACTTTATTTTATCATAGAAATAACAACTCAAATACGAAAAAAAAATAGGGCAAATGAAAGAGAAAACTCTAATCTATAAAAACCATTCGTTAGATTAAGTCGAGAAAAATTATCAATGCCTTTGGACGGTCCCATTTATATAAATGTATTTTTTTGTGGGCCTATGTAATTTACTATGATATTTACTTTACTATTGAATATTTGTCGTTTTCGACGAGTTAACTCGTTATTTAAGTTCATATTACATCTGTTAACACGTTCAAGACCACCCATACAGACTCACACACACACACACACACACACACACATACACACACACACATACACACACACACAGACACACACACAAGTTTATTGTTTACATACAGTAGCAGTGAAAGTGACAATTGAGACAAACAAGTATAGCAACACGACATGCCACCTTGTAACTATGTATATGTATGTATGAGATTTTATACTCGACCGCAACTATAATAGCTACATAGGCTTGTTGTCAGTCAGCTCCTAGATAAAACCCACTCCAGTAGCGTAGCTGTGTTTTTTTTTTAAATTTTAATTATCAATTTAAATCTACATAGTTTACATATCGTCGCTTATCTAACAGCACCGCTCAAGTCGAAAATTAGCTGTTTTTACATTTGATTTGAATGTCATTGGATAGAGTAACTCATTGCGCGTTGATGTACCAATCACATTCTAGATGTTTCGGACAATAAGAGACCAATAGTGACAGCGCGCAAGCCGGTAGCCTATATAAAACATACATGGTTTTTTCGCTCTCCTGTAAAGTTGGTCAAAATGACTTAAGCGGTGTTGTTAGATAAGTGACGATATGTTTATTTGTCGACTAATTATAATTAAGTTTGACCCCCCTTCTCCTTCTCCTCTACCCCTACTTCTCAACCAAACCCCTTCTCTTTCCTTATGTTAGTTATATCAAAGTATACATTGATTAAAATATTTAATTGATTCAATATTCAAAACTGGTTCGAGTTAATTTATTTTAAAATAAAAATAATTAAATAGAAAAATACCTACAATTTCCCCCCCCCTTCTTCCCACTAAAGCCTTGTGATATTAACGGGTGCTCCCCCTAATTTAATAAACAATTTCCCATAGTTTAATCCATAGACTTACAAGGGGAACCTTTCAGTGGGCCGGTTTGGATTTTCTTCATATTGAAATATGTTGTGAAGGGGGGTCCCCTGATAACACCTATACCCGGTTTTGGGCGCAGACGGGCAATAGTTTAAAAATTATGACCCAAAATATATTTTAATGTTGCATATATACCTATATGTTAAGTCTATTTATATAAGCGTCTGTTGACCTAGCGGTTATGATAATAGTCCGGTAATCAATGCACCCGTGGTTCGAGTCCTCTTAAGTTTTTATTTTTATTTTTAATTGCAAACAGTGACATTATTTAAATATATTATTCTCCTGTAAAATATCTTATGAATTTATTTATTTTCAATGTTTATTTTTTAAAATGTGCAATTTAATTTAATTTTTTAAATTTTGTTGTTAAACAATTCAAAACTGGGATTGTAAATAAAAAAATATATAATTTATGCTCAAGTAACTTATTTATTTATGAACGGTTGACAATATTTTGGAAGGTATCTATCATACAAACACTTTATACATAAAAACATAATTCTTATGGCATAATTGTCCATATAACCACTAGCAACAATAATGGTTACCGGTCAATTATCATTACCACTAGGCCAACAGACGCTTGTATAAATAGACTTAACACATAGGTATACAGGGTGTCCAAGTTAAGCGTGCAATGCATGGGGATATCCTAAACGGTAAGAGATACAGATGTGGTTAAATGAGATGAATTATTTGAAAGAAAGGGGTGAGTATTACAACATCAAAAAATATTAATAATTTTATGTGGTTCAGGCGGTATACCCAAAAAACTGAAAATTCAGAATTTCTTTAAATGACTATCGCCCAGTATTATCAAGTTTAACTAAATGCTCCTTTAACTAACTGTCGTATTATCAACAGATCCAAGCATAATACATGAAATTAAATAGATTATAAATTTTCTGCAGTATTTCTGTACAACGAATATTATGTAAATTTTTCATTGAGAGCTTAACAATTGATTTAAATCATGTTTGTAATACACCAAATTTACTTAAAAGGAGCATTTAACGCTAAAGGAGCTTTAAATTGGTTGATAATACCGGGCATATAACTTTTTTGGCAAAGTAGATAGGTACTTTTTGTTTGCGGTTTCTTAAAGCACTTTTTTAAGTAGAATTGTTTGGTGTATTTAGAATTTTTATATCACTTTTAGTTTCCGAGTTACAAGCCCTAACTTTAGATTTTCTTATGGGCCGCCAAGTTGGCTATATCATATTTGAACGTGTTTTTTACTATACTTGATTCGTCACATGACATACTTATTATAGAAAATAAGTCGAAGTACTAAATATTGGTGATATTTATAAAGTATTTTATTACAAACATTTAAGTAAGCCATGAAAAACAAAAATTGTTAAACAAAAATCGCAATAATAACAATGAAAATAACAAATGCATATTTAAAAACAATAAACTATTACAAAAAAAAGGTTTTTACTTTTTTTTAATAATAAGTATGACATGTGACATATCATTGTAAAGTAGAGTAAAAAACACGTTCGAATATGATATAGCCAACTTGGCGGCCCATAAGAAAAACTAAAGTTAGGGCTTGTAACTCGGAAACTAAAAGTGATATAAAAATTCTAAATACACCAAACAATTCTACTCAAAAAAGTGCTTTAAGAAACCGCAAACAAAAAGTACCTGTCTACTTTGCCAAAAAAGTTATAGTCATTTAAAGAAATTCTGAATTTTTAGTTTTTTGGGTATACCGCCTGAACCACGTAAAATTATTAATATTTTTTGATGTTGTAATACTCACCCCTTTCTTACAAATAATTCATCTCATTTAACCACTCTGTATCTCTTACCGTTTAGGATATCCCCATGCATTGCACGCTTATCTTGGACACCGTATATGCAACATTAAAATATATTTTGGGTCATAATTTTTAAACTATTACCCGTCTGCGCCCAAAACCGGGTATAGGTGTTATCAGGGGACCCCCCTTCACAACATATTTCAATATGAAGAAAATCCAAACCGGCCCACTGAAAGGTTCCCCTTGTTAGACTGACTTAGAGAATGGAATAACCATAGCTTCACAAAACTGAGCACTCTCTTTAACGAGACAGAGCGAATATGTAGCCAATACCTGTCTCTTTTCTGTAGGTCTGTAATGACTGCAAATCTACTGTGACGTGATCAATTAGAATTCTAGAAAGATACAGGTATTGGTTATGTATTCGCTTTGTCTCTGTCACACTCTTTCGCCAGTAACTTAACAGTTTGATAGGGAATGCCTATAAGTCTATGATTTAATCCAATTCTATTGACTTTTAACTTTGAGCACCGTTATTTTTTTATTGAGTTTATGGAGCATTTTTCCCCTAGTGCTCCTCGATGACTACGCGCCTGTAGAACACAGGTTTGTTATTTTTTGGTCTCAATAAACATTGCTATAAAATCTTTCACGGTTAGTTTTAGTGCGGTAATAAATCCATAGTATAATTTTTGCAACATTCTTGTACTGGGATTACATTAGGACGGTGGGGGGGGGATCAAATATGGACAGGGGATGTGGGCGACCCGGAAATAATGAACTTGAGTAATTCGCCCACTTTGAAAACATATGTTTTGTCGTGTGCTAATATATATACAGAGTGGGCCAAAATTAGCTGTTTTTTTTTAGATTTTGTTTGAAAATAGTTGAGATTCGACCCGCAGAAATTGGACCCTAACTACACTGGTAGAAAAGATTTCTCAAACCAAGTAAATCTTGTTTTGTATATAACGAAAACAATATTTTCTGAAGATAAGCAATAATCTCTTAAACCAACTATAGCATTCTTGAACGAAGGAATAACGTAGTTGGATTAAGAGTATGTTTCTTATATTAAGAAAATATTGTTTTCGTTATATACAAAACAAGGTTTTCTTGGTTCAATACAGTTTTTTTTCTGTATAAGGACAGTAGATTTTTAAATTTATTTATTTTATTAATTACTCATAACACTTTTGATTTTTTGACTAATTCATTTTCGTAAGTTTGTTACACATATGTCCAGTATTATCAACCAATTTAAAGCTCCTTTAGCACTAAATGCTCCTTTAAAGTAAATTTGGTGTATTACAAACGTGATTTAAATCAATATTTAAGCTTTCAATGAAAAATGGACATAATATACGTTGTGAAGAAATACTGCAGATAATTTAAAATCTATTTAATTAAATGTACTATGCTTGGATCTGTTGATAATATGACAGTTAGTTAAAGGAGCATTTAGTTAAAGTTGATAATACTGGGCGATAAGATATTATTAGTTTAGGTTTTAAGGTCTCCTTAAGCACGTACAATAACTTGTGTGTCATACACATGTGTTTACGTGGGTGGATACGGGGTGGATGTGGAGCGTCTTTTGAACTATACAAATGCTAATTTACAACAACCAAAACTATATATAAATTACCCATCATGCAAAGCACATACGCAGAATAATTGCTACAATCTGTTACTAATATCATGCTGAATACTATATGTTATTATAACATGCATTATGTTATGTAGTATCAAAGGAAGGTTTAATTGTTTTTGTGTAAATAAAAAAAAACGGTATGGAGAACCATACATACATGACTTCCATGTTCGATAATATCTTTTACAATAATTTTTAATATAAAACTCACTTTTCTGTTATAAATATTAGTTTTCTAATATTCAAATGTCAGTTGTATAATATTTTGTAGTTTATGAAATAACTGCCCCTTAGATTGGATTGAACTTCAAGTGTTTAAAGTCTTATCAAAATTGGTAAGAAACCTCTAATCCGATTAGCATAAAAATCAATAGGTCTGGAGTACTCATTTAGACAAACATTTTCCCCAAAAATAGTTGAAATCGGTGCATATTTACAGTAGTTATCGTGAACGAAAGAAAATTCTACACCCATACACACATACACACGCAGAGTCGCCAAGCGGAGGTCAACTTTTCTTTACGTTTTGAAGTTAGTACAATCAGAATCTGCTCTTATCTTAGACACGATTTTTCAACGGTATTACAATACTTCGAACATGGAAAAAACAGTCGTCGAAAATGTATCTTTGCGTTATTACCTATAATCCGTCATTAATCTGTATAAGAAAGTCTTGTAATTTTTAAATTAGATTCTCATGTAAATTCATTAAGGGGTTACATACAGTCAGAAGGCCAAAAAAAGTGTTTTTTCAAGAATTTTTTAAGAGAAGACTTTTGTAATTTATCGTTATAAAAATTTGTACACATATTATGCTAACTTTTAGTTGTATTTTAACATTTTTTTATTTTTAAAAATAATAATTTCGAAAGCTGCTACAGCTGTTCTCCAAGAGGTCCTCTCAAAAAAGGCACCTTGCGGTGACCACGATATCTCTGGGCTGCATTCTTTAAAATAAAAAACCCAAACGGATTTCTTTAAAGTAATGTATAATCTTGTACTTAATCGAAGGAATAATCAAAATAAAATTTTTTGACAAAATGGCAGCTTCTCAAAAAAAAATATATCGATTTTCGACAAAAATTTGACCTTAAATTGTTTATAAAAAAATAAATATTTATCGGTGAGATAAAACCTTCGATTAATTACTACAAAATATTCTTAAGAAACTTGTGTTAAAATTTGAGATTGATCGGTTCAACCGTTTCCGAGGAATAGTGGTCACCGACTTTAAAAACACAGATTTGAGAAAAACGGGCTGCCGCTCCATTCAAACGCTCTGAGACGACTTTACAAATATGCGTGTAACTTCGAAAATAATCGCCGGATTGACTTGAAATTTTCTGTGTGTGTACTTAAATATATGTACATTACGAAAATGAAATTAAAAAATTAAATTTCTTGAAAATTCTAACTGTATGAAAACAAAGTCGCATCTTGTCTTCGCTATATGTCTAACATATATATAAGTACAGTGTTGCGAATATCGCGGTAGCTATGATCATCATTATGATGTTTATGGCGGTAGGAGAAGAAGAATAAGTGTGTGCACACGCGGACTATTGGTGTCAGTTTGTTTGAAATTAGTGCTGATGTTACGTAACAAACATACATATAAATATTGACCTCGCGCGAGCATGTGTCAATGCACTACTTGTGCTGTTAGGACCAATTGGCGGTGCACTGACATACAGAACACTGTTTGTCCGTGAATTTAAGAGAGTGTGTGTGTATGTGTGTGTGTCTGTGTGTGTTTTGTCTAGCTTGTAATTACGTATATTTGGTACATATGGAAGTGTCTGCATGCTTATATCATATGTTAGATAAAATTATTATATGCGGTTGTTGTCAACAGAAATTAAGGAAATCTTATTTATAACTTGTATGTGTGGCTTATTTGTTTCAAATTGTCTGCGGTTTTCAGTTTTTTGAGTAAATTGAATATGTATTTTTTTGAAAACTCTGTAGTTAAATTTTCTATCGATCTGCCGGGTAAGATTTTACAAAAATATTGTCAAAAATATGCAGTCTGAAGAAATAAATAGTAAAAATAAAACTTCAATTTAATCCGCATGAAATTCTTTATTAAAAAAGACGTTTTAAGGGTGTTTGAATAAGGGTTTGTTAGTTGGGAGCTCGCTGTCAAATTATCGATTTTTCTTCAGGTTTTTGATTAATAATATTTTTGCTAAAATTGAACTTGACAAATCAATAAAGTACAACGAAACCAAATGACTGTAATTTCAAGGTACCAGTTATTTTATCTCTCTTAAAGAGGTATCCCATTGATCCAGTATGAATTCTAGTTATAGAGGTTTCCCACTTATCCAAATCGTACTAAACCAAGTATCTCTGTATTTGATTGCAAAATTTCAAAATATTTTTTTTATGTTTATTCAGAAATTAAAGCGTCCAATGAGAAAAATTATTTCAGTTATGATACATATAATATTTTACAAAAAACAACAGTGTTTATTTTTTGTACTGTCATTCAGCAGTAATATAAAAATCATTAGAAACTATCGATGTATTTGATAACACCCCTACAGACAAAGCACCCTAAGTTTCCCTCCATGTGGTCTAACCATTTAGAAATTATTACATACAGTATGATTCCTATTTTTTTTATTTATTGTGTGAAATCTAATCCATTTTGATATTTTTGTTGGCTATAACTTTCCAACCATAGAAATAGAACATGGACCGCATATCTGACTCGAAAACAGAGTCGTGTTAAAGGAAAGAGATGGGAGAATTTCATTTTCCTTTGAAAAAGAGATTCTCACTGTTTTGAAGAAATTTTAAACCATTCTAGAATGCGCAGTCCATGCTCTATGTCTATGGTTATATTGACTTGAAAACTACTGATTGTTAGAAAGCCTAACACCCTAGAATTATTTTAGGCTATAAAGAATCGATTTACGGCAGGCCTGTATTAAAGAAAAAGTATAATTGATATTTTTTATTAAAAATATATAAAAATGAAAAAACATTAGTTTTTAAAACGTCTCTATATAACCAATTGTGTATTATTTCAATAAATATAGCACTTTCGGCAAGTTCTCTCATTTATCGTGTGTTAAAAACTATATTTTTAATATCCAATTACTCAAAAACCATACGTCCAATATTTTAAGTAAAATATATGAGTTGGCCATAAATAACATATTTAAATTTTAGACTTTTATTTATAAATTTGCTCTAATGATCGAATAATCTTAAGAAGAAGAAGAAAAACTCTTCACCCCCCCCCCCCTACACGATTTAATATACGATGTTTTATACGTTATATAGAAAAGATAAATTAAATTACAAGAAATTAATTATATTTATTTTTGTCCATATAATAAATCTACAAGACGAAAAAATATATAACAAATTTATGTCTGGAAGAAATGTTGTTTTGTAATATCAATAAAGAAATCAGTGGAGCAGTTATAGATTAATAATGCTGCTGGTGCACAAAAAAACTGGAGTCGATTTATATCAGTTGTATCAAGAAGTCACTGAAATCATTAGTCTTTTACTCTTCAGAAACGAAACAAAAGTGTGTATGGTATATCAGATATAGAATTTTTTACCACCCGTTGAATAAGAAATGGATTTCTTAGTTGTTGTAATACAGCGGTGCTCAAAACTTGGCACCCGTGCCAACGGGTAAACTATATAGAGATCTGATGATTATCCAATATATGGGTTTAAAATTGTATTAAGTTTTTTGGGTTTGGAATTTTATTTATGGTTATACGTATAGCATACTGTAAAAAAAGATTTGGTTTCGAAAAATTTTAATTTATATTTAGAATACATATGGAATATTTTACTTTTTTAATTGTTAAAAGTAAAATAAAAAGTTTAATTTAATTTGAAAATTGAAATAGACAGAACGGTATATAATAGTAACATGTACTAATTTGTACTGCTGTAATGGTAGAGCTAGTTTTTCATTATTTTTTGAATAAATTACACGTGAATATATTTGTTTTATAATTTTTATAGTATTAAAAAGAGTTGATGTTTCGAATAATTATTTTTAAAACGTCTCTATATAACCAACTAGTGGAATCCCGCGGCTTCGCTCGCGTAGACTTCGAAACTAATTAGAACCCGCTATATGTGATAGGGTATTTTTTATATTGACTTTTATTAATTACCTATAAAAAAACGTGAATATCTCGGATCTTGGTTAAAAATTGTAAAAACTAACCCCCTGTCTACCCTCGCCATTAGGGGTTGAATGTCGATTTTTTTTATTGCAGATTATTTTGCCCGACTCCGTTTCAATTAAATGCAAATATTTTTTTTTTTTATATAAACTATGACACCCTGTTTTAACCCCGTAGGGGTTGAATTTCGAAAAATCCTTTCTTAGTGGGTGCTTACATAATAAAAGTAAGGCACCTACGAAATTTCACGTTACTAGGTCCAGGGGTTTGGGCTGTACGTTGATATATGAGTGAGTGAGTGAGTCGTTAAGGACAAAAACTCTTATTTTTAATATCCAATTACTCAAAAACCATACGTCCAATATTTTAAGTAAAATATATGAGTTATCCATAAATAACATATTAAAATTTTAGACTATACATTGCTCTAATGATCGAATAAACTTAAATGAAAATCTATATCTATAAAAGAATTTGTCCTTAACCACTCACTCACTCACTCACTCACTCATATATCAACGTACAGCCCAAACCCCTGGACCTAGAAACGTGAAATTTCGTAGGTGCCTTCCTTTTATGATGTAAGCACCCACTAAGAAAGGATTTTTCGAAATTCAACCCCTACGGGGTTAAAACAGGGTGCCAAAGTTTATATAAAAAAATTTTTTTTTTGTTTGCATTTAATTGAAACTTATCGAACATACTCTAAAATATAAATAGTGAAACGATTATTTCAGCATTTCCCAAAATTTAACCGCTAAGGTAAAAAAAAAATTTGTAAAATAATTTTTTTTTGTATTCACCGAATGAAACGCGGCATAAGTAGGTACTCTACAAGAGAAATATCAGTTACGAAAATTCAACCCCTATGGGAATAATAATAATAACTGTTCATGATATTAAAATAAATTCGGACTAATTAATATTCAATTAAAAATGAAAGTTCGACGGGGACTAGGATGGATTTAATCTGCAATAAAAGAATTTGATATTCAACCCCTAATGGCGAGAGTAGACGGGGGTTAGTTTAAAAAAAAAAAATTCAACTAAGATCCGGGATATTTACGTTTTTTTATAAGTAATGAATAAAAATCAATATAAAAAAAATTTAAAATGTCATCCCCTATTACTTATAGAGGGTTCTAATTAGTTTACGCGAGCGAAGCCGCGGGATTCCGCTAGTTATAAATAAAAGAGTTTCACCTAACTGATATTTTCATTTTAATGTAATTATTTAAAATGTTTAATGATATTTTATTAATTTTATTTTTAATGATATTTAATGATATTTTATTATTTCGATTTCTAAATATCGGTGAGTGTTATTATTTAGAATAAACAATAAGAAGTAAAAGCACAAAATAGAACAAATGAGGCACTGTGTATTTCTTCTTTGATATATTATTTCTAAGTGTGTGAGTGCAATTTTATTCTGTGAAAGAGTCGCGAAGTTTTTGTCTGCACTGTCGACACGATTCGAAAAAAATCACTCGAAAAAATTGTGCTATTATTTTCTAGTTATCTGTCTAGAAAACATAGAGGGCTTGGTTCTAAACCAGTGGCGCGTGGTGTTTTTTTATTTTATTTTTATTTACATGTATATTATTTCCACTTTAGGGTTTTTTTTTCGACGTGATGTGTAAAACACTGATGTAATTTTTTGTGGCCTTTTTGATGGAATTTAAACATTTTTGTTTCTTATATATTTTTATATAATCAAATTGGTTTGGATATATTTTTTTACAAATAGTTTTGTAAATAATTTATATCTGTCACAGCTTTCTAGCTATTGAACCATTTCTTATTCTTTTAACAATTAACAGAAAATGCTGTGAACCTGAGGACAGAATCAACTTCTGAAAAAAAATTAACAGAAAAGTCGCTAGAATTTAAAATAAAGTAAATGAAAAATTGCAATGACATACTGGTAAATTTTAACATAGTACCTATTATTTATTTACTCTGCTGAAAAAGTAATATATGCTATTCTTTAATTTAATTTCTTGCATATGAAAATTTCACGTACATTCTCTATAATTTTACTATGGTTCTATATTACTTTTCATATCTGGCCTATCGCCGTCATACAAACTGCTATACAGTATATTGAATTGTAGTAGACGTTCTTTTAAATTTTACCATGTCGGGTGTTCAAAATTTCTAGGATCAAATTTTTTTTTTCTCATTCCTACGCATCGTAAATAAATAAAAATGTTAATGAAAATTTTTCATCTCTGACTATTAATAACTTGATAAAATAATTATTTTAAGATACGGTATAGTAATTTTTGATACTGAAATATTACTACGTTACCGATTATTTTTTCACAGAATGAAATTTCGTCCTCCCGTTAACATGTTTTTTATGTTAAAAATTAACATTAAATTTTTTCAGTGTAGAAAACAGTGGACCAATAATAGTAGATCTGATGTAAAAATATTTGTTTTACATGTAAAAATATGTACCGTACGTGACATTCATATGCGACTCTCGACTCGCACTTGACATTTTGTTGTAATAACAATAATAATAAATAAATGTAGATATGACAGTTTCTTTGGTAATGAATTTTACCCTAAACTCCTCCTTTTTAGGGGAGTTTCCTTGGGTTTTCCATCAAACAACTGCTATATAACGCGTTATAAATTATTACTGGTAGTATTTTGTACTACCAATTGTTGTAATATGCTTGCTTCATTAACGCTACGACACAAAGCAAATGACCCTTTTTGCTATAGTGTACCATACACGACACGCATCCACTCTCGCATAGAGAGCTTGACCCTGTTCTGAAAATTCAAGAACAAAAGCTCTTAAAGTTGGGTTTGTATTGTGGTCGGGAGCGAGCTCGACCGAGTTCAGTCGAGTCGGATCAAAATAATATAATAATATTTAAAGAAATATAATTTAAATTGCAAGTTGAAAATGAGAGAGCTTTTGACTGTTGGAAATTCACGAAGAAAAGTTCGTAAAGCTGCGTTTGTATTATGGTCGAGGGCGAGCTCGACCGAGTTCAGTCGAGGAGCAGGATTAAAATCATATTTAAGGAAATATAACTCAAATTGCATGTTGAAAATGTAAATGTAATAAGAAAGATGAAATTTTGTAAATAGCTAATTTTCATTTTGATAATGGCGTGTCTAATGACATTTTGAACGAATTTATAATTTTCTATTTATTTCAGTACAGTTTCATTGTCTCGAAAGTTAGTTTGTATGAAACATAGTCGAGTTGTGCCAGGGGGGGGGGGGGGGCTATAGGGTAGATCGTAAAATGAAAGAGATGAATTTAGAAATCTTATTTCCGTATACTCAGAACGAAGGAGAGGTAACAAAGTGGAGAAATAATAAAACAAGTACATGTGTCAGGGCCGGGGTTAGTTGATTTTTAATTATTTATCTACGCCCCCCTTTATATCTCAAAAATGGGTACATTTTTCGTACTAGAAAGTCAAGAAAGATATTTGATTTTTTTTTAATTTTTAGTGAAAATTTAAGTTAACTTTTAACTGTTAACCTAGTCTATAAAGCAGGGGTTTCCAACTTTTATAGCACGTAGACCCCTATTGAAAGAATGGCAAAGTTAACAGACCCCTCATGTAATTATTTCTGAATTAAAAGTTGTAAATAACCTTTTTTCTTTTGTTCTTTGAACTTTTTTTAAACACTTGCATTGCAAAAAAAAAACATCGAATTTCAAAACATACAAATTTTCCCATATACCCCTTCAAACTTTCATATATCAGGGGGTCCACATAGACTGTAGAGAACCCTGTTCTAGAAACTTAAAGAGACTGTGGAGGAGGGGGGGGGGGGGGGTGCATACTAAAATAGCTGTACAAATAAAATAAAATTGTGAATTTCAGAAACATATAACTTAATAAAATTATATTAATAATATGATAGTGTTACTTCTATCTAAAAAGATTTAAACCTATGTGTGACAGTCACATAACTTTAAACTTGCGTCTAGTGTGGGGGTTATGACCTAGTTGGAAGGGGGAGGGGTAAATTATATACTTGAAGTGATACTTATATAAAATAATATAATTTTAGAAATGTTGATGATATTATTAAAGCCATGCCTGAATGACGGAGAATAAGACACGAAGTAGTAGAGTTAATTCTTCTATCGTCGAGAAGATATTCGTTATTTTCTATTGAGTGAATTTTGAGTCGCGTTTGAAAGTTAACTGGTAAAGTTTGCCAGGGTCGCAGCAGCTAAAACTTACAAATTGATAAAACTGTTGACGACAACGTTTAACTTACTTAAGAGACAGTGGCTCACATATTTGATATAATAAATCAGTGGTATTCAACATATTTACTGTGATTTGTTTGTTATTAAAACCGATAGGGTTCTGTAACCATTCTCTACTTGATAATACGTATCAATAGCTATTTTATATTGATGAAAGATGCACAGAAAAAATAATTTGTCTATGTGTTAAAAAATGTGATCAAAGTAAAAAATCCGTGATCAATTTGGGTTTTTTGTTAATATGATATTTTTTTTATCAATATGGAAATATCAACGTTTATCTTATTGATAAATGTATATTATTACTAACAATGTTGTGAACATTTTGTTTCGTATTGAAAACATATTTTAAATAGGTACAAAAAAATACTTAATTAAGACATAACTGAATTTACTATATCGAAAATTACACTTTCACTAGTTGGGTGGTGTAAAAAACATTCCCACTGATAAATATTTATTAATACAACTATTATGTTAAATCTATTTGAGAGTTTCGTTAGTTGGTGTAATAAATTATTTATTAATTTAACAAATGAAAAGATTTTTAGATAAACATGAAGATATAGTTTTCAAATTAATAAAATATCCTCAATAAGATTTTTTTTTATTATTATATTGAGGAAATATTGTTATATTAACAAGATAAAATTATTAAGCATTTTTCGATCCCAAATTTTAAATTAGATTTTTTTCTGTGTGTAATCTTTTAAAAAATGTACATGTTCGTGTGACGATTTATAAAATAAATTATTTTTAGATTTTTTCTTGACTATCTTTGCTACAGTTTTCGCTATTATAATTTTCAATGAAATTCTGGAATTTTTTCAGAACTTTTGCATCGATAGTTTAGAAATTAGAGGGGAGAGGCAGTGAGAGATCACAGTTACATTCTCTAAGAGGCAAGCGGTAAGAGGGAGTCGTAAATGTAGAAATAGTGATTGCAAGAAAAATAAATTTTTGATTTTTGGGTAATTTGGCGTTTATTTGGTTAATTAGATACATCTATAAATAAAACTTGAACAAATAGTTATTTCTTTTTTGTTGAATTATGATTGAAACATAATTATAATATAGCCATGAATTTTTTTTGGTGTGGATTGATACATAAGTGCATAACACTGTTCATTTCTTGGTCATCCCTGCAGTATATGTAATTACTTACTTATTATATATGTACAATTGTACATGCAAGTATGCATTACCCCCCCTCCTACTTCAAGTGGAATAAATGTCATATGATGGGACATTTCAACTGGTTGAAATCTTTAATAGGTTTTATTGAAATTATATGTATATGGTGGTATATTACACGTAAATATCTTATAAAATATTCAAATGAAATGTGTGCGTGATGGATACAAATTATGTATGTGGTTTTCTCTCTCTCTTACGTTGATTGGTCGTTTTATTTAATTATTAGGATTGGTACATATAATTTTTTTTTGGATTTCTTTGATTATTTTAGAAACAGTGCGTAACAGAAAAAAATGTTTCAAATGAAAATTGTAGAGAATATTGTTCTCTATAATTTCTGTCCTGACCATTTTTTTGATAAAATGAACTGTTTTTAAGATTTTCGTTTCTTTAGAGTTTTTAGAGTGATTTATACAGTAAAAAAGTCTTATGGTGGCCACATCATCACGTTAGGGGTAAATTTTTTATAATTTTTTAGTTGAATTACATCAATATCATCATATTTTACAATTAATTTAACAATAAATAAATAAATTAATAAATAATTAATTTAACAATAATTTGAGAATCAAAGTTGGTACAACTGTAAGTGCATTCATATGTATAAAAGTCAAGAAAAAACTTAAAATCAATAAATTGTTGTATTTAGTGAAAAAATCAATAAGTACAGTGCAATTAAAACTTATATATGCCCGATAATTAATTTACATATCATTAGGAAGCTTATTTCAATTAAAAATTGATTAAAATACAAAAAAACTTAATTATAATGATTTAAGATTTGAATTTCGCGCGCTCATATTTGCCGGCTGCGTTTTGAGTAGTTCCTCCGTGCGCCGACGCGATGTAATGGCGACTTGACAATTGCTCCATTATTTTATAAGTTTTATTCGATTTTTCGGGTTTAATTCGCGTTTTACATGTTATATTTACAAACTATAATGACATTTGAACATTATTATTACATATTAAGACTTGTGAAATGTTTTTTTTGCAAATAATTTACAAAACTAAAATGGTGGTGTTTTTGCATTAGTTCTTAATATTATGTAACTTAATTATTTTATTGAATTTGCTTTGTATGTTGAATTAATTGATTCAAATAAGTTAAATATGTGTACATCATGTTGTTTTGTAGTTATTTATTTGTGTATTGAATTATTTTTTTAAATTTATGTCAACAATTAAATTTTTCTCAACAATGCTTTATATCAGCTGTTCAATGGTAACAATAAGTAATTGTAGGTATTATAGCTTTTATATTAAATTGATCATAATAATATCTAATAAATGTAGTGTAGTTGAGTGTATTCTTCATTTATCTAAAGAAAAGGAAATTGCAACTAGACCTGGAGTTGGAAATGGTTAGTTTTATTTTATTTTACTTTTTTTATAATATCAGGTACCTATCAGTGGCGTCCGCAGAAAATGTTATAATTTTTTTTTATTCATTAACGTTTGTATATATATTTAATTTTAGTGTCTGTATTATAGAATAGGAAGGTAGATACAGGGATGCTAGCGCTCCTCTTTTTTCCTATTTTCCTCTATTTTTGGGAAGTCAGCCCTAAAGTATCCTTTTTTCAAAAAAGCTCCTCTTTTTTGACTGATTTAAGAAAAAGAAGAGAGCTAAGTTTGATCCAAAGAAAAATAATAATGAAAAATTAGTTGAGTTTGTTATTTCTTAGCTTATAATTAGATTATAATTTTATTTAAATAATAAAATTGTTCGATTTAAGAGAGGCGAAGACAGAAAAGTAAAAAACAAGTTAAATTTTGATAATATTGTGTATTTATTATGGTAAAAGAAAATTTTATTAAATGATATATTTTTTTCTTCTTCTAAAATACCCAGAACTTGCCTTTTAGGTCTTTAATATTTTCTGGAATATTTTTTATCCTTAATAGTATGAAATAATAGCGCAAAAGCGTAAAAAAAAATTTCTAGATTAAACCTTAAAAAATATATTTATAGATAACCTATTCAAGAGCTAGAAAATTCCTCTTTTTTGAAAACAAAAGAGACTTTCATTCCTTTAGATATTATGTCAGTAAGCAATCGAAGGGCTTCGTTATCGAGAATATGTAGAAGCCATTATTTATTATCGTATATTTCACAATTTATTGGGTACTGTATTTTTATTTATATTATTATTATTTTTACTATAAACTGTAAATGCATACGACTGCATTTAACAGCGTGTTTAAAGTAAACATGTCGTGTTATTATCAATAAAATAGTGAAATGATGGCGTAAACATATTCAGTTATACCATTATTAAATTTATAGCTTTTTTATGTGGCAAGATTTGAAAATGACCGCACGGAAAGCAGTGTTTATCGTTTAAAGTTTACTAGCAAATGTTATCTTATATGATATGATATGATGAAAATGCCCGATGGGCCGAGCAAAATGTAAAATCTATTTTTTAAACATTGCAAATAATAGTCTAATATATTTTTGTTTATCAGGGTGCCCAGTTTCTGGAAAACCGGGAAAATCAGGGAATTTTGCTATACAGGGAAATGTCAGGGAATTTAGTTGGAAGTCAGGGAGTTTTTTTTTATAAAAATGCAAAAATCACACAAACAGTTACTTATCTATTAAAATTTAAAAGAAAACATGCGACCTTTTTTTAGGGTTTTTATCTAAACAGGGAAAACCGTTAAAAATTCTCCTGTAAAACCGAGAAAAGTCAGGAAAATTTGTTCCAGAAAAATACTGGCCACCCTGTTTATTAAAAAAAATGCACTGTATAAATTTTTTGTTTAGATTTTACCAAAAGTATCGATTTCATTTTACACATGGGGGTATGGGCATAAAAATTACTTCAGTTTAAATTTTATAGGGGCCAGTTCATTTATTTTTGCCTGGGCGTGTTAGAACTCGTATATAAGATTTTTTTACTTCACAAATTTGATGTTGGTAGGCTTGTTTCAGTAAAAAAGTAAAACATACAAAATTGCGTTAATACTCTATGATAAAGGGCCCAAACTGAAGTACAGTCCCCTTTGAAATCAATTATATCACTGTCAGTTTTTTGTTTTGTTTTATTTGGGCCCCAATATATTTTAAATTCGATACTGCACTGTGTATAATTTTGTAAATTGAATTTACGTAGAAAAACAGGAAAATTTATTGATTCCTTTACAAAACTATTAGAATATTTTTGTATTCATAGATACAAAAATATGTATTTGGTAGTATTTTTACACGTTTTA
Source organism: Sialis lutaria (assembly GCA_949319165.1). Taxonomy (NCBI): domain Eukaryota; kingdom Metazoa; phylum Arthropoda; class Insecta; order Megaloptera; family Sialidae; genus Sialis; species Sialis lutaria. Next base: position 25,436,370 of record OX439240.1, on the reverse strand, counting down.
TTGCTTCTCTGATAATTTATTTCAATTCCAAACTTCAATGAATCGTGTGTTCTTTTGTGAAGAAAGATTTATTCTGGAAGCAATAATTTTCCCTGGATGTATTTGAGCTTACTTTGAAAAATACGTTTTATGTGTACTTTTCTACATTTAAAATCATATTGCAAGGTTTTTGTTTGATTTATTATTGAATATTTTTTGTTTAAAAAAAGTATAATGCAACGTGTACAGAACGAAATTCATGTCGTCTGACTTGTTGACTACCTCTGGTTTATTTGATTAATATTTTATTAAGTATATTATACTATATTTATATCACAAATTATTTATAACTAGTTAGTATTAATTTCTATGGCGTTTTTATTACTCAAAACAAATGTTATTTATCAAGTACAGAAGTTCTAAAACTAATGTGATCAAGGAAACCCGTTTTTGAACAATTATATTTCAGGTTAAAATCTAAAATACGTGACTTGTGCCCAGAAACCGGCACTGTTTGTTATTGATCTCGCTGTATTATTTTATAACAGCGGATTCTGGTGTACGCCATTATCTAAATGTCGCTACTAAACGTTGCTAATTTGTTGGAGACTTGAAGTCATCCATTTGCGCGCGTAGCTTACGGTCTGTAGTTCCACTATAGCGATGAGCAACGACTTGTCAGGGGAATGAAACAATGTACAGGCGTAGTGCAAATAAATACAGGATGGTTATTTGTACGTGAGTGAAGTAATTTTTTGTGGATTTTTTTTTCGCAAATATTTTGTTGTATTTAAAAAATGGATGAAAAAAATCGATTTCTTATTAATATATCGATTTGGTGCTAATATTGTACTGATATTGATGGTAAAAAACAACCGAAATTGGATTTAGGGTATATTCTTATATAAGTAAATTATTGTTTTCTCGTTGTATTTTTAAAGCAAGGATTTTTTGGTCCAAGTTAACGTATAAATATGTATTTCCGGTAAACTAAAACGTGGGCCGTATGTTTTATATACAATCGAAATCGGTTATAATGAGGGGACCAGTCATATCAGGTCGTAGGTAGTTTGGAAATACTGGTAAAAAAACAATTATATGTTATTTTGAATCTTTAAAACTGAGATGTTGTATTAACTGATTTCGACTGTATTAATATCCCCCCCCCCCCCCCAAGTGTCACAACTCAAAAAATGTCATATTTGAGATAAATATGTAGAATGATTCCAAATTACTATATACATATTTCTACTAAAAAATTGTCATTAATGTACTTCGTGTACCTATTCCGTCAAAACTAGCATATTCTAAAAAATGTCACATTTTTTTATTTTTATTTTTTAAATACTTAATTTCTCAGCGTTTTAATAGTTAGTATTTTTCAAACATCACAGGAATACTGAACTATTTGAATTAAACACTCTGTATCAGTCCTTTTCCTATACTACCTTTACAATTTTCATTTACCTAAATTGTTATAATTTCATTTATTCCTATTTCATTTTTTGAGTTGAAACACTTTTTTGCGGGGGTTCGATATATGTTATTTTGAATCTTTAAAAGTGATATGTTGTATTAATTACTAACCGATTCCGTTATAACTGGTTTCGACTGTATTAATATATGAAAACAGTGATGTGATGGCCACACAAGTTTGTGTTTAGATGTTTACAGAACAACATGTAGATATTATTATGGCGTGTTGAAACAATTTGTAAGTTTCCGCTGTGCTTGACAGTTCCGCTGAAATTTCAGCGCCAGTCCTTACCCTCGGTTCTACCCCCCAACCCCTTCGTGTCATACGCACTTCAGAGATACGTCCATTTATACCGAATTACGTCTTCAAAAGTTTCTGGCTTTCGTAGTTTGTGCATCATATAACCCCCTTCTTTACCGGCCAAGTTTTCTATCGCTTTCTTCATAATCATCGGCGGTTTGTGGAGGGGGGGGGGGTAAAGGGGTCGTAATACAGTTTTAGCTAATCAATCAAAATTTTGTGTTTCGGATAACTATTTTTTTTCGCGGATAGTAAATGTACACCCATAGATATAGAGTATGGACCGCGCATTCTGTATTGAGAGAGATGCAGTGGAGTTTAGGATATATCTATCTCTTTTTCTATAAGAAGAATGATAATAGTTACTCTCCCTTTTAAACGGTTCTGTTTTTGAGTCAGATGCGCTGTCCCATAGACTTATGGACAGAGCAATAGTCTCACAAAATAGAACTCTCATTAGCGCCCGTCGTACACATTTGTGTACACCTCATTTTATAATTAGTGGTGCTGTCTATGGATATTAATTCACAATATTTCAGTTGGTAGAAGTGCAACAAACAAAATCTGTTAACGTTATTAGTTTCATAAGACGTGTTTTAATTGTTCTGAATAATTTTTATATGAAAATAAGTACGTGGTAAGCTAATATATTTTATCCAACTAGAGCAGTGGTTCCCAAACTCTTTTGGTTCACGGACCCCTTTTGATGGTCAAAACTTGCTCACGGACCCCCTTTTATAGTCAAAACTTTCCCACGGACCCTGGGTGAAAAACTGCTAAATTTTGACACGCGCAGTTGATTTTAGTACGCCAATTTTTAATCGATTACGTTGAAATTTTAACACAATGCAGAAGATAGATAAAGCTACTAATTTAGTGAATAACATTAAAATTGGACAAAAATTGTTTGTGTTAATGCACTTTGAATTTTGAAAATTGCCGAATTTTTGCTAAAAAATATGTATTTTTTCGTTTAAAAAATGATTTTCGAAGGGAATAACTTTATGAATGTATATAATTTAAGGCTTTTTAGTTCAATTAGGACCCATAGCTTCATTCTGAATGATCTTTGGTTGAAGTCATTGATTCAAAAAATATATATACGAATTTGAATGTTTGCATATCGAAAAAAACATTTTTTTGCAATATTGCAAAAACAAGAGCTGATTGAGCAAAATGGTGGTCATTTTTGGATTCAGCGTGTCCAAATTACTCTTAAAAAGTTGTTGTATAACCTGCAGCAAAATGGCTGTCGACCAGTATAATTTATTCATTGTTATTTATTTTAACTTCCATATTAATAAAAATGTGCGTGGACCCCCTGACGTTGTTCAGGGACCCCCAAATCGATTTTAATTTTCCACGGACCCCCTGAACGATGCCAGGGATCCCTTGGGGTCCGTAGGGACCACTTTGGGAACCACTGAACTAGAGCATGTGATTTCGATTTTAGTTCAAATCATATGAAATAACTTAAATATACATATAACATGACTTTTAAATGAAATTTTTTCAAAATAAAAATATCAGAAAAGCAGTCTCACACAAAATAGACTTCATGTCTGCCCGATTTACTCACTTGAGTACACACTGTTATTTTTTTTCAAAATATTAAATAAAAGTTTGTGTTGTATATTTAGTAAAAATATATTGAATGTGTACTTAATTTCATTAAAAAAATATTCTGCATGTTTTTGTTTTCTTTTGGGCGTTAATGGGTTAATGAGACAAACCTACTGTGACGTGGCCAATTAGAATTCTAGAAAGAGACAGGTATTGGCTAATTATTCGCTTCGTCTCTGTCACACTTTTTCACCAGTATTTACCTATAGAGAATTCTCAGTCCATTCTATAAGTATATGGTCAGTCCATGCTCTATGTCTATGGGTACACATTGAAAAATACAAAATGGTGTAAATGAATATCTATATAGGTGTCAATAGTAAAAGCGCCCCCATTCAGTCTAATCGATTTTATGATCTTATTGTACGCGAAATGTTTATTAATTTGTACTTACATATAGGTATATCCGTAGATGGAACATACTCGGTCGTGAGTTAATAAATAAAAATAATATTGTGGTGTGTACGTGAGCGCGCGAAGCGGGCCGTGAGTGTATACGGTGTGATTATCAAGTCTCTTACTTGTATACATACTGTATTTCACTGGATTTAATGATTTAAAAAAGTTGTTTCGGAAAAAAAGAATTATAAATCGATTCGAGCTGTCAGAACTCTTTTTTTGGGTATCTATAGTACACAGGGATTTGGGTTGGATGTTGATGAGTCAGTCACTCAGGGCGTCTTTCTTTATATTTATTAAGTTTATTTTTTCATAAAATATAATTTAAAGAAAATTCTATAATTTTTTTTTTTAATCACCCAGATTCGCCATGTTAGAACTCTTTTTTTGGGTATTTCTAGTGTTTAAGGGTTTGGACTAGGTGTTGATGAGTCAGTCACTAAGAGCTGCTCTCTTTATGCTTATATTTACTTGTAATTTTTTTTGGATAAAATATAAAATAAAGAAAATTCAATATATATTTTTTTTGAATCATGAAAGAACTCTTGATTTGGGTATCTTTAGTGCACAGATTTTTGGGCTGGGTGTTGATGAGTCAGTCACTAAGAGCTTTTCTCTTTATTTATATTTATTATAATTTTTTTCTGACTAAATATAAAATAAAAAAAAAAAAACTTTTTTTTAATCACCCAGTTCATAGTTCGTATCCCGGACATAATCCCTGCCTACCTTTTTCTTTCTACTAATCAATAAAATTAATTATTGTTAATATATGTACGTTAACCGCAAAATATATTCATTCGTATTGAAATTATAATATATATTCCGAATAAATAAATATATGCGAATACATATAATTTCGTTAAAGTAAATAGCCATAGGACTGATCCGTAATAACGGCGGGATTGATATTCATAAATCTATCTGTGTGTATAATATTATATATTTGATTTTACTATTTGTATATAGATTTAATTATTATAATATTAATAATCCTTTTTACCATAAATTGTGGAACTATTTATTTAATATATTTATCATATAATGTAAATCATTCAGTTGTCAATGTGAATAAGTATCAAATGAATTCACGTGAGGGGGGGGGAGGGGGCGCGTTGGTATTTCAAATAAGTAAAAATTATTTAAAATTAAACCAAAAATATTTTTAGAATTCTTCGTTAATTCAAAAACACTATTCTACACACAGGCTGGCCAGTTTCTGGAAAACTGGGAAAAGTCAGGGAATTTTGCTATACAGGGAAAGGTCAGGGAAAAGTCAGGGAATTTGGTTGGAAGTCAGGGAATTTTTTATAAATGCAAAATCACACATATTCTGGCAAATATTTAAAGTGACTTTTTTTTAGGTTTTTTATCTAAATTTTAAATAAAAAACAGGGAAAAACGGTAAATATTCTCCTGGAAAACCGGGAAAAGTCAGGGAAATTTTTTCAAGAGAAATACTGGTCATACTGTATACAGGATGTTCCACTATGTTATGGAACACTAGAGTTTTATGAATAAAATTTTACTGTGTAATATTTTACTGTGTAATATCGACCCTAAAGAATTTCAAGAAAATATTTTCATCCCCCTAAAACCGCCCCTTAGGGGGTAGTTTGAGGGGTACATGCCTGTTTCTCAGCAAAATCAAATGGAATGGTATATCCAAAAGTACATAATTGACATAAAAGACAAAAAAAAAAGAAAAAAATTTTCATACTTTCAATTGTTTAGAAAATATGGCGACTTGATCTAAATTTTTAGAGTTTTACTAAAAGTGCTCTAATTTCGTTAAATATTAATGAATTTTTAGTATTTTTTTAAATTTAGAATGTAGAAATAATGACCTTTGTAAAGATGTATGATTATTTAAGATTAGGATAGTTTAAAGTGTCATACGCGACATATCAAAAATGCAAAAGTTCAATTAGGGATAATTCAATATTTTTAAATACAATGGTAAATCAATTAGTACTTTATCTTAAAAATATACGTAAATAAGCAACTTTTGTATATAATTTTGTATATATATCATTCTATTTAAATTTTTTTAATTATCCCTAATTGAACTTTTGCTTTTTTGATATACCGTATGAGCCATTAAATAATTTGTAGCCCTGGTTCTGATTCACTATTTTTTATATTCACTAAGTACTTTCCTGATTGTAATTTCTAATATTCGGTCATTATTAACGATATTATATTATGTTTATATTTGTGTATATGTATATAATATATAAAGATTATTTCTTCGTTCATGTGTCCATCGTCATACAACATTGGACACATGAAGAATGGGTTAATAATTAATTCAAATTGAATTCAATCATCCAAAAAACATCATTAACATAATTGCTTCCTTATTCGGGACAAAATCGATCCAACCCTCATTATGGGACATTGTGTGTTGGGGCTTGTATGTATGTGTGTGTGTGTGTCTGTCAAGTTGGTTATAGCGATCAAAGATATGGCGTAAACCAACTCTTTCTAACTTTACTAAAAACAGTAGCAATTTTATATAAAACCACCCTCGCAAAAAAGTGTCACAATTCAAAAAAGGCAGTTTTGGGGAAATAGGAATAAATGAAATTTTAACAATTTAGGTAAATCAAAATTGTAAAGGTAGTGTAGGAAAGGACTGATACAGAGTGTTTAATTTAAATATTTCAGTATACATGTGATGTTTGAAAAATAGTAACTATTAAAATGCTTAGTGGTTAAGTATATTTAAAAAAATAAAAATAAAAAATGTGGCATTTTTTTAAAATATGCGTTTTGACGCAAGGTCATTACTTCGTACATTAATGACAATTTTTAGTAGAAATATATAGTAATTTGGAATCATTATACACGTTTATCTCAAATATTACATTTTTTTAAGTGCCCCCTTTGATAATTATCGAATTTATTAATATATAAAAAAAAAAAAATGCACACTTATTTTGATGTGATTGACTTGACAAACATTTTAACTTTCTATGTAGAATATATATTTAGTAATTGTACATCCCTGGAGCTTTATTGGACAAATACATAATATTAGACACGCTTTCATAATTGAAAAATTTCGGTAATAGATTCAAATTCTTTTGTGTTTTTTAATACACGTATTATTGGTACTCGTAGATGGAAAAGTAAGGTAACATAAATCTAAATAATAATGTATACAGTATATCGAACTCAGGGCAGAACACACCTCAGATTTTATATATAGTTTTTTTTTTATACTTCTGTAATACTAATATATAAATATCGATTACTTAAGGTTATACGCCTAGCACACTGTAAAAAAAAGATTTGGTATCGAAATATTTTATTTTTAATTTATATTCAGAACACATGTACTTACATTTAATTGAATATTTTACTTTGTTCATTATTAAAAGTAAAAAAAGTTTAATTTAATTTGAAAATTGAAATAGACAGAACGGTATATAATAGTAACATGTACTAATTTGTACTGCTGTAATGGCAGAGCTAGTTTTTTTTATTATTTTGAATAAATTATTATTTTTATATTTAAAAGGGTTGAAGTTTCGAATAATTAGTTTGTAAACGTCTCTATATAGCCAATTGTGTAGAATTTAAATAAATAGAACACTTTTGGTAAGTACCCTAATTTATTGTGTGATAAAAACTCTATTTTTAATATCCAATTACTCAAAAACCATACATCTAATACTTTAAATAAAAATTATTAAAATATATGAGTTATCCATAAATAACATATTCAAATTTTAGATGATCGACCTTAAGGATGATTTTATAAAATTTTGAGCCCCTCCCACCTTTTTGATACACCCTCTACACTACATACATCAGATTAAATTATTTATTAATTGAATCAATATACGAGAAAGAAATTACAATAGCAAAAACTGGGTATTTTAAAATAATTAATTTAAAAAAAACCTTTTGACCCCCATAGTCTTACGTAGTTCACGCACCCATAAAAATGGTTAATGTAAAAAAAAATTTTTTTTTCTAATTTACAAAATCCTTTAGGGCCGCTGTTTGATGAGGGGGTAATAAAAAACCCTGGATATTATATAAATTATTCAAATTAAATCTAACCTCAATATTAAAATGACTCCTGACGATTTATCACTTCCTTTTTAAAAATAAATGGTGTTCAAAAAAAATGTTTAAAAAAGGGAATTAATACATCAATTTATTTAACTCTCAATCACTTCTATAAATAATATTAATTGATGACATGTTTTTATAACGGGTGGATAATAAATCAATTCTAATGGAATATCTTTTTGACGTAATTTTTTTAATCGCTCAAAACTCCGGCATCGCGTATATATATAGTACTGGATCGCTTGTTGTGACAGATTATTTAAAATGGCATGTTCTAATAATGATTCTTCTCTACGTTAATAAATCATTATAAATTTGGTGTCCTTTGTAAAAGCAGCTATGGTATGAAAACTAATATATTGGCTGTCGGCTTTTTGTTGTGTGCATTTTGTAATAATCATTTTGTTGGGGTTAAATCTGTACGGTGTATTATTGATGGGGGCAATTTAAAAAAAAAAAAAAAAACTTTTGATTTTTTTTAAACTATCGATTTATCGGTTTTCTTTCAATTTTGCAGCAAAAATACAGTAGAATTCGGATATAACGACTCGGCTAACCGTTTTTAGTTTGTAACGAAAATGCAAACTCAAATTAGGTTTCATATATTCGCAGCGTGCACGATGACAGCGCCAACTAACGGGTGGACTTTAGTAGGAACTTGGGTGGACTTTGACGTACTAACAAACAAATAATTTCAATAAAATATCGTAATATATACATTTTAGACGATTATTTATGACTATTGGCTATGTGCACGAAGTCTATTAGCGCCGCTAGCGGGTAATAGAGAAGGATTGAATGGATTCAACTCTCTTTTTATCATTGTTTAATATGTTTAATACTGTGAAATTTTTTATTAAACAAATATCATTTAATTTAGCTGTTTGCATATAATATAAATAGTATAGCATAAAAGATACGTGAAAATGATTAATTTTGGGTATCTTTTTCTCTTTAATTATGACGTATAATAGAGAAACAATTAATTCGTTTACATTGACATCATTACCTCAAATTTTGGCGCCGATAGTTTTACAATATTACCACGAACACTAGCATCGACATTATTTCTAATTCCACCCCCTTGCACATAGTCTATAATGGGATTAACCATGTTGACCTTTCTATTTTCAGTTAAAAACGAGCCTATTAAAAATGACAGTTAGTCCACCCAAACTGTTATTTTTTGCCACGTTATGCGCTGTGATCGATTTCGTTTCCCCCACTACCTACTTTGCACCCAGCGAATAGACGTAGTATGAAAACATATCAGTATAGTACGACTCCAGTTCAAGCGACCAATTTTGACAATATATTGTCCGGTTAGAACGTCGCGCAGTGTAATGTTTCCAATATCTACGCACAAGCAATACCTCTCCCGGATTTCTCCTCTCTTCTACGTATGTTGTTTGTTGATTAGTAAAATTACAGACTTTCTACGTCAGTAAATACATATTTACATGCATAGAATGTAGGTATATTGTATCTCTCATCAAACTGTAATACATTATGTATGTATGTAATGTGCAATGTTTAAGTAAATACCATTAAAGTTACTTTTTGTTAATTTTATTTAAATTGAAACTAATTTAACTATGCATATTATTATTTCATAATACGAATTACAGTAATATTAATATGTACATAATAAAAAACAAGCTTAAGTTATCCGGTAAATTGCTGAATGTCTTAAAAAAATATAAAATAACTTGGACGTTAAATAAAAAAAATTATTCGGTCGTTTAGTGCGTCATCTGGTTAGTACGAACAAGTGTCGCCGGTCCCTTCAGGGGCGTTATATCCGGATTCTACTGTAGTATAAAATGAAAGCTAATTAAATTTTGTATAAAAAAGATCCCATACATATTTTTCTTCAGATTCGTTTTTTACGAAATAATGAATTTATTAAAATTATTGTCTTTACATTCAAATATTCTTTCAATTTTAATAAATTCAGGCACACTTCTTTGTCCTTTCCTTCCGTAATTATTATACCCTTATTACGATGTACCCCTCCCCCCTTTCCTCAAAAATTATACCCTTTCATTTGTGTTATATTAATTCTATTGAACATATTGATTATTATTTCAAATAAATATATTTGCACTCATTGAAATGAATTCGGTTGAACAATTTTCAATAATCCTTTTTATTGAAAATGGGGGGTTGAAGGGGTGAAGTGGGGGGGGGGGGTGTTAGCTGGGGAATCCACATACAATTCTGGCAAGTTGTAAAGTCGTAAACATGTGAAATCCATTACGCATTCAAAGTCAGTTTGAATCGATAGTGCAAAGTTCGAAAACTTGGACACGGGCCAAAACACCGCGCGTTTTCTCGTCGTTGTAGTAGCTCGTGTCGCCGGTTTGTGACGCTAATAGTGGGCTCTGTGTGTGTGTGTGCTCAGAACCGGCCTAAAGACTCTACTATTTGCGCGGATGATAGCGAATCACAGATTAGGGATGGAACATTTATATTTATTTATTGTTTATTTTTGTATTGATTTAAATAAAGGATGCAGTCGAGACGATGCAAGTCTCGTACTGTCTCGTCTCGGGTTCGTAATTGATATTCTCGTCTGTCGTGAAGATTAAAACCATATCGTAATTTTAATTTTAGAATTATTTATTGATTTTGAATTTTTTTTAAAAGAAAAAAACTATAAGTAAGTTGACAATAAAAAAAGGTAGATAATTTACATCAATTTTGAGAGCCTCCATGGATCTCGATATTTTTTTTAAAATTAAATCTAATGATATTAGTTTTTTCTTCTATTTGATTTTTTTTCTTATCGCTGTACGGCCAGTTTTAACCGAGATATACGCAAATGAAGCAAAAACTATGTAACTAAAAAAATACAGAAAATTTCGAAAACTTATTTTTTTATAACTTGATTAAAAATTCTCGTACAGCGATAAAAAAAGTCAAATTGAAGAGAAAAGTCTGAACTATAAATGTCATAAATTAGATTAAGTAAAAAAAAAATTATAACGGCCCATGTGGGCTCTCATAATTGATATAATTTTTTTTATATTATGCATAATAATTTTGAAATTCTTAATAAAGTTGAATTTATGTATGTCTTACAGATACTGTGTCGGTACAATAGACATAATGACTACCTAATTAAAAAAAAAGATTCTATGATGATCTTACGTGTCTCCTATTTCCAAAAAATACTTATTTCTGCAGAAAATAAAAGTTTAATCGCAAAAATTGACTCTTTTAAAACTAATTTTGAATTTGACGCCAAAACGCTCGCAGGCAGGTTACATTTGAGAGTTGTGACGTCACACTACTTGTCAACAATAACCAAACATTCAGAGTTAGACAATAATTTAATTATTTTGTGTGTTAAAAAAGAATTCCAAAATATATAAATTCTTTAATAAGGTATGTACCTAATAATCTTGTAAAAGGAATTGATATTTGTCTAAAATAATTGCTGTATTTTGCATTTTTATTTTAACAAAAATTATATTAATCTCGCTTTTAATATAAAAAACAAATACATTTCTTAGAATCTTTTTAATCTATTTCATTATTTAAAATCATAATACTTACAAGGAAACCTTATTTCAAGTCGAAAATTCGTATCGAGTTTAAACTTTTTATAGAGTTAGAGGAGGTCAAGATAAGTAAGAAAAAAAATTATCTTAGCTGCGGTAGAACGTTTTAAGGGGGTGAAACACTCCTATGAAAATGTGCAAAATAATCATATTTTTCAAATAACTAATGAAACCGCAGCTATGATAATTTTTTTGTTACTTACCTTGACCTCCTCTAATTATATACAAATACTAGCTTGGCCCGCGCGGCTTCGCTCGCGTGGATTACGGAATTATTGTTTAGAATTTAAAAAATATATAGTTGATTATTTAAAAGTTAATTATTGAAAACAAATTAAACAATTGACAATCAAAAGAATACCGGCCTGTCCCCTCTGCCCAGAGCGGCGCTACATACTTAGTTCGCGCGAATTGTTTACGAATAATGTTATTGTATATACTTATTTCACGTTATTTCCTAAACCAAAAGACCAAATTTGATTCTGTAAAAGGCAAATTATATCTACATTAAGTACTTATGACGATGAAATCATTTATTTCGATAAGGATTAAAGTTTTGCAGGTCATAAGTCCATGTAAACAGAACCCAAATATTTTATGTTTTCTTTGTAACATAAAATCAGTCATTGTGGTTTAAATATAAAAGTTAGACATATGGTGTCGCGGACTTTATTGTAGCACTTTTGATTCTACACAATTCTTTAATACATTATTTTGTTCTATATTCAACGGTTTAGGCAGCGTATTGCAAAACAGCGCACCGTCGGTAAATTTTTTTCCGACTTGATTTACTATTATCGTCACTGCTTAGTTGTTATGTTACCTAACGTAACAAAATATAGCCTATAACCTGGCCAGAGAATGTACCTACGAATTAAAAAAAAAACACGTAAATCGGATAAGTGGTTCTTGAGTGATAAGCGCACTAACGGACAGACAGACAGACAGACAGACGTTGAGCTTTATATATATTAAAGGTACATTAAATTAGCACAACAAATGTAGCACACATTGATAAAAGAAGAGTACTAAATTAGAGCATATTTAGTGCTAATTTAGTACGCAAAAAAAAAATTTATAACTCCATTATTTTTTAAAATTTCATGCGAGTGCGCTAGCTTAAGAGTTAAGCTAGCACACTCGGGTAAAATAAGGTTAAATCTTAACAAATCAGATGACAAACATTTAGTGCTAATTTATAACCTGCATTAAAAAATTCAGAAGCGATTATTTATTAATATATTTGAAAATAAATATGAGAGGGGCGCTGACTTAAGACTTAAATTAGCACACATGCGTCGAATTGATCGTTCGATAACGAAATTAGCATAAACATATTTAGTGCTAATTTAATACTACGAAAAAAATAACTTTGGTGCGATTAGTTGTATTTTAGCGCATGTATGCTAGCTTAGTGTTTAAGTTAGCACAAATCATTGTCGAAAACGCAACCAAAGTGGTGTACTAAATTAGTGCATATTTAGTGCTAATTTAGTACCATCTTAAAAAATTTATAACTCTCATTTTTTTTAAATTACAAGCAAGTGTGCTAGCTTAAGATTTAAGCTAGCACACTCACATAAAATGACTCAAAATTTTCAAAATTCTCGTGTCTCGTATTTAGTGCTAATAAGTTACAACAATCAAATAATTTATTACCCATTCAGTACCTACCTATTTTTACTCTCCTGTTTCTAGTCTTCCTGAATTAATCATTATTGACGTGAATATGTAACATCAATTTTGGCAACAACGTAAACATTTTCAAGTTGGTAAATACAGCTGTCAAACAATAATAGAATAATCATGATATTATAAATAATAATAATATTATAAATATTATATCAGTTATGCACTTTTAATTGCAGTGTGTACTTAATTTCTTTCTAATTTTCTAATTTATATTTAAGAAATATAAAATATTACCTAATTATAAAAAAGTAATTTTTTCATAACTAATTTACAAAAAATACATTGTTGCCAAAAATATTCGCAGAGCGGGAAATTAAAAATTTTGTTGCATTATAATTATTGAATTTAATTCAAATGCATTTGTCCAGCTCTGTCACACTGTGCGCCACCAAAAAAAGTAAGTTACCTAATTTGCTATACATAAAATATTAGTGAACAATTAGTTATGATCATATTTTTGTAGAAAATTAAACATGATGTGATATGGTTATAACTACAATCAGGACAGAATATTAGACACTCAATTATGACAAATTTTAAATCCTTTTATGTTAAAAAGCTAACTTCATTACAACAATTTGTACTAATTTAGTACCTACACCACTTTTGTTACGTTTTCAACAATGATTTGTGTTAACTTAAACACTAAGCTAGCATACATGCGTCAAAATACAACTAATCGATCCAAAGTTATTTTTTTCGTAGTATTAAACTAGCATTAAATATTTTTATGCGAATTTCATTTTCGAACGATTAATTCGACGCATGTGTGCTAATTTAAGTCTTAAGTCAGCACACACGTGAATTGATCTTGAAAAAAAAATAGGTACTGAATGGGTAATAAATTATTTGTTTGTTGTAACTTATTAGCACTAAATACGAGACACGAGAATTTTGAAAAATTTAAGTCTTTTTATGTGAGTGTGCTAGCTTAAATCTTAAGCTAGCACACTTGCTGTAATTTAAAAAAAATGAGAGTTATAAATTTTTTAAGATGGTACTAAATTAGCACTAAATATGCACTAATTTAGTACACCACTTTGGTTGCGTTTTCGACAATGATTTGTGCTAACTTAAACACTAAGCTAGCATACATGCGCTAAAATACAACTAATCGCTCCAAAGTTATTTTTTTCGTAGTATTAAATTAGCACTAAATACAGTCGAGTCGCGTTATGAGTCCGCTCGTTATGAGTCCGTCTACTAGGACTTTCGCGGAAGATCTTCCCCCTCCATAAGGTGAAAAAAAAATTCATTTTAGAGTCTCGATATGAGACCGCCTCGCTATTAAAATAAATTAAGTGTTAATTTGTTTATTCAATTCTATCGACAGTTAGTAATTAATTAATATATATTTTTATATCATGTTTTATTTATTATTAGTAAAGTTAATTTCAATTACTTGTATCCAGTGAAAATTGGATGATGAAAAAAATTTAATTTATAAATTTCTAACAATAACTTTTTAAAGTAACAAATAAAATAAGGTAAAATAAACTTAATAGTTAAACTTGTACATCCACATAAATTAAAAATTTTAATTGTAAAAGTACTTACCGATTAATTTTTTATGTATCAAAAATGTTTATTTACGTATTAGGAGAAGGCAACAATTTTTAGGTTACTTTTTTTGTAAACACTAGGCTATATCATTAATAAATAACCACTTTAGTCAAACGGACTCATAACGAGATACTGGAAAAAATCACGTACACACTCACACGCTTAAAAAGTAGGGGAAGTTCAACTTACGACCGTCGCCTGTGCTGAAAGAGTGGGGGTACACGCATTCTTAGAATTATATTCCCCTACACCCCTGTATGCGGGTTCATAACGAGACTCGACTGTATGTTCATGCTAATTTCGTTATCGAACGATCAATTCGACGCATGTGTGCTAATTTAAGTCAGCGCCCCCTCATGTTTATTTTCAAATATATTAATAAATAATTGCTTCTGAATTGTTTAATGCAGGTTATAAATTAGCACTAAATGTTTGTCATCTGATTTGTTAAGATTTAACCTTATTTTACCCGAGTGTGCTAGCTTAACTCTTAAGCTAGCACACTCGCATGAAATTTTAAAAAATAATGGAGTTATAAATTTTTTTTTTGCGTACTAAATTAGCACTAAATATGCTCTAATTTAGTACTCTTCTTTTATCAATGTGTGCTACATTTGTTGTGCTAATTTAATATACCTATATATTAAGGAAGTTTAAACTTGATACGAATTTTCGACTTGAAAAGGTTCCCTTAGTTACTGGCATCATTGCCTATTGTCCAGTAATATGTAAATGTAAACGTTTTAAGAAAGAAAAGCGATGCAAGGCGCTTTGGTATCCCTAGATTTCCACTATCTGTTCTCCAAAGCACGTTGGAAAGTTAGTAAGCTCATCGGACGTGCTACGAATAACGATGTGATCTTTATATACCTACCTAGCTTTTCTTCCCTTCTTTTTTTTAATCTACATACGTGAAAAAATGTTGAGTTTTTTCTTCGTGTTATTCGAATGAATTTTGAACAAAATGTTTTAACTTTGAATTAATAAATAAAATTAATTTTGTGTTCGGTTAAAGGGTAGAAGAAATTTGTATGTTTTAACCCCTTCAGAATAACATACCTGCCACACTGAGGTCACCTCGTACCGCATACTTAAATTCTAACTACTCGTAAGCTATTGAATATTTTAATTCAATAAAATTCATCGATACGGAATGCACTCCAATCGGGTATTTAAAAAAATATATAATATTTAATATACCTATATAAAAAATTGAAAACCTTGCTAAATTAAAGTTGAAACAATGTGGGGCGCCTGGTACCCCACAAAGATAGCTAAGGATTAGAAAAATTAAATTGAGCCCTAGACAATTTTATTGAATTTAAAAATGTATCTTTGGATATATCATGTACATTATTTTTTCTACTAGTGTTAATAAAAAAAATCATTTGAATTATTAAAAACGCAATCAAAAATATTAAAATATTTATGTTTCTGATTAGGACAAATACTTTTCGTTCTACGTCTGTCTGTCTGTCTGTCTCTGGATTTCTTAGTTAGGTCTAGCTTAGTAATTGATTAGTTTTTAGTTTTTTGTAAAAAAAAAAATAATAAAATAATATACAGGTTGTTCTAAAAAATAATTTAACTTATTCAGAAAAATTGGCTGTTTAATAATCTGTTAATCAAAATTTATTTAGAGCTGTTGTTTGCGAGATATTGGTTAAAACAAACATTTTCTTGACTGCAAATTCTTAAATTTTAATAATTTAAAAATTTCGAATTTTGCAATAAAAGGTAGTAGAGAGAGATGCACAATATGGTAAATGAAAATGAAGTCAAATCAATTTCCTATAACTCATATAAAATAATTATTTTAGTGATGTTTAAAATTAATTATATTTACCTCGACTTGCACAAATCAAAATAATTGACGATTATGTCATATGATTAATGTTTATTTTAAACTTATTCTCAATAATGAACAATTCACTAAATATGACAATTTTTTACCTTATAATATGTATATCATAACCGTGATTGTTTTTTTTTTTAGAATTGACGTAATAATTGATTAACTAACCGAGAATTATTTTGCTTTGTGCAACCCGAGGTAAAAATAGTATGTCAATCTTCATTTCTACGTGTTACACTGGTAGAAAGGATTTCTCAAACAAAGTAAACCTTGTTTTGTATATAACGAAAACAATATTTTCTTAAGATAAGCAATAATCTCTTAAACCAACTATAGTATTCTTGAACGAAGGAATAACGTAGTTGGATTAAGAGTATGTTTCTTCTATTAAGAAAATATTGTTTTCGTTATATACAAAACTAGGTTTTCTTGGTCCAATACAGTTTTTTTTCTGTGTAAGCAGCTGATTATCATAATATAGCATTTTTATTCAAATGATTTTGATAGTTGAAAATGTATTAATAGATAGTGATTTAAACTCAGCCAGTTTTCATCTGACTATTTTAGATAATTATCTGTTTTCCTCACAATATCTAATGTATTTAATTAATTCTTGGATGGGGATGGGACATGACCCCTTGACCCCTTTTTGTAAACGCGCCTGTGTATATACCCGATATGTAGGTATGGAACTGTTTGTAAGAAATAAACTTTTCGACTGTGTAATTAACTGAAGGTTCTGCCTTAAAAAACTTGGAAACAAAATTAAAACTCAATTTTCTTTCAAAACACTCAGTTTTTAAGTTACAGTAATAATGTATAAGTTAGAGAGTTTATACTGTAAAAAGTTTTCTGTTTATATTTTATGAGTGTGTGTGTGTGTGTGTTTTTCTTCTTCTTCTTCGAATATTATTCTTTTGTTTTTGTTTCGGAAACATTTTTTCAGTAATTACTGAAAAATTATTAGTTATGTTTCTCTAACGAGGATTGGATTTATGATTAATTATTCAACCTTTAGGTGCTTTCTCTCGATTTATTGTTTATTAAAAGTTTGTCCTTAATGAGTTGATGTTTTTTTTTTTTTTTTTTAATAAAGTTTTTTTTTTAGATCGTATCAATGTTTTTGTCAAATCAGTACTTACATTTTTGTTTTAATTAATTTTTTATTTGTTTTTGATTTATTGTTTTTTATTTGAATTTATATATTTATCTGCCACAGTTTTTTGGAAGGTACTAAAACGTTTGACCCTAGAAAATTGGGGTTTGGCATAATTATATATTATAGTAAGTGGTGGATCAATAATTCACCTGTTTTTTAAAGAGGGTGCAGGAGGGGTCCAGTTATTCATTGGAAGTTGGGAATATAAGGGATTTAAATATATGTAAACAAGTTTTATTATTATTTCATTTTTTTTTTGCGCGTAGAATATTTCTTGTAATGAGGTTTCTTATAGGTTGTTGTTATTACATTACTGCATAACAGTGTCCATCTATGAAATTTAACTAACCCTTAGCTGCTTCACTTCTCAAGAATAACATATCTGTCACACTGGGGTCGCCTAGTACCCCAGATACTAAAATGCTAACTACTCGTAAACTATTGAATACCTATTTTAATTCAATAAAATTTCTATATCATCTTCGAACGATACGGAATGCACTACAATTGGTTATTTAAAAAAAATATATATATATAAAATTAATGGGGCGCCTGGTACCCCACTGTGGTAGCTAAGGGTTAAAAAAATTAAATTGAGCCCTATATATTTTATTGAATAATGTATTTAAAAATGTATCTTTGTATGTATCATGCACGTTATTTTCTACTAGCGTTAATAAAAAGTCATGTAGTGTGGAATTAAAACGGCCGATGTGTGTTTATAGGTATCGATTTTTATTGGTTTCGGTCACGGATAGTTAATATTCAGTTTGTTCTCTCTCCGATGTACCATTGTTGCTAATGTTTTTAACCATGCGGCATGAGTTATTACACTAACTATGTATTAGGCTTACAATTGGAGACACTCGCAGTAAGAATTCTGACAGCACGAAACGATTTACTTTTTCATTCATGACTTAACTGCTGTACAGATCTTGATTAAATTTGGCAGGGATATAACATGCATTCTAAGGAAAGACACGTACTACTTAATATCTTAAAATATGTATTAAGTACACAGAAAAATGTGTTAAAAAATGTGATCAATGTAAAAAATTCGTGATCGATTTGGTTCCGATAGAGGTTGTTTGTTAATATGATAATGTTTTACCAATATGGAAATATCCACGTTTATTTTATTGATAAATGTATATTATTACTAACAATGTTGTTATCACAGTGAAAATTTTGTTTCGTATTGAAAACATATATTTTAAATACAAAAAAATACTTAATAAATGACATAACTGAATTTACCATATCGAAAATTGCACTTTCACTAGTTGGGTGGTGTAAAAAAATATTCGCACTGATAAATATTTATTAATACAGGAAAGTTAACCTATTTATTTCGAACCAAATGACGTACTATTACACACAAAAAAAACTGTATTGGACCAAGAAAATCTTGTTTCGTATATAACGAAAACAATATTTTCTTAATATAAGAAAGTACTCTTAATCCAACTACATTATTTCTTCGTTCAAGAATATTATAGTTGGTTTAATAATTTATTTTTTATCTTAAGAAAATATTGTTTTCGTTATATACAAAACAAGGTTTACTTGGCGCAAGTAACCTTTCTGTGTAGTAGTTAACACGTAAATGAATTTTTGAATAAATTCGATTTGGTTAAAAATGGCGACGATGTCTTAACTCTTGTTGCAGTATCTTAAATGGGGGGTGTGGCACATAGTAGACATTAGGTTGCTAGCGTGATAAAATATGATCCGTCATTTTGTAATGTGTCGCCTTACGCTTCGGTCCCCTGCGTTGGAAAATAGTTCTATTCTTTTTTGTGTGCGATGTATGTTTGTATGAAATTTTAATGTTGATGAATTGTATAGTTTGTATAGTTACTACATATAATAAATTATGATTTCCGTGTTCTTACGTCCGGTGTATTATAAAAGAATTTGGCTCGTTTTCTTTGCGAATTTTCTAATTGATAAAGTGTGAGCGCATTTACCCTATATAAAAACTATTTTGACACAGGATTCCTATTCTCGAATTCGTTCGAATTTTTTCATTCGAGATTCTTAATTAAAACTCAGTTACTAACAAGGGCACCTTTTCCAGTCGAAAATTCGTATCGAGTTTAAACTTTGTATATAGTTAGAGGAGGTCAAGATAAGTAACAAAAAAATTATCTTAGCTGCGGTAAAACGGTTTAAGGGGGTGAAACACCCCTATGCAAAATAATCATCTTTTTTTCAAATAACTCTGAAACTAATGAAAATTTAAAAAAATTCTATAATACAAAATTTTCATAATTAAAAAGAAAGTATATTTACAGACTTTAACAATTAAATTGATTTAATAAAAAATTAAATAAATGAGAAAAAACAGTATGTCTCAGTGGCGTAAATTGCTTTTTGCGATTGGGGGGGGGGGGGGGGGGTATGACATTATTAAATCTCATAAAGTTATATTTTTCATTAGAAATCATCTTTTATGTGGTGCAAAGTAAAAAAATTGGTTATATTCTTCATTATTAAAAAAATACTTGATATTATAATCTCCTTATAATTTTTATAGACTCATGGGAGGGGATTGATCCCCTTAATCTCCCCCCTAACTACGCCGCTGGTATACCTTACTCATAAAGTGCCAATGACAGGTAGAAAGGTTTACTTGAGCCAAGTAAACCTTGTTTTGTATATAACGAAAACAAAATTTTCTTAAGATAAGCAATATATTCTTAAACCAACTATAGTATTCTTGGACGAAAAAATAATGTAGTTGGATTAAGAGTATGTTTCTTATATTAAGGGGTTAGGTGTAGTCAGAATTTTCAAGAAATCGATTTTTGTTTTTTGCATTTTTGGAAGCTGCTACAACGGCAGAAGAACTATTTTATGGCCCAGGAATAGTTGACTCGGTGTAAGTAATTAAATAATACGTATATAACTTTACGTAAATTGAGTGTAAAACTTTAAATGCGTTTTTCTCAAAACTATGTTTTTTGAACTGGTGACTGAACTGTAGCTCGAAAACCGCTCGGTAGATTTTAATGAAATTTATACAGCTTTTTGAAAACATGTAAAACTAGTGCCTGATCGAAGGATTTTTTTTGTTTTTAAATTTCGATTTGTTATAAACAATTAACTGTTGGTTTTTTTCCCGAAAATCTTGAAAAAAAAATTCCTGAGGCTGCCATTTTGTTAATTTAAGAAAGAACAAAAAAGCTTCGATCAGGCACTAGATTATCTATTAATAAAACTATTTTTTTTTGTCCGATTGAATTTGGATGAATCTCCAAGGATAAGTGATGGTCACCGCAAGGAGCTTCGGTTGGAACTGGATCAACACAAACAGCCATTACTTTTAAAATTATTAATTTTTTTTTCTAAAATTTCTGTCAAGTCAAGTCGAAACCTTATTTAATGATGCTATGTTTTTACTTTTATAAAATAAAATAATTTACTGGCAAAAAAATTTATTTAAAATTGCCATTTTTTCATGTCTCTGACTACACCTAACCCCTTAAGAAAATATTGTTTTCGTTATATACAAAACAAGATTTTCTTGGTCCAATACAGTTTTTTGTGTGTGCAGTACCTTATAATTCAACACCTGAAGAAATAAGAATATTGTATACGTGTAATATGTAACAAACTGCTGCACCAAGTTAATAATAATATCATTTATATGTTTGTACTCTTGAAGCCGTGAAGAAATTGAATTGTTTGTATATAATTTGTGTTTATTATAAACGGGGTAACCTTGGCTGTGGTTCTGGGACGCACCTCGCTATATATCGCTGCTGAAAACGGTGCAATTATACAATTTAATACTATGTACATCATGAAGTAATGCTTATGCGAACATATGTTACACGCGAAGACAATGGAGTATTTGATATGTAGGGAATTATGTTGTCACAGTGTAATGTAAAAGTGTGGGCATGTTTGCTGCTGTGTGTGTTATCTCGTTAGTGTGTTCTGGAGTGAAGGTGGCTTCACAGGGTCTACTTTGTTATACAGGATGAATTATAACGAATGTTAAAAGTAAATAACGGTATGGAGAACCATACATGACTTTCATGTTCTATAATATCTTTTACAATAATTGTTAATATAAAACTCACCTTTGTATTATTTATAAATATTAGTTTATATTATACGCTAGGAAACCATCTGTCAAAAACAACACGTCGCCACCTAGTGAGCACCGTTAGCAACTTTGGGTATATTACTTTTAAAAAAGGACAGCCGAAAGTAATGTTCCCAAGTTCTGATTTCGTGAATTTTTTTTCTTATCTATAAACCTATGTATGAAGAAATACTTGACCAAGATTTAATTAATTTTAATAATTATTTTAGCTGTAATTAATTAAAATTTGAAAATCGAAAACCTTTTTTTTTCTATTTAATGGTTTGATATAATTGGATGATATTTTCAGTAAAACTTAAGGGTAATATAAGGTCTTGAAAAACATTAATTTTTTTTTTTTACTAAATTTTTTCATAGCAAATTTTTATTTTTTATTTTCAAATGTCCGATATTACCCAATGAGTAAATTACGGGGTTAAAACACAAAGTTATGTGTGTTATATTAAAATCTGTATTGAAAAGTATCAATCTTTGCGGATTATAAAGATTCGACCCGCGAAATTTGTCTATTTTCGATCAACTCTATTACGATTTTTTCTTTTTTTCTTTTGAGTGGTGTATCTTTGAAACCATATATTTGATTATAATGAAATTTATACGGTATCAGCTCGATAGTATACTCTTCAAACAAAGAAAAATCAACCGAATAGGTGCATATTTGTCGTAGTTATACCCGAAAATACATAAAAAATATAAAAAAAAATAGAAAACTCTCTCCATTTTTGACGTCCATGGTCAGATTCTGATAAAATTTATATGAGACCACCTCGGGAGTATACTCTTTCAAACAAACAAAAATCAACCGAATAGGCGCATATTTGTCGAAGTTATGCTCGAACATACATAACAAAATATATTGATTGAATTGATAACCTCCTCTTTTTTAGAAGTCGGTTTAAAATAAGAAAATTTCGGGGTCAAATTCTAATAATATACAAAGGTTGATACTTATCAATACAAATTTTAATATAACATACATAATATAACGGCAATTATCCATTTTTTTCCTTTCAATTATATAACAGATTGGTTTGACAGAAACCCAAAATTATTTATTTTTGCCACTTGGCGGCGCCAGGATCGATGGTTTCCTAGCGTATATTAATATAATATCTGACATTTGAATTTAACTGCACTTGTTTCCATGGAAAAATTTTGAGGATGGTTTTCACCCCTTCAGTTAGTTTTTAAAATAAATGCCCCTTAGATTGGACTGAACTATAGAAGTGTACCAAGTCTTATAAAAATTGGTGAGGTAATACTCACTTTTTAGACAATAATTGGTACAAAATGTCGAATATTTCAGAAACATCCAATTCGATTAGCACCAAAATCAATAGGTCTGGAGTACTCACTGAGACAAACATTTTCCCCAGAAATAATTTAAATCGGTGCATATTTACAGTAAACATCGTGAACGAATGAAAATTCTACATCCAGACACACGCACAGCCGCCATGCGGAAATAAAGTTTTCTTTACGTTTTGAAGTTAGTACAATCCGAATCTGCTCTTATCTCGGACACGATTTTTCGACGGTATTACAATACTTCCATTTCTTCGAACAGTAAAAACAAATAATAAAATTGCAATTGGCAAAAAGTGCGTAATTTAATCAAAATGATCTTGGAGACATTTTTTTGTGGAATCTACGATAGTGCCATCATGTTCGTATTATGTACAAAGCTAAATAAAAATTTGTCGAACTAATTTCGCGCCATTTAGTTTTTTTTTTTACTAATTGCTATTGAAATTTTATCTCTTAGCAATGTGCCTAAATAGATCTAGATTATAATGGCGTATTTTTTTGGATAGATATCTACTACAATGTTTTGCTGCTATTTGGAATGTGTTGTATATATATTTTGTCTGTAAGTGCCCACACATCAGGCATCGGTACGAAAACACACGAAATAAATACAATTTCGTCGGTACAACAGGGATCGATAAATGTCTACGATTAAAGATCGAGTGCGGCGAGTACAAATTTAGTGTGTTTTGTAAAGAAATAACTACTCCCCGAACCATTTTTATATAGTTAATTTTAATAGATGTGTTGTGTTGTGGTCTTCTACGTACAGTGGCGTAACTGCGGGGTACATACATAAAAAAAATTAAAATATCGATAGGCCATATCTCAAATATATCTCATATATCAAATGGTTTGAGATACAGGCCGCTATTTTTTATCTAATAAAAATACTTTTCATACAAATTTTTGGGAAATATTACATGCATCAAATTTCATTTTAAAGATAAAGAAAATAATTTTTCTATATAAACAAAAAGTCTTCTTAGAATCACGCCGACTTGGGTGACCCCCCCCCCCCCCCCCCCTCCTCGTATCAGGCCCTGATCTTTATTATATTATACGATATAATATTTTATTTTGATTTTTCTTAGTTATAAATTTCGATAATTAGTTTTATGTACGCTACTGAAATTCGGGACTGTTTTTATATATATAGTTAATTTTAATTGATGTTATTTCCTACGATTTGTTTGAATTTTATGGTCAAATGACGTTTTTATCGGAAATGCTTTGTTTAGCGCGGGAAATTTGATTTATAGCGCAAGTACTTTTTCTTTCTGATTTTTTATTAACAATTTGAATGTTAATTTAACGGATTTATAATTTTTTAAAAAATACACAGTACATTTTTAACCATCTATTATCTAATAGAACAGCATTTCTTAAACTAGGGTCTGCGGACCCCCGAGGGGCCGTGAAACATGTTTGATACAAATTAAATTACTTTTACATTACTATTAAGTTTTTTTTTGTTTCTAATGATCTTTTTTGTTTTTCTGTCAGGGGGGGAGTATGTCTTGAATTGTTCAAAAGAGAGTTGGGAGTCCCTAGACTCTATAAGTTAAAGAACCGCTGTAAAAGACAATCTATTCAACAGTATTAACTTTTCTAAAATTTAATAAAATCAAACTAGGTTAAAAAAAATCGGTACGGGACTTTAGTACATAAAACTCGACTCACATTTGACAAAATAAAAAAATATGTATAATATCTTCACACACCCAATTATTTAAAGTATGGGTAATAAAACAATTTCAAATTTAAAAACTGTGAATAATCTATTGCAAAAGACATAAGCCAAAAAAAAAACAAGCGATAAATTACAAATCACGAACGTAATAAAAATGACGAATGTACTTGTTGTCAAATGTAGCGAAAGAAGAAGAAAAAGAAGAAGAAAACACAGACACACTCTGCAAAAAAAAAAACACTTCCGGTATCGAACAATCAATTTAAATTTAGCATAATCCTGTATACGGCTGTGAGTAAACTAACTTTTCCATGAAAACATACTGGAGTGTGCGCTACCCACCAAGTCGTGAGGTTTGGAAAAGTGTGGAAACACAGTCCTATGTTTCCCACACAGATCAAGTATATAGAGAAAATATATATTGAAAAGAATAGAACATATTTACTTGATAACATGGAGGAATATATACAGTTGTTTTATTTTATTTAAGGATCTATTTGGACAAAAGGTCGTAATTAAATTAGTTGTAATTAGGGTGATCAGGTCTCCGGTTTTGACCCGGAGTCTCAGGGTTTGTATGCTGTTTCTCCGGGTTTCGTCATATATTCTCCGGGTTTGGTAAAAATAATGAAAACTATAAAAAAGGCGCAACAGTAATGTTTGTAAAAAAGGTCGTCATTTTTATCTCGCAAAACTAAAAATTTGATAGATATATTAAAAAAGAGGTCTTCATGTACTAACGCGGGCAATTTTTTTCTTAGGGTTTGTCAGGGTTGGCGTAATCTAAAATCAGGGTTTACATAATCTAAAATCTGGTCATCCTAGCTGCAACAAAGGGTTTTACGGTTTATTTATACTATCTAAAAAACCATATGTTATATTATTTATATCTAAATAATTTTATCAGTTTTAACAAACATGTACCTACTGACAATTGAGTAACTTCTACAATCTACATTGTAATTTTTATAATGAGCATTTTTTTCTATATTCCTATAAATATCATTTACATGATTTACTTTTAAGTTGAATTATTTGTTAATAAAGTGCTATACGAGTTATTTCATTTCAATGAAAAGACAATACAATAAATACAAAGACTGTGTAAAGTATTAATTATATTAATAGTATATTTGTTTATTTAAATAACAAATTAAACTATACCAATAATATAGATTAAGATCCTGTATGTAAAAATTACTAATTGATATTGTAACTTAAGTAACAAACACGTGGTCTAGCAAGAACTACAATATTTTGAACCGTTTCAAGATTACTACATCACAGTGGCGTATTTAGGGGGGGGGGGGGAAGGCGATCAACCCCCCCCCTCCATGAGACTATGAAAATTATAAGTTGATTATAATATACGAGCATTTTTTCAATATTGATGAATATAACCAATTTTGCACCACATAAAAGATGATTTTCATAATAAAAAAAAAACAAAACTTTTTGAGGGTTAATACTGTCATAATCCCCCCCCCCCAATCGCAAAAAGTTACGTCAAATAGTAATATTTCTTTAAAAATTTAATGATTGTTATGAAACATTTTTCTCCGTCAATGTCCCTACCATTTTCATCAACTCTGTACTGCCTTTCTTAACATTTCCCTCGGTGCAACTTTTCCCCAACCCCGCTGTACAACGACACAAGACATTTCATCAACAACTGCACATCGACAAGGACTGCGATACGATCATATACATATAGGTACTGTACAAGACACACTAGTATAGTAAAATTGAATGGCTGGAACAATATTAGTTTTCCATATCTCTTCTTTACTTCGTGCAGTAATTTCAAATAACCCGAAGGGGCTTTGTCTACTGACGGATGGATGGAGGAGAAGAAGAACAAGAAGAACAAGAAGAAAACTCAACGGTAGTGTGTGTGTGTGTCTGTCTGTGCGTGTGTGTGTCTCTCTGCAGTTACTATCAAAAGTTTAAATTGAACTACTGCTCGCTTGCTTCTAGCTAGATTATACTTATACCCCCGCCCCCCCCCCCCTCACCATCAACTCCCGATTGTATAAATTGCATAATAAAACTCTGTTTTAGGATTCACTTACTTTGACGGTTTTTAGTTGGGGGGGGGGGGGGGGGGGCGTAATTGTTTTCAAGATTATATTATTCATATACCTTGTTTTTAGGGTCGGGGTTTATGGGTTGAAATTTAAACCGCGTTGATATCAGTCGATAGATAGGTATGTAGGTATAATAAAACATTTAAAAAACTTTGAATTTGTTTTTGTTTTAAATCTTTAAATAAGAAGCGTTAACACCCTGTATACACACTAAAAAAACTGTATTGAACCAAGAAAATCTTGTTTTGTATATAACTAAAACAATATTTTCTTATTATAAGAAACATACTCTTAATCCAACTACATTATTTCTTCGTCCAAGAATACTATAGTTGGTTTAAGAATATATTTCTTATCTTAAGAAAATATTGTTTTGTATATAACTAAAACAATATTTTCTTATCTTAAGAAAATATTGTTTTCGTTATATACAAAACAAGGTTTACTTGGCTCAAGTAAACATTTCTACCTGTGTACGATTGTGGATATATTGTAATTTTTTTTAGAGTTTTTTTTGTTACTCCAATTTCTTAATTACTCATTATGGAATTCTATCATTTCCCCTATTTTATCAGTCCATATAACACGAATTAATTAAAATTTTGGGAGTCTGGAATCCGTATAGATCAGAGGTTTTTAAATTAGAGTCTCCGAAATAATTAACATACGCTGTCGTGCAAAAGTCTTTGGACACTCATTTTTTTGCGTATTGTAAAAATAAAACTGCAAAAATGGTTAAATGTTGATAAGAGTACTTAATTACAACTTTTGTAATAATCCTAGCATATCTAAAATACAGCATTTACAATTTTCCATGTTGAGGAAATTTTTTGAATTATATGCCTGAAAGGTCAGGTTAACTCAAGTTGAAAGTATTGACGCACAGTGTCTTTCAAGCTAACGAGAAATTATTTTTGTTACTATTTTGACTGCGAGTAAACATTATTCTTTTCGCTATTTTGAATATTTTTATTGACTGAAATCTGTAAATTTACATTCAAAATCACAGGAAAGACCTTTTTTTTAGTTTTTTTATCTAAATTTTAACTAAAAAAACAGGGAAAAATAAAAGTCAGGGAAATTTCTGTCACCCTGTTAAAGTGCTTTTACATTTCTATTCACCAATGATTAATTAGTATCTATCGACCCTTTTTGTTTTTCTGTCATGGGGGAGAGGGGAATCCCTAAAAAATAATTGTTCAAAAGGGGTCCCTAGATCACATAAGTTTAAAAACCACTGATCTAGACAACTATCTATTTTATACATCATCTCTAGCGATCTGCATATTTCATATATACTATACTATACATTTTCTTTGCGGTTTCGACGTTGATAAAAGTGTTTGTTCTGTTCCTTTAAGATGTCACATCTGCAGTATGTATGGGTGGGGGGGGGGATGGTGGCGAGGGGGGGGGGTAGGGGGTAGAAGAGAGAAGAAGATTTTAATTGAATAGTCTCAAAACATACGGAATTCAGTTAAATGCGCTAGACTTAATTTAGTTACCGGTTCTCAAATTTATTTACTATGTACATTGAGGATGTTACACTTGTGAAACACATAACAAAACGATTTAGTTAGATGTATGATGTATGTATCTTTTTCTAGTGTATATGTATTGTTTGTTAACCCTTTACTTCCCAGTGTCCTATTTATAGGACATTATATTTTTTCTCTGACATAATAGTCGAGTCAATGAAGGTTTTTACTTCGGAACCCTCAGAAACAGCACCGCTTTTAATGAATTTTTTTTTAAATGTTCGTTATACCATACTATTTGAAATCAGAAACATTCCAGCCGTCGGACTCAAAAAAATATTTTTTTTGCTCAAAAAAAAGGTATATAAATAAAAAAATTTTCGATGATAACTGAGCAAAAGTGTGTTTTTTTGTTATAACTTAGTTGAATAAATATTATTTGAGGAAATGAGCAAAACAATTTTTTTAATTTTTATTGGCAAACGTTACTTTTCAATTATTTAAATAATTTGCTTAATAAATTATCGTTGACATTTTGACGCAAAAATTCATAAATTAATATACATATTTAGAATTTATTGAATATTGATGAAATTTAGCAAAATTGTTCGAAATATCCTTATTTAATACTAGTAAATTTTAGAGCACGTTACTTGCATTAATAATCATTTTACAGCAAGTTTTGCTACGAAATTTCGTAGCCGCCCCAGCCGCGAATAAAATAATAAACGTTTGCCGTTTTGCAAATAAACAAACAATTTTGTCCAAAAAAATTGTAATTATTTGAGATGTATTTATCTAACGTTCCTGAAAGTTTTAACCCTTTTGGTTAACTATTTTCAACTCTAGAGCAGTTTATTCTTTAGATTTTTCACGCGTCAGCGGTAAGTTCGTCACTATGATCGTTTACTCTGTAAAAAATATTTATTGATTTTTTATAAAATTTTGCATAATTGTTCGAATTACTTTAATTTAGCAGTACACAAATTAAGAACACGTCACTAACATTATTAATCATTTTACAACTACTTTTTCCTACGAAATTTAGTATTCGCTCGTGTCGTGTATATACAATAAACGTTTGCCTTTTTGCAAATAAACAAACGATTTTTTCCAAAAAAATTGTACTTATTTGAGATGTATTTACCTAATGTTTTTGAAAGTTTTAGCCTTTTTGGTTAATTATTTTCAATTCTATAGCAGTATATTCCTCAGATTTTTCGTGCGTCAGCGGCACGTTCGTCGACAAGATCCTTTTACTCTGTTAAAAATATTTACTGAATTTTGATGAAATCTTACATAATTGTTTGAAATACTTTAATTTAGAAGTAAAAAAATTACGAGCATGTCACTAGCAATATTTTTCATTTTACAACTAGTTAGGCTACGAAATTTACTATCCGCTCGTGCCGCATATAAGACAATAAACGTTTCCCGTTTTGCTAATAAACAAACAATTTTGACAAAAAATATTATGCTTATTTAAAATACATTTACCTAATGTTTCTAAAATTTTTAGCCCTCTAGGTTCATTTTTTTAAATGGTACAATGTTATTTATTACAAATTCAAAATTTTTGAGGAAAAATTGGGAAATTTCTGGAAAATTCCTGAAAATTTTTGTATAATTCAACTTTATTTGTGAAAAGAAACACCGCGAATACACATTTCTATCAAAATTTTCAATAAATTTTGATAAAAATTAAAAAAAAAATTGGAAAATTTCGGGAAAATTCCCGGAAAATCTTTATTTTGACAAAGTATTCTTATTCAGCGACCCTCTAAACCTCTATAGGTAAAAAAAATTCGTCGAAAATCGGACTTAATATATGAAACCAGTAAATTATACAAATTTTCAAAATTTGGGGGGAGGGGTTAAATCCGACGATTAGAATGTTTCTGATTTCAAATAGTATGGTATAACGAACATTTTTTAAAAAATTCTATCAAAATCGGTGCTGTTTCTGAGGGTTCCGAAGTTTTAGCCATTTTCGAGCTTCATTGACTCGACTATAATAACGTTGTTAATTTGATTTTCATTATCTTAATATATAAAACTCTTAGTGCGTATGTACCACGGATCATCAGGCCTAAACCACTGGACGTATCGAAGCCATATTCACACCATATATTTGTTTGGTGTTCGGGAAGGTTTATAGATTTTTTTTAACCCGGTAGGTGAGTGTGGGGTCGAGATATTTACGAAAATGAGAAAAACCGTTCAATGGCTACTATGTTTTTATATAAATAACAGTGACAACATAAAAACAAAACACGACTTTAAAATAAAATATTTTTTAGTATTTTTAGTTACGTACTGAAAAAATTCTTAAAAAATATTTTCAACTAAAACAGGTATACTACGTAATTTTATTATTTTATTTTATTTTATCTATTCGGTACGTGGGATACGTGTTTTTAACATAACCTACGATACAGTTTATTTATATTCTTAAAATATAGAGAAATTATACAAAAATGCATAAACATCGGTCGAAATACTCAAAATAGTCAAAATACACAAAATAATCCTAACAAATTTAACACCATAACAACGAGAAAGAAAGAGTATGCATATTATCTTTTGGCAAAACAACGTTTGCCGGGGCAGTTAGTACTAATATGTTTTTTAAGTCTCTCTACTTACAATAATTTTTAAAACGAACTTTAGAGTTCATTTAATTATATTTTATAACACTTTTAAAGTAACCGTGTAATTATTCCAGTCTGACATTTATAGTTTACATTTTTTTCACTAAATTGACGAAACTATATCTAATATTACTTATGAGAGTGTAAATAAAGCATAATTTCAAAAATAAATCCAGGTACAGACTATCGTCATTAAAAGAAGTGCTGTCCTATAAATATGACATTGGGTTCTCATGACAATAATCTAGTCTGCGACTGATAATTATTAATTTCTTGTAATGAATTTATCTTTTTGGTAATTATTTCAACAAGAATTGATAACTTGATCAAAAACTTCGAAGAAATAAAATGTCGGGAAGTAACGAGTTACGCTGATTTTGGTAGAATTCGAAATTTTAATGGAAATATTAAATTTCTTGTTATACTTTTGATATAAAAGATCTTGACGGACTGACAGACGGGCAACAAAATGATCATATTCATTTCCGGTTTTTTTTGTTTAATTTTTAGATATATGGTACGTTAAAAAGTGCGATGTCTTTTTGTTCACCTATATATTATTCAACTTGTATGCATTTTGTGTTAAAACCAAGAATTCAGATGTATAAAAAAAAGGAAAAAAGTACATAATTATGCTCGTTAAAATATTTTAATGAGGTAAAAATACAAAAAAAAAATGTAACGTGGTGAATATTCGCCAGTAGTATAGAAAAAGCTTACATTTATTTTTAAATTTAATTTAATTAAAATAATATGGTTGGTTGTATTTAGGTACATATACACAGGTAGAAAGGTTTACTTGAGCCAAGTAAACCTTGTTTTGTATATAACGAAAACAATATTTTCTTAAAATAAGAAATATATTTTTAAACCAACTATAGCATTCTTGGACGAATAAATAATGTAGTTGGATTAAGAGTACTTTTCTTATATTAGGAAAATATTTTTTTCGTTATATAAAAAACAAGATTTTCTTGGTCCAATACAGTTTTTTTTTGTGTGTATAGAATATTTCAAATTTGATTGGACTTACCTTTAATATATTTAAACGTGCTTTCATAATTACAAAATTAATTCGAGTTTACGTTTTCTTTGTTGCTATAACATTTTCCACTGAAATACATTCTATGACGTAATGAATACCTTATATATGCACAGGATATTAATTTCCCTGTAGAATTAACGTTCACATACTTATATTTAAAAAAAAAGACAAAGAAAACTCGGTATATTTGAATTTTCTTATCTTGATTTTATTGAAAACATTTTCTAATCAAAGCGCAGTAATTTTCAATGATATACTTGATTAAATTCTTTAATGATGTAACCATTGTATTTATTCATAGAACTGGCGGTTGGCGAAAGGGAGAAGACGGGGGGGGGGGGGGTATTATTAAATACTGAAATAGAAGAAGTGGTGAAAAAAACGAACAAAATTTTTTTATAAAAATAATTTCTTTTCAAGCTTTTTTGTGGGGTACTTTTGATGCATTTTTCATTGGACATACACTACCGTGCAAAAGTATTTGGATACCTGTGATTTTGAATGTAAATATACAGATTATAGTCAATAAAAATTCCCAAAAGAATATGTTTACTCGCAGTCAAAATAGTAAAAAACAATTTCTCGTTAGCTTGAAAGACACTGTGCATCAATACTTTCAACTTGAGTAAACCTGACCTTTCAGGTATATAATTCAAAAAATTTCCTTACCATAGAAAATTGTAAATGCTGTATTTTAGATATACAAAAGTTATAATTAAGTACTTTTATCAACATTTATAATTTTTTATCAACCATTTTTACAGTTTTATATTTACAATACGCAAAAATATGAGTGTCCAAAGATTTTTGCACTGCAGTGTGTATTAGTAATTGAATCTCTCATTTATAATCTTTATAATGACGCCACTGATAAAGCATATAATATAATATAACAGGGTGGCCAGTTTCTGGAAAACCGGGACAAGTCAGGGAATTTGGTTGGAAGTCAAGAAATTTTTATAAAAATGCAAAATTACACAAATTCTCGCAAATATTTAAAGAGTGACGTTTTTTTAGGTTTTTTATCTAAATTTTTTAAATAAAAAACAGGGAAAAACGGTAAAAATTTTCCTGGAAACCCGGGAAAAGTCATGGAAATTTGTTCCAGAGAAATACTGGCCATCCTGTATAATATAACTAGAATTGTGTTGGTTTTTGCCAAAGAAAAACGAAACCAGTTAAAGGCACTAGCAGTGAGCTCAAGAAGAAGCAGGGCGGCAACAAAGTACGTATAAGGGAGGGACGATCGCATCTTCTTCTTCTTCTTTTCAAACGCTTTCCTGGATTATGAACACAGGATCCAGTGGGGATGGTTCCAATGTGCCGGAAGGAAGTTAATTTAAAATCAGTCCTCCATGAATAGCACAATACTCTGCTCGTACGATATGCAGGAGTCTTATGTGTTTTTTAAAAGTAATACAGGACAAATATCATTTGTCCTGCTATACTGATTTATGTATCGATACTTTGTTGTTATCTCTCTCTTAGGGGTATAGTAAAAGTTTATTTTTTCCCCCTATATGATGAAATCTACGAGGGTAAATATATGTGAATATATTTATTTTAGTTTTGTTGATATAATGCAGTTTTGTGCAGATAGTTTGCGATGTGTTTGAGATAAGTTTGTGTTGTATATTATTTGTTTTGATATGCTGGAATTTCGGATAAAATATTATTCTATTAACCCTCGTGTGGGGGGCGGCACGAGAAATATGTATACGTCTACGAGCGCGTGCTACAAAAAGATGTTTGT
Source organism: Sialis lutaria (assembly GCA_949319165.1). Taxonomy (NCBI): domain Eukaryota; kingdom Metazoa; phylum Arthropoda; class Insecta; order Megaloptera; family Sialidae; genus Sialis; species Sialis lutaria. The sequence goes on along the minus strand of OX439240.1, from coordinate 25,402,539 downwards.
TATTGCAAATATTTGTTCACAAAATTTATACACGGAAAAAAAAGTGGCTTTAAAATCTCATCAGGTGATACAAAAATTGTATCACCTGTGAAGTCAACAGAGGTGATGCTAAATTTACGCCACCCGGTGATACAATTTTTGTATCTAATGTATTTTAAATGGGACTAACTTGACGGTGACTAAACTATAGATACTACCGTTTATTTAGTGGCTGTCAATGTATAACCTAAAATTAAGCGACATTAAAGTTAGCAGTCATTTCACAATTTTTTAATTTTATTTAACAAAAAAATATCTTCCAAAAAATTAGTTTTACAAAATTGCACTTTTAATTTTTTTAAATTTCTACATGTCAATTTTTTTTGCACTTATTTATTTCTTAAAAAAATTCTAAAATTTATTAAATATCTGCAACTGTAATTTTCATAAAATTAACATGAATTTATATTTCTTAATTAATTATTTGATTGATTAAAGCAGTGGGCAAAATGAAAGTAATTATTTAAAAAAAATGAAAATTAAATTAGCTGACATCTGAAAATTTTTATAAATTATTTTGTTGAAAAATTGTTTTTAAAAAATTTAAAGAAAAAATTTCACATATAGAAAATTTTAAAAACTATACGTGCAATTTAAAAAAAATATTTTTTAGTTCTAATTTAATTAATAAAAAAAAAAAATTGTTGAATGTCGGCTAATTTTAGTATGAAAAAAAAGACACTAAAAAATTATTTATGCAAAACATTATCTTTATTATTTAAATGTTATTCATGCTACAACTTTAGTTACACATTTATTTTTTAACTTTTTCAGGTTACATTTTAAATTGAAATGAACTGTTGATATACGTACCCTCAAACCTTGAAATGTATTTTTCAAGACAATAATTTCTCAACATAGAACACACAAATTCATCGGCCATATTTTAAAAACTTCTTTTTTAAACAATTCTCAATATATAAAAAAAACACATGTGACACCAAACATCAACAACAAATATAACCTCTACAATATTCAGGCGGGCAAAGCGAAACATACTATATGTGGATCGCCGGTAACTCGCACGCGCATGCGTGTAGGGCACGCATAATTTGCTTCACGGTGATGTAAAATCTACATCACAGTGATACAATATTTGTATCACCTCGATGCAAAACTAACGCCACTCGTACCATTGAATTTTTACGTCATTTGTGATACAAATTTTAAATCATCTTTTTTTTCCGTGTAAATTATATAATTGGTAGTTAAAGAGGTTGACACTGTAGGGTGCGGGGAACGGTGTGGGTAAGTGCCTGTGGATAAGGTGTGTCTTTCTCTGGAGCATGCGAAATCATTCATAATCTTTTCATAATTTTTTTTTCACACACTTATCATTTTTTAATTAAAAAATGTGGTTCCTAATAATTCTGAAAATGTATAGATATTTTTGTAAATGAATAAAGAATGTATGCTCAAATTTTCATAAAATTCTTTATGTCACATCACTTTGAAAAGTCCTGTTATGTCTTGAAATTATGCAGTTGTCATATCGCAACCCCGCAAAAAAGTATCATAACTAAAAAAATGTCATATTTGAGATAAATATGTAGAATGATTCCAAGTTACTATATATTTATACTCAAATTTGTCATTAATGTACTTCGTGTACCTACCGTCAACAAAACTAGCATATTCTAAAAAATGTCACATTTTTTATTTTATTTTTTAAATACTTAACCACTAAGGCCCGGTTTCTCAATATGAGTTTAAACTTAAGATTACGTTTATCAGTTAATCTTCACCTTAGATATAAACCTCACTCAAAATGTGTTTGTTGACATAAATTGTAAACAATCAAAAATAAATAATGTTTCGTATTATCCAACTTCTTTTACATTCTATAGTAGCACTATATTCTTTTATTAACTCTAGTAATGTACCCTGTTCTCTTAACTGAAATTAACTCGTTTTTTATCACATTTATTATAATAATTTCAGGTTAATTTTTGGTTTGACACTTGAAGGTTTGACATAAAAGCCGCCATTTAAACTAATATTGAGTGAGGTTCATATCTAAGGTGAAGATTAACTGATAAACGTTAATCTGAAGTTTAAACTCATATTGAGAAACCGGGCCTAAGCGTTTTAATAGTTACTATTTTTCAAACATCACACGAACACTAAAATATTTAAATTAAACACTGTGTATCAGTCCTTTTCCTATACTACCTTTACAATTTTGATTTACCTAAATTGTTATAATTTCATTTATTCTTATACTATATTTTTTAGTTTTTTTGCAGGGGTACGATATAAGAATGCATGTTAAATGGTTTATTTAATATCTGTTAAACTATTCTATAATGATCTTGAAATTTTGCAAGTTTTTTTTAATATAAATGCCTTGTTTTCTTTAAAGTTTCATTGAAATCTCTTTTTCTATGGTGTCAATTTCCTTAAAAACGAATCATATACGATACGCGGTTGATTTTTAAATGTGAATTTTTTTAAAAGAAGACCACTGGATGTACATACATACACACACAGATACACAGAGTTATATTATTATTAGTGAGTATGCGAGAGGAGGCAATGCATGACCTGTCTATATGTAAGCCAATTAAGATCGGGCATGTCAAGTGCCTCATTACACGTCGGCATCGCGCGCGGTTTCACCATCGGTTGCCATGGAGACGCGCGTCATGCGGGGATGATGATACACACACAGGGTGGGACCTCCGGGCAGGCTCCGGGCATAGACTTAAAGAATGGACTGAGCTATAACCTCATAAAAAATCGAGCACTCTCTTTAAAGAGACAAAGCGAGTATGTATAGTTGTAGCCAATATCTATCTCTTTTCTGTAGATCTGTAATGACTGCAAACCAACTGTGATGTGACCAATTAGAATTCCAGAAAGAGACAGGTATTGTCTACATATTCGCTTTATCTCTGTCACATTTTTTTGTTAGTATTTACTTAACAGTTGAATAGGAAATGCTCAGTTCATTGTATAAGTATATGGTTTCGGATGATACTGTTTAAACTTAAAAATAAGAATGCATACAATGTTTGCTAAATTGGGGGGGGGGGGGGAGGTAAATTTACGTATTGGGGTAAAGTGGTATAAAGTGGGATCTATGCAGGGCTGTTGTAGTGATTCTAATTTAAAAGTAAGACTGAAAATAATGTTTGAATTGATTATTATTTATGCTCTTTGTCACTTTACGAAATCTGTTTCTCAGGAGGAGGGGGGGGTGCTTGGGGTAAAAGAAGAAAGTTGGATACTCGAATGGTGGCCATCTATCCATCCCCCCCCCCCTTTGCTAGTGTTAGTGAGAAGGTAATGTTGGTAATTTGAGACACTGTTATTACTGTTGATTCGCAACTGCTTGTATAAACGGTGGTGCTATTAATTCTACTGCAGTTGGTCAGAGTTTGTTGGGAGGGGGGGGGGTCTAGGGGGGGGGGTAGATGTACCTCTACTTACCGCTTGTGTGTGTTTGTAATTAAGGCGTTTAATTTATACATGCTGATGAGAGTGAGGAATATAATATATTGTACAGTTTTTTTTTCGAATTTTTAATTTTCTTGGTTTTGTTCTGTTAATTTTTTTAGGGAATCTTGGTTTCTGGGTATAAGCCGTGTCGTTTTAATATAATTTAATGATTGATTCGTGTAAGATATTTTAGATATTCGTTTGATAGCTTTTATATTAAATCTATTTTTTATTACAATACTTTATTCTAATATAATTTTCTTTTTGTTACAGGTTAGTTATCAATTTTCATTAAAGAAAAACTGATTTTGGTAAGCTGTGATTTAATTATATTTAATATAGATAGATAATATACATGAAAAATTGTATTTTAAATATAGAAAAAAAATAACAAAAATAAAATTTCATATAAATATTTTCAACTTTTCAAATCTACATTTGAATTTTTTTTACGGTCATTTATGTTCAAAGTTAAAAGTGTAGTTTTGGCTTTGATCGCAAATATCTCAGTAAAAAAAGCAAATTGAAGAAAAAAAATATAAACTAAAAACGTAATTTATTTGATTTGTACAAAAAAAAATTATTACTGCCCGCAGATGTTCAGAAAAGAAATTTTTTGTACCATGACTATATATTGTGTATCAGGGAAATTTTTAGTGTAAAATTTGATTTCAGCGCCCAAAAATACGTCCGGTTAAGGATACAAAATAATTTTTTATAGTATCTCCGCAAAAAAAGCGTCACAACTAAAAAAAAAAGTTTTGAGGAAATAGGAATAAATGAAATTATAACAATTTAGGTAAATCAAAATTATAAAGGTAGTAGGTATAGGAAAATACAGTATTTAATTGAAATATTTCAGTATTCCTATGATGTTTGAAAAATATTAACTATTAAAACGCTTAGCGATTAAGTATTTAAAAAATAAAATAAAAAATGACATTTATTTAGAATATGCTACTTTTGTTGGCGGTAGATACACGAAGTACATTAATGACAATTTTTAGTAGAAATATAAAGTAATTTTGAATCATTCTACATATTTATCTCAAATATGACATATTTTGAGTTGTGACACTTTTTTGCAAGGGTGCGATATTTTTCAAATACTCAGTCAAAATTCTTTACTACTTATAAACGCCATCTTAAGTTTGAAACATTTAATTTTCCTCAAAACCAACACGCTAGATCTATCACACTTGAGCGCTCCGTATAAACATATCGATCTTTAGTTACAGCCATTATCTAAATTATCACGTATATCCATTCAATCCGTTCACACAGCATCTATCACTGGCTGAAGTGGGAGGGGTACGTGGGGGTAGGGGTAGGAGATGTGCCCTAGATTAAGAATAAATCACAGTGGATGCCATTCAGGAAACCCACGCATCATATCTGCGCTTCACTGCTTCTGTCAATCTTTAAGTAGATGGGATACGCGGATTGTAGACACGCGAATCGATTGAACCCCTTTATATACAGAGTGATTATTATTTATATATACAGGGTGGCCGGTTTAGGGAAAACTGGTAAAGTCAGGGAATTATTGTAGACACGAATCGATTGAATCCCTTTATATACAGAGTGGGTATTATTTATGTATACAGGGTGGCCAGTTTATGGAAAACCGGGAGAAGTCGGGAAATTTTGCTATACAGGGAACTGTCAGGGAAAAGTCAGGGATTTTTTTATAAAAATTCAAAAACCACACAAATTCTCGCTAATATTTAAACAGTTATCTATTAAAATTGAAAAACGTAAGATTGAAAATCGGTAAAAGTCAGGGAATTTTGTTGTTAAATTGGCTGTTTAATCACTATTTAAAGTACATTTTAATTTATTTTTATGAATGAAAATGATTAATCTTTGGCCGATGGTAGGTTTTCATGAAAATTTTGAGTTGACACTTTCCGTACTTGCTTTTAGCCAAATGATCAGATCTGGAACAATTTTACAAAGTGGCTTTAGTTTTTGAAACTATCCTCTATGGAATGAACCACTTATATATTATATATTTCAATAATTATAGGTATGTTTATACTCTAAAATTTAAGCTTTATTTGAACTGTAATTTTCATTGGCCATAAAAAATTTTTTGTTTCCAACCGAAGTGGTTCATTCCATAGAGGATAGTTTCAAAAACTAAAGTCACTTTGTAAAATTGTTTCAGATCTGATCATTTGGCTAAAAGCAAGTACGGAAGGTGTCAACTCCAAATTTTGATGAAAACCTACCATCGACCAGAGATTAATAATTTTCATTCATAAAAATCTGAAAAATAATTTAAAATGTAATTTAAATAGTAATTAAATATCTGTGTTAATTTAGCTTTAATTCGTTGTTTCATTTGACCACAGTAAACTCCCAAATACTGAGTATTTCCAGGAGCGCTAGACTTGCTAACCCCCTTAAGTAAAGAAAAAAACAGTGTCATTTAACAATTCGGTACTTTTTGGTATCAAATTTTGTTTAGAACCTCTGGTATCAAAAGTTCAAAACGTCAGTGCTGTTCTGTAAAAGCCCATTACTAGTTTTATGTACAATCGAAAGTCAGAAATCTATTTTATCCTACATTAAGCATTATAATAAATTTTAATCCCTTAACCAGTATAACTTCTGTAATGGTGTACAGTTGAATATAGGGGGGGGGGGGGGGTGCAATAATAGAGTTAAGAGGGAGGGGTTATATACACTGTTATTACGTAGTACAGGTTCTTTGTGTTATTTTGATGTGAATATTGGTTATAAAAAGTAACGTTTTTTTTTTTGTAATTATTTCTCATTGTAATAAAAGTTACTTTATTTTTATTAGGATGTCAGGGGGTGCCTTAAAATCCTTATTATTGGGAATGGTGGTTTATTGAATCACCATGTTTAAATTGTAGTGCATATTATTGAATCACCATGTTTAAATTGTAGTGCATATTATTGTTTATGTACATTTCCGTTCAAAAGTGTTTGGACACCTGTGATTTTGAATGTAAATATACAGATTTCAGTCAATAAAAATAACCAAAATAGAGAAAAGAATATGTTTACTCGCTGTCAAAATAGTAAAAAAACTATTACTCGTTAGCTTGAAAGACACTGTGCGTCAATACTTTCAACTTGAGTAAACCTGACCTTTCAGGCATATAATTCAAAAAAATTCCTCAACATGGAAAATTGTAAATGCTGTATTTTACATATGCTAGGATTATTAGAAAAGTTGTAATTAAGTACTCTTATCAACATTTAAGGTTTTTTATCAACCATTTTTGCAGTTTTATATTTACAATATGCAAAATAATGACTGTCCAAAGAATTTTGCATGGCAGTGTATACTATAATATTATGTACTTTCTTTTGGTTATTATATAATAATTTATTAATTAGTTTTATATACCCAACACATTAATTAAGGGGGCACTTAAAAAATAGTATTTTTTCAAATGCTTGTAACTCAAAATTTAAATTAAAAAAAAAATATTCTCAAATAGAGCTTTACTCTACTTTATGATGGTCTAATTTGTTCCTCAACATCTTTTCTTTTATTAACTTTTTTATGTAGTTTAATAAATATTGAAAAAACATTTTTTTTAAACTTGACGCGGAGTGCATTTATGTAGAAAATGAAATTTTAAAATAACCTTTTTGTAGAGAATTTCAATACTTTGAAATTGGTATCATGGAAAATTTTTTGCAACAAAATTTCGCAATGGTATCACAATTTTAGTGAAAATCAGGAAAACATAATTTAAATGAACGAAATCGCGGAGTAATTTTGGTGGTACAGAAAGTAACAATAATATTTCTTACTTGAAAAACGGAGAAACTGTGGTTTCTTACTCACTTAAACTAAAAATACACCTTAACCACAAAATTTATGTCACTCGACACGTGTTTCGACTTCACAAGAAGTCCTCATCAGAAGCCTAACGATTTCAGTCTGGAACAATAATATTGAAAACTAATTAGTTTTAATATTGAAAACTCGTAATATATTACCTCTATATTAAAGTGACAGTATTTGACAAAGTTGATATATTAAATTAAACTTTTAAATAACACACAAAGCCTTTGGCAATTGGGTTTTTTGTTTTGTATTATTTCTTCGAATTTTGTTTTGTAATAAATTGTGTTAAACTTTTTGTAAATTTGTTATAAAGTTTTATGTTGATTTTAACAACCAAGGATTTTTTTTTGTACCTTAAATTGTGTTTGTGTTTTAAAGCTAATTAATTATTTTGTGTCGTGATTTTCAAAGTCGAGATTATTTAATTAATTTTTTTTATGTTGTGTAAAATATATATAAGAAAAATATCAAGTTTGAGGAAATTAGATTTTATTTTATGGAATCTTTTTTATTTTTTTTAATTAAATAAACTTATTTGTATTTTTAAATACTTACCTGCCACCCCTCTCTCCCTTATGCTTCACCATTTGATCAATAATAAATTATATGTTATTAATTTTTTTTAATTAAGATTTTTGTATAGGAAAAAGAAATTTTCTAGTTTTAATTTTTTGGCGTAGATTCAAATACTTAGTTAAATATATATCTTATATATCTTAAACTGTAATAATATAATTTTAGGCTGTAATGTTTGCAGTTTAACCATTAATTTATATTGAGTATATTCACACCTCCGCAAAAAAATGTCACAACTCAAAAAATGTCATATTTGAGATAAATATGTAGAATGATTCCAAATTACTATATATTTTTACTTAAAATTGTCATTAATGTATTTCGTGTACCTACCGTCAAAACTAGGTGTATGTGAACTTAGCATCTCAATTGTTAGCATCTCAAAAATAAACTTCAGTTCTGCTAGCATCCAGCATAGTTCTATAGTTCCTGATAAGTTTTAACAATAGTTCAGTTGATTTTCCCATTAAAAAAATTGTTTGAAAAAATGAGATGCTAACTTCGCGTAACGTATTATAGCATCTCATTTTTTCAAACAATTTTTTTTATGGGAAAATCAACTAAACTATTGTTAAAACTTATCAGGAACTATAGAACTATGCTGGATGCTAGCAGAACTGAAGTTTATTTTTGAATTCCGCTGAGATGCTATAATACGTTACGCGAAGTTAGCATCTCATTTTTTCAAAACATTTTTTTTATGGGAAAATCAACTGAACTATTGTTAAAACTTATCAGGAACTATAGAACTATGCTGGATGCTAGCAGAACTGAAGTTTATTTTTGAATTCCGCTGAGATGCTATAATACGTTACGCGAAGTTAGCATCTCATTTTTTCAAACAATTTTTATGGGAAAATTAACTGAACTATTGTTAAAACTTATCAGGAACTATAGAACTATGCTGGATGCTAGCAGAATTGAAGTTTATTTTTGAGATGCTAACAATTGAGATGCTAAGTTCACATACACCAAAACTAGCATATTCTAAAAAAACTGTCACATTTATTTTTATTTTTAAATACTTAATCACTAAGCGTTTTAATAGTTAATATTTTTCAAACATCACAGGAATACTGAAATATTTAAATTGAATACTGTGTATCAGTCATTTTCCTATACTACCTTTACAATTTTGATTTACCTAAATTGTTATAATTTCATTTATTATTCCTATTTCCTCAAAACTATATTTTTTGAATTGTAATACTTTTTTTGCTTTGCCCCCCCGCAATGATATTATGAAATTTCTAAATTACAAGACAAACGACAATTTTCTTCTGATTATTTTACTTTTAAAATTTTTAAAATTTATTTGAAATAATTATAAATTTTTTTAATTGAGATTTTCACCATGAAAATTGAAAAAACTATAAACAGGCCCGGATTTACCATGCAGGCAGTGTAGGCACGTGCTTAGAGCGGCAAAAATTAAGTGTTGGCAAATTTTGGCGGGAACTAAAAAAGGTCATCACAAACTAAAATCTGAAAATATTTTTTTATTTTTGTTGAAATATAATATTTATTTTGAAAAAGAGGGCGGCAATTTTCGCAACTGCCTAGGGGTGGCAAATTTCTAAATCGGGGCCTGACTATAAAATAACATTTTCAATTAATTCAATTACTAGCAAAATTAATAATGCATTAAAAAAGAAACAAATTGAATGTTTTTTTTTGGGGTTTTTTGTAAGAATAATGAACAGAAAAAAAATCCATATACCATATATGTATGTATGTATGTGGACGTTTTGTAGTGATTTTTGTACGGTAATTGAAAGCAGAAGTGGATGTGTTAGAATTCCGGCGACATTCACATGCATGTATTTCTGTCACGTCCTTGCTCCGGGATTTGTTAGCGGCGGGCATTACAGGAACACACCTCGCAAAATGCGCCCGCGTCAACATTTGTTGACGAGCGGGCCTAGTTTCAATAATATATCTAACTGAATATAATATGTATATGTATATGAATATATAATATGTATATGAATATAATTATTTACTATAGAATTAGATTGCTGTTAATTCATTTAAACCTATATCGTATTTTTTAAATGTCAGTGTAAATTAGACGTACTTCAGTTGTATCAAACATGTGACTCGCAGCTCAAAGCTTATTCGATCATTAGAGCAATGTATAGATAAAAGTCTAAAATTGTAATATGTTATTTATGGATAACTCATATTTTATTAATTTTTATTTAAAATATTGGACGTATGGTTTTTGAGTAATTGAATATTAAAAATAGAGTTTTTAAGGGGTTAGGTGTAGTCAGAATTTTCAAGAAATCGATTTTCTTTTTTTTGCATTTTTGGAAGCTGCTACAACGGCAGAAGAACTATTATATGGCCCATTAATAGATGACTCGGTGTAAGTAATTAAATAATACGTATTACTTTACGTAAATTGAGTGTAAAACTTTAAATGCGTTTTTCTCAAAACTATGTTTTTTGAACTGGTGACCACTGTAGCTCGAAAACCGCTCGGTAGATTTTAATGAAATTTATACAGCTTTTTGAAAGGATTTTTGTTTTGTTTTTAATTTCGATTTGTTATAAACAATTAACTGTTGGTTTTTTCCCCGAAAATCTTGAAAAAAATTTCCTGAGGCTGCCATTTTGTTACTTTAAGAAAGAAAAAAAAAGCTTCGATCAGGCACTAGATTATCTATTAATAAAACTATTTTTTTTGTCCGATTGAATTTGAATGAATCTCCAAGGATAAGTGATGGTCACCGCAAGGAGCTTCGGTTGGAACTGGATCAACACAAACAGCCATTACTTTTAAAATTATTAATTTTTTTTTCTAAAATTTCTGTCAAGTCAAGTCGAAACCTTATTTAATGATGCTATGTTTTTACTTTTATAAAATAAAATAATTTACTGGCAAAAAAAATTATTTAAAATTGTCATTTTTTCATGTCTCTGACTACACCTAACCCCTTAACACACGATAAATGAGAGAACTATTTATTGAAATTCTACACAATTGGCTATATAGAGACGTTTTAAAAACTAATTATTCGAAACTTCAACCCTTTTAAATACTATAAAAATTATAAAACAAATATATTCACGTGTAATTTATTCAAAATAATGAAAAACTAGCTCTGCCATTACATCAGTATAAATTAGTACATGTTACTATTATATACCGTTCTGTCGATTACAATTTTCAAATTAAATTAAACATTTTTTACTTTTATTAATTAACAAAGTAAAATATATCATTAAATGTAAATACATGTGTTCTGAATATAAATTAAAATCAAAAAGTGTTCGAAAACATATCTTTTTTACAGTGTGCTAGACGTATAACCTTAAAAAATATATAGTTTCTCCCAAAATATGCCAAATTTCTACTAAAAATATTATTTTTAATATTCCATCTGTTGTCCGTCTAGATTTTTTTTCTCAGAAACGGTTCTAGAGGTATTAATTTGATTAAAGTCTACAACCTCGCATAGTCATGTAAAAAATTCAAATTTCTAACTCGATGCAATAAAAAAGGTACATGTCCGGTATTATAAACGACCTAGCAAATTTGCAAGCTTGCTAACACTCACAAAAATGAGATACCAAACTTATATAAGGTAAAATACCCACTACTTGGACAAAAAAAAATAGGGACCAGTACTTGAACAAATTCATAAAACATTAATTATTAAAAGATTATAGTTTTAAATAGAAGTAAAATTATATTTTAACATTTTTTAGTACATACCTAAGCAAAATATAACTTTTTTCTATAGTAAAACATCAAAATTAAAAAAATATCGTTCTTTTAAAACACTGTATTACATAGCCGCATAAATCATGTCATTTTTCATCAGTTTCATGTGAAACGAAGTGAACGTTAAATAACGTGTAAAACGTATGAAACGTATATTTCGCAAAAAAAATCATTGATCTTATAAGTAAACTATATTTTTAAGTGAATTCAATTATTAATAAGTTAAAAAATATATTTTTAATACTGAAATTTAATCGTCTAAGTATACCTTTCAATTTCAAAAGTCGTACCCAATACTTAGCGTCACTTGTTCAAGAATACCAACCGCATTTTACATAGAGGAGTTATACTTGAACATGCGAATTAATGTTTGACGTTTGAGTTTGAGGTTAGAATTTTCTAACCTCTAAGTACTTACTTAAGGCAAAGTGCATTGTGAACATTTGTGAAATAGGTGAAATAAGTAATTTGATTATGTAAGTTAAAAATAAGTATGTATATTTAAAGTTCGATAATAGCATCTTAATATTTTTTTGAACGATATTCGTCAACTGTCGTAAGTACATACATATATATGTATTTCAATAATTTCAATATATGTATTCAATAAGTAATGCCTCGCAAAAAGAATTTTACATAAATTGCTCAAAATACAAAGGGAAAATCTAACGTGAAGAAGAAAAATGTATGTTTTTCAAATATAAGTACTTAATTTTCAAAAGAATAAGTATTGTTGTTTTTTAACTATTTTTTATCATTTTTTAATCAAAACATCTGAACTTTCAGTACTTATTTCATTCATTTTGAGTGTTTTAACAATTGTAAGAAATTTCAACACTGCTTTGACGTAAGTACTTATCCAACCTTCTTAATTTTTAATAAAAACTTTGTCAAACATTAATAAAAATGTTATTTAAGCCCATCAGTTTATGTTAATATTTAAATTTTAAAGTAAATTATATTTAAAACAAAAAATATATATTAAATTAAGTATTAAATAACATTGGTTCACTTAATCGTAATCTCTACTTAGTCCTTTAGTCCTTTGACATGAATTAAGAACCCTCGGGTTCGTGCGTTTACTTACGTTTTATATGCGTTCAAGTATTGCTCCTCTAACGTTCAACTACAAGTGCCGATCGGAATATATAGTCCAACTACTACAGCATCCTATGGATTTAAATAAATAACTTTTAAAATTACAAAAATCTTGATACGGTAGTTTTTTTTTTTTTTAGATCGACTTAAAATTGTACGTAGATTTCAGTGGTACCTTTGTTTTTGTCATAATCGAGATAATTATGTATGAAAATTAAGGTTAAATACTTATGTTTTCGAATGTGTTCAAGTACTGGGTACTTTACCTTAACAGTTCAGTTGAAGTTTTTTGATGACTTTGACAGATTTCGCGCAAGCGTTGTATGTAATAACCAACGGTATTAAAACAGTTGTGCTATTATGAAAATTATTTTATACAGTCAGAGTCGCCAACTGTGTTACAATACGTTGAAGTGTCTAAAATTTCATAACTAATCCATAGATACTATAACAAAATTAATAACCTCGTGTATCGAGTGGTTATGCAATCTTGCAAATTTTGCTAGGTCGTTTATAATATCGAAGTGTATTTTGATACTGAAGATATAGTCGTGTTCATAGTTTGGGAACCTCTGGTGTAAACACATGCTCGCAGTTTTCATTCAAGGGTTTGACGAACAGTTGAAGTACAGTTGGTACTTATTGAATTTATTTTCTCGAATACATTTTTTTTTGTTCGTGAGTGATATGGTGTATGCACGCGGATTATATGGACCGTGAATTGTGTGTGTGTGTGTGTTCTTACAATGGATTGTTTACTGTCACTCACGGAATTCATGTGAGTGAATATATGAATACTGAAATAAATGTGTATTTCACAAAATACTGTTTTTTTTTTGTACAATTATATTTTTATTTTATACGGAGAAAAATATTTTATAATAATCATTCAATTTTTAAAGAAATATTATTCATTGACGTAGTAATATTGAAACGATTCAAAACATTGTAATTCTTGCTAGGGTAGGTCACGTGTTTGTTACTTAAGTTACAATATCAATTAGTAATTATTGTGTGCAGAATCGAAATCTATATTATTGTTATAGTTTAATTTGTTATACCAATAAACAAATATACTACTAATATAACAGGGTAGCTAGTTTCTGGAAAACCAGGAAAAGTCATGGAATTTTGCTATACAGGGAAATGTCAGGGAAAAGTCACGGAATTTGGTTGGAAGTCAGGGAATTTTTTATAAAAATGTTAAAATGCAAATTCTCGCAAATATTTAAACAGCGACCTTTTTTATAGGTTTTTTTATCTAAATTTTAAATAAAAAACAGGGAAAAACGACCTATGTGAAGTTAGCCCCCCAATATGTGCGAAAATTTTTTTAATGAATGCCATTGATTGCTCGGCGTTTGCTCGTGATTGCCATTTAAAAATTTTCGTTTGCCCCTTTTAAGTTTAGAAATTAGGAAATTTTCAAATTTGGGGGGGGCCAACTTCCACCACAAAATGATAATTTCGGATTTTTTTCGTACAAAACTTGTAGCATTTCGTTTGCCCTTTAATGCCCCATACTTAGTTTTCGAGTAAAAAAATTATCAAATTAGGGGGGGCCAACCTCCACCCCCAAACATGAAACTTTGATTTTTTTCAATACAAAACTTGAAGCATTTCGTTTGCCTTTTAATGTCCTATATTTAGTTTTCGAGTTAAAAATTTATCAAATTCGGGGGGCCAACCTCCACTCCCCAAAATGAAAATTTTTGATTTTTTTCAATACAAAACTTGTAGCATTTCGTTTGCCTTTTAATGCCCTATATTTAGTTTTCGAGTTAAAAATTTATCAAATTCGGGGGGCCAACCTCCACTCCCCAAAATGAAAATTTTTGATTTTTTTCAATACAAAACTTGTAGCATTTCGTTTGCCTTTTATTGCCCTATATTTAGTTTTCGAGTTAAAAATGTATCAAATTCGGGGGGCCAACCTCCACTCTCCAAAATGAAAATTTTTGATTTTTTTCAATACAAAACTTGTAGTATTTCATTTGCCTTTTAATGCCCTATATTTAGTTTTCGAGTTAAAAATTTATCAAATTCAGGGGGCCAACCTCCACTCCCCAAAATGAAAATTTTTGATTTTTTTCAATACAAAACTTGTAGCATTTCGTTTGCCTTTTAATGCCCTATATTTAGTTTTCGAGTTAAAAATTTATCAAATTCGGGGGGCCAACCTCCAGTCCCCAAAATAAAAATTTTTGATTATTTTCAATACAAAACGTGTAGCATTTCGTTTGCCTTTTATTGCCCTATATTTAGTTTTCGAGTTAAAAATGTATCAAATTCGGGGGGCCAACCTCCACTCTCCAAAATGAAAATTTTTGAGGAAAGACAGGGTTGATCAGATACAACTAAGGATATTTATCTCCTAATTAACAAAAAAAATTTAAATTGCGGCGGATATGATGTATTTTGGTTGTGTACAAAGGCATGTGTCACGTCAAAATTTATAATCGAACCAGTGAAATTTGTCTCCCCCTTCTTGCTCGGTAACTATTGACTCAAAAAATCTTAACATTTTTTGGTAATGAGGTTTTAATGAGACTACCAACGACAAATACTAAAGTCAACAATATCATTTAAAATTTTTTAGAAATTTTATTTTTATATAAAATATTTAAGTTATTTTTATAGGCATATGGTGTGTCAAAATGCAGGTCTCAATTAGTGAAATATAACGCTATTTTTATTTATTTTTTTCAAAAATGCATCTATGGTACCAAAAACTCTACGTAGTATGTAGTTCGGAACCATTTTGGCATATACCCGTGTATATCTTGATCAAATTATTAGTGTAGATTTTGTTTGAGAGATAAAATATTTTGGAATATGAATATGTACATATATTTATAAAAAATATTTGTAAATGGTGATTGTAGTTTTTAAATTCCAACAATTAAGTTTCATGTAGTGGCGTCAGACTGGCGCCGAATAGTATTATATGATACAATTGAACAACAATCTATCAGACGTATAAATAATGCAATTTTGAGCAACTTCTCCACTATTTTGTTGAGGTAAGCTATTTTGTTTTGTAGAAGTAAATTATTATCACCATAACAGCCTTTAACTTCGCAGGTAGTGAAGGTATATTTTTTCATTATTATGAAAAAATAAAACACAAAAATATCTGTTGATATAAATTTTAAAATTAAAATAAACAGATTTGTGCTAAGAAAACATGTGAAACAATAAATTTTTAACTCCAAAACTAAGTATAGGGCATTAAAAGGTAAACGAAATGCTACAGGTTTTGTATTGAAAAAAATCAAAAATTTTCATTTTGGAGAGTGGAGGTTGACCCCCCGAATTTGATACATTTTTAACTCGAAAACTAAATATAGGGCAATAAAAGGCAAACGAAATGCTACACGTTTTGTATTGAAAATAATCAAAAATTTTTATTTTGGGGACTGGAGGTTGGCCCCCCGAATTTGATAAATTTTTAACTCGAAAACTAAATATAGGGCATTAAAAGGCAAACAAAATGCTACAAGTTTTGTATTGAAAAAATTCAAAAATTTTCGTTTTGGGGAGTGGAGGTTGGCCCCCGAATTTGATAAATTTTTAACTCGAAAACTAAATATAGGGCATTAAAAGGCAACGAAATGCTACAAGTTTTGTATTGAAAAAAATCAAAAATTTTCATTTTGGGGAGTGGAGGTTGGCCCCCCGAATTTGATACATTTTTAACTCAAAAACTAAATATAGGGCAATAATAGGCAAACGAAATGCTACAAGTTTTGTATTGAAAAAAAATCAAAAATTTTCATTTTGGGGAGTGGAGGTTGGCCCCCCGAATTTGATAATTTTTTAACTCGAAAACTAAATATAGGGCAATAAAAGGCAAACGAAATGCTACAAGTTTTGTATTGAAAAAAATCAAAAATTTTCATTTTGGGGAGTGGAGGTTGGCCCCCCGAATTTGATAAATTTTTAACTCGAAAACTAAATATAGGACATTAAAAGGCAAACGAAATGCTTCATGTTTTGTATTGAAAAAAATCAAAAATTTTCATGTTTGGGGGTGGAGGTTGGCCCCCCCTTATTTGATAATTTTTTTACTCGAAAACTAAGTATGGGGCATTAAAGGGCAAACGAAATGCTACAAGTTTTGTACGAAAAAAATCCGAAATTATCATTTTGTGGTGGAAGTTGGCCCCCCCAAATTTGAAAAATTCCTAATTTCTAAACTTAAAAGGGGCAAACGAAAATTTTTAAATGGCAATCGCGAGCAAACGCCGAGCAATCAATGGCATTCATAAAAATTTTTTTCGCACATATTGGGGGGCTAACTTCACATAGGTGGAAAAACGGTAAAAAATCTCCTGGAAGACCGGGAAAAGTCAGGGAAATTTGTTCCAGAGAAATATTGGTCATCCTGTATATTTTATTTTACACAATCATATTGTCTTTTTATTGATATGAAATAATTTATATAGCACATTATTAACAAATAATTCAACTTAAGGGGTTAGGTGTAGTCAGAGACATGAAAAAATGACAATTTTAAATAATTTTTTTTGCCAGTAAATTATTTTATTTTATAAAAGTAAAAACATAGCATCATTAAATAAGGTTTCGACTTGACTTGACAGAAATTTTAGAAAAAAAATTAATAATTTTAAAAGTAATGGCTGTTTGTGTTGATCCAGTTCCAACCGAAGCTCCTTGCGGTGACCATCACTTATCCTTGGAGATTCATCCAAATTCAATCGGACAAAAAAAATTAGTTTTATTAATAGATAATCTAGTGCCTGATCGAAGCTTTTTTTTCTTTCTTAAATTAACAAAATGGCAGCCTCAGGAAATTTTTTTCAAAGATTTTCGGGAAAAAACCCAACAATTAATTGTTTATAACAAATCGAAATTTAAAAAAAAAATCCTCAGGCACTAGTTTTTCATGTTTTCAAAAAGCTGTATAAATTTCATTAAAATCTACCGAGCGGTTTTCGAGCTACAGTGGTCACAAAAACGCATTTAAAGTTTTACACTCAATTTACGTAAAGTAATATACGTATTATTTAATTACTTACACCGAGTCAACTATTCCTGGGCCATAAAATAGTTCTTCAGCCGTTGTAGCAGCTTCCAAAAATGCAAAAAACAAAAATCGATTTCTTGAAAATTCTGAGTACACCTAACCCCTTAAGAATAAACCATGTAAATGATATTTACGAGTATAGTAAAAATATCGTATTATAAAAATTATAATGTAGATTGTAGAAGTTACTCAATTGACAGTAGGTACATGTTTGTTAAAACTGATAGTATTTTTTGATACAAAATTGAAATTTTTAATCGGCAAGTTTAATTTTTATTAAATAAAAAATCGTCTCAATTTTTTTCCGCGTATATTTTTCATAGAAAACATAATGTTTCAGCTGCCCCCCTCCCACACACAGAAATTCTGAAAGCTTCTTTTTTTATTATCTGCCACATTTATACCGTATTTCATTTATTATTTAAATTGAATTGCACAATAATAGGATTCATTATAATTTAAATGTGTATTGGAATGTAATTTGGCTCATTATTATTTTTTTTTGATGCAGAAAGAAAAAAAGAAAATTAATGACTCTTTAAAATGTTATAATAAATCATCATTAATTTTTGTTGCAAATGTTGCTTTGTTTTACAATTTGATGCCAAACAATTTTGTGCAAGTTTGCAATAAAGTGAAAAATGTTAATTAATTTAAATGACACCAAATAAAAATACATACTATTTTCTAAATTTAATTTAAGTGAAGCAAATTTAAATTTTCGTTGATTTTTCTTTAAAAAAAATCTACCATTCAGAAATCAAAACTACTAGCTTCTATAATTGTTTTGTTAACCTCTAGCTAGAGGGTCGGAAGACGAATATTTTGGGGCACCAGAAAATCTTCAATTTTTGTTTTTAGATTAAAATACATCGAAAATGTATATTTGCACTTCCATTAAATAGAAATCGGTCAAGCGAGGCAAAGGGGTAGTTTTTACCCTATTATAGGGGTTGTTTTTGGGTTTACTGTATTTTTGATGTCAGATTTGGATTCAGCGTCGAAAAATACATCGAAAACGTATAGGTACTATTTAAAATAATATTTTTTATTTCCTTAATATTTTTTTGTTCCCTTCCGGGCCGGAAAGCCAATATATTGGCTCACCCCATGATCGACACTTTGCCTATGATCAATCAATAATATAAGATACCTTTTATATCAGTTTTCTGAGGGTGAAATGCCCCCCTGAAATCCCGGCCCTCGAAAGGTTATTATTTACCGAAATGAGACAAAATTGATTTTCTATAAAAAATTATTAAATATTGTCTGACCCCTTATCCACAGAATAAAGATTAGGGGGTGATCCATAAAATTCGTCACGTAAAATTCACGAATTTTTGATCCCTCCCTCCCCCTTTTAATTCATATTTGATTCAATTCCTCTACCTATTAATACGTCACAAAACTTCGACTTCCCCCCCTAAATAAAAGATTATTTTTATGAACGAAGAACATTGTCAAAATTGATCATTGAAAACAACTGAAAAATAAAATTGATACTTAAAAAGAAATACAAGATTTTAAATTGTGACATATTTTCGTTGCATTCGTGTTAGCTTATGTTTAGTTTAGGATGTTCCTTTTATTTAACCAGATCGATGGTCCACGTAGGTAAACTTGAGCCAACAAACAACTGGTATTTACATTTTACACAACATACAAAAAAAAAACATTGTAAGTACATACACATACGTTGCATCTTGAATTTTGAGTAGTATAGTTAGATAATTCACTTCGGTGCGGTCGACTCACATGCTGATACTTGGCACACATGTTAACTGGGTCTTGAGATCTTGGCACCCGTCCAAACATTTAGATAACCGCTGACACCTGTTCTACAATCTATGTATGTATCTTACTGGATCCAAGGTTGCTTGTGGTGAACTTTTTTTTGTTTTTTGTTTTGTTTGATTTTATTTTTTTAATTTATTTCAGTAGTGTTTTGTTTTGGAATTAGTATTGGTATCATGGACATAGGAATATAGGGACGGAGCATAACGCTGCGGGGTAGAAGCCGAAAAGGGGGGGGAGACGAGGTAGTATGTGCCTAATATTGATTGGTTACTATGCTACAGAATTCAAATGTTACTGAATATTATATTATGTCCATATGTCAAATAACTTTTTTGTGTAATTAGTAACTCATTATTTTCCTTACAATTCAAATGAATTAAGAGTGTTTACACCCAAAAATGGTGCAGTGCTGTGTACCTTTATGTGAAAACAGATCAGACAATCAAAACTGGAATAAAATAAAAAATACAGAAAATAATGTAAAAATTTCATTTCACGGTTAGGTATTCAATTTTTTATTATTGTTATTTATCTTTAAAAAATATATTTTTATTTATTTAAGATACAATAATGGTAGAATGAATTATTGTTACAGTTTTTTTCTATAAAGTTAGGAATAGTTGTTATTTATCTTTAAAAAATCGAATTTATCAATAATTATTTTTAAATTTAGCGGTACTGAACGTCGCACAAGTGTAAACCAATCAAATCTAGGCACTTGAGTAACCATAGTAATCAATCAGTCCCCCTCCGCAATTCGGCTTCACCCCCCTCGCCTATAAAGCTAGTTTATGCTCTGTCCCTATATTCCTATGTCCATGATTGGTATCATTGTTTGGATTCACAGAAAGCGGTTAGTTACCGGTTACACTGACCGGCGAGTTTTGATTGGTTGATTTATCGTATTTCTGGTACATTCTACCAGAAATTCCATAAATCAACCAATCAAAACTCGCCGGTCAGTGTAACCGGTAACTAACCGCTTTCTGTGAATCCAAACATTGTGTCGTGATTTGAAGAGATGCGTATTTTATGAATATTAGTGCTTATTAAAGATGTCTCCACCCCCTCCCACAGGTGTTTCAATTTTCGTTCCAGATCATGTTCGTTTTGTGTCTGTCTGTTTTTGGTCAATTTTTAGTTTTTGCAAAAATAATAATAATATAGATTATACAGGCTGTTCCAGAACAGGATTTCACTTATTCAGAAAAATTCGTTGATTAATAATTTGTTAATTAAAATTTATTTAGAGCTGTTGTTTGCGAGATATTAGTTAAATGGCTATACCAGTGTGAACGCTGGAAATTTGGGTGATTTTCGGGAATTTTTTGGAAGAAAAATACTCTATGAAATATTTTGGTAAATTGAAAATATATTTAGCTATATTAGAGGTGTATTCCATAATTTTTTCACGTAAAAATATCGATATCTAAGCGACTTATGCGCTGTCTTCGGAGGCGCCAAAAAAAATCTCCTCCACTGCGGCCATGATTCCGGACGATGGAGTAGTTGAAATTGAAAAATGAAATAATGTCGTTAAACTGGAAGGTATTTCCTGTACGATGAACTAAGATTTTCGAAAAATATCAAAATTTAACAAAATGGCGTAGTTATGAAAAAAAGTATGTTTTATTGCCTATAAAATGGTCGTATTTTTAATGCCAAATCGTTAATTTTCATCCAATCAAAAATAACCTAGTTCATCGTAGAGTAAATATATTCAAGAGTACTCAGTTCAAATTTCAAGTAAATCGGATAATTGTTCTTTGA
Organism: Sialis lutaria; assembly: GCA_949319165.1. Classification (NCBI taxonomy): domain Eukaryota; kingdom Metazoa; phylum Arthropoda; class Insecta; order Megaloptera; family Sialidae; genus Sialis; species Sialis lutaria. The sequence continues at coordinate 25,381,200 of OX439240.1, read as the reverse complement.
GTTACAATGTCAGCAAATTTGAACCTCTTGACCCCCCCCCCATGTATAAAAAAATATAGAAACAGTATTAAAATTGATAACATTAATGAAATTTACAAAACTCAATTTTGTGTATAGAATTCCTAAATAATGAGAATTACTTCAAGTTTTTCTTATAAATTTTATGTATTTTGTTCTGTTGTATTAAGTTTTTTTTAGTAAATTTTTCTACCTCAATGATTTTTACTTTGTTGATGAACAAACGTCACGCGATTTTTACATTTATTAAAACTTAATGTGTATATATTATTGTATATTGTATATACTAAACAATATACAGAGTATTTTGTCTTAAAACAATAAAAAAAAACTTTTGTTTAAATATTACGATAGCAAAATAAAAAAAAATATATATTTTTTAATAATATTGCTGCTTTAGTATAAACTATAATGTATTATGAATTCAGTTTTTGTGTTATTTTGTTATATTCTATGGACATGCGATATGGTTGAGTGACGCATAAAAAAAGTAATTTTATACAGGCATAATAGTACGTAATTGTTTTAAAAGTAATCAAATTGTACACTTTTTTTTTGTAAAATGTATAAATAAGCAGTTAAAGCTAATAATATCAACGAGTGTATCTATAAAAGAGTTTGTCCTTAACCACCCACTCACTTATATATCAACGTACAGCCCAAACCGCTGGACCTAGAAACGTGAAATTTCATAGGTGACTTCCTTTTATGATGTAAGCACCCACTAAGAAATGATTTTTCGAAATACAACCCCTACGGGGTTAAAACGGGGTGTCAAAGTTTATATAAAAAATTATTCTTTTTGTTCGCATTTAATTGAAACTTATCGAACATACTGTACAATATAAATAATGAAACAATTATTTCAGCATTTCCTAAAATTTAACCCCTAAGGTTTTAGGGGGGTGGAAAAATTTGTAATTTTTTTTTGTATTCACCGAATGAAAGATGGCACAAGTAGGTACTCTACAAGACAAATATCAGTTACGTTTTTTATAGGTAATGAAAAAAAAGGATTGTGTGGTTTTATGAAACCACGGTAAAAGTGAAACTTTTTTTCACATTATAGACATTTAACTAAAAATTTTCGGAATAATAAATTTAAGCACTCAAAATTGAAATAAATCCATAAACAACAACATGCACCAGCAAAAAGTTCTAATAATTCTAATAAATTCTATATAACAACCAAACAATTTCTGTCTCTTTCATTTGACACGGCTCTTTTTTCGAGTCAGATGCACTGTCCATTTCTTTATGTCTATGGCTCTGACGTATTTACCCCTACTCCGCGGCCGAGCGACATGCAACACACAGACGAAAAATTTTGAGACGATGTAATAAAAGTTTCACTTTAAAAATCAATATAAAAAAATGTAATATGCCATCCTCTATCACGTATGGAGGCTAGTTTCGAAGTTTACGCGAGCGAAGCCGCGGGATTCCGCTAGTAAAGTTATATACAGTAGAAACCGGTTAAAACGACATCGAAGGGACCGGTCATATTGGTCGTAAAAAGCGGATAGTCGTAATAACCGGTAAAAATACAAATATATGGGATTCAGTTGGACTTTTATTTTGAGTCGTTATAACCGATACGTCGTATTAACCGATGTCGTTATAACCGGTTTCTACTGTAAATATCAAAATACAAATGGAATTGAGGGGTTTGCAGCAACAAGGAGTTAACTCCAGTTTTTATAATTTGTGAGAAAATAGAAAAAAAAACTGTTTAAAAAATGGAATATGTATTTAAATCGCCTTCGTCTTCGTCCAATTATTATTTGTCACCGACCACATGTTTTGGCCAAATTCCATTGAGAAATTCGTCAAATTGGCAATTCTAGAGTCAATTTTATTCTGGAGTTAACTCTTTTTTGGCCCAAATAGTTGAAAATTAAGTAAGGAAGCATTGAATAAGAACAATTTTCAAGAAAATTAGTTTATTACAAGAAAGAACACAGTAACGAGTGTACTAACTAAATTCTAAGCTCACCCAAAAACAAAGAGTCAGCTCCTGGAGTTAACTCCATTTTTACCCAAGCAAATGAAGCAGCTAACTCATTCTAGCGGATACCTTGAGAACTATCAACGGTAGGTAACTTTTTGTTGAACCAAACGAAAGAATGATTTTTTTCCCCCAAGAAACGGTTGTTAACTCTGTTTGGCCAAAAATGGAGTTAAAGTTGTTGCTGCAAACCCCTCAATTGTTTTGTGAACATAAAATATCGAATAGATGTAATCTTATTTTCTATCTCAAATATTACAAATGGCCGCAGTAAGATCCCTCGCTAAGGATTACGTTGGCATTACTGTAAATAGATTTTTTGTTAGAACCTACCCTACTTTGTCATGTCTCGGACAGCACAATTGGACAATGACCCCCCCCCCCCCCCCTCCACCTCCATAAGAAAGAATGTACATCGCAAGGTTTTGTACAAATAAAATAATGATGTGATATTTATAATATTATAATATTATTTGAAATAAGAAGAAAGTGATTTGCATTCAGAATATATTTTACTTTTACGATACTGTTGATTTTTTCAACAACCAAGCCGTTGGGGGGGGGGGGACGAAATGAATACCATATACACTTGGTCGTACTAACCGGATAATTTTTATTTTTTTCATTTAACGTCCAAGTTATTCTGTCTTTTTTTTAAAGACATTCAGAAATTTACCGGATAATTTAAGCTTGTTTTTTATTATGTGCATATTAATATTACTGTAATTTTTATTATGAACTAATAATATACATAGTTAGATTAATTTCTGTTTAAATAAATGAACAAAAAGTAACTTTAATGGTATTTACTTAAACATTGCACATTACATACATACATAATGTATTACAGTTTGATCAGAGATACAATGTACCTACATTCTATGCATGTAAATATGTATTTACTGACGTAGAATGTCTGTAATTTTACTAATCAACAAACAACATACGTAGAAGAGAGGAGAAAGCCGGGAGAGGTATTGCTTGTGCGTAGATATTGGAAACATTACACTGCGCGTCGTTCTAACCGGACAATTTATTGTCAAAATAGGTCGCTTAGACCGGAGTCGTACTATACGGATATGTTTTCATAGTACGTCTATATATGAAATCTAATTTGAGTTTGCATTTTCGTCGCTAAAAACGGTTAGTCGTTATAAACGGATTCTACTGCATATTTATTAATTTATTAAAAAAATTATTAAAATTCCACTATTTAAAATACGATTTTCTCTTGGGGCCAGTAGGTATATAATAATAATATTTTGAAGCCCTTGCAGAGTTTATATGTGCTCCACTTTTCCAGAAACAATTTGCTGAATATATCTTCAGGCCCCTCTTTCCCACTGGGCACTCTGGGCACGTGCCCAGGGCCCCGCGATTGATAGGGGCTCCATATCACTAAACAATAACCGACATTTATTACCGAAAAACATACGATATTTATTTCGAAAAAAATCAAACGATAATGACATTAATGACTGCCTACAATACCTACTTGCTTATTAGCTTTTGTATGCACGAAAATTTTTAATAAAAAATGGAAAAACGTAAAAATTCACCTGAAAAAGTCAGAGAAATTTGTTCCAGAGAAATACTGGCCACCCTGAATTGAATGGTGTACTAATTACCTACACTGTTTTAAAAAAAATCATCAGTGAACTAGTTTTTCATATTCTTAATTTTTGAAGTGAAAACTTCTTTAGCTCTGTCAAGATCATAGGGCCCTATTGTCCTAATGTGCCCAGGGCCTCCAATAGGTTAAAGACGGCCCTGTATATCTTTGAAGGTCGCATCATGTTCTCTAGATCAGTGCTTCTTAAAATTTTTGACGTCGCGGCCCCTTTGCAGCTCATATTGATAACTCACGGCCTCCTTAGTTACAAAAAAAAATGTTTCATTTATGAGATAATTTAAGCAAGTGCATATACAGGGTGTCCCAGGACTGTGTCAAAGCTCAATATTTCATATTATTATAAGAATTAGAAGAAAACTTTAAATGCAAAAGATGTCAGTCTAGAGGAGCGACCTTTGTGAAGTTAGCCCCCCAATATGTGCGAAAAAATTTGAAATGAATGCCATTGATTGCTCGGCGTTTGCTCGTGATTGCCATATAAAAATTTTCGTTTGCCCCTTTTAAGTTTAGAAATTAGGAATTTTTCAAATTTGGGGGGGCCAACTTCACACCACAAAACGATAATTTCGGATTTTTTTCATACAAAACTTGTAGCTTTTCGTTTGCCCTTTAATGCCCCATACTTAGTTTTCGAGTAAAAAAATTATCAAATTAGGGGGGGCCAACCTCCACCCCCCAACATGAAAATTTTGGACTTTTTTCAATACAAAACTTGTAGCATTTCGTTTGCCTTTTAATGTCCTATATTTAGTTTTCAAGTTAAAAATTTATCAAATTCGGGGGGCCAACCTCCACTCCCCAAAAAAAATTTTTTTTTGATTTTTTTCAATACAAAACTTGTAGCATTTTGTTCGCCTTTTAATGCCCTACATTTAGTTTTCGAGTTGAAAATTTATCAAATTCGGGGGCCAACCTCCACTCCCCAACATGAAATTTTTGATTTTTTTCAATACAAAACTTGTAGCATTTCGTTTGCCCTTTAATGCCCCATACTTAGTTTTCGAGTAAAAAAATTATCAAATTAGGGGGGGGCAACCTCCACCCCCCAACATGAAAATTTTGGACTTTTTTCAATACAAAACTTGTAGCATTTTGTTTGCCTTTTAATGCCCTACATTTAGTTTTCGAGTTGAAAATTTATCAAATTCGGGGGCCAACCTCCACTCCCCAACATGAAATTTTTGATTTTTTTCAATACAAAACTTGTAACAATTCGTTTGCCTTTTAATGCCCTATACTTAGTTTTCGAGTTAAAAATTTATCAAATTCGGGGGGCCAACCACCACTCCCCAAAAAGAAAATTTTTGATTTTTTTCAATACAAAACTTGTAGCATTTCGTATGCTCTTTGATGCCCTAAAATTAGTTTTGGAGTTAAAAATTTATCAAATTGGGAGGAGGGACAATATCCGCCTCAAAATGAAAATATCGGATTTTTTCAATACAAAACATAAGAATTTCGTTTGCCTTTTAATGCCTTATACTTATATCAACAGATATTTTCGTGTTTTATTTTCCATAATAATATAATGAAAAAATGTATCTTCACTACCTGTGAAGTTATAAAGGCTGTTATGGTGATAATAACTTACTTCTACAAAACAAAATAGCTTAGCTCAACAAAATGGAGGAGAAGTTACTGTTTGCATTATTTGTACGTCTTATAGTAATATTGAAATTATTGAAGAAATATTATAAAAATTATTCGAAGCAATTGCCGGCATTATATCTCTGAAACTGAGGGACGGTATACGAAACAGAGCATAAGGCATTAAAAAGCAAACGAAATGCTGCAAGTTTTGTATTGAAAAAATTCAAAAAATTTCATGTTCGGGGGCGGAAGTTGACCCCTCGAATTTGATAAATTTTTAACTCGAAAACTAAGTATAGGGCATTAATAGGCAAACGAAATGCTATACGTTTTGTATTGAAAAGAATTTAAAATTTTCATGTTGGGGAGTGGAGGTTGGCCCCCCGAATTTGATAAATTTTTAACTCGAAAACTAAATATAGGACATTAAAAGGCAAACGAAATGCTACAAGTTTTGTATTGAAAAAAGTCCAAAATTTTCATGTTGTGGGGTGGAGGTTGGCCCCCCCTAATTTGATAATTTTTTTACTCGAAAACTAAGTATGGGGCATTAAAGGGCAAACGAAATGCTACAAGTTTTGTATGAAAAAAATCCGAAATTATCATTTTGTGGTGTGAAGTTGGCCCCCCCAAATTTGAAAAATTCCTAATTTCTAAACTTAAAAGGGGCAAACGAAAATTTTTATATGGCAATCACGAGCAAACGCCGAGCAATCAATGGCATTCATTTCAAATTTTTTCGCACATATTGGGGGGCTAACTTCACAAAGGTAGAGGAGCGGCATAGTTTGAAATTAGTTACATCTATACAGGCTGTCCCATAACTGCGTTACAAATCAAAGTTATGTTTTTTTAAATACAAACTATATATTTTTACATTTTCGAATTGCCTGTTCAATTCTCAACACATTTTACAAACCATGTTCTATACCTAAATCCAACCGTTAATAAGTCATTAATTTTATATTAAAATCTTAAGATTTTTTTAAAAACAATACAGCTTTATTATATTCCACAAAATAATTAAATTTTGTTGTTGTTGAAGTTTGTAAGTTCTATTAGTTTGTTAAGTTATTTTAAAGCGAACTGTTTTATTGATTATAATAAAGTTGTATTGTTTTTATAAAACATCTTAAGATTTTAAAATAAAATAAATAACTCTTTAACGGCTGGATTTAGGTATAGAACATGGTTTGTAAAATGTGTTGAGAATTGAACAGGCAATTCGAAAATGTAAAAATATATAGGGTGTTCCATTTGAAAATTTTGAAAAAAACTATGTTTAGTGTTTTGATACACCCTGTACAAATAATACAATTTTGTAAATGTTTGACATAATATCGCAATAATAGAGAATATGCCAAAACTACTTCAAACAGAAAATAATTTTTTTTGTTGTAATTAGAAAATATCAAGGTGTTGAAAATGTTCCCATTTTCTTACAAAATTGGTCATAATTCCTAAACCCCTCTGTATAATCCAATAATGATATATCAAAATACTCAAAAAAATGAATGCTATTAAATTATCAAATAAAAATATATAGTTTGTATTTAAAAAAACATAACATTGATTTGTAACGTAGTTATGGGTCACCCTGTATAGATGTAACTAATTTCAAACTATGCCGATGCTCTAGCCTGACAACTTTTGCATTTAAAGTTTTCTTCTAATTCTTATAATAATATGAAATATTGAGCTTTGACACAGTCCTGGGACACCCTGTATGAAAATTTAATCTTATTTAACGATAGTAAATTTATTTGTTATATTTACGGTTCTTCATGGCCCCCTTGTGGAAAGGCCACAGCTCTTCAGGGGGCTGCGGCCCACCACTTTGAGAAACCCTGCTCTAGACTCTAGACTGCCGAGGGCGGTTGATTCTATGAAACGCCTTAGCGTTAATCTGCACAGAGTCGCTGCTGTCTGCGATCTCAGGGAATTTTCTTATTTTCTTTCTTTCCCCCTATAACGCTATTTCACATTGATATCAGACTCCCTTCTCATACGTTGTATAGTTTTTTTCTTCTTCTCATTGTGTGTTTTTAAAAGAGTGGGGGGGGGTAGAGGCGTTGTGTTGTGTTGTCGGAACACTGCCATATGTTCATTTTTCTTGATTTTTTTTACAATGTAATTTTTTTTTTTTAAATTAATCGCAATTGTATATAATTTGTTATAATCATAGGTGGGCACAGTTAATCGTAAAGTTAACTTCGTTAATCGTTAATTCGTTAATAAAAAAGTTAACTTCGTTAATCGTTAAAATTCCGAAAATGTAACGGAAGTTAAAGTTAACCGTTAAAAGTTAACCATCCAAAATGGTTTTAAGACATTTTTTTTTGCTTTTTCGACAACTTTCTTATGTATTAGTCATCAAACAACCAATGTAACGGACTAAAGTTAACGGAAGTTAACAAAAGCGTTAACATTTTTCTGAGTTAACTTAAAAGTTAATCCGTTAAGCATTTTGTTAACTTCGTTAATTAACGGATTAACGGATTAACGAGTTAATGCCCACATATTGTGTGTAATAACATTAAGTAACTAAGGTCATGGAGGCAAATAAGGCCTACGTTAGTTAAAAATGGTATATTTTGGGTAATAAGTAATTTACATTATATTTGCGATTAAACCTCTATTTTCTGCAGAAATAAGTATTTTTATGGAAATAAGAGATACGTAAGATCATCATAGAATAGTTTTTTTTTTAAATTAGTCATCAAGCCTATTGCAAAAGCGAACGGTCGTTATTACGAGGTGCTACTGTACATCGAAAAATACGTCTTGAAGAAAATTGTAGTGAAAAATGAATCCAGAATGAATTTAAACTGATTTGAATATTGAAAACGACCCCCCCCCCTCCTGCCCCGGTTACCCCTACTCAAATAGAATACTTAAATACTACACCCATATACTCTGTTGTATTGCTTCGATTTAATTTCATATAATTGTGTTTATAACTTTTATCCCCGCAGTTTAATTCATTAATTAAGAAAATATGCAAATGCATTTTGGAATAACAGAAGGTTCGCGCGCGGTATTGTTTAATGTTGCCGTTTGTGTTGCATGCATTGTAATTATTATTCTTGTGTGTTTTGAAACTGCTCTTTAACCCCCCCCCCCTAACCCCCCTCCCTCCATAAGTTTATTTGTATTCGTATATGGTATTTTATTGTATTGAGGTAGAAACTTGATTTTTTACAGGATTATAAGACTGTAGATCTTAGTATTTGAGATTAATTTTTAATCAAAGAATAATTTAGATTTAAAAAAAATCTATTGGGGAACCTATAGGATATAATAAGTTCTTCACAAACTTCTTTGGATTTTTTTTTAATTCTAAATTATTCATTGAGTTATGAATATCATAAGAGGTATAACATTTTTCTTATATGCGCGAATCAATATGTGCATATACATATCTTTGAATGCTCATAATTTGAATAATAGTTTTATTAAAAAAAATTCCAATGAATTTCATAAAGCACGTACCATATCTTATGGATTCATCAATAGAATTTGGTTTTATCTCAACTCGAAGGTTGTCAAAAATTAATGTAAGTTTTTCATAATTATTGTGTTTTTTGTTTACCTTTAAACCGTTATATCTTTCTTAATTTTCAAGTTTTTGTTATTTTAATGATACCAACGTAAAGAGAATTTAATTTAGATACAAAAAATATAAATATCCTTTAAAATTGATGGATCAGTGCAATAGCTGCGTGAATTATAAACGGGATCGAGACAAACAATTGAGTTATCTCGGTCAATTTTTATTGTATTGGAATAAAAAAAAAATTAAAGGTCTAACGCAGAGCTACAAAAAACATCTGATATATTTTTCAATAAAATAAGCCATCTTGATGTTATTTATGAAAAAACACATTTTTACCTCTTTCACCCCCTACTAAACTACCCCTGCACCCCTTAGTCGTCTACGCTCAACGGTTTCTTAAAATTTATGTATAAAATTACGTATGTATGTACCAAATTTCATTGAATAAATTTTTGTGTTCAAATTACTTATCTATTTTTACTGTACTACAAATGTTATACCATTATGTTAAATACGAATGCGCTGTCCATTTCTCTATGTCTATGGTCAATATAATATTTTTTTTATTTTGTGATAAATAACCCCATAAAGTTAAAGAGTGTGTCAATTTTACGGCCAAGTCATGTTATTTCAATTGTATTATCATCGTTTAAAATTTAAAATAACATAAATATAAAATTATATTGTAAATAAAAAATATTTTATTATTAATACGCAAATAAAAACATTAAGATAAAAAATAAAAATCATTGATATAAGTAAAAGTATGTGTATGCCCCCCCCCCCCTACCCAAATGGTCATTTATGACGGATGCTCACGTACTCTTTGCCTTTCTGTATCTGTATATATCGCTACTGCTGCCATCCTTGGCGTGTTTTATGGTCCAAGAGGTGAGCGCCAAAATTTGCAACTACTTTCTTTTGTTTCTTTGCCGTCAGTCAGCTAGTTTCGTTAGCGTTTGGCGCGGGGGTGGCTTTAACTTTGTAAAAAAAACTATTCGCAGCGTGCGCGATGACAGCGCCAATTAACGGGTGGACTTTAGTAGCAACTTGGGTGGACTTTGGCGTACTAACAAACAAATAATTTCAATAAAATATCGTAATATATACATTTTAGACGATTATTTATGACTATTGGCTATGTGCACGAAGTCTATTAGCGCCGTTAGCGGGTAATAGAGAAGGATTGAATGGATTCAACTCTATTTTTATCATTGTTTAATATGTTTAATACCGTGAAATTTTTTATTAAACAAATATCATTTAATTTAGCTGTTTGCATATAATATAAATAGTATAGCATAAAAGGTACGTGAAAATGATTTATTTTGGGTATCTTTTTCTTTTTAATTATGACGTATAATAGAGAAATAATTAATTCGTTTACATTGACAGCATAACCTCAAATTTTGACGCCGATAATTTTACAATATTGCTCACCACGAACACTCGCATCGACATTATTTCTAACTCCACCCCCTTGCACATAGTCTATAGTGGGATGAACCATGTTGACCTTTCTATTTTCAGTTAAAAACGAGCCTATTAAAAATGACAGTTAGTCCACCCAAAGTGTTATTTTTCGCCACGTTGTGCGCTGTGATCGATTTCGTTTCCCCCACTACCTACTTTGCACCCAGCGAATACATGTTGCACTAATTTCTAAAATCTGAAAATTAATTTGTAAGCAGTATACTAAGTAAGAACCCCTTTTATCATAGTCAGTTATCAAAATCTTGCATCCGGGCGCGTCAGCAGCGCGTTTAACTCGTAAAAAATCTATACATCGTGAAAGTACATTCTAAAATATGAAATTCGGTATAAGAGTTAGGAATATTATTATTTAAAAAAAATAGTCCGAATTTTACCTTAACAAATGCCGTCAGCAGCTAATTTACCATCCCCGCGCCAAACACTAACGAAACTATCTATTTGATGACAGGTTGTATATCTACATCACAAATGTGACGTAATATCAAAAAAAATCAGCTTTTAGAAAGTAGTTACAAATTATGGCGCTCACCTCTTGGACTATATATATACCGCTACCGCTGCCGCCATCCTCGGCGTGTTTTATAGATGGTTTCAGATGAGAAAAATATTGGTGCAATAGTCATAAAGTAGAATTTACAGCAGCAGTTTTCATATCTAAATGATAGCTTGTTTTTCAGATATGTTATGTGCCTATTAATATTTGATTTCTATATAAGGTTTTCGCAAACACATGTATGTGGTCAGGTGGTAGTTCTAGGAGGGGGAGGGGGGGGGGGTAGAATATATATATATATGGCTTTAGTTTAAACTCTTTGATGTATTATTGCTTTTTTTTTTTTTTTTTTATTTCTTCTTTTGTGTTGCAGGGTTTTGTTTTATTTTGGATTTGTGAAAAGAGCAGTAAAATGAAATGTTGAAGTATTTTTTTTTATATACGTTTTTTTTTTTATAATGTTCTCTGCAGTATTGCAGGCATTTTAACGTTTTATTTGTATTTTTGTCGAATATAATATATTTGTTGTACTTAGTTGAACAACTTTTAAGCAATATTTAAGAATAAGTAATAAAAAATATCTTACATTTTTTTTAGTACAAAAATTATGAATTTATGAAAAATTAAGAAAAAATGTTCTTTTTGCAAATAGTTGTCACTGTGACGGATAAAATATGTTTATTTTTTCTTACATTTTTTACATATTTATAAATATGTTACAGTCAATTTAGTGAGACGAGGTAGCGCGGCTGGTTATGATGACATAACAAAAACATTAAACACGTATATCTCGAAAAGACATTTTTTGACCTGGTTGACACGATTCCTCAAAGACTAATGAACCGATTTCATATTTAAAAAAATAATTTTCGTAATTGTAGTAGCTATCGTTGCACGTAGCTCAAACGATCGCTATTTTGTGAAAAAAAAAAACTGCTAGGAAGTACTTACATTGTATCTATACATTCATATAGATATGATTTTTTTTTTTTTCATATAACCCTTCTCGAAATTTCGAGTGAACCACACAGAAAAATATTTTTTTTGGTCGTCGCATCGAGGCTCATAACTTTGTAAATATTTTATATTTTTCATTAAAAATTGATATTAAATAAGTTGAATATATACTTAATAAAACGTCCTTTACCTGATTCAAAAATAGTTAGATATATCTGTGAAAAAAATTCTCAATCATTGACAATTTTTTGACCTGTCGCAGTGGCTATCCCCCTTAAACTGGCAGGGTTCTAGCTTAGGGGTGACAAGTAAAAAAGTTTTTTTTTGTTGTCACTAAAATTTTTAAATTTCTGTAGTCCATCATAAATTCTAACTTATGGGTCGCTGCGATAAATTTTGAAGATCTTGTTTCAAACACAAATTCCAACCCTAAAATCGTGTTATATAAATAAAATGGGACACACGCCCTGTATATTATCAATATATGTAAACACTTTTAATATTGATTAATTTTAATCTAAATCAATTTACTCTGAAGAGAAAAACACGCACAGCCCTCTTTTATTCAAATAAACTAATGGCTCGGTTGATAATCTCAGTGTCTTTATTAATATTTTACATGCGTGGTATCATTCCCCCCCCCCCCCCCCCCTCTAAAGGGTTAAAACAATATTCAATCAGACTGACACGCAGGTTAACAAAAAACAATGCGTGCAATTGGGAACTGAAATATATTATATACACACCTATAATTTTACCATTGAGATTATGTGTTGATAGGGTAATGTGGGGTAATTGAAAGATTAAAAATTATGTGTAGAAAATTAATTATTATGTTTCGATCGATTAAAAGTAAATATATACACTCTCGTGCAAAAGTCATTGGACACCTGTAAATATACAGATTTCAGTCAATAAAAATCCCCAAAATAGCGAAAAGAATATGTTTACTCGCAGTCGAAATAGTAAAAAAAACTATTTCTCGTTAGCTTGAAAGACACTGTGCGTCAATACTTTTCACGTGAGTAAACCTGACCTTTCAGGCATATAATTCAAAAATTTTACTTACCTTGGAAAATTGCTGTATTTTAGATATGCTATAAGGATTATTACAAAAGTTGTAATTAAGTACTCTTAGCCTTGTTTCACACATACGCGGTTCCATTCGGTTCGGTTTGTTTTCGGTTTCAGCCGAAAACGAACCAAACCCTTTCACACATACACGGTTCTCATACGGTTCATATTAGGTTTTTTTTTCCGTAAACTCAGTAGTTATCATGGAGAGAAAGCAAGTTGTTGCCATGTTGTTTCTCTATAAAAAAAATTAAAAAATGAAGGAGGAATACTAGAATTCATTGCGAGCACCCTCTCATCACTTTACAGCAGCAATTTGGAGCATTCTACACTATTTTCCCGAAGCTAAAGAGCATGAAGACGATCCACATCAACATCTAGAAAACCGCTCATTTTATTAGAAAATCCGCGACAAAACTTAAAAAAAATAACTCTCGCTATCAGGTTAAAACTGAAACTTAAAACCGAACGCGTTCATTGCTTTGTGTTCCCTGGACACGAATTGAAACCTGATGAAATCTGTCCGTGTGGAGGGAGTATTCAGTTCTGTACGGTTTCTATTAGGTACCGAATACAAACTGAATCATCGTTTCACACTTGTCGGCAGCGACTGAAAACGAACCGAAAACGAACCGAACTGAATGAAACCGTATATGTGTGAAATAGGCCTTATCAACATTTAATATTTTTTGCAGTTTTATATTTAAATTCGCAAAAAATGAGTGTCCAAAGAATTTTGCACGGCAGTGTACATGATTTTTTTTTTGTTTTATATTTGAGCGAATTAATTTACAATTGTTTTCAGATTTTAATTAATATATTTTAATATTTTCGTTTCTTTTATTGCAGGTGAGCTTTCTTGGAATTTAATATGGACTACGTTTCGGTAAGACAATTATCACACTACCACCATAATTCTATTTTTAAATTTCTGGCAGCTATATTTTCAAATTAAGTAAAGTGGAGAATAAAACTGAAAAAAAAAATTAATTTTAATTAATTACGCGATGAAGCGTGATGAGAAAAAGTATAAATCATGTCATAAGATTAATTTTGTTGTGCTGTATGCTTAAATCTTTCTCAAGGTTTTCGTGATTTAAGCATAGGCGGGTGGAAAGGGTGAAATAGGGTTTAAACGTAGCGTTTTAAAAATTTTGGAGAAAAATTGTCTTAACTTTTGAACGGGGGGTCGAATATGATTTTGCCGATCAGTAAATGTTATTGTTCTAGGTTAATTTTGTCTTTTGCTTGTATTTTAGTTGATTTTTTTTATGAAAAATTGAAATTTGATGCATGAAAAATGACTAAAAAAGTTCATGTTTTAGATTTGGTTAAAAGTATGTATATTTTATAGAAAATGATGTGAAAAGTTGAAATTTTCAAACCGCAGGTCTGTATCTCATCACGTTCTAGAGATATGGCCTTTCAAAGTTTTCAATTTTAGAAAATTTTTGAGAAAAATGGTTGTAACTTTTGAACGTGTGGTCGGATTTGATTTTTGTTGACAGATTTGGAATCAGCGTGTCAAAATCTATATAATGACATGTATAATACTTGAAAATTCGACAAAAAAATTTTGGTCGAAAATCGACATTTTTTTAAGGTATACCCCTTGGAAAAATTTCAATTTTCACCAAAAAATTTTTTGTCGAATTTTAAAATATTATACATGTTACCAGATAGATTTTGACACGCTGATTCCAAATCTGTCAACAAAAATCAAATCCGACCACACGTTCAAAAGTTACAGCCAATTTTCTCCAAAATTTTGAAAACACTAAAATTTTGTGAGGCCATATCTCGAGAACGGTTTGAGATACAGACCTGCGGCTTGAAAAATTCAAATTTTCACGTCATTTTCTATACAATAAACATACTTTTAACCAAATCTAAGACATGAACTTTTTTAGCTATTTTTCATACATTTAAAAGATAAAATCTTAACTCAAATACAAACGAAATATAAAATTAACTCAAAAATTTTAAAGTAGTATAATTGCCATTATATAGATTTTGACACGCTGA